>CM077464.1:69134751-70334751 GCA_039654755.1 Calcarius lapponicus
CAGCCCAAGCAGGAAGCCTGATCCTGTCTCTTCCTTGCCTCTTTTTCTTGCTTCTCCTTGTTTATCTTTCCTCATGTCCATACCCTTGCAATGCTGCTGCACAGCAGTAATGCGGCTGGCCAGATAAAAGGAGAATTACTGGCACCACTTCCTCAATTTTTTGGGGGGAAAGGGCTTGTAAGTGACCTGCCTTGTGAGTTTGCCTTCCTCACTTTAGTAAATAATTTTTGTGATAGTTGCTGCATGTTATTTGTAATTAGTCTGTTTGGTAGCACTGAATATTATCTTTGATCTTAACAAGGTTGCTCAAAGCATTTAAAAGAGTTCCTGTGGCAAGTAGCAGAAAAGTCAACTATTTGTTTTGCATACCTAATATTAAAGAAACATAGTTTTTGTAAAATGGATTTTCCAAATACATATATAATTCCATAGTTAACAATAAACTCAACGACATTTAAAATACAAATGAAAGGAAGCCAAATGAATGAACTTGGAATCAAGTAGGACCAGAAGGTCATTTGAGTTGGTGACATGTGTTTAACAGTGAGGGTGTTCTGGGCCATTTAGATATCTGCTGTCCCCTGGCAGCTGAGAAAAAGACTGGGTTGAGCAGCCCCTAATGAGTGTGACTGCATTGTTTGATATGGTGAGGCTGTATGATGAGGCTGTATTTTGGGTTTACCACTGAAACCGCTCCACAAAACTGTTGCTGTTTATCTGGTCTGAGCAATCAGCTTGGCGGCTGAACTGAATGTCATTAATATTTCTTGTCATCACCATTAGAGATCATTACCAACAGTGAGTTGTAGAATTAATTTCATGCTTGGTCTGATAAGTTTTCCTGACAATTTTGCAAGGGTGATTCAGGCCTGTAGCTGCAATGAATGAAGCAGCGCTGGAAATGAGCCTTCTCTCTCTGAAGCTACTCCTCTATTGGGTTGACTTGTTATCTCTGCCAGCAGGTGTTTGTTGTCTCTGATGAAACACAACCTTGACAGCTGAGTCATTGACCACAGAATGCACCCCAAAACCAGCTGTGGTTTCCCCAGCAAAGTGATGGCAGAAGTGGTCATTTTCTTTTGTTGAGAATGTAAGTGTAAATAGCTGGAATAGCATTTGCTTCTTCAATAGACTGAATCCTAGTTTCTTAAAGAGACACGGTGAATACTCTACTGATGTAAAGTATTACATTTTTATAATCTAAATGTAACAGATGCCCATAGTTAGAATTCTTCTTGGCTCTATCCGTGAGATTAAATACATTATTTGAATCCTGAAATCTTTCCTCCTGCCTCAGGAATTGAAAATATGAGATTTGTCTTACATTAACCCAATCAGATTGAAATATCTTGAATACCATCAATTGTATTGCATCAGGAATATGTACACAGGCAGAAGGGCAATACAGGGTTAGCCATAGGCTACATTCTTTTTTTAAAGCAATAACAAGCTGCTGCTTCCTGACAGTGAAAGAGGGCTTGGTTTCCCTGTTTTTACTGCAACCACACAGTTCTGTTAACCTCTCTGTTGGGAGTGCAGGTAGCAGAGCACAGAGATCTCACCATGAAGGAGAGCATGCATCACACTATGCAGTGGCAATAAAATCTCCTCCTTCCCAGCTGTGAGCATATGAGGTCAGCTCAGATTCAGGTCTGTCACAAATTGGAGTCATCGGTAGTTTTAACAAGTGCTGTGTATGGCACCATGAGCAGCAGTGGTCGAGGCCAGCAAATATCACCTAGCTTGTTTTCATGTATGTATCTGCAGGAATTTATCCTCAGAGGCAGACAGTGTGCAACAGCCCTTGTCCAAGCAGCAGAATTTGGTTAAATTGATTATTTGGGCACAGCAGCGTTACACACCTTTCATTGGCATCCTTCTCAGGTGTACACAGTGGTAGATGTAGCTGAATTTTGCTCTGTGCAGCAACATATACACTCAAAGTGTTATTGGGCAAATGCTTACCTGGTATAAATTGATGTGGCTTCATTAACTTCAGTGAGACCATGCTGATTTAGAGCCACAGAGGAGCTGGCTCTGTGAAACATTCAAATTTATAAAGGACTGTATAATCTACTAGAAAGTCAAGTCAGACCAACCTCTGTGCTATGACATTTCCTCTGAAATTCACTTTAATAAGGTAATATTTTCTTCCAGTTCCATAAATGCAAATCAGCTGAACTGCACTTCACATACTTTCTCATTTAATTAGAAACTTAGTCCAACTATACTGCAAATGCAGGTGAAAGTGAATGATTCTAACAATTTTTCATTTTAATTATCTTGATTAACTTTTTTGTCTTTGCAATTTTATTATCTTTCATTTCAGAAATGTCCTTTAATTGAAGACAATAAACTTTTATTTAGTAAGCTGGGGAAACTAGAGGATATGATGCGAAGATGATTTAACTCATTAAGCATTAATGTAACTAATATTCTTCTACTAATTATTCATTAAGTTGATTGTCTTAGCAGAAAAGTAGGCTTGGATTCTCTTGTGGATCACCACATTTTATTTGTGTATGGCACAAAAAAGGTAGAAATAGCAAATCTTACCAAAGTTGATGATGAAATACTTCAGAGGACATAACACACTTAATGAATTTCTTATCACTGGATGTATATAAGAGTTCCCATTTGATTTTTAGCTAGAGAACACAAGATATGTCCTTCTATATACTTTTAGAGGTAGTGGTATCTATTCTATCATGGTTTCTTTGTTTCTGAAAAAAACAGGTACATAAAAGAGAAGGAAAAGGTCAAAAAAAAAAAAAAAAACCACAAAAATCCAAAACAAACAAAAGCCCAACAAAACACTTGGAGGGATGTTACTGCCTCTAAGGATTTTGTTGCCATGTATTTTACAGGGGAACTAGTGTGCATCTCTTTTCCCAGTAAGTTCACACATTTTGAATTTAAAAGACAGCTTCAAGAATGTAGCTTGGGAAAGAAGACCAAACCTGAAGTCAGCCTCTTTATGTAATCCAGGAGAAAAGGCATGACTTGATTATGGAACCTGTACAGTCTGGAGCTCCTAAAATGCCTGACAGAGCATGTATGTGGAATTCAGATCTCTACATCTAAACCTGTAACCTTGTAAACCTTCCTCTGTATTTCACAGATACTTTCCCTGTTCAGATTCTAGGCTCTCCTCAGGACTGCAGATCAGAATTCTCTCTCTCTAGGCACCATTGTGCCTAGCCTATGTCTCGGCCTGACTAACACCCCTAGCATCTGATCCCCTCCCTGTCTGTTCCCCAGAGATTTCACTGGTGAGAGCCGTAAGAATGAAGGATGAAGGGACCCAGCATTGGGCTCCGTGTTAAATGCAGGGAGGTTCATGTTAGTGTGACTTCCTACTAGGCTGTGCACTTGCCTGGGAAGTGCAGGACTGAAGTTTGCTGTGATTTAATTTCCTAGAACAGTGCCATAATTGCAAGACTTTCTTGAGATGTTTCTGTAGCTGGAAAGCACTTTTTGTCTAGTTTCTGAAACTGTGTCACTCTGCAGGAAACAATTCAAGAATTGAGATGCTAGGAAGTGAGAAAACAAAATGGAATACAGGTCTCCATATATACCACTGTTGGGCACATGTTTTAAAGATGAAAATGCTGCTGTGAATATGAACCTCCTCTGTTCTCTGCTCCCTAGATGGACTTAAACTTGAATTTTCATGTGGGTGCACAATGTGGGCGCTCTGTCAGTGAGCTGATTTAAAAGCCAGTTACCCCCACTCTTGCATTCATTTCAGAAGAAGGCTGAGTCCTCCATAGCTCATCCACAGAAAAGACACTGACTTTTACCTTTAGGGGGATGACTCTCCCCTGACAAGCATGGGGTTATGGATCATCAAAAGCCAGAGGTGACTAATTACCAGCTCTCAGATGCAGGTGTGGCTCTGTACTAGGCATTTCCTCTGACTACCCTTCTATTGTATACCAGCAGTCTCCATCATTCTGGGGTAAGAGACTACCCTTATTGTGTAGGGAAGTTAATGCATTTTACTCCCTGTTATAGACTTCACTCTGGGAAGGATTAAGTTTTGCAACATTTTTGTGGTTTGAACCACAAAAGATTAAGCAAGAAGTTTTCTGAAAGATAAGCCAAAGACTGAAATCTGAAATTAGTCAATATCAGTAACAATAATGAAGTGTTTCTATTATAGCATGTAACTGCTGGAACCATTTGGGATGCTGCAGTGAGATGTCTGTGACAGAAGGTCTTTCAGCATTGGGACCCTTCCTATGTGATCTATTTGAGAGAATATGCTGTGAATGACAAATTTTTGGCCTCTGATAAAACCTCATATCAGACCTGCTCTGGATGTGTTTATTGATTTCTGCACAATTTTATGTGGTCAGGCTTTTGAAATTGAGGTTCCTGGCTCCCAACAGACATAGGGTGAATTAGAATTATATTCTCATGTAGTGTTTTGTAAGGTCATATTCATGTGATGATACTTAATTTGTCAGGGAAACAGCTGAAATCAAATAACAAAGACTGCATTCTACTCTGTGAAAATGCTTTCCATTCTTGTTCTATAGAGCTGCACTCTTACAACTTCAGACCTGTTGCTTGAACCACAATACAAGGTCTGGATAATCTGGCAAAAAAATTCAAAACTCTAGTCTAGCTATGGCAGGTGTGCATCAAGAGAGACTCTTGTCCTACTCTAGCAACAAGGCATATCTCTTGAGATCTTATCTCACTCTTGAGATGGTCAAGATGCAGAAGGAGAGCCTTACTCTGTCTTGGAGAAACACCTTTCTAAGAGTCGTTTTTGAAGATCAGGAGCAACTTTTGAAAACTATCTGGATGATAAAAAGAGTTTTTGGCTCTGTTTAAGACTGGATGCACTAACATTCATAGAGGAAGAATGTTTTCTCAGTCTGATGTTTGCCATCACTTCTACATTTGATTCAGTGTGACTTTGTCCACAATGCCAAGGTTCCGTGCATGTCTAAAATCAAAATTTTGAGAATGCTTCTCATTAATTTTTTACTTTTATAAAACAAAGTAAACTGAAAAACTTGATAACAAATATAACTTATACTTTGACACACGATTTTCAAACAAGGAAAATTAAATTTGATTTTTTATACAAATCTTTCAACTCTTCTGAATATCTAATGCTCTCAAAACCCTGCCACAGACTGGTATGCTTCTTTCTCAAATTTACTCTCTTTCATCAGTTTTTTACCTTTTCTCCCAGCTTCTGCTACTTGCTACTGCTGGAAACAATCCCAGGCTCCTAGTTATTCTTTTCTTTGGTCTCTGTGAGACTATTTGTTTTCCCAGCTGTTGTTGAAAGTAATGCATACAATGCCATTCAATGTTTCAAATGCCTGGCCTATGGGAAATGCACATGGAACCAATCTGGTACCTAGTCTCTGTTATTTGAATAAGGATTTATTGAGTAAAATAATTTTTCACAGTGACAATATTTTTGTGTTAGTAGCCTATCAATATCCACTTCAACCCAAAGCTCATAAGGCAAATTTGAGTTGAGCAGTTAAGAATCCATGACAAGCAGTCTTCTGCTGTGTTTCCATAAAACATCACACTTTCAAACACAAGAGTCTTGAGACTATGAAGAATACAACTGAAGCAGAAATAAGATTTCAAAGGGGTAGTAACATAAGGAGTGGTGGAAATGAGATAAACTAACGTACATTAATGTGAACAAAAATTATTCTCTATTGCAAACTCGTTTACTCCTGTCTTAGAATAAGTCAACATGCAGAAATTAAATCTTCTAGGGAAAACATGGCTTTCAGTACCATTGAAGGTGGTAGGAAATTTTTAAGAGATTCTTGCAGTGGATAGCTCTCACTGTCTTAGGAGCTCTGAGCATGACCAGCCGTGGTCTCTGAGGAAGTGGCCCCACGACATCCATTGCAGAGATGTGTCCCTTGTTGCTTTTGTCTGTGAAATCTAATAATGCATGCTGAAAGAGCTTTTAAAAAACAAACTGGCCTTGGTTTCTGTGGAAGGACAGAAAGAACAAGTAACAGTCCTAATTAGAAATATTAATTACTAATTTATATATTTATAATTTCTGTGCTTGCCTTTGTTTTGTCTCAGTTTCAGAAGAAGGCTGAGTCCTTGCTACTGATAGTTTTTATTCATACACCTGCTTTACAGCTTTCATCAGCAGTGGAAGAAGATTGGTAGCCTCATTTTTCTTCGACAGTCTTCACCCTAATTTAATCTGTTCTTGTTTAGAAATGATTGCCCACTGACAAGGTGAGAGCAGGCTCAGGAGAAGCACATTTCTCACACATAGTTGTTCACTGAGAGGTAGCTCTCTTTTCATTTTCATATTTGACCTGGTTTTATATCATGAATTATTTCTAGAGCCGTGAAGCAGCAGTTTTGGCTGGTTTTGCAGTCACGAAGGATCCCACTGCACTAGGAGTTTTAACTGTAATTTATTTCAGTTAAATATCTGCTATATTAATTTTGCAGAGTTATATTAAATATAGGTTTTAGTGCTTAGTACTTCTTATGGTCCCCTACAACTCTTCTTTAAAGGATATGTTAAACCCAGTCTTTAGTTTTCTTGAAGAAAAGACCAGAAATGTGTGTCATGGGTATGTTCTGTTCTATATGTGCAGGGAATCTCTCTTCTGTGGCTCCTGTGGACTTAGATCTGTGTTGGGGCATCTCAGCCTGGCATTAACTTTTTACTGACTGGAAAGAAAATTTTAGCTCCAGACATTTACTTGCTTTCAGGAAGACCATATGTGACAGGTTGGATCCATCCATTTATAAATATTAACAGCTGCCAAATGACAGGTTTAGAGTTGTGCTGTGGAGCTGGCCAAGGCAGCAATTACTTGAATTTTAGCAAGAGCTGCACATTGACTGTGGATACATTAGCTTTAGTGGAGATTATTTAGAGGCTCAGTGGCTTAAAAGCAGAAATCACTTACACGCATATTGGATATTATTACAGATTCAGGAGAGTTGGCCATAAAACCACTTAGCTTCCTGTAACAAAAGGACTCCTAGCCAAGCAAGTAAAATGTTAATGAGACAGCAAGCACTCATTTTCATGTCTGTAGCCTTTCCCTCCAAGGTTTTGCTGCTTCATACTGAGGTTCATTAGAGTGGAAATGGTTGACTTTAAAAAAGAAACACCAGCTAAATTGCTAGGGTGTAGAATTTCTTTTCAGATCATAATTATACGTGATCAACGGAGTGTGTAATTAGTAAGTTGGGTGGAGGATATTTCCAGAACAATCAGCAGCAATTTCCTCTCTGCTATTCCTTTCTCTGCTCTGAGGACCTTTTGTCAGTTTTGGTAGCTGTGGCTTTATTTTAAGCCCAGAAAACACAAAAATATAAACTTAGGTAAAAGTGACAGAGTAAATCATAATAAAATTAAAAAGCCCCTGCAATAGGATATTTTGTCTTCGTTGTAATAGGCCTTACTGATTTTCACTATGTTACCAGCACTTGAGCACAGGGAAAAACACATGGGCTTATTTCTGGCCTCCCTTGACAAACCTGTGAGACTCTTGCTGGAGCCTGGATTTGCAGTTGCACAGCAAAAAATGTGAGAAGCTGTCATTGTCTTCAAATATCATAGGAATGCCCAAGTTGCTTCTCGGTGCTATGAATAATTCACAGAATAATTCAATGAATCTGTCCAGCATGGCTAAAAATAGCTGAGTAAACTGAGTGCTTTTGACCTTAAGAAACAAAATCTGTTTCAAATTTAAAATAAATAAATGAAAAAGCCATTAAAAAATCATATGGAAGCAAAGATGTTATTCTGTAAAAATATGGTCTGGTATTGTATCCAGAAATGAAGTATCTCATCTTAAAAAGAGGCTTTCATCAACTCCACACAGCTGTTTGCTTAGAAGAATGAACATTTCCTATGATTAGGGTGGGTCGAGGCTTTTGCCCATCTCTCCTTGTCCCTGCATTTAACAGGCTCACTGGCAGGCAGGGTGCGACTGCTGCGTCCCTGGGTAAGAGCTGTTCCCTCCTGCAGGCAGCTGTAGGGATCCTCCTGCTGCGAGGGATGTCCTGCCACTCCTGCACTCAGAGTGGTTTTTCTCCTTCAGTTTCACCAATTTCAGAAGCTATGGGTGTGCCTGCTCCTGATAGATTTATTTTGTCCCCCAGACTCCATTTTATGTGACAAGGCCACAAATAAGTTTGATATTGTGGTAATAATAATGATAATGGCATGTGAGTTAAACTTTCAGTCCTTCTCTCCAGTGACATCACTGGGTGGCCTTTAATGGCCCCTCCAACTTCTTTTGTAATATGGGAATATCTTTCCTTGACACAAAGAACAGGGCCTCGTTCTAGGTGTTGTTTTCAAACCGTCTTTATCCTTCTGATCAGGATATATCCTGAGCTGCTAGAGAGTTTTGTCAGACTAGCATAACAAGCTCTTGCAAAGCCTGTGGATTGTGGAAACTGAATACTGTAGTCCTCACTAATCTGGTTTCTGAGGTGCACAGAAACAGCTTCAAAAACTGCCCTGGACTTACTTATAGGAGGGACAGACTCTGGTGTACAGAACTAAGCTATGCAAAGTCTCCAAATAACTCATTTAAAAATTTGTTTATGAGGGAAAATCTCAACCTTAATTATAAGGTTATGCCCTCTGTATGTTATGCCCTCTGTATGAAAATACATTCCCTTAAAAATATTTTTCTCTGTGTATAAATATGGGCATGATTTTCAGAAATAGTATTTTGCTGTTCTAATCAATGTTGTGTGGTAATTCGTGGTTAAAAGCAAGGTTGAACAGGCAGACTCCAGATTTTGCTTTTCTGTACTGATACAATGGTCAGATTAAGCTTCTGCACCAGCTGATACAGGGAGCAGAAACAAAAAGATGCCATCTCTGATTCTGCAGGTGTGTCAGACTACTTGCAAAGGCCCTTGTGTGGTTTCCAGGAAAACAACAGACGCTCTCCTGCTCCCTGTTCCCCTCCCATTATACACGGAGTACACAGTGCTCAGATCACCCACTGGTTGTGAACAGCTGTAATGGTGGATTTCCTCTAATGTCTTAAATTGCAAGGAAGGAAGTGTTTGGGATATGTCTGCCATGCTATGCAACCAGATTGGCCAGCTGCAAACAGGAACACACTGCACTGACACCCCTTGTCTGGGGCAGATAGGCAGAATTTTTTTCTTCAAACAATTAATAAAAATAAAAGATGAATACTTTTTTCCTTTCAAAAACATTTCTTGCATGTTCATTGAAAACCTAGATTCAACAAAATCCAAAGGTGTAGGCTTGATTGGGAAAAAAAAATGTTTTCTGTGTAGTTGCTTGATTTCAACATTGAAAGTTTCAGCACACTTAATCTTGTGAAGACAATGTGAATAAATGGTAGTTTCTGTTGCCATGGCAAGTCTTTGGCAGGGGGGAGGTTGGGTGGGAGGGTATAGATGCACTTTGGTCACAACTCCAATCTTTATATTCTGGCACCATGTTTTTGAGTGTGAGGTGAACAGACAAGCAGAGCTGTATGTTCACCCTGTGGGGCTTCCAAGGGAGAGATGTTGAATATGTTTTTAAATAAATGGAACCTTCATTTATTTATAACTAGATTGCTAACTGAAAAATGAAAACAGCTATGACAGTTATTTCAACAAGACTTTGGCTGATTTCAAATACAATTCCTGTCAAAAAAAAAAAAAAAATAGGATCTAACAATTCTGACCACTTCAGAGCTTTGCCAAAGTGATTTGTTTACTCAGTGACTGGTATAGTTTGTAGATATATGCATGTAGTTTAAATGTGGGGGGGTTTTTTTTAGCATTTGCATTAATAGTTAAAACTGCAAATTTGGTACATGGCTGATTCAGCAGCATAAATTATATATGTATAATTCTGCAGCTACTGATCTCTTTATG
Source organism: Calcarius lapponicus (assembly GCA_039654755.1). Classification (NCBI taxonomy): domain Eukaryota; kingdom Metazoa; phylum Chordata; class Aves; order Passeriformes; family Fringillidae; genus Calcarius; species Calcarius lapponicus. The sequence goes on from CM077464.1 coordinate 69,144,646, forward strand.
CAACACGGGATCATGAGTTGTGTTTTTCTATTCCGAGCTCATTATGAGTCTGAGTCCCTCTGCCACTTTGAATCAAAATTTCTTCTTTTCCAAGGAGTGTGTGTTTAACCTGTTTCCCTTGAGCTAGAACTTGAGCACCTGACAGTGACAAGGCTTGACTGCATTTGTGACTATTTTCTGGAGCTTACAGAGGAAATGGGAATGTTGCTGAAACTGAGATCTAGACCTGTTGTCTTTTAATATTTTACTGAATATCTGAGCTGGGGGGCTAACATGAACTAATGTAAAGCACTTTTTTTTTAATGGATCTGCCATTCAGAGTCAATTTTTTGGGGGCAGAAATGGCCATGTGGAGATCTGAGCCACAAAAATTCTCTGAAATGTGGCCTATGCTTTGAGCAGGAAATGTTTGATTATCCTTTCATGGCTCAGAAGTTAAGCTCTTGGACAGTGGATGTGTCAGCATGGCATTAGCTCCAGGGACTCTGGGGGTGCACATTTTGTTTGTGGTGTTGTCCTGGACTTACCTTGAGGCTTTGGACAAGTAACAGGAACTCCACAGCCTCTACATAATGAATACAAAGACCCCCCTCTCCAGTGGGGACTGTCCAACAGGGCTATTTTGTTGCGCTGATTGTTTAGGTGGACTCTGGCTTTACATGGCAGATGTGGGAATATACACTCCCCTTCCACACTTCATAGGATTGTTTCTTTTCTGCTCCCTGGCCCCAGGTGCATCTTACAGAGGACAGATAGCCTGATATGTGTTGTAGGAGGTGCTCACACTTGTGTCAGAGTGCCTCTAAACAGAGGGGCTGCAGGAGATGTCTGGATTTATTGCCATTCCCCCCCACTTTTTTTTCATCAACACCAGATGCAACTTCCAGCGCATGATCTGATGATGTTTTTATTTCCAGATCAAGAAATTAAGCTTCAAGGTGGGCTATGTACCAACACTGCACCATGAATGTCCAAGTCTTACCTGCTTCATCTTTCATAAACCCTAAAACTTTCAGAATGTAGTGTCTTTTCCCTTGTTCCATCCTGATGGCATCTTGAGTCCAGTGCCTGGGTTCCCCTTGGGGGGCCCAACTGGATTCGAGATAGAGGTGACCAGCTAGAGCAGTGTGGAATTTCTGTGGTCCAGGGCTGACAGTGTGCCTGGTGCTCCTGGCAGTAGCAAGTAGCACGGTCCCTCCTGCAGGGAGCATGCAGAGCCCTCTTAAGGGGCTCAGTGCCCAGAGGGAGGGGAACAAAAAGAGCCTCAGCGTCCCATGGTAGAAGATTGCTACTCCAGCAGACTTCAAAGCCTGCTTAGAGGGCTGGTGTGGGTTCTTGTTTCAAATTGCTTTTCTGTGAATGTATGCTGGTGTAAAAATATTTCTGCATTTCCACCTGCAAAAATTCATCATTTAACAAGGGAGAAGTGGTATCTGTTTTACTGCCTGAAGCCACCATTAGGCCTCTTGCCTCTTGCTTCTGGTAAGCCAGAACACTTAAAAATGTGTTGTTCCCTAGAAGTAAAATTGCTGCTTTTTGCTGAAGGGAGAGCTGAACACCTCCAGGGTATCACATTGGGCTTGAAGCAGGCCAGGACTGTGGACAGCGTGGAGGATTGCCGCCCTCTGTTGTTGTAAGGAAAAATAAATATCTGCAGCACAGCTAGTACTGTTCTTTCTCTGTCCTTTCTTTGACTTCTTTTCTTTTGTGTTTTTTTCTTTTGTGGTTTTTTATTCCCCTCCCTTTTGATTTTTATCTCTTCATGCAGCGGCTGGCTGCAGATTCACAGCTGACAGATGGCTGGTTTCATTTGGCTACCTGAGGGTCTCTGTTGCCAAGTAAATTCTTGTCACAAGTGGTCAGCAGGTCAAGGCTGCTCGTCTCTGCTGTCCTCGGCAGAGCATGGAGCAGAAAATCAGTCATGCAAATCTTTGTGCATTTTGTTTCCAGCGTAATGTGTGCTGACAGAGTTCCAGATGGCCTAGGGACACGTCCTCTGGCTTGCTGGTACCTAAAGGGCAGCATTGCCACCTGCTCTGTGAAACACAGGTTGGCCCAGGGAGTCTGGTTTGCAGATATCAACTTTTATGCAATGCAGAATATGAAGATGACCTTGTACATTCCTCTCTCAGTGACTTTTCTGTAGTAGTTATTTTGTGGTGTGAGAGTTAATTTCTTCTCCCCTCCTGCAGCTTATTTGCAGAAAAGCTGTTTTGCAGTTTCAAGTCATGAAGCCTTACTTGCTCATACTTTCATTCTGAACACAAAGCCTTGCACTTCATCAGCATTAACTGATCCTGATGCATTCCAGACAATGAAATTATATCTGTGGGGGCCATTAGGAGAAGCCTCCCTGGGCTGCTAGATGCAGAATTTATAGAGTCTGTCTTTAACCTTTTGGAAAATGGAGAAATGTCTCATTATCTAAAATGATAGCCTTGTACACTGGAGAGTTTAGCTATTTGAACTACTTAACCAACTCTACTTCTAAGATATATATTTCATATTTAAAAACCTGAAGCTGCAAGAATCGTTATTTCTGTAGGTGAGAACATTTTCACCACACTTTTGGGATAGGGCTATACCCCCGTGTATTCCCATCTGTCATTCAAAGTGATCTCTTCTCTTGCTCTGCTTCGTACACTATCTCTTAATAGCAGCTCTCTCAAAATCTCACCTGCAAGAGAATAACTGGTATATAGTGAAGGCTTCACTATATTCTCCTGCTGGAATTGAGTGATCTGCCCAGGAAGAGGCCTAGATAATCAGCAGGGGTATTGTTACAGGACTGATATAAGGAGCACTCTGTCACTTTGGGGAGTTTTGTGCAGGGCCAGTTTGGTGCTGTGCATGCTGTGAGGTAGCAGCAGTCACAGAGGTCAGGTATGCTTACTGCTCGGCCAGTTTTTGGGCAGAGAAAGTAAATGCAAATAATCACAGTAGAGGATAAAGCCAAAGGCATGAAGTGATTTACCTAAAATCTCATAAGGAAGCATATGAACTAGGAATTATAGCTCAAGCTGTTGAATCTTGGGTTAGTGGAGTTAGTGTCTCTGACAAAAGCTCATCATTCCTTTTGGATCAGCGTAACTCACTGCAGTACAGTCAACATGGGAGAAGTGGGGTGAGCCCCTTGGACAAGACCATGACTCTACAGTGCTTGGAGATGCTAGAAGAGAGCTAGTTAGAGCTCAATGTGATGATGGTCAGCCTGGCATCTGCCTATTCTGCCTTGGCATAGGCTGTATCACACAGGAGATAGACCTCCTTCTCCTGCAATACATCTCTGTGTGCTGCTCTGGGAAATATTAACAAGCAATGCAGCTGCAGCCTTTTTCTTTCCCCTCTCCCTGGATTTATTCCTGACTGGCCTTTGTTTGGCCTTGCTGTCTTCAAAATGGGACATCAAAATTATGTGAAAACCAATGCCTCAACAGAAAGGAGTCCAGACAGGCCATGATGCAGTTCTAAACAGGCTTAATTTTATGTATTCTTTTGCTTTATGTGCTGCAAAGCTTTTTGTTTGAAGGAATTCTCACACAACTATTTGTTTTATTAGAGCGCTCTTAGAGGAAGCTGTCAGGAGCTGCAAATATTTCCTTCTCCTTTAATCCACTCTAAATCAAGCCCTTAAAATTGTTTTGCTCCCAGAGACCTTGGGCAGTGATATTTGGATTGAGACTCGCTCCCAGTGTGGAGACGTCCTGCTAGTCCTGCAATATCTGGAATGGCACAGGCTAAGGCAAGCAGCACATGTCAAGGTGCTGCCTTCACAAGTGTCATGGTTTGACACTGGCACATGCTGGTGCCTCTATGAAAATACACTTTCTCTGGTGTCTGCTGTGAGGTGTCACCAGGAATAAGCAAAGCAGGCTCCTGCTTAGAAATAAAGAAAACTTTATTAACTAAACTACAAAACAATAACTAAACTACACACAAAAGAAAAAAAAAACACAAGGAAAATGAAAACCTCACAAAAACACTCTCTTCCTCCTCCCCCCAAATTCCCAACACAATACATCTTCCAAAATCACCAATTCTGGGCCCAGCACCACCCTTTAGAATGCTCAGCTTTCAGTTCTTCAAGAGGAGAGGGAGTCCTTCTATGTGTCGTGGTGGCCTTTTCTGTCTTGTTCCGGTGCTCTTACTACTCGAACAAGAACCAGGGCTGCTTCCAGGGTCGTCTTTTTAAGGATGCCTCATCCCACTCCAAAAAGGCACAGTCTCACCATTGGGACATCTGTCCCCCCCATATTTTATATACCCCCTGGGTCCGAGGGATACCCACACTGAATCTTCTTTGGCTCTGAGGCATTTCTCCCCCTGGACTCAGTCTCTGTATCACACGGAAACATGGCTCTGTCCATGGCTACACAAAAGAGTCCAGCATAAAATGCCACTCCATCTTCTCCATTCCTCCAACATCTCTCACTCTTTCTCTGGTCCAGACTTTCATCACTCGCCCATTTCTTTCTTCATCTTCTACTCTTATCTCTCTTCTAGGAAGGGTCAATATTCTGTAAAGTTTTCATTTTCTAAGAAGGGTTAAAAACTCCTCTCAGCGGCTAGACTCCTGGCTGCACCCCCCCTCCCATCTTCTCTTTCTCAGCCGTGCTGCCTGCTGCCAGCACATGTTTACTAAATTTCAAGGTAACAGCCACAAGCACAGGCTGCACTCTCTCTCTGTCTGTCTCCAAGGGGGGGGGAACAGGCTGCCCATTGCTTCCTGGCATTTCTTTACTTCTTCCTTCCACCCTTGCGGGGCCAGGCCTACCTCTCCCGGGCCGGGCCGCATGGCTTTTCCCCTCCCCCGCCCAGCCAGCAGCTGGGCCGGGGGAGGGATCGAACTCCTTCCCGCCGGAAATCCAAATAAGCTTTTCAGGTGAGCAGCTCTGGTTTTTAACCCCTGTGTGTTCTCAGAGACGGACCAAAATTTCAGTGGTCAAACTCAATGCCAATGTTAAAATCTGAGCACTCACTGGCCCCTGACTGCAGCATCTCAGAAATCCTGTTTCCAGGTCAAACCACGACAGCAAGTTTACAGGAAAAGGTGCAACAGCTCATAAATTGCTGTTGTGGTGCTCAAATTTCCTTGCTGAGGAGCTCTTAGCTGAGAAAGAAAAAGTGAGGAGAAATGTTATGTTCTGCAGTGGAATACAATCAAGCAAAACTGCAGTTTTACAGGTCCATACTGCTGGGTTTTCATACATTTTCAGAGGGCACATACTTGACTGGTGCTCACTACAGAGCCACCAGCCTTATGCTGGGTGCTGGTCATTTAAAAGTAGATGATAGTGGTTTTTACCTTCTCAGGCTGTGAAGTAGTCTTAACTATTTTCGGTGTCAAAGTTTGAATAATGAATTGTATGATATATGAAAATTGCATACCTCCTAGCTCTGCAGAGTTGAATTTTTTATCTTGCTAACTCATCTGATATGAATAACAGAATGACACTGGCACTGAGCCTTACAGAAAGGTACAGAACAGACTCGTTGTATCCCACATATATATATATATATATATGATACCATGCTACATACAGAACTTCAGTATGAGTGCTGTAAGGTGCAAGCAGGATTTCAGCCTGCATTACTCCCAGGAGGAGATGAGAAGTCTACCTCTTCTCCAGCCAGCAGACTGTACCTTGAGACAGAGTTCCTCAAGAGGGTATGAACTCCCAGCAGGGGAATATTTGGTTGCCAGTATTCAAGTCCAAGCAGTGCACCACCTGCCTCTCTTGAAAGATTTAAGATGCTCAGCATAGGTTTTCTTGCCTCTGCCAGCAGGCTGATGGAGTGGTGTGGAATGACTGGAATGCCTCCATCTCCATTGCAATTTATGAACAAATAAATTAAGCCTTTAGGGCCCTTTTTCTTTCTGCCAGCCTCTGCCAACTTCTCCCATTCATAAGTCAGCTGCCTTCTATTTAAATGCTAGATTATTCTGGTACAGGTTAAATGCAGATTTAAGGACATCCAAGGAGACTGAAAATGGCAAATGATGAAGGTAGTTAATAAATATGTAGCAAAAAGAGGTATTCAACAGTATGCAACCTGCCACTGTGATCTTGGAAGTCAAGTATCTGCTGGGGCTTGTGCTCCTCTGTGGTTAGGTGTTAACTGGAGGAAAGCCTATGCTTGGTCCTACACACTTAGAGGAAGTTGTATTTACTCTTACTTCTTCTCAATAAGCAGACAAAAATAAGTGATGAGGTACACAGACAAAATAGCTATTTCTTTATCAATAGACTTCAATAACAGCCTACTTGTGTAAATTCACTTCTGTCAATATTTGAAACATAGGTCACAGTTGTTACCCAATGCTCTGAAAGTGAATATGTCTTACAGGCACCAGAGGAGTGCAGAGTTTGTACTGAATAGGAACAGGCTCACAATTCCTTGCAAACTCCCGCACTGCAAAGAATGATGAATCTGATGGCTTCACAGCACAGAAATATATAGGAAGGATTGAGTTTTTCTTCTCCACTTGCATTTGCAGCACTGCAGAATACTGTCTTGTGCAAGGAAGGGTGCATCTTTAAAATTTCTTAATGGGTATGCAAGTGATTACCTGAATCCTTCTGAGCCAACTCAGTTGACATGTCATTCTGTAATACATACTTGAATCCCTTTGCTCATTTGGTAAAAATCTCAGTTTGCTATCATTGTCTTGAATTCTGCATGTGAGTTGATTCTCACCTTCCCATGCCTGGAAGTAGACTCAGTCAGTCTTGTCTAAACATTCTGGTTTGATCTTCCCTGCCAGAGCTGTGGATAGACACTCCTTTCTGCCTTCCCGGATGTGTGGAAGGACAATTTCCCCACTGCTCTCTGTGGCAGGACAAGTCCTCTTAGGTGGGTGAATTGGTAGAAGAATGAAATGATGCTGTCCTGCATGGCTTCTGTGCCAGTTTTGTTACTGATTTAGCATGGGCTGCTTGGTGGGCAGCAGAGCTCTCCCTGCTTGCTAGTATAAAAATATATATTGGGAAGAGAGCAAGTATTACACCTCAGTTTCCCAACTTTTTTTTGCTCGACCTCAAAAAAAAACTTTTCAATAAGATTTATGGCAACACTCCTATTGACTTCATCTGAGCATCCAGTGAGATAACTATGTCACTGGAGAGGTTGGAAAAGCAAACAAGATTGGCCACATTGTGGAGCAAAAGCTTTAAAACAGGTTCCAAAATTGTGAACAAAGTCTGCTGCACAGTACATAGGACAGATTTATGTTCCAACGACATGACCCTTCTTAGGGGGGAGCTGAGGCCATCACACATCATTTCTTAAGGTGCTTTGACAAATAGAAATATCTTTCTCTTAGCAGCTACTTGAATATTTTTTGCTAATGCTTCATCCCAGCAAGATAAAAGGGGTATTTAAATGTATATATGAGAGGGATTTAGTTTTGTAGACATAAGCTTCAATTTTATTTTCTCTTTGAAGACTTTTAAAGAGCAGCTTGGAGTGGGTTTTTCTTACTTATTTGTTTAAATTAGGATTTTGAGGACTTCTGTATGTGGAACAGGAGATGGAGCTATTTCCTAGCATGAGGCATATTTTACAGTTAAGTTCAGTCCTGGCAGTAGTTGCATGTTGTCCTTGATACAGTTCTTACATTATCATGATTGCAGACTCCCTCTAAGCCCTCTTTTTCAGAGCTCGATAGTAGCTGCCATCACATCAATATGACATTTTATTCGCAATCTGGATTTGTGGTTAATGGAATCAATAACCAGCAATACTTTGCTAATGTTCGTGGGGTAAGCAGCTCTCAGAGGTGCAAACTTCTTGTTTTGAGGTGAAAGAGATTATTTATTAGGCTCACAGCTGCATGTCCATTTCGGCTACCAAGCTAAACATGAATTACTCTTGAAATCCTTTTTTGTTTTGTTCCTAGTCTTCTTTTACACAAGATTGTATATTTATCCTCGAGTATCTAAATTAAAATTAACTGGGTTTTTTGTTTATTTTCCTAAGGAAACGAGACTTTTGTTACCTCTCTGTATGTCTGTCAGATTGTTGCATTTAACTTTTGAACCACTGGTCAATTCTAGTGGCATTTGGCAGAGGGGCAATAAATTGAAAACAATAAAATTCCTGCAAATGGCACAGAAATTGACAGCTGGGTGATGGAGAGAAACCCTGTTAACAGTCTAATGGAGGAGAAAGAGTCAGCATTCATTTGTTAGCAAACATGAGGGCATCCACTTGGAAATATTAATCTCATGGAATGGTCACTTCCTTGGTTTTGCTGTCTCTGGAATGCTTTTTGTTTGTTTATTTTCACTCAAGGCATATGAAAAAACAAGTGAAGTAAATATGTTTTATTTTTATGTAAAGAATTGTAAGGTTGTTTTGGGAGAAAAAGCTGAAACAGAATCAACATTTAATTTGGGGGTTTGTTGGTTCTGTTTGTTTGCTTGGATGTTTCCAAAGAAATAAATCATTTTCTCTACTTCCTGGTTTTGGCAGGAAATGGGAACAGAATAGTATAAAGGGAGACTGTCATTTCCAGTTTTCCTGGAAGCAGAAAAGCCTAAGAAGCAAGGGAATCTGTTAACATATAGCTATCCTACGCCTTCTCTGTTATTCCTGGGACAGATGCACAGAACCTGAAATAATTTCTTAGGTTATCTTTCTCCCTTCTTCCAAAGCCCCTGTAGGCTTTACCTGATCTCTGAACAAAAGAAGAGCAATGTCTAGCACAGATTTATTTTCCTTTTCTTGTTGTCACTGTGCTTTACTGCAGGGGGCTCATTGTTCTTGTCAGACATGGAGATGTCTCTTGGCATTGCTGCTCTCCTTGTAGCTGCCATCCTAAGTCATGCTGCGAATAGCACAATACTGGTGCCTGCCCTGATCGTGCTTTGGCTCCGGAATGCAAAGACATGTAGGTTTATGGAATTTGGGATACGGCCAAAAGAAGTGCTCCAGGTGGGCATACTTCTCCATCTGCTGGGAAAGATCAGCCTTGCTAGGCTCCTCTCCCTGGGGAGTTGAGCTAGGAGATAAGAAAGGAGTTATTAGTTTACTTCATGTGCATGTGTGAAAGAATAGTAAGAAGAAAATGCCAAGCAGTTTGATGAATTTGTTTTCCATTGGGAAACATGGGTTGCTCTTTTTTGTGATTTCCATGGGATCATCTCAGTTATGAAGTTAGGAAATGTTCTGTTGCTTTGGATGTGTCTTTCCTCCCAGCTTGTCAATGCAGAGGCATGTCCTAGCCCTTGATATTTCCCACAGGCTGCCTCACCCACCATTGTGTCTCTTCAGCACCATCCCCAAATCTATTTCCTGCTGTTAATTGATTCTGGCTGCAATACTCCCAACACTTGACAAATGCAACAAGAGTAGTTCACATCTCATCTAACTAAATAAGAAGCAGTCTTTTCATATCCTATAAGCTTCAGTGTCATTAAACTAAAGACCAGTCTTCAAACATTACTGGAGGCCTTCTTATTCAGTTTGTGCTGGGGACAGATGATGTATTTTTGTATGGAGTTTGGCACTATTCGGGCTTTGCCTGCATAATATAGCTAGACCTCTGTTTGTTTATCCTGGGCCCAGATAACTAACTACCTTTTCAAATGTCTGGTTCATTCATATCCATTCAAAAATAATTTAACTAAAATGTGTATGTATAAAGAACAGCTAAAGGGAAGGGATAGTTCACAAAAACATTTTAAGGTTGTGTTTCCTCACAGATCAGTTAAATGTAGTGTATGAAATCTGTGCAATTATGGATCTTGTATTTACCATGAATTTGTTGTTGTTGTTTGGGGTTTTTATGTCTTGAGTTAATGAGGCATTAACTTGGGAAGCAATCCTCAGTATGTGGATAGTTTTTTAAAAAAAGCCACCTGAAATCAGTTTGAGTATTGGAGCATGCACAGTTTCAGCATTATTCATTAGAGTTAGTTTGGTTAACTGTAAAAAAATATTTGAGGGGATGATGAATATATATTTTCTTGCAAACTCAATGACTATTACATAAGAGCAAACAGCAAAGAGAATACAAGACTTGCTTTTCTCCCAGAAAACTATTTTCAGTCCTTGTTTCCACCAGTAAGGATGCTGACAAATGAACTTATATTTTGCAAATATTCACCAGGTAATTTGACATATCCTGGCACACCCTCAAAAGTGGTATCATAGAGTAAGAAATGGAGTGTGTACTTTCAGGAGATTTTGAGGTCACCTGTTTATATTTCCCAGCTGTGAGGGAGAAAGTGTCTGAACCAGCCAAAATAGCCAAGATTTTGTTGATCATCCAAGATACCAACAATGAAGGTCTCCAGCTTGTGTGGTTCACGAATGCAAGAAAATGTCTGATTGAGAGCAGACCTCTAGCTGCTGTTATTACGCTGTGTAAGAGCAGATATACATTAGAAACTGTCTGAACTCCCACAATGGGCACAGGAGGGAAGGAGATAGTAGGTGTTCACATGTGTTGTGAGAGCATATTGTGTTGTTGCTGGGGAAGGAAGTAATGAAAACTGGAAGATGTGGAAACTGTCAAATTTGGGTTGTACTGACTTAATTTTTTTTCCTTAGCTGGTCCTTTTTAGTCAAATATTTTTGTTTTGGCAAATCCTTCAGCTCTCAAGACAGCTGAGCTGTATGACAAGGACTGATGACAGACAGAGATCTACTTATGCTAAGAAAACATAAATGAGCCTAAAATAAGAAAGATCACACAGCTCTCCAAGAAGCTGACCATCTTCCCTGAAGTAAAGTTTTTCCCCTGAATCTTAGGGTTGTCAGTTTAAAGCACAGAAGCTTAATGTCTTATTAGAATTATGGTCTTAATATGGACACAAGACTATGAGTGAGACGATGCATGTTCCTTGCCTTATACTCTCAGCCCGCAAAAGCTTGGTTCTGTTATGTTTTCTTCCTTTAGAGCAGAATAACTTTTCTCCCGCTATGGTGGTAAATCTGCCCCATTTACAAACATGTAGCATTGATCAGTGGCATTACTGCAGCTCAAAATTAAAATAGGTTTGAGCAATTTCTGAAATCAAATGGATATTTTAAGTCTTGAACTGAAATGGGACAAAATATGAAAACTTTACAGCTATGCATCAAAACCTGTGATGTTGCCTCCCTGACTGAAATGTTCAATTGCCCTGGCTGCTGGGGGACTGCATCATCTTTCAAGCTTCAATGTACTTAGCTCTAGCATACAGCAAATTTAATTTTCTTACCTTATCATTAACACAGTCAGTAAGTCCCCTGCCATTAAACATTTTCACCAAGTGAAAGCACTGGCACACAGTGATCAAATTACTTCTCAGTCTTCACTTTGATAGGCTGAATAGATTAAACCTCTTAATCTGCAAAACAGCAGTTCTACAGTCCTCTTTTGCTCTCTTTCTTATTTCCCCAGTTTTCTCCAGTGTGGACACCAAACCAAAATAATCTAGTACTGTGTACTTAAGCCATACCACTTCTTTTGCTGGAAGTGTGAGATAAAGCTCTCAGTAGATGGTATTGGTTTTCAGTTTTCATTTTTGAGTCACATTATTTGGAATAACTGTACTGTTTAAAACCAAGCTCTGTGAAAATGAAATTCACTGGATCAATGTGTTCCTTTAAAACAGGTCAGGTCAAAGATACTGCAAAGGAAAAATGTAACCAGTATGTTTAAATGCAAATTTCATTTTTAATTACAAAACTGGTAGCTATAGAAATTTCAAGTATGTCTCCTAGTGGCCTCTGAAAATGCCACTTGTGCTGCATGGGGTTAATCATTGGTTTTGTATTCAAAGAATCAATAATAGGCAACACTGTTTTGTGGATTCTGATTCTTAAAACAGTTGTCTTACTTAATGCTTATTTTGAAAAGTTTTACTGTTGATATTTCTTTCCTCAAAGGCAGATCAACAGAGGTTTACAGTGCATGCTTCCAATAAATTAATGTATTATTATATGGGCTTTGTTTTTTAATTGTGTTTGCTGGACAGGCTAGTATAGTAGTATTTGTTTTTTTCTAAGCAGTATATAAGATTGACCTATTATCTATTTTCATGTCTTCTGATACAATATTTCAGGGGTTTTTTTTGTTGAAGTGTTGCATCGAAGGAAGTGGCTACTATATATCCAATTAATTATATATCCAATTAATACCCCCATATTCATGTCAAATATGGCATACATCTTTCAAGTCTCTGTCACTTGAATCAAACTACTTCTTCAGCACACTTCTGTGCTATTTCCACCTACTCACAAATTAAATTAATCTGTCCTTCCTCTTGGTACTAATTAAAATCCCCCTCTTTTTCAGAGGCACTGTCTTTTATACTTATCATCATGTCTGGGTTTCTACCTTCCAAGTTTTCTACAACATCTGTTTTATAATTACTGTCTCATTTGATAGTAAAATAGCTGTTAGTATAGGCAGCACTATTCTCTGGCTGATAGTTACCTTCATGGCTTCTCCTGCTACCTGTCACAGCCACAAAGCTCTCATTAGTTTGTGGTTTCCTCACTTCCCACCTCTCCTGCCATCCCCCAGCTCTACAGGAGCTGTCAGTCACACAGCAAATGAATACTGCAGGAAATCCACAGTGTATTCTCATAAAATCCAACACTATAATTTCCTCATCTACATCTAGTACTGTTAAAAAAACCTACAAACACTATGTAGTGTTCTCAAGCCTGCTTTATTCTTGTGACTAGCCTGAGAGGGCTTTTCACTGAAGGACCGTTTACTGCTTGGTGCCATGATTTAGTCTGAGTGACTTTGACAGGGAGAGGCTTTGTGGCTCTGAAACTTAATGAAAGTTAAAAGTCCACAAAAAAAAAAAAAAAAAAAAAAAAGGAGAGGCTTTGTGGCTCTGGGGGGGAGGGGAAGGTATTTAAGTAATGGGAGCCTTTTAAGGTTCTCTGTTGAGCAAAGAATTAACCCACTCAATATTTGAAAGATTTCTTCAGATACTGACTCAATATGCCTCAAGAAAGGTTACTAGGGTTTTCTTAATATGGGACATCAGCATTTTAAAGACAGGTAACAGTAATCAGCCTTGAATTTTGAGGTCTTCAGTTTAGTGTAGATAATGGTGTATAACCACTCTGTCCTTTTTAAGCAGGGCTGCTTTTAAGTATTGCAGCATATCATCCTTCCATAGCTATGCTTTATGGATGTGAGTTTGTTTTTCTCTGACACTGCTGAAAATCAGTTTAGTTGAAATAAAACAGGAGACAATGCATTTGTTAGCTGTGAGTGCATTTGAATTATTTGTCTTTATTAGTGCAATGCTCTGTAATAATATTTTCCCATTGTCAGCATTTGATTAACACTATTTCATGTTTCACTTTGCCTGCCACCTCCTCCAAAACCCTCAGACTTGATTTTCTGATGTCTAATAATATGTGTGTAGGCAGGGGCATATGTAGAGGTCTTTCCCACTGTGGATGAATCAGTAGGATCTGTAACTTGTTAAAGACCACCTATGTTCATTACATTAAATTTTCATTCCATTAAAATAAGGAGGAGTTTCTCTCTAGGACTTCAACAGAGCATTCATACTCCAGAGATAGCTAAAACTGACATGTTAAACCATGTTTTCCACCCTTGTCTTTCTTAATATTTTTTTCTCTTGCTCTTTAAAATGCTGGTAATGAAAGCACACTGGCATGTTCAGAGGGAGAGCCCCATGGATATGCAGGAGAGGAGAGAACTGCGCATAAAAACTAGTTCTTCATATTCAGCTTAGTTGTCTTTCCCACTCAAGTGAGAGTTTCAGGGATTAATAACCACACTGAGTACCTGGGACACAAAGCACTGTGATGTTAGCCAGAAAAGTAGCAGTGTGTAGCATATTGGTAGGTGAGGGAAGAGACTCCTTCCTTCCTTGGTCTCTGCCCAATTCTCTCATGAAATGCCAGAGATGTAGTTGACTTCACACTCTTGCTGTACCTGCAGACACAGGCTAAAGGGAAACACTGTATGATTTGTCCTGAAAAAGGACATGTTTGCAACATTTTCAGGTTGTAAAATGTTATGTTTCCTCATTTCCTTATAAATTAGCTATTAAAGACCTACCGCTAAATACACAGGAAGAAACAAGTTCTAACTTTATTGGTACTGAATGTAATATTTTGTCTTAAAGACCTTGTAGTGCCACCAGACATTTCTGTGACAATTATTCAAACAAGAATTATGTAAATAGCAGATTGGCTACCTCAATAAGTAGCTAATTAGTTTGTATTTATTTTTAAAGGATATATTAGTGTTGCTTTCTGTGTTTTCCCATGTTCTTAAGACTTGAATGAAAATTTTAAGACTTTCTCTATAAAAAGATTGGGTTACATTGTGCCAATAAGTAGAGATTAGAAAATAAGTTCATTGCATTTCTGGTTTCCTCACAATGGAAAGATGCTATGCTCTGACAATTACACATTTGCATGAGGTGGGTACCATGTAAAAGATTATATCTGGGGGTTTTGAATAGCAGCTAATTTCCTTTTTGTGACTCCTGATTGCCATACACACAAGATTAAATCAATTTCCTTCTTTATAGATACAGAGAATATTTCCACCTGAGAAGTAATTCTTGTGGAGAGACAACAGGTTTCCTTCAGAGCTTTTCATGAAACAGAACTGATACTCACCCTGTCTGAAAGGCTAATGGTGCTCTAGGAAACAGCATACTTTAAATCCTGCCAAGGATGCCTAAAGGTGAGGGTCTGACTGTGATTAGGAGGCCAGGAAGAAATAATGCACAAAAAAAAAGCCAAATGTTTCAGAGTGCCAGATAATTTGTGTAGTGGAATTGCTTGAGTGTGTACAAGTTCTGTCATACAGAAAAATGTTCATTGTCTGTCATCACCTTGAGTGAGGCAAAATGGAGTTCCAGAGGTTGTTCAAAGGCTTTACTTCTCCCTACCCCCTCCCAACGTGGCAAATCTACCAGGCATCATTGGCATAGCTGTGGCATTGCTGTAGAACAAGCACTAGTGGTAGTCCTTGAAAACACAATTTCTACCTGGATGGTAACCCATGGTGTTAAGGGAGATTCTGGACCTATTTCACAGAAATTAAAATATTTGTGTGCACACACTCACACACACAAGTATTATTGTTGGGGCTGTATTCACAATCAGTTGAGATCATCTAGGGGTAATTATCATTACGCTTTCAAATGAATTTATTTTGTAGTAGTATTGGTCAGTCTTGTGACATTTATGGTGGAAAAAATAATGGGGAACTGTGATATCACATGCTATAGCTTTTGTTTTCTTTGGGGGGCTTTTTACCCTTTTAAAAACAGTGCTGCTGCTCAGAGCATCTTGGATGAACTTTTTTGAGGAGAAAATGTTCCTTATTTCTTTCCTGTCTCCTTCCCTTCAGAGGCACTCAAATAAAAGCCAGAGGCAGGATTGTGAAAAAAAAAAAAATAGCTGCTACTGAAAAAACAGTGTGATTAGTGTGCTGGATGCTTTCCTGTTAGCGTGGAGTGAGAAACAAACTCGTTAGCAGGCTCAGGATGTCAGGCCAACCACTTGCTATCTATCCTGGGTATTCACAGGCAGAAGACATGGATGCATGCTGCCTTCAGAAAAACAAGCAAACATCAGCTTCCGTTTAGAACTTCTAGGTTATCAATCTTCACTAAAACAAGAAAGTTTGTCACTAAAACTAAGTAGCTCCCGTTATTCAAATGAGCTAGCAAAATTTGTAATAAAATTTGTAAATTTCTAATAGTGAAATACGGTCTGTGTCAAAATCAACAAAGTAAGCAAATTAGCTTCAGTGCTTGATTAGTTATATTACCATGCTAATATGGCAGAATAATCAATCCTTGTTTACCGTTGTGTATAAATCTCACTAGGAAACCATATTACAGTCAGTCAATCCTCTAATTGGAATCTGGAAAAGTATCTTCTTCCATCTTCAAAGGAGCTGTTGTGATCTTGTCAGGATCAGGTATCTTAAATTATGTCATAGTCTTGTAAAAAAAGTCCAACTTAAGATAACGATAGAAACATTTAAAAAATATGCTGATGTAAAAAAACTGGCTTAATGTTCAACTGCAAACTAGAAAAGCCATCAGACTGTGATACACTTCAGCTATACTGTGTACTAAAGACAACATTCTTCCTGATTTTGGCAAGCAAGGAAATCAAAAATAGTATATTTTGAACATCAAGACAGCTTTAGACTTTGGTAGAGAATATTTCTCTATTAAACACAGGAAGATTAAACCAATAAGCTCTAAAAAATGTACAATTTTGTAGGTTTGCATGCTCCCTAAGTATTTCCCTCACAGCAAACAATTTGTTTGCAAGTGTGAAATATGTTGTAGATTCCTTTTGGCTTTTAAAAAAGAATATCTAGATATTTAGTGTCTTCTCATGTCTTGAATACAAGACAAACAAGGAGTTTTATTTTTCCTTCTTAGATCGTATTTTTAACACAGGAATTTAAAATAGTATCTTGCATTGCCTAAGTAGCTAAGTAGCTAAGTATATTAAATCCATGTTAGCTGAGCAGAGATGGTAAGCACCTGGCAAATGTGTTGAGAACCAGTTGGTCAGGTATTGAACATGCAGTAACAATTTGTGTTGTACTTGGGATTTTTTCAGTAGGTTTCATGTCAGGGAAAGTTCTATCCTTTCTCAAAAGCAAGTAGAGCTTTTTGTACTTACATTTTATGCAGACAAGAGCTGACAGTCTTATTGTTGGTTTAACAGAGAGTTATAGTCAAGACAATTTTAATGAGGCTTGGATTAAATTGAGACATTAGATTCAACATGTATTTATACTTTTCCTATGTGAGCAGAGCAGTGATCTGTAATTTTGAAAACCACATGTAAAATATGGAAGAGAAGAATTCTATTTTGAGAGCATTTTGCACAGACTTGCTCACAAATGTACTCTTGGAGAAGTTCTGGGCGGCTGACTTGCAGCAGCAAGCAGAATGAAAAAAATCACTTCTTCCTGTTTCCTCCAAAATACCATGTGTGAGAAATCAGAGTGGGGGGAAAATAGCTGCAACAAAATGTTACAATATTTTTGTCAGACATCTTGCGTTTGTAGTGCGTGTATTCTCTAATTTTAAAACTATGCAAAGCGCCTATGTAACAACATTATTTTCTGCTTTACATAAAGAATTTGGTAAAAACTATGTATTTTCTTTCTTTTATTTTACAGCTGGAGTCACAAAAATATGAGAAGGGACTGCTTAAATGTAAGTCATAGGGGTGGAACACACATTCCTTAATTTCTAGTTTCCTAGAAAGACTGAAATGTATTTTAACTTTAGATTTTCAAAGGAACCTCAAAAGTTCCCATGTGAAACCAAGTTACTTGGAATAATCCTGAGGAACTGTTACCCTTTGATCAGCTGGAGTGAAGTGTTATTTGGATTTTGGTCTTTTGTCATATTGCATTACAGGAATTTGCTGTCAGGTTTAGTTTTCCGGAAAGTTTTAATTTACTGATAATTTTTCGGGTTGTGCTTAGAGTGAAGGACTTTTGATAAGAAATATTTGATAATATCTTGTGGAAGGAGTATGTGGAGTGAACTCGGATATAATGTGTGATGTGCATCAAGAGGAGCAGACCATCCATAGCTGGAATCAGTGCTGGCACTTGGGTAGGTTTAACATGCACCCTTTTAGCTTCCTCTGCACCTGTGTTATATTCTGCTGTGACTGATCAGCCTTGGAAAGTGATAGATAAAATAGAAAGTCAGTAGGTGTGGGAGGAGAAGGAGAGTCCCTCAGCTGACAAAACCTGCATTAACTAATTCATCATAATTCATTGACTTCACAACCATGACATCAATTTATCTAGTTGAGCACCTTAGCCTTTCTTAAAAAGATTACAGCGACTTTCTCAAAGCTGTGATGATTTATTCCTATTTTAAATCTGCTCTCTGCAACAATGCATGCCTGATCTTATTGTAAAATGCACACAAAAACTTGTTTGAAAAGGAGAGCTGCTGCTGTAGAATTGATGAGTGGTGACTGCAGAGAAGACAGAAATAGCATATAAGACACAACCAGTATCCCAGTGTATAACCTCCCTGCTACCATAAATGAGTTTTTGTCAACTACAGCTCTAACAGTGCAACTCTGTGTCAACTCAGGCCTCTTTAAAAAAAAAAAAAACAAAAAACCATAAACATTCATATTTTACGCCTTCCTCTGGATCAGTGCTAGTTGTGGATTATTAGAAAAATTGTGATTATAATTGATTGCACTGATCAGGTACGAATACAGCTGATGTTATTGTGAGGACTCAGAAGATTTTTGAACAACCTTAGGCATCTTGAGTTGACTGGAAGCTGGCAGACATCGTCCTAATTTTCAAGGGCAAAAATGATGACCCTGGTAACCATAGGCTTGTCAGTTTCACTTTATTGACTGGAAAAATTATGGAGAAAGCAACCTTGAAGGTATTAAAAAACATCTGAAGCACAACACTCTCATTGGTCCCAGCCAACACAGCTTCACGAGAGGAAAGTCCTTGTCAAACTTAATCTCCTTTTATGACAAGGTAACACACCTAGTTGATTAAGGAAAACCAGTTGATGCAATCTTTTTGGATTTCAGTAAAGTTTTTGGTAATGTCTCTCAGAGTAACCTTATGGACAAAACGTCCAACGCACAGCTGGATAAACCCACCATGGGTAAGCAACGGGCTCATAGGTCAGGCAAAAAGGATAACTGTAGTTCCAAATCAGACTGGTGACCAGTCACCAGTGCGGTTCCACAACGACCAGTGACAGAACCCAAGGGAATGCTGTACCAGGGAGATTTAGGTGGAATATTAGGGAAAGGTTCTTCACCCAGAGAGAGGTTGGGCCCTGGAACAGGCTCCCCAGGGAAGTGGTCACAGCCCCAAGCCTGATAGAGTTCAAGGAGCATTTGGATAATGCTCTCAGGCACATGGTGTGACTCTTGGGATTTCTTGCACAGGGCCAGGAGCTGGACTCAGTGATACTGGTGGGTCCCTTCCAGCTCAGGATCTTCTATGTTTTCAGTTCTCCCTAGATTCAGAGTTGTTATCCGCCTAAGCCAAACTCTTTAAAAATACTGCACATAGTAACCAGGTATAAAGCTCTCATGGTGCTACTGAAGGCAGACCTTTACCTTGGAAAATTTTGGTGTGCCCTTGGCTAAAATATGGTCTTAAAAGAGGAACATTTAACATGGGAGCCAAGTGTAAGAGCTATAGTGCTTTCTACCTCTGTAATGCTCTATTATATTGTAATTTGGAGAAGTGAAAAAAAAATCATGTGATGATCCAATTATCAATCCCTTTCACAAAGTCTAGAGTTGCAGAATGTGGTTGGCGCTCCTTGATTGTTTAGACAGATAATATAGCTTTGTGTTCATGTTTTTTCCCCTCTATATTAGGTAAGGATGCTGAGCACATGATGTGTATTACCTTCTGTCAACATTGTTTTTTCTCTTCTATCATTTTTTTTCCACAGTAATTTGTAATCATTGTCTGGAGATACAGCATGGCAGTGCTATATTGTTTCATCTGTCTTAAACTTCTTGTTCAAGACCAAGCTATATTCATTATTTTTCAGTATGTTTGTAAATTCTACTTGTACTCCTTCAAGTCTGAACATCCCCTAAACCTTCATTTGTACCTTAGTGGTTAACTGGAATACCTCTCATTTGGTGATAGAAGAACCAATATAAATTATGATGACACAAAGATTGAATGTTACTTAGCAAATGTCAGTTTAGTTGTCAGAATAAACTTCAGCTTGACATAGTCTGTATAACCATGTTATATTTGTCTTCTTTGGGAGAGAATGTTTGCTTTAAGTTAGAAATACATAATTGGGCACAAGATACACATAAAATCAGTGAACACACTGAAGGATGTTTTCCTGTGGCTTTGGCATTCAACTGAAATTCTCCATCAGAAGAGAGAACCACTTGGTTGAATTTTTATTGGCTCTTTGAGTGCTCAAATGTAGAAATTATTCCCTAATTCTCATGAACAAGCAGGTGGAGCTGTTTTAACTAGGTCCCTCAAGTGTGCATATAGATTAACAGAGGTGTGTGTGCTCTTCAGATTACACCCTTTCTTGTGGTGAGAGAAGGAACAATCTGGAAAAAAGATTTAAAGAATTGAAAGTTCAGATATGAACTGAACTCATCACTTTCTTCAAGATCCTAAATATGCTGCTCTGCATTTTATGGCACTTCACTGCAACCCCTGATGGATTTACAAAAACACAGGCATCATCTGTGGAGTCATGCAAGATCTTCTTATGAAAACAGCCTCAGCGAGAAACATTTATGTTGATACAGTTTTAGTGGAGAGAAATGGATCCATTTTATCAAGGAGGGAACTAAAAAATCATTCAAGATGAGGTGCTGTGGGAGTAGACCCCCTCCATATGGAAGTGGCTAAGCATTTCTCAGGACCAGGGTTGCAGTCATCAGTTGTATGAACTTTCCTCTGTTGAAAACTAGATGACAATTATCACTTTTGAAAAAGCCTAGACATATTTTTTTTTTTCTGTAATAGTTGTATTCTCTTTCACAGTGAAACATAATCAACATACATTTACATATTCCTTGTAATCAGGACAAGTGGAGGTGCATGATAAAAGAGGGGTATTATGGTCAGGGTACACAGCTTCATCTTGGTATAATGCAACTAATTACAAAAACCAACTGCAAAAATTGACAAAAATTGTCAAAAAGCTTAACTGCTGCATGCTTTTTTATTCATTTGTACTTGAATCTGTACCTTTTTCTAGCCCAGTCCTTCTAGAGTCTTTGGAAAAATAGCATATTCTTGCTGGAAAAACAGACTCACACAATGCATTGTCCGATCTGCCACCTCTAGCAGTGAAAATAATGCTTACTGATTTTCATTATGTTCAGCTATAGGGAGCAGTTCAGATGAGACTTAGCTGAATGCCTCTTCATGTCATGAATTATCATCTAAGAACTTAATAAATTTCAAGTAATGATTAATATTTTCAAATCCTTTTGAAGAAAATGTGCTAGGACAGATGCTGTCCAGGATGTAATTAGAATACAACAGGATTGCAAAGTTGTAACTGACTTAATTTATCTTCTATGAACTACGCTACTACTGAGAATTATGAAAGGGAAAGAGCACATTTGGTTTTCTAAAAGAGACTTCAAAAAACGCCACATAAATAATCCAGGTGTCTAATTCCTGACAGTTCTCAAATTGATGAACAGAACAATCAGTTTCATAAGCTTGAGATAAACTCAAGGTTTCTAGTGATGAGAACTCTTGCTCCCCTTAGTGCTTGCCCATTCAAAGGTGTTTTATTTAACTATAAAAATGTACTCGGCCAGAGAAAGATTTGATTTTCTTTTCCTCTGGCAGCTACATTTTCTGTGCATTAAAAGTACAGAGGAGGAAATAGATAAATAGTAATAATAGATATAGTATGGAATAATAATAGATATAGTACCTGAGGAGCAAATAGATAAACATTTTTTAATGTGTTCTTTTTTTATATCTCTATGTATAAGTAAGTATACAAGAATCTATATTTATGCATATAGGCTTAATATATAAAATGTATGAGTTTTATAAATATGTATGGTTTTATAAAAAATATATAGACAATTATATCTCAGAAAATAAAACCAGTCAGCACAGTTTGCAAAATCTTATTAGATTTGAGCAGGCTGTCCTAAAGCCCATAGCATACATCCTGATGCAGGGGTAGATTTCTTCAGTGGAGTAATACATTAACTGCCACCATTATTTTAATTTATTTTTTTTTATGTACACCACTCTGTCTTTTCTTTTGCTGCCACAGAAGCAAAGCTCCATCTCCTCAGGGTCTGTGAGCAAGAGTCAGCCCCAGCACCTGCTCCTTCCTGTCTGGATGATGTGGCTTGGGCTTGTCTCATGGGTAAGGAGCCTGCCAGAGCCCTCCACACTCATTTTCTGGATACACGTCAGCAGTCTGAATCTGCTCTCCCAGTCCCCACACAGGAACAGCTCATCTTGTTACCATTTCTAGCACATCTTCATCTGTTGCTTGGTTTACTGCAGCTATAAAGCAGCAATTTCCTTCTATTTCTATGGGATGCAAAATAAAAGGAGGCATCATTATAGCTTTAAAAGTCCCCAGAAGTTATTCACATCAGCACTATACTGTGTTTTTCCATTCCCCATGTGTCTCTTTGTCAAAGCAGAATGCTTTCGCATATAGGAAGAGTTTGTTTTCCAGTAACTTCCAGCACTGTTTTCTATCTATGAGCAAAGTGTTTAATAGCACTAATGAATTCTCTCATGATCAGTGAAATTATGTAATCATATAGATTCATATGGAATCATATAGAATCATGTATCATATAGGCTGTGTCCCAAAGCTCATCAAGTTGAGGTGTCAGCTGAGAAAGTAGAAGCTCAGAATGAAGTTTTTCTCATGGTTAAAAAATATATATATGAGTGTGCCCTAAGGATGTTCTGCTGCCTAACGAGGTGCACCCTCACATCTCAATAATTTCCTTGATTGAAGCACTAAAATAACCCCTTTCAATCTGCCTGATGAGACAATTCAGCATGGTTGAGTCAGCCTTGCTGGAATCTTTTTTGCATTTTGGCGGCAGGTAACAAAGAAGAGACAGGCGATGGTATGAAAAACAAACCAAAACCCAAGTCTCATAAAGTCTTTTTTTTTTTTTTTAATAAGTGCTTTTCTTACCCAGGAGTTAGCAGCTTTCACTTGTGCTTGCTGTGTTTCATGTCCCAGGATGGGTAATGCAGTGTGGAAGCAGTGAGAGTAATTGAGAATAGTTACCGCCGGTGGCAATGTGTGTAACAAAGCCCTTTTTTTATATAGCATGGCAGAAGTGTCCTTCAAAGAGGGCTTTAAAAACTGAAACTGGTACAAAGATCAGGACTGGCCAAAATTGCTCCACCCAATTATCATATGATTGGAAAACATGGCCCCAGTGAATCAAAACTATTTCATTGTGAGGGGTGGAGTGATCCTGAAAGAAATCTGAGTTTCCTAGCACAGGAAAAAAAGATGGTTTCTTTGTATTTGTTGGAATGATTTGGTTTAAATAGGGCATTTCAATTGTTTCTTGCACAAAATTGTCAATTAAACAATTTTCCTTCATCACAGTTCAGCGGCACTGAATCAGCATTTTCCAGTGAAAAAGTAATTTATTAGAAAATGTCCTGTTTTTATAAATACTTTCCATCAGGATAAGATGAGGGTTGTTTTGAGAAGGGTGGTCCATGATTCTTTCCATAAAAACTTCTTGTCTTAAGTTGGCAATGCTGATGTGAAGGAATAAGTTGCAAATAGTCTTAAACACATTAAGGGTAGGGATTTAAAAAATGCTTTCATATTCTCTCCCTCTCCAATTCCTGTTGCTTCAGTGGGGAAAAGTATGCTTTTTCTTCACACTCAGAGGTCTGTCTAACATAATTGTTATGAAATAATAACTCTGTCTGCTTTGGTTTTGATTTGGGTTTGGGTTGGGTTTTTTTTTAAATTTTTTTCTTTGTTGCTATGTTTGGCCTTTTCTTACCCACTTATTAGTTAATATCTCTTATGAGAAGTATGTGCACTCAGAACTGTGGGTTGAGGGATTGTTTTGATTCCTACCTACCATTAGATTTTTTTTTAAGAAAATCAAATGTTAAATGAAGAGTAAAAGGTAGGCAGCATTTTAAATAGGTTATAACACTAATTGCAATCTGTGGTTCTGTTAATGTTTTGTTAGGGAAGAAAATTCATCCAGAAAACACTGACCAACAGGGAACAGCAGGTATTTATTAGAAGTGTTAAACTGAACATTAATAATAATTTTGTGTGCTCAGAAACCATGGCAACAGTAGGGAGTAGCAATAAAGATAATTTTTCTAATATCGAAATACATTATTTAAAAACTGTACTCACCTCTACTCTTGATCCTAATGGCAGATAACTCCCCTTAAAGAGTGCTTATTCCGTATGGTTGTGAAAAAGGAAAATGTCACTGAATAACTGGTTAAAAAAAAAAGAAGTGTGAAGCCTAGGTGAGGCATTTAATTTCTTTTTCCCAAACTTTCTAAGCTGAAGATAAAAATATTGGTAAATTTTTTGGTCATAATGAAGGTACAAAAGTCTCAGCCAGCTGACTGCAGTAGTCATTAAAATCTACTAGCAGTAAATCTCAGGAATTGTTTGCCTGAGAAAAGCATCCTTCTCTGGAAATTATTTTTAGGACCAAGTTTTATAAATATCAGTCAGGAATAAAATACAATTTATTCTGGTTTAGGATGAAGGAATAAACTAGCTGGTCAGTTGAGCCCATCAGCAGTTCTTAGGTATGTTGAACCATGAAGGAAGAGCTACTAAGGATGTGCCTGAGCTGTGACTTTTGAGTGTTGGCACTTGGTATGGAGGACGGTCCTTGATCTCACAGGATGCCAGCTGAACACAGACAAGTAGCCAGAGAAGAGTCAAACTACAATTGCTGCTCATTATTTGTGTTTCTGGCTTGAATACCTCTTTATTTACTGGGCTGTGCATAGATGGTAACCTCACATGGCATATTTAACACTTTAAGTGAGGTTTTCCTTCTCAGATCATCTAGCAGCGCTGGGAGGGGGAGGGTTTCCATTCCTAGCTTGGCTAGGTGCATACCTTGTTGTAAATCACAGAAAAACACAAGGGGCAGAGAAACACCAGGCTTCTTCCTTTCCTCTGTGCAATTCCTGGACAGACACTGTGTGGACATGGAAAGCAAAGTGGTGTAACCTGTTTATACTGTGGGCAGAGGGTACTTCCTGAAGGATGTGAGGACTTGGTGGCTGGTTGAGTAAATGTGAAGGCAGTTAAATCTGCCTGAACTTCCCACATGGAAACTGATGAATACATAAATGTGCTACTGTGTCGAGAAATTAATTCCAATGGATACCAATGGAATTTGATCAAAGGTCTGAAAATAAAATTCTTTTCCTATTGGGTGGCAACCAGCAAACAATCACTTTCAAGGTGCTGATACTGGCTAGAAAGGAACCCTCTCTGCCAAGGACGGCAGTGATTTCCTTGCTTCTCAAATGTGAGTGCGGCATCTGAAAAATGCATGCCAATAGCCACAATCTGCATGCAATTCACAGGCACAACATTTCTTCAATGTGTCTGTCTCAGGCAGCCACCAAGGGAACAGAGTTATACCAAATTTAAGTCTGTGTAGTAGATCATGAAGGGAGAAATAAGCATCTTTTCATTTTATAGACAGCTGGTATATGGGAAGAGAAACAAGAAAACGGGAAAGTGTTTGCTTAAAAGAAAAAGTGTATCTTGGTGGTCATGTAAGCTGCCCTATGGAGAGAGAAGGTTGGCTATGGAGGCACTGTTTTCTGTTCCCTTTGTGGCATAGGCCAGGAGGATAGTTACTAGGTAAAGCCATGGACAGCATTTATTGAACACATAATCTAGACCACTGCTGCTGTCAGTGGGGCTCAGCAGTAAGCACATCAGCACCTGTGAGGTGAAAATCACCCTAAAACCAAATGTGACCACAGGGTTTGACTCCAGTGGCATGAGTGTTTAGCCACTTTATTTTTTCTTACACTCATTGTTATAAAATAACTGATTACACATGACAGACACCTTAACTGAAAAAATTATTGATTTATAAATGTAAATATCTGTTTTGTTCATCTAGTTATACCATGAATCGCAGAAATGGAAGCATGCAGGAAGTGTAAAAATCAAACCAGCCTCTGCAGAATGCACTCACTCATTTTTTACTACACAGTGTTTTCTCTCCTGCAGCATTTCTAGCTCAGCTTTTGCTAAATTTTTTTTTCTTGGGCTTTTATTCTGCTCATGAATCTCAGAAGTTATCAATACTATAGATAAACTAAGTGGATAGTGTAAATAAACTAAAAGTCAGCTTGCATTTTGTTTGGTTTTGATTACTAGTTGACTGAATAATTCCTAACCTTTTCTTGAATGCTAACTGTTGTTATTAAAGAAAACTGCAGATATTAAGGATATAAAAGCAGAATTGTAGCACCTATAATTTGACCCTTTTTGTTAGTTTTACACTTACGCTTTCTCCGCACCTGTATGAAAAAAAGAATACATCTTCCTGGATGTGGGTAGGTCAGCCTTCACCTGATGTAAAGCAGCACAGTTCTAATGATTTTGTGGCAGTTTGAGAAGTCAGCCTGGTGAAGCACCACCTGAAATCTAGTGAGCTGTTAAACCTCTCTCTACACTTTTTTGCCACCTTTTTCTTCAAAAATAATGTATGATCTAGTCAATGCTAGAGCTAGCTGAGTGTGCTAGAGGAACTTTTTCTGTAATAAGTATTTTTGCATACTCCCTTTTCCCAGCTGCAGTTTGGATGCCACTGTTACAGGGTCAGAGAAAAGAGTGCAACCTCGTCAATAAAACTGAGGGCTATACTGGGGTTCCAGGATGAAAAAAATAAAAATGGAAAAAAAAAAAAAAAAAAAAAAAAAAAAAAAAAAAAAAACATGAAATGCACGCACCACAGATGTGTGGCAAAGTGCTAAATCTAATTATTAAGACACAAATTTAAGAAGGAGATATTAGTTACTGCCAGGTGACTTCCAGGATATCATGCTAAATGGTGCTTTCCTAGAGGGGGGAATAGTTATGAAGCAAGCTAACTTTCTTTGTCTGGGTACAATTGATTATTCAGTAAGAGATAGTTGTCTCACAGCTTCAAGGTAAAAATGTTTTGTCCTATTTTGCTTTTAAAACCTGCAAGCTAACTCCATGAGAGGGGAAGAGATGCCTTCAGTAGAATCTAGACTGCCTCCATCAAGGGGGAATTTGTGCATGTGGGGAGAGAGTAAGTTTTGCTCCAGGATGAGAGAATGCAGGTGAGAAACCAAAAGGAAGGACAGGAGAGGAATTTATTCCCCTGCTTAAATGAGTATGGTGCAGCAGACCTCCTAAGAAAAATCTAGGAATATAACTTTTGCCTCAGAAATTTCCAGTTCCTAGGTTTTACCTATGTGGAGTTTAACTTGGATCTGAAAAGACATATTGGGGGAGAGGTCATTTGTTATTCTTATAGATCGACCTTTTGACCAATCCTTCGTCCTTAGCTTGAGTTGTTATAAGGAAAACTATCACTGGGTAAAGGCTAATGGTCCCAGGTGTCTAGGTACAAATGTGAGAGTGTTGCAGAGCACAGTATCAATCACCATGCAACTGCACAGTACTTTTTGCTTTTACACAGTCCCAATAAATTATTTCTGTATTTTCCACCAGGCAAAGTGGTTAAGGAAACTTTCCTTTCTGTCCAATCACACTGGCAGTCACATTCCCACCACCTGAGACCTACCTGAGACTTTCAGTGCTGTCACTGAAGCCCCTTTGCAGCAGGTGGCTCTGGTGAGCTTACAGGTGCCCCACTTGACTCCCTAGACCCACTCACACACTGTCAGACAAGGTTTCCTTACTGATTTCACCACAGGTTTCCCATAGCAGAGTCTCTGGTTCTTTTAAGTAATTTTATCTTGGTTCAAAAACCAAATTACAGATGATGCCTTGGAGGAGGGATCCCAAAGAAAGGAAACCCCTGGCTTTTATAATCTCACAGTCTATTTATGCCAAAGTGTGGCATCTTCCTCCAGAGTCATTAGCTCCTATTCTGTCAGGTCACCTGGCTGTTCTGTCTGGTCACTCATAGGTTCCCTTTCTTGTGCAAAGGGTCTGCAATGTTCATGCTTTCTTGCCTTGGGTTCCTGGCACCTAGAATTCTATCTGCAGCTGGCACTGTAGCTGTACACTGAGCTTCCTTCATCAGCTGTATTTCTCAACAAAAGCAATTTTTCAAGGGTGTGTCAAACCCAAACAGCTCTGGCTTTTAACTAAGCATCTGCCTAAGGTTCCTCAGCCATGAACCCATTTCTTTGTCAGCTGCACAAGACTGTTCCTTGTTTGACCACCCACCAGGGAGTCATATCCACCCAACTTTTTCCTGACATCCAGCTGAGTGGGGCAGGCGTACAGGGATGAGAACAATGGGAAGAATGGTCCCAGCACTCATTCAAAGGAAGAGATTAGGAGAACAGTGATCTATTGTGTATTCTCACTCCAAGAAAAAGAAAGCTTTTCATAAGTGGGTGTGGTTACTTTCTTTTTTATAGGAATCAGAGAAACAGGGAAGGACGCTGTTTATACTTTTTTACTGCCAAAGGATTGAATAATATACTGGTTGATGGATCTTCTAATTGATGCTTCTGATGCAAAATTGTATCTCCTGAGGAGCTTGCAGAAGTAGACAATGTTATAGAAGCCTTCTTTATGTATTATGTGCAGTTAAAGTTGCAGTTTCAGTTGTTAATCTTACATCTCTACCTAAATAGACATAAGTGTGTCTCTTTGCTTTGTGTACTTTTGTACATTCCACAATGTCTTTTCCACTAATACACTATTTTCTCTGCTTTCAAATTACATAAGTCTTAGATTCTTACTGAAGTTATGTCAACAGGTTTAGCTTTCATTTCCTGCAGCTAAAACCACCTCCTGTGGCAGGGCATCCCTTTTCCTATTTCAATTTCTTTTGCACAAGATATGTCAGTCAAGTGAAGTTCATATTCATACCAGCTAAGCAGATCGATGTAGCTTAATTACACTGTTATTAACCTTGCAGGGTTTTGATGAGTTCATTTTGAAATACTTAGTTATCTGATAAAAATATTGAGATATTATCCATACAAGTGCTTCCCCAGGCTGCTATCACGGATTTCAAACACTGGGAGTTGTACTGGAAATACGTGACCTGCTGAAATATCTGCTAGCAATGGCATGCTGCTCTAAGATATATTGCCCTTCAGACAAAAACCAATCCACCCAGATAGGTAGAAAGTTCATATTCATTAGAAAATTTTCTTAGCTGTGATTGGCAGGACAATCTAGTTTGTAAATGCAGTTCAAGGTAGACCCAACAGTGAAAAAGAGTGCATTTGAATAGAGGGTTTGTCCATGTAATCCTGTTTGTTCTGGAAGGTGGATGCCGCTAGATGCAAAACCATAATCTTGCAATTTTGGAGATGAGATGCTTTTTCAAATAATTGTAAGCCATGTGACAAAATAAATAGAGACCTGAAATCACAGGTAAAGACTTTAACAGTGCATCAGCCTTTCTGATGATCTAGAGATAATCAGAGACCTGCAGACCATTTAGCTGCTTCATTGTAGGGAGCCTGCATTCTAAACAAAGTTTCTGCCTAGACCTCCTGTGTGTTATGGATTTCCTGCGCAAATTCTTTGAATTTTGGAAAGAGAAACATAATTGAGCATCCCAAAGAAGCTCTTCAGCATTTGTGGCTGAAAAAATAGGGGATGCAAAAGGGGCTGTAAGACAGCACTGCATCTATCCACATCAGCAGAGCTGCAACAGTGTTTGATGACAGGTGCCTGGGGAAAAAAAAAAAAAGAGATGGGTCCTGTAGGATGCCTTTGTTGTGCTCCTAACTTTTTTCTGGAGTGGAGCAGTGCTAACCTCTGTGCTATGAGAGGCTCAGGCATTGCCTCCCCTCTGAGCTCTCTCCCAGCATGGACTCCTGAAGGAAAGGGCCCCTCCAGACTGGACAGTAGTTGGACTGGTAGAGAAGGAAGTCTCTGTTACCATCGTAACTGGCCAGTGCTGAACTGCCTAGATTTAGTGTTCAGCATGCAAACTTATGAGAATTTGTCTCTGTTTCTTCTTGTATTAGTTCTGCTTGGTCCTCAGTTGATATAAATCACTACTGTTCCTCTGAGGACAGCACACTAGCACTGTTTTTCCCAGCTGAAGATTTGTTGCTCTGTGTGGAGACCAAAGATGCTGAAGAAGTAGAATATTCATTGCAAGAACCCAGAAAATGCTTCTAATTTTCTGTGTGTGATCCTTGCTGTTAACTGCCTTTGAATCCATGATGGCTGGCACAATCACACCAGGAAATGGGTGTGTAGGGGATTAAGGAAGATCAATATGGTTTGGATGACTGTGAGGCATGCCACCACATGGGTGTTTTCATGAAGGTTTATGTGCAAATGAGATAGATTGAAAGGGATTTTCTAGCAGGAAAAGCAAAATTGTTCAAACCTCTTCTAATAGCAAGGTTTATCTCTGTAGGAGAGGATTCTCCTGTCTGTGATGTCAGGACAGTTTTGCCAGAGAAAAACATCAAAAGACACTGATCCTCTAGACCAGCCATCACAATGAGAACTGGAGGAACACCAAAATGCCTATTGCTGAAGGAGTTAGAGTTTTTCCCCACAGCCCTAGTGAAGATTTAAAAAAAAATGCTAATTACAGCTGTCAGGACACTCAGGCACGACCACTTCAGAGAGCCTTTTGGAGTACTAGCCAGCCATACTCTTTGGGAAAAGGATTTCCTATGTTGTTCCATAGCCCCCTGTCAGTGCTTCCAGAAGAGCTCCTGATCGTGCCAGGGAGTTAAGCTCACATGCTGGCACTGCTGTCTGTGGCAGGATTGTCACCTGGAGAGTCAGTGGCACAGAAATAGAGGCAGCAGCAAGCACTGAAGAAAGCCTAGGGGAGCAATTCTCCTGGGCTCTGAGCTCCCAAGAAGGGCTGTTTCATCCAGTGCTCTGGCAGAGGCCCAGACATCAGAAAATGAGGGAAAATCCAAATATATATAACAAGGATGGTGTTCAAGAATCCAGAGGAAATCTTTCTTCTTTGCTGGTCATCAGTTTGTAGAATTAATACAATAATACAATTAATACAACTGTTTCCCAAGCCCAGGCATGAATTTCACTTCACATTACTCCACAATGGCTGACTTTGGTCAGTGATGGGTCAGAGCTGCAGGGTGCAGAGGCTGCTGAGACAACAGGGTGAGTGCAGCAGGGAAGAACTCGAATGTGGTAATATTATCTATATCAGTCTTGACCAATAATTCTCAGATTCTCAGCCCAGCAACCATAAAATCTGTTTGTTATGATGCATCCTTATCCTATTGGTAGATATTTTTTCTCGATATTAATGCTAAATATGTTTTTTTTCTTAAGTTCCTTAGAGAATTCAAAGCTATCTTGAAAATGGAAGAATTGGTCTGGGCTAAGAAGATTGGAATTCAGTAAGGGAAATAAAAAACTCTGCACATAGGTAGGGATAATCATCTCTTTAAGGACCATAGAGGGACTGAGTGTCATTGATATTGCAGTAAGGAACTAAGATATCATTGTCAATCACAAGCGAAAACTAGTAGAGCTGCATTTCAAATATTAAGGACTTTTATCATATCTCTCCTAAATTGTCTCTTCTCTAAACTAAATAACCTGAATTCTTCTGCTGTTTCTTATAGGATATTTTTTTTCCAGGTGTCTAAAAATTCTCTTCAGTGTCTTTCAGCTTCCCTTTAATTGAACTGTATCCTTCCTAAATTATATTAGCTGCATGCCAGCTGAGGCCCTACTGATAAAGGACTGCTTCATTTCACAGACAATACTCCAGCTACATTCCCATATGGAGTTTTTAAACAAATTTTAGTTTTCGCTTGTGATTGACAATGATATCTTAGTTCCTTACTGCAATATCAATGACACTCAGTCCCTCTATGGTCCTTAAAGAGATGATTATCCCTACCTATGTGCAGAGTTTTTTATTTCCCTTACTGAATTCCAATCTTCTTAGCCCAGACCAATTCTTCCATTTTCAAGATAGCTTTGAATTCTCTTCCTCTTATTCACTACGTTTGCCACTCCTCTAACTTGCTGAATTTGCAGATTAAATGAACACTTTTTGCTCATCCTTTCCAAACCATTGAGTTAAATCTGGCAAGCCTCAGGCCCAGAGTAGACCAGAATCCTCTTGACGTGACCCACTAATCAGAAAGTCGGTCACTGATAATTGGTCTTCATAAATGCAATTTGCTACCTATTTATGCACATGCATGGTAAATCTATTATCTTTTACCTAGTAATTTCATAGATGTATAGAGCTAACAGTGATATTTTATTGTGTTCCCACATGATGAAATTGAGCATTTGCAGTCTCCTTTAGCAGTACAGACTTGTCATTTGTATGAATTTCTGATTGCCCTTTTCTGCCACTGGTCCAGCTAAAATTCCCTTTTGTTTTTTTCTTGAATATTAATGTCCCAGAATACACTTGGTATGCCAGATATCTCAGGATGCTGGATAATTTTTTTGCTTTTTCAACTGAAAATACCTTTCCAGTTACATAAAAGAATATATCTATCATTTTCCATAGTAAATCTAATTGCTGGCTCATAGTCATCCTGTGATTGATAACAGGTTGTTCTCCTTCTTTAGTTTTTGTTTTAGGAATCATTTATTTACTAAGCTGTAATTCTCCTTTCCTGGTCTTGGAAGAAGAGGTTAAATAATTTAATTACATGGTTCAATTTTGACAGTAGTATCCAATAGAATGAATTGTATTGGTTTGCTGTGAGAGCAATGATCTGAATGTTCTTAATCTATACTTTTACCACATGCTGTTTCTTCAAACTGGGAACATTGAAAAATGACAGTACATGGCTAAGTGATATAATGATATTTTGCCAAAAAAAAAAAAGCAAACAAAAAAACAACAAAACAAAACAAAACAACAACAACAACAAAAAACCTATAAGAGATGATGGGAACAACTTTAAATGTTCAGGTGAAATCTTTAAACTCTTTGTTGGAGTAAAAAACATATGAGAGAACTTTTCTATCCTGTAGCTAAAATTAAATATTCCTTAATTCAATAATGACTAGAAAAATGTAGCAGGCTGTCAGCCTATGCACTATGTTTGATGGTGTGACCTTGTTAAGCTGTGATTTAAACTTCTCTTTCCTTAAGTCACCTAAGCAAGTTAAATTGGTAAATATTGTTAAAGATACTAAAATATGCTGAACTTATTTTAAAAGGCCTTGTATTTTGAAAATCCTATTTTTTTCTTATAAAATAATAACTTCTTCGGTATTTGGTAATGTTTTGGTGCTTTCTAATGGGATGATCCTTCCTTTTGTCTTTCATCTATTCATGTTGTATACCTTTTCCTTCTCCATCCCAGAATGTTTTTTCTACCTTCCTTTTCTCTATGCACTGTTACATGTATGAGACCCAGAGTTTTTTGGGGTTGGGTTTGATTGTATTTTGTTTTTTTTTAAAACTCAATTGGCAACATAGGTGAAAAATGTGATTAAAGATAGACAGGTCCTTTTTCATAGAGCTCAGACAAACTAGGGTAGGCAGCCCGCCCAAAGGGGTAGTTTGGCTAGAGTGTCAGGGAGTTGACTTGATTGTTGGAGTGAAGAGCCCTTTCGGCTGATTTTTTTCCATTATTTTTTTATTCTAGCAAGTGAGAAAACTCACTGGCAGGAGGGTCAGCACCTCCATGGGCCAGCTTAATCTACTTGCACAGTTCCCTTCCTGCACAGTGATCTGGGCAGGTTGCCATGTTATTCTCTAACCTGTATAGTGTCTACACCCTCATCAAACCAGCTCATTTCATCCTTATCTTCTAAGGACATGTTTGCAACTTTGTGTTTTAGTGACCAGGTAAACACACCGGGGCCACCTTTGCTAAGTCTTATGCTTATGCAAAGAATGACCCAGCCCAAGCACATTGGAGGAAGGTTCCAAAAGCCCAGAGTCAGAAAGGAGGAAGAAGCCCTGAAGTATAAATCTTTGGGGAAATCCTGGGGGTAGCATATGTAATTCCAGAACTGAATCCCATCTGAATAAGTCAGCAATGAGGCAGATTCTATTAAACTCTTCTACGGCCTCCGAAACCCATGTCTGTCCTGCACTGCTTCTAGTTATAGCACCAACTGGTGTTACACAGGCTGCTCACAGATGGTACTGGGCTTTCTCTTCTGCCAACTCCATTTCCAGTCCTCCTCCCTCATCAGGATGAACTACAATAAAGAATTGACAGTTCCCTCCCACAGTCCAGTCTAGACTGCAAAGCAGTGTATTGAAGCTTAAATTTGTCCAGCCTGAAAATCAGGTCTTCTTCATAGACATGAAGACAAACTTTATGCAGTAAGGTATCATGGACACTGACTTCTATTTGTAGTGTTTTTATTGGATCAGGCCCTTTGTAAGTTTTTTTTTCAACAATTTTAGGTTTTTTCCTCTTTCAGGAACATTACAAACAAGTTCGGTAAGCCTTTTCTTTCCTGAGGGTTGTATTTAATTCTTGGGTAAATTTTTGTCTTTGTTTTCCAGGTTCTTCAATATTTTTCTAGTGGTAATTCAAGTCTCAGTGCAACAGGTACATGCCAGGTTTTATTAATTACTTTCCCTTAGAAGCTACCAGCAAACACCCAGCTTCACAGACCCCCGTTTCCACACTACTCAGTGAGGATGCAAAGTCTTGCTAACATGTCATCTCTGTGACATGTGGCTGTGATGATGTTTTTCTAGGGAAAGAAAAGCTTTTATTTTTATACTTCTGTTACTAAAGTAATGGAATTGAGAGCACTGGCAAACATTTTTTTCTCTTGAGACATGTTTGACCAGATTAGTGAGGCAGCCATCTGGAGCAGCAGACATTTACATTTTGATTGCACTAGCTAATCAATATGATCATTGTATTATTAATGTGTTATTTTCAGAAGAGGAAAAATCTGGTCAGCTAAAGATCAGAAAATCTGTCTCTGCCATCAACTTTCTATGTGATTTTGAGCCAGATCATTTAAACTCTGAGTGTTTAAGCTCGTTCATACATAAAACAGATATAACAAAGATTTTGAGCCAGTAGATGGATTTGAAAATAGTTATGGAAATAAAATCATCTGGCTTACTTTCTGGCATTCAAAGAGTTATAAACATAGTGACATAAGGAAGATATGAAGTCCACCTATTTATACTGAGGTGACACAAGTTAATTGGGAAAAAAAGCATCTGTTAACTAAAATTATTGAACAATAATAATTATATAATTCAGGACCCAGCCCTCCTTGCCTTATACAGATATGTGCATGGGAGAACTTGTTAATATGAAAGATTGGCTTTTTCTCCCCAAGTTTGTACTGTGTTCTTCCATTGTAGATGTGAGTCATTTGTCTGCATGTCCTGGTACAACTCCTAAAAACTGTCTTGAGAAGGGTTTCAAGGTGCTTCTAGAAAGATGGAAAGGAGTAGGAGAAAAATGGAGGATTTTAAGACTTTGTAGGTGGAGTTTGGGGAGAATTGGACAGGGACTTTAAGTGGCAGATTCAGAGCAGCTTGGAGATTTTGGCACCAAGAACAGCTCTTCATATCCCACAGACTTTGAAATTATATTTATCCTGTGTCTTTCATTGACTTGACGCAGATGCTGTTCTAATTTTCTAGAAACTTTGTTTCAATATTTGTTGGATCTTCAAAAAGAATTTTCCTAGAGCTCAAAATTTCTAATGATTTTCATCAAGGTTTTCACCCAGAAAATTTTTGGTATCTCTCTGCAGGAACTGCTTCAGTTTTACTTAAGTTTCACCTGCACAAAGAAAGGAGCTGCCATTTCATTTGAGCTGACTGCCCTGGCCAGCCTTTAGTACAGTCCTCAGGACCTTCCTCTGTCATAGGAAACTGCAAGATCCAAGGAAGTAGCTGAGCTGTCAGAATTAGAAGAATGGAACTAGATAGCACTATTTATAAAACTAACTGTGGCTTCCCCATTGCTACTTTGTTTAAAAGTTATGAATCTCTTTTGTCTGAATATCTACAGTTTGTGGCATATTTAATTTCCTATTAACTGTATGGTTTACTTCTGCTGGTAACAATGACTAATTTCACTAAGAAAGTGCAGCAAGAATGAAGAGACTTTCATGGGTTCAGAAATTATGCTAATATATTTAGGTCTATATTTTACTTTGAGCTTGGAGTGTGAAGAGGTAAATTCTGCAGTTCCTGCTTGACCCTAAACATTATAAGAATATGTTTTGTGTCCATAAAATAACAAATGTTCTAATCATCCTCTGTCTTGGGAGTTAATGGCATGCTTTTTGTAACAGACGCTGAGGAACATCTTTTCACTCTCCTAGGAGAGTACTGTAATTCCAATTTTTGCTAACCTTTACCAAAAAAAAGTGACTTCTGAATTCAAATCAAATTGCCAAACAGTTGTCTGGGCTTGAAGAGGAAGGATGATGAAAGGAACAAGCAAATCAGCATATGTTATTTTACTGAAACTTTGTCAAAAAAAGAGTCCTGAATTTTTTAGTGTGCAGGGATAAAAAAGAATTATAGAAACCTTAATGGAGAACAGAGGTTTGCAAAAATGAAAATACTTCCAAAATGTACCAGAGCTTTAAAAGAAGAAGGAACAAGGCTTTTTATCTCTGGAAGGTAGTGCATTTCAAAATTGTCACTAGAAACGCAGCTGTAATATGGAAAATGGCTACATTTTGCTCTAACATTTCTAGTGAGGGGCATGTTACAGGAAATAGGAAACTGAGAAAAAGGGGTACAAGATGCAAGAGTTTATTTTATGACTCACATAGACCTCTGTTTGACGTTTGCCCAGTGTACCACAATTGCAGACAAGCCAAAGGAGCAGAAAAGCTGGGCTTTGTGTGACTTCCCAGAAAGGCAGTAGTAGCACAGAGAGAGCTTGCTGTGTAGTAACTCCTCTTTATGTAAGCAGTCATCAATGAGTTCGCGTAATCTCCCTCCGCCCCCGCTGTTCTTCCACTCAGCAGCGCTCCGCCAGCACCCACACAGTGACTCACCCCAACAGCCCTTTCTACTGTATACTTACAGAAAGGTTAGAAACATTAGGCTGTTCCTTTCCTGTTCTCCCTCTCCCCACCCCCCTCCCTAAAAATCACTTCAAACCCCTTGCAAAGACAGATACTTTTAAAAGTTTTGCTTTGAAAGAGTTAGATGGTTGGCATTGCTAGAATTAAACATTGACTATTTCAGCCTTATTTTCAACAAATTGATCCTTTAGTGATCATGACTATATATTTTAAAGTAAAAGTGCCTTCTGGCCTTAAAAATGGATATCCATAGCCTCGTGATTTTGTTATGAAGCTGTTATTTCCTTGTCTTAATTTTTAATGGAGTGTGATGAAGAATTCAAGACTGCACTAATGAAATCTGTATCCTCCCCTCTTCCTTAGTCTCTTGGACATAGATTCATAACAGTTGAAAATTGTACCATTTGTTGTTTTCTTTTTCTTTTTATGTTTTTATATTTTTTTACATACAGACCTTAGGGTGGCAAATCCTTCTTCTTCCAACCACCCTCCCAGTCTCTCAATATTACAGAAAAAAGGAATCAAATAGCCCATTCAGTCCCAGAGGGTGTGATGCTTCCAGTGGTCTTAGGTGGGAAAGAGTTAATATTGAACAAACTACCTGGTAATAAAGAAAGGTCATAAATGTGCGATAGTAATTTTTTCCCCTTTAGGCAATCAGCTTGGGTTCCACCTTGGGTCTTGCTCTGGGAGGACTTGAAGGTGGAATGAAACGAGAATTAGTTGACTAATCCTGGCTGTCAGCTCTTCATTTCTTATTTTGGAAGTCTATGCAACATCCTCTGTGAAAATGTTTCTGACGGATTTGCGTCAAATTGCTTGTTATGTTGTTGTGTTCTTATTTCTTGAATATTAACCTTCTGTTTACTTAAAAATGAAATATTAAATGAAATGACAGAGGGTGGACAGAGAGATAAAAAGAAGATTTGTGAAAATGTAAGACTTGTCATTCACAAATACAACAAATTTTTCTCACCAGTGACAGCTGTCTCCCAAGATTCAAGTGCTCACAAAAGTTCTCTTAAAATGGGAGAAACAACATGGAGATATAAATGAAGAGAAAGTATTTTCCAGAAATGGCTCTTGATGTCAAGTTCAGCCTAGGCTTATTGCTGCATAATGGTTCTGTGGGTTTTTCACAGGAAACACCTATATATACACTTTGGTATACACTCCTTTTCAATAAAGCCAAACCCAGTTCTTTTCTGTAGGAGCATTTATGCTATGAAAGGAATTCAGTGTGTTGAGCAGAAGTAAGGTTTGATTCCAGAAACAGCCAGACCCAGACCACTTCACATTATCTCTTCTGTTTGCTCTTACATTGCAGATCAGAGAATATGTTCTGCATACATCTTTATTTTCACTTGTTTTGATGAAATGTCAAAAAACTGTGCCCAGGTAAATTTCAAGTACATCACCTTCTGCTTAAAGAGGTAAAAATGAAGCAGCTAAATTTTAAACATGTCTGCAGCATGATCTCATGAATGTTCTCTGCTGCAGGGACAGAGAACATATCTCTGTCTGTAAGAGCTCTTCACAGCACAGACTGTCTGCTCAGTCCAGAAGGTCTCAGCAAGATCTTGTATATAAAGCCTTTATGGAACATCAGAGCCTAATGTGAGCACAATATTCACATTCAATGGTGTTCAAGCTCAGAGACCTCTGCATTCTGCATCTCTTGTACCTTGGAGACCTGACTCCTCTGCTCTGCTCATTCTCAGAATAGCTTTGCTTTCCCTTCTCTCTCTTTGGGATTTCAGGGCAATAGGGAGAGCTCTCTCGCTCCTCATCACCATCACTTCGTGCTGTTCTCTGCTGCTTTCTGTAGTCTGCTGTTTTCATAGTTATGGTAGATGAAATATTGATCTTTAGCAAGTTCCTGAGGGAAAACAAGGTCTTACTCTTTGTGTGAACAACTTTCTTTGCAAGTCCTATGTACTTTAATATGTTACACTACTAAGGAAACAAAAGACTCACCGGGATACATTTAATGAAGGCACATGTAGAAAAACAAGTCAGCATTTCTTCTCTAAGGACAACAGAAGTTAAAACATAATTAGCACAAATAAATAACACAAATCATCCCTGAGTTCATAGATTCTATCAATAGTATTCGCTAGTTAAGATGGTCCAGTTGTGCCCTGAGGCCCAGGAGTGCTCTTAGATTCAGGCTCTATGCATCTCTGTTTGCTGCTCATAGGTCTTGCCTGCCTGACTTGCAGAAATGGCCATCTCCTATCTGATCTGATAAGCGGTGTCTGCCAGGGCAGTGGGAATATGGGATGGCCAAGTTGAGCACTTGAGGGGATGAATACCTCTTCATGCATGGTTTGAGTCAGAGGGTAGTCTGCTCTCAAACCTCTTGTTTGGTAACAAGTGGACAAGATTTATCTGAGGGCTGCAGAGTAGACATAGCTGGGTGGCCCCCTCTTGGCCAACATGCATTTGGCTG
Organism: Calcarius lapponicus; assembly: GCA_039654755.1. Classification (NCBI taxonomy): domain Eukaryota; kingdom Metazoa; phylum Chordata; class Aves; order Passeriformes; family Fringillidae; genus Calcarius; species Calcarius lapponicus. Next base: position 69,183,778 of record CM077464.1, read on the forward strand.
GAGCTGGGGATGCTGTCACGCAAGGAGATACTGCCTTGCAGGATGCCTGCAGGGCATAGTGGTCAAGGTAACCTACATAGCCTTCCACATCCAGGTGAAAGGATGGGGTGATGTGCGGGCAAACTCTTTAATACTGGACACTGCTCTACTGAGGTTTGTGTGGAATGGCTATTTCTTTCTCTCTTTTCAAAAATCTATAGAAATGTATTGTCCCAATTTTAATTGTGTGGTTAAAGCTCAGTTGTCACCACGGAAATTTCTAAAAGAGACTATTACTGATGCACTAGAGGGAAATCTGCATGTTTGAACAAATCACATTTACTTAAAAGTTCTGGAGCTCACAAGATGTGTATTTTCACCTGAGAATAACTTTTCAGGTGCCGAATCCCAACTTGCTTCTCAATAGACATGTTTTTCTTCAACGTTCTCTGAATGTATTCTCTGTCTTTTTATATGCACTAATTGTTTAGTGGTGCCTGGATCTGCTCCTGCAGATCATGACAAGAAATCCATTCTATTGTGGAGTACACTCATGAATTTGTGCGCTGCAGAGCTGCTTTGCGAGTTAGTCTGAGTGTCTCTGGACTTTGTGAAGTAAATATGTACATGCAAATTTGAATAGAGCCTTATGATCACATGGGAGATTTCAAATTCAAATGACAGCAGGGAGCCCAGCTCCCTACTCTACTTTAATGCAATCTGAATACTTTATGGTCTTGCAGGCCTTTGGAGAATCTCTTGACATTTCAGGAGGGAAATACCCTTTTTCTTCTAACCCTGCAGTTTCAGTCTGCCAAACTTGCCTGTCTAATAGTCTAATATTTTCTGCAGAACATGAAAAGAAAGTAAGGCATTTCCCTTTCAATTTCTTTGCAGCTTTACTAGTTACATTTGTTCAGATGAATGCTGAAAAGTTAGCCATGCATGCCTCCTTCAATATGGGAGAATAAAGTAAAGCCAGACAAGGGAAAACAGATTTGCCACAGGGGGAATGTTTCTTTCTTTTATCATCTTTTTTGCTGCTTTTCCACTTATCAGTCTTCACACTCACTTTCTTCACCCCATTTTTTGAGTTATTTCTGGGGTACAGATTTGCTGCCTTGGAGCTACCTTTCTGTACTCATAGTACCAAGACTGCATCTCTTCTGCTCTTTAGTCTCTTGTGCTTCTCTCTGTGCCACCAGAAGACTGATGGTACCCTGTTTTGGAAAGGAGCTCATTTCCCAGCCTTTGACCAGTTTTGCAGACTAGACTGTTCTTCCAATGCTGGTTCTTTTTTAATCAGTGTAAGAAGCCAAGGGTTGTTACATGGTTTGTTTTTTTTTTTTATTTTCTCACCCTTGTTTGTTTTTTTTCCTTTGGTTTTTGTTTGTTTGGTTTGGTTTTTGGTTTTGTTTGTTTTGTGGTTTTTGTTTGGTTTTTAATCACTAACAAGGACCATTTGAGAGGCTTGAACATGAAATAAACTGTTACTTTTGCAGGCTAATTCTAAAGTCTAGGCATTGTCAAGCAAAGAAATCCTAAAACCATCAAGCAGCAATAAAATTTATACAAATAGATATCTTTGGAAAAGATAAACTCTATTATGTACTTGGATAAATGGGAGTTTTGTTAGTTGAGATTAAATATTTTCACCCTGGAGATTGGTTAATTTCAGTCCTTGTACTTTCCTGCAGTGGATGTGAGTTTTGACATTAAACAGGGAGCTTGCTACTGATTGCAATGAAGCTGGGCCTTGTGCCTCTACAATTGAAAGATTACTGAAAAAATTTGGAAATTATTAAATAGATAAGGATTAAGAATGATCTCTTGCTTGTGTAACCATGAAGAATCCATGAGCTCAAGCTGCTTAAGTTATCAAAAAGGGTTAAGAAAATACTAGTAAAAAAATTTTGGACACCACAGAGTGACAGTATTTGATATTAGAGGTCTTTTTAGTCTCCCTTACTTATCCTTTTCAAAATCATATTTAAATATTTCTAAAGGCAAACTTTGCATGTGAGTAAAGTTTTTTGTTTGAAAATTGTTTTTACTGAAAATAGGCCCTTTAGCTGAAGTTTCTGTGGATTGTCCCTTCATTCTGAAATAATATATGTTTTTGATGTAAAACTGAAAACTAATTTTGGTTTTAGAACACTTAAACTGAATGTTCTTCTCTTTTCCAGCAGATCAAAATCACAAATTTTTAGATATTTTTCTAATGTGGTGTTTTGGACATTTTTCATACTATATACTAGCTTCTATTCAGCCTGAATTTTTACTGCCATCTCAAGTACATAATTAATGGAATTTGAAGGACTATTATTTACAGACAGCTATAGTGACTGAGTTTCAAATGTAGTGATTAATTTGAGACTGGAGCAGCCATCATGTGACATGGCCAAGGCTAGCAAATGGATGTTCACATCTATGACTCTTGATGATTCTTCTTTTCTTTATGCTCATATAATACAATGAGACTTTTCATACTCAGATGCTGTAATTATCTTCTACTAGGCTTGTGATGTGTTCTCTCCCACTTTTCTAAAGCATTAACATACACATAGTCACACATTCACTGTGATTTAAGGCTTATTCACTTCCTTTTTTTTAGTTTCATACCTCATTAATAGAGCCCTCTAAGTTTTGGGGTTTTTTTTCTGTTAGGACTCACTTGTACTTCTATTTTTACCTGAAAATCATTAGTGACTCATCATTTTCCAATACTAGCAACTCAACTTTTTGTGGCACTAATTTGTCTTGCAACAATCTGTTCTCTTTGCATACAGCTGGAATGATCTGGCTTCTCTTACAATGAGTGTTAGTCTTCAAATCATTAGGTGCTCTGATGGGTAATATTCATTTTAGGTACTTTTTTTCATTAACTTCCTTCCATAGCTTTTTACTTACTGGAAAATAAGCTTTCCCAGGCTCTTCACTACTATCCGGGAAGGTGCCATCGCAAATTTAAAATTAAATGTTTTACTTTAGCTATTTATGTCTTGACAAACGCTAATTTTTGTTTTCAGTCCAAATGTTAATTTTTGTTTTCAGTCCAAGTCTTCAGTCTCTATTGATTAACCAGTTATTTTTTTTGAAGGAATTAAAATACTCTGACACTGTTTTATTTGTCTGCAGTCAAAACTGGCTCCTCCTGATGAATTTTTTGATCACTGATATATAAAATATCTCCACCATCATACCAGATGTTGGTGAGATAGGCCAAGGGGAGCAACTCTGTTGGTGCAAGTTTTTGTTTTGCCCCTTGGGCAGCAAATGCAGGGCATTATGCCCTACTCCAGGACATATTGATATATCTGTTTAAGTCTTGTGGAAGTTATAAACTGTGGTTCACTCCTGCTTTGTCTCTCCAGGCTGGGAACACAGCTTCAGGAATTGCCTCAGGTTTTAAGATATATTTCTATATTCACATGTTAGCTACTCCTCTGCTTTTGGGTTTGTTTTGAGCTCCTTTTCTTATGTTGTTAGAACTAGATCCTTCTTCAGCCAATGTCATGCACTGCCTGACATTACCTTTCTAAACAATGTTCCAGAACTAGTTTCAGGAGAGTAGTTTTGTCTTGTTCTGGCCTATATTACAGACTGAGGATAAATTAATACTCTTCATTAATTTGATGTATTGTGTACTGTGTCCTTACCCAACACTCAGATTAAGGTTCTGTGGCATGAGTGAAGAATACTTTCTGAACAGCAGAATATTCAGCGCTCTGTTAGCAAACATGTATGTTTTCTTGAAATGCCCTTAATAAAAATGAGCAATTAATGCTCCTTTCCATATTTATAAAGTGTTTTCCCAAATGGACATGTTAGAGATGTAATTCTCCTTACAGCACATTTTTATTGTCTGGTCTAACTGCACGTGAGACTTCAAATGACAGGCAAATGAACACCACTCTGACATATATTCCACGTTTCAAGAATTCCATTCTCCAACTTCTGATAATACATCATGCCAAAGAAAAGTAAAGCTGACCCCTATATCTTCTATTGGTCATACTCCACTAGTTTGTTGAATAGTCACCGGAGGTCCCTTCCAAACAACTTATATGTCAGGCATTCATGTCTCTGGTCAAACTCAATATAAGGAAATCTTAGTTCATACAAACCCAAGGCTTTGTAAATGTAATTAAAAGTTTGATTAAAATTTTTTAATCTGAAATTTTTTTTTACTTATTTTTATTTTTTTCCCCCAATGGCTGGGGTCCTGATCCTACATTCAAGTAACAAAATTCTTGGTGTGGACCTCTACAGTACCTCAAAAAGGTGCATCTAAAAGATTGCAATTGTAGAAAAAGGGCCTGGAGTCTCTACCTGCTAGAGATAATATTGACATGCACACTTCTTAAAAAGTTTTTTTTTCCATATGTCGGTGCTAATCTGTAGAGTAAGAAACTTTCCTTTGAGAACATGTTAGTTTAATTTAGATATTTAGGAGAATATATCAGTTTGGGGAAGACAATTTTCTAACTAAGGCCTAGAATCTGATCCCTGAGTAGACAGAATGTGAAACAGGAGAATTTCTGAATGTGCAATATATCTTATGGGAAATGAAATAGGAAAATATTCATCTTCCAGATACAAAATCAAAACATGATCTAGACTAGGTGAAAATGCAGTGGTTAATGATGCAACTTTATTTACTACAGTGATTTTTTTGTTGTTGTGGTTGGATCTATGTATTCATTCTTTTTTGTCAAATAAAGCTGTTAAGCCTATTAATTAGCTGTAATTGCTTTAATTCAATTTTGAAATGCAGTGATTCAAAACATGATAAGCAAATTTAACTTGGACAGCTTATTAAGGATCTCAAGGAAATCAGATGTCTTTTATTGCTTGCTTACTTAAGGAAAATCAGTATCTCATTGCTACTAAATTTATTTAGAATATTTATTTTATTATTTTCTATGTCCCCATATGATCACGTTGAGCTGTTTTCTTTCTTAGCATTTCTAAGCTACTAGAATTTCAAGCCAGACAAAATAAGAGTTGAATGAGACCTATTATTGTTTCATTGACTTTGAAGCACTCTGCATTTCCATTCCTCTTCATGGAAAAGGTCACTTTAATCAGTAGTGAATACTTCTGAGCTGATAACACAAAATAATCTTAATAGGTTATTTGAGTAGCAATTTGGTTTAGATGAAATTTCGTTAATTGGGAGAACATGAATTTGTAGCACACTGCAACATACTCTGGAGAGCTCCAAGGGGACAGTGCTGTTTTTTGGTCTTGGCAATCAAGAACTGTCTGACAGAGCTAGGATTGCTTCTTCCAAAGAGAGAATGATTAAAGAAACATGTGACAGCACTCCCTCAACACATACAAGGGTGTTGCAAAAGAGAGGAGAATACAGTATTCAGATGATCAAAGAGATGAGAAGTAAATTTCAGTAAGCAGGATTCAGATTTGACAGTATAGAATCGTCCTAGCATTTAAGATAGTGAAATGCAGGGATAGCTTCCTTAGGGAGGATATGGGAATTTCAATGCTGACAGTGTTAAAAGCAGACAAAGCACAGCCTGGGTGTAAGACAAGATAGGATTCTTTTCTGAAGCAAGAGAAGAATTAGATGTCCTCTCAAGGACTCTCCCAGACATATTTTCCATGTTTCCTCTCATTCTTAGATTTCAAACTTGCTCCTGCCAGTATCTGTCCAGAAAACCTCATTCAGCAAGGAGTGAGGCTTCTGTATACAATAACATAGTTTCCAATTCAGTTTGCTTTTCAAGAAGGGTTTCAGTTTTTGCATTGTTTTCAGCATTCAAAACCACTCAGGCTTTCAGAGTCTCCTTGCCTGCCAGTTTTGAGCTTTTAAATTGAACCTTAATTTTTTTTTTTATCTTTTCAGCCTCTTAAGGGAGATTCACCTCAATATTTGCCACTAAAAGAAAGGTGCCTAAGCTAGCAGGGGCATCCAGGCACCTGCTGTAGTCTATGGGGAGAGGACAGATGCTGTTAGAGTTCTTATCTTATATCCAAAGTGTTACTTATTGAGATAAGAATCACTTCTCCAGCAACATATACAATTCCATGCAGAAATGTTTGCTATGTATGAAGTTCATTGAAATGGTCTCATGACTTTTAATTTAGTTCAGAGAAAGTGTACTGAAATGTCACACAGGAATTATACAAGTCATAGAGTCTGTGATACCTCTCACTTCTTCTCTATATGCCTCTGTTTCTCCTGATTACATGGAATATGTGAATGTGCAAATTTGACTTTTTGTAATTGTTACATTTTCATTCAGTGTGAAATAAAATCAGGATCGTCTAGTTTTATATGCAAAATAATCATATAAAGTCCTTTTGGTAAGTATGAAACTGACACTGAAAAATGCTCTCCTCACCTACCAGAAAAGACTTTGTTGGTACTGGTGGAACTTTCTAGATCTTTACAAGAGATACAGTCTTTAAAATTCTGACACTGATATCCCACCCTCAGAAAGAAGAATCTGTTTCTGTTAGAAATATTTCCAAAGCAACTGTTTACTTCTGTGGCTTTCCAATGAGGAAAGCATATATGGCCCTATGGTTTTTGATGTGTAGCAGCAAATCCACCATTGGCTGTGATGAAGCCTCTGAAGGGCGCCATGATTGGATCCTTACAAGCAGTGAGAAGTTCAGGTTGGATCCTGACCTGCTTCCTTGAACATTTTTCCACAGTTGCTCCTCCCTTGATCAGTGCAAAAAAAAAGGAATTATGTGAAGTGTACCCATCTCCTTCAGTGCATGTTTGCATATTTGAGAGGCATGCTGGAATTGCTCCTGCTTGATGTCCAAGGCATCATTCCCATATTTGGATTGTCAAACACCAAATATAAAAAACACCAAACCAAAAGTTAATCCCTTCTGATGAAGACCTTCACTTACATCTCAAAGTCACAGAGGAATTGACTTCTGCAGTGTTTCCAGGTTTTACCAGCACTCATATCTATATTTCTTATTCAGTCCAAACTCACAGTGAAGTCAAAGTGGATTTAATGAGTCAATTCTTTTGCTGGGAGTAAAAAAGTATCACTAGTTAATAAGATTTGGTATATTAGAGTATTGCAGGAAAGCTCAGGGGATTTCCTCCTGACTAGAAGTTAGTAAAAGTGTAAGAAACGTGGCAGATATAGTGAAAGATAATAAATACACCTAAAATTTCATTGCCTTTGAACAGACAGGTCTGAAATGAAGAAAGTGTTCTTGTGCAGAAAGACATCTTTGAAAAAATTTTGTTTTAATGCTGAGCCATGAGAAATTATAGTGGAAAAAAATACTAGGATGGAGAGAAAACAGAATTTGATACATTTGTCTTCTTAAGCATCATTCCACATATTACAAATAAACAAGTACTTGCCACATATCTAAAAAACTCTGAAATAATCAACTGACAGTGAATAAATGATTTCTTTCCTTTTCATATGAAGAGAATCAGATCTTATAGTCATCTCACATCTAGTAATATATTTTCATTGAAGTAAACCCAATTTCAGCAGCCAATTATAAAGTAGATGTACTGCAATATTGCCACAGGGTTTCACCCAGTGAACTTCTCCTTTAGTTCTCCACAGCTGCAGAAGGATCTTGCTGCTACTGTGCAACCAGCTTCTCTTGCAAAATACTTTTCCAGCCTTCTCTTTAAGTCTGTGGCTCCCTAGGGTGCACCTCAGGCTCATGTAGGAGCTTGGTTGGAATTTGTGTCTGTGACCAGGTTTTTCAGTCGTTGCTGTTCTTTGGTATGTGAGCAGCTGTGTGCTCTGGGGAAGAGCTAAGTAGTGTGTGTACATAGGTATTCTGATGGCCCCTGTGATAGATAGGGCATGGCTGTACCTACTTCACTGAAGGAAGGGGAGAAAGATAAATCCCTGACCTCAAAATTATGTGAACTGACTGCACAGTATATACAGAATTTAAATCTAGCTCTTTCTACAGTGTATTAGTTTTGGGGGGAGGTGGCAGGAGCAGTTTGGAACAGAGCTGGTAAGAGAGCTAACAATAAAGTGCTGCAGATGATCAGGGACTACTTTCTCAGTGTGCTCCTTGGCCCTTTCCAGGGTACTTTTCAGAGTAGCTGTGCTCTATGGCTAAGTGCCATATGACTTACGGCTAAGTGACAATGATACTAAAAAAAAATAAACAATGCTGTGTTCTGAAGTACAAACCTCTGTTTAGTTGAACTGTTAGAATACCCCTGATGTGACTTCATCCTGGGTCAGCTGGTGTTTCTTCAAAAAGGTTCATTGCATTGGTTTTGGAACTCACATGGTCTGCACACCATCCTTTATGAGCAGTATGTATGCAGCTGCCTTATTGTGAAAATTAAAAAAAATTGTAACATGGACCTGAGCCAGTTCTTGCTTGTTGTTGTGAATCCCAAAGAACAGTCCAGAGCAAATTTACTTTACTAGTGTGTAACACTTATACTACCATGCCTCTAAGTCCAGGGAGTCCTTTTCCAGCAGAACCCTCTGCTGTGCCCAGCTACTGCTCATTTCCAAATACTGAGATGGCACAACCCAGCTTTTTGTGTTTGCGCCAGTATTCCTGTAATTCCCTTCAGGCAAAAGCACCTATTTAAATTGGGTAAGCTAACCTTTCTGATTTTATCAGCAGTGAACTAGAGAGCTAAAAGGGAGACAGGAGACTGTCCTACACTGCTTTATGATTTCAATTCTAAGCAATTTTTTCCCCAAACTCTCTCCTTATTCTTTTTTCTGCTCTGAGGGATCACTAGGCTATGAGTAGACCCACTCTGTAATTGTTTCCATAGTAACAAAGACTTCAAAAGATGGAATGAGCTGGAGAATTGCAAAAAAAAAAAAAAAATCCCAACCCATAAGTTGTAAACAAAATAAAAATGAGTGGCAGAGACAAAATGTCTGAAGTTTAAAGGTTTCCTGGCTCCTTTCCAATGACCCAGCCTAATGTGAGAGTGATGATATGAGTTCATCTCAGATTCACCAAAATATACCCTTTCTAGAAGTCCATATTACCATGGCATTTGCATTCACTAACTCATTTCCTCTCCTCTGGCTCAGACTTTTTACTACTTGAACTTGCACGCAGATCAGACCCTTAGCTGAAAAAGTCAACTTGGGTGTCGTCCTGCCAGTACTGCCCCTAAAAGCTACTTAACCCAAATGTGGGATCTGTTGGACAAAGTAGTGTTTCTTGTTTCAAAAATAATGATTTATGTCAGCTTCACATTATTTAGTCTGACCTCTAACTAAATCCATATTCCCGGCTTAGTTAATTTGGGTTTTGTTGTGGGTTTTGGTGGGTTTTTTTATACTAAGTAGCACAGGGAATGGTTATTGGGAAACAAGCATTCTGCCTTTGAATCTGCTACTGGTATACAATATAAAAATAAAATATTATTATATTTTACATTGTGTACATGTTCATGTCTTAACTTCCCTACGTGTATAAGGGGAAGTGCAATACTTCTTCACTGTCTGCTGTTTTTGAAAGGAGGTTGTTTCAAGATGAACAGTGTTGGCAATCTTTTCTCTCATTTAAGTCTGCTTTGCATCAAAAATATATAGTTAGCTGCAATATGCCTGATGCCTAAATATTGTAACATTCAGCAACAGATTTTTTTTTTTTAGTTCTGTGAACTCTCATACTTGTTTTGAAATATTTCAGAAGAAATGCTTAGCATTTTGCCTAAACTTGGTGCTAGAAATAGCTAAACTAAGACGCATTCTGTCTACATAATACATATCAGAATGTTACAGTAAATGATTTTTGGCTGTGTAAAGTGTGATACTGTCTAAAATAATAGAGATTCTTTAAAATACAATGCAATACATGTTGATGGCTGGGCGTGTAGATGAAAATGTTTTCTATTTGTGGGCCCAAAACTCTTTGGAGACTATCACAGCCCCACGCAAGGCAGTGGAAGTTCTTGTGCCAGGAATCCTGCCACATTTCAGAGGAAATGAACTGGGGAAGGTTTGGCCCACTCTCTCTGGTAATTGTTCCTGCAGTCAGCCTATCAGACTACTTCAGAAGCTGTTGGAGCTACCACATTTGAAAAGCTCTTTGGACTTTACAGCTGAGATCTCCCAGGCAGATGCATTCATATCTCAGAATTAAAATATAATTTGTTTTGGCTAAACAGCCTCTAAATCTTTCCTTCCTCCAGATGGAAGTATTTATGCAATTAAGCATTTGGCAATGTTGGCATAAGTAACCATGCCCCCTTTGGAATATTTTCAAAACAAATACACAGTAAATGTGGATAGAGTGATCCAAAGTCATTGTTTTTTCAGGAAAGGGTTGTTTGTTTTCTGGTTAGGTTTTCTTTTGTTTTCCTTTCAGGGTACATGCTCCCTTAACTGGTAAAAAACACAGTCCTCTGGGACAGTTTCAATCAAGCCTGGCATTGGGGTTGATGAAGGATGTTCATGTTATCTGTCTTCTATACAGGGATGTCAAATTTTAGTGAAGAAAAAGCTAATAAAAGAGTATGGGGTGAGAAAGTTTTATCTAAATGTAACCTGGCTAATCCAGTTCTGCAGTGATCACTCAGTCAAGGCCAGGAGATTGAGTAAGATTTGTTGATTTGTCATGATATGCAAGCTGTATTTAGTCTATGTACAGTGAGTGAAACACAACTGATAATGAGCTTTTCTCATATCCCCAAGGGCTCTCATATCATGTCCAGTGGTAAAAATGAGAGCAGAAGTGAGTTTGAGGCCTCCAAGTTGTAATATTCTATCAAAAATTTGTTGGAAAATCTTGACTCTAACTTTATACTGATAAAACTTTAGCGAAGGTTGCTAAAGATTTATCAGTATGAAGCTGGAGTCAGATTTTCACAGATGCCAAAGGAAGGAGCAGTCAGATCATTGGTACCTCATGAATTTAATTAACCCTGAAACATAATTAAAGTTGCTGACAGTAGATGTCTCTCATATCTCAGCCCACACCACACAGAGTCAGTTATTTCCTGTGTCTCCTAGAATGAGAAAACTGTACAATAGCAAGTCCTTCTGTGTAATGACTCTTGGCATGTTGCAACTTCCAAATGACTATTACTGTAATTTACTTATTAGATTATTTTATATTTATTCTGAGATGGGCTGTCTGCTTAGGATAAAGTTAGATGTCTTACAGACCAGAATCTTCTCTAGCTCTAAATATATTTTGTAGGAAGTCACGCAGGGACAGGAGAAAGGTGTCAGTATAAACAACAGGAAGGAGAAATTTGATAACCAAGTTTCACAGACCAGTAATCTTTGCATGGTTTAAATACTGGTGATCTTTCTTAGGAATGGTTTTCATCATCTCTTTATCAGGTATGCATAGGGTTTCTACAATGGAAAAGAAATTTTGGGGTTTTTTGTCCTTTGCCGGGATTCTAATGTCCAGTTTACTTTTTTTTTTTTTTTTTTTTGAGTATTTTACAAACAGTGATTGGAGGGGGGGAGTGCATTTGTTTTTGTTTCGCCACTGATCTTTTTTCTGCCCTTGCATTAAAACTGAATTACTTCACTGCCTCTAGTGAGTCTCCATTAAATCTGAAGATTTCCAACCTGCCCTCCCAGAAGCACAGAGTTTGGGGATTTGTATGAAAGCTGAGCCTGGTTCATCTGACTCTAAAAAATCTCAGACTTCTGTGTGTTTGGTATTTTGCTCCAGCTTTAAGGGCTGTAGTTTTATCCTGCTTTAACATGAATCTGCTTTGAAGTTGCATGAGACTTCACTCTTTCAGGTTCAATAAACTTTGAATGAATTTTGTTTTCATTTTTGTTCTTCCAGAGTACTGAGATCTGAGTGAATAGTGGTGGAGGCAGGAAAACAATAAAACAGTAATTGCAGTGTCTTTTGACCCAAAGAGTGAAATAACTGATCCCATGAAAATTTTAGTTCAACTCCTTGGACAAAAGTGATAAGATAAATTAGAGATAGAAAGACACTCTGAACCAAGTCTGCAAAGCTTTTCAGTCTTATTTTTCATCTTAATTATTATTGAAGTCTCATGAGCCTCATGAATTTTTTCTCACATAAAAATGGAAAAAGGGTAAATGAGACTTTGAGGTTTGTGAAGGAGACAGTGTGGTTGGAAAATCGGAGAAATAGTTTTTACCAGTTTTGTTTCCATTACCCCATAAGGCCAATCACTTTTTGGTGAGCATTGTTACCTCTCTGTCTCTCCTCAAGGGCAGGAAGGTAGTTGTGTACATCCTTTTTGGTTACTTTCTTTTCCTGAGTGAGGGCTTTTCTTCACGGGAGAAGAGCACTGAGGTGAATGTACAGCATGCCTGACATAAATCATAGCCTATTTGACACTGAGTATAATATTCAAAGTACAAAAACAATCTTCAGGAAATAATGGCAGTTTCTGCATTTCTAGACTGTGGAGGCAATTAACTTCTTGCCTCAGGATGTATCATTAGCTGGATGTAATTTTAAAGGGCTAAATATTGGGAATATTTGCATGGTCTGATTTACAGATCAACCATTGACCTCAGTGACTGCTTTGAAAAAAAATCATCCTAGTATAAAATAAAGAGTGCCCCAAATCTTTGATGCATTATGTAGCATGAGAAATATTTTTCCTTGACAGTTAAAATCTCCATGCACTGTCTGAATGCCTGAGAGGATTGCTTGCCTGTTAGCGCACACAGACAGATGCATGAGTACAACTCTTGGAAATAAACACATCTCTTGATGGAGTAAAAACACAGCAAAAAATATTTTTTTCGTCATGGATGTACTGGAGAGTCTGTGACATTTTACACAATTCCTATCATTAGGGTATTCTAGAGGATGGCCTGTCTGAAATACTCTCATAACTGTCTAACTGTGGGAAAAGCAGTGATAAAGCGAGGTGAGATGGGCATCTTTTTGCTTAGGAGAAGTTCTTGCTGGTTACACATCTTTTTTGCATGGGGACATCTATAAAAGAATGAAATTGTTCCCTTTTGTACAGTTTAGTGGGGGTTTCACAGCCACAGAGGTATTGCTTTAAGGATCTCAACCAACATCGTCTTTGGAGATGATGCAGTGGGGCAGATCAGATCCTTGCACTTTGGAGTTGTTCCTTCCTGTCATCCTTATGGAATATTTTCTGTGTTATTGTTTGTTACTAACTAATTTAAAAGACCTGTCTGTAGCATACTTCTCTTCAAAATAAAGGATAATTTCAAATGAACCTCCAAGTTATAGTACACTCACTGCCTGATGCCTCTCCCTTTGATGAAGATCATGACCATCTCGGCAGGGCTCCCAGCTTGCTTGCCTCAATTCTGCGTTCTGGTATCAAGGGACTTTGTTTTGAAGAGCTGCACCACAAGGACTATTAATGATGCTCTACTTCCTTTGCTTGACTTTCTTCTGAATTCAGGTCAGTGCTACAACTCTGCTCTTAAAATTCTGCTGTCCCCACACACTTTTCATAACGAGACTACAAACCTTATTCCCTGTTTTGCTTTTTTTCTTTGTTTTCAATTAATTTTAAACTGTAAGGCAATAACAGGAGTTTGGCACTTGGAGCTACTCCTTAAATGCCCTTGTGTCATACTAAACAGCTGACATTTATTTTGTAATCCGTGATTATTTTAATGTATTTCCAAGAAAATCATGTTGTCACAATCAAACTGTGCCATCAGATATTTTTCTTTTACAGCCTCTAGAACTGGATACAATTGGGACATGAATGTTTTGACCCACAAATCTTTAGGCAATGTTCAGGGAGAAGAAATATTGATGGCTGGTCTCATGAGTTTTGGTCCTAAATCTTAGTTGCCTCAGAGATAAGTTTTTCAAACTGGTGTCCAAGCTAGGAAGACAAAAATATAAACCTTGAGTTTTGTTCTGGGCTCATTTCTATTATGATATCTGGGTTGTGCTCCTTTGAAGAATTTTTCTTTCTCGGTTCAATTCTTTGAAGATGATTTTTGCTGTTGGTCAGGCTTTTTGTGAGGTTGTTCAGTCTTTTGTGTGACATTTAATGATTGTATATGGCATTTTTCTATTTGGGAAGCATGAAATGTTTCATTTGATTTGTTATCCATAGTTTTTCTATGGAATGGAGCTATTAGAGCAAAAAGCTGAGAAATAAGCAATGCTTCTGTGTTGGGTCCTCTTTTTCCCTCCTCATTTGCATTCTGAAATTATAAGTAATTTGTGGTCCAAAAGCACAGCATGTTCATATGGAAGGTTTGAGTTTAAATCAAAGACATTTAATATATAGCAACAAGTAAATAAACAAGTCTTAGAGATAAAACATGGCCCTCAGAAATCTGTCATAATTCAGGCTGTGAACCTCACACAGGTTTCTTGTATCTAGCAGAAAATAAGATACAAATAGGGCTTGGATGTAATACACTTATCCAAACACTTGTGTAAGGTCTACTCCATAGTGAATGGGAAAATGCTGGATGAAAATAAAGGTAGCTTTTCTGCAGTTTTGCAGACCCATTTTGGCTTTAGATAATTCCTGTTGTCTCTTACTTATTTGGCTTCATTGGGAGCTAGATGAAGGTGTGTTAGTAAAATTGTGACTTCTCGTCTGTATTTATCAAACTCAATTAATTAATCAAACTTTTACATTTATTCTTGATGTTTCTTACCTTCTGTACATGAAGTAAGTCTGCTACATAAAGATGCTAATAATTTTCCTAATCCTAATTACTTCTTCAGCTTGTTGGGTTGTTGAAGCTGAGTCATTAAAACTAGCAGAAAGGTCAGGCCATGAGCTAGCAGCAGGGCTGTACATCAGTCCCAACCCCTCCCAGACTACCAAGAAGTTCTCAATGTCTCCCATGAGCAGAACTGCATTTATGGCCTTGCCAGAGATTCAGGTTGCAAGGCTACAAATATTTGTGTACAAATGTCCCTGGGTTTGCCTGTGGATGTCACTTTCTCTTTGCAGAGATTCAGTCTACTGCAGTGATATATAACCAGATGGAGGCTATTCCACGGGGGAAGGGAATAGCCCCATCCATGCAAAGCTGTCAAATTCTTCTCCTCTGGGGAGCTATCTAAAGACAGCTATGATCATTATTCTCTAGCTCTAATATACTTCACTTCCTTCCTTCACTTTCCCACAAAATATTGTGGAGAGACAGTGCTGCAGCTATTGACTCCTTTTTTCTCACGTTAATGACACCACTCTTTCCTCAGGTGACTCTAGTGTACTAGAGTCATTAATCAAATGTCACGGCCTAAAAGCATATGGTCTCTGCTCAGTGCCAGGAAGCAGTAATTGGCAGCAAGGTAGCAGTAGTACACTCTGGAGATAAGTATTTCTTAAAAGTGAAAATGCCATTCTCCACTCCCATGATAGGAATCACTGGAGTGCATATGTGCAGCTGTATATAGCCCTTCCTTACAACAGCCATGCCATTTGTAATCCTCTTCTGGATATTATGCTACAGTAGCTTGGATTGCCATTTTTAGCACTTATCACCAAGCAGCAGACAGCTGGGCTTTTACATCACAAAACAACCACCACTACAGCAGTGGCTTGGATGACAGTGAAGTACTGTCCATGATGTATGATCTTGGGCAATGTCTAGTGGCCAGAATAAAAATCAGTCTGACTTCTCAAAAGACTAAATGCAGCTGAAAGGGCTGTTAGAATGGGCCATAAAAAATGAAGTACACAGCTGAACCAGGAAAAGAGAACTCGTTTGCTCTCAGGCCAGCTAAATTTCCTGGGTTACAGAGTACAGGGAGGTTTTAGAGAATAAAGTCACAATAGGAGCTGAGGTAGTACTGCAGAGTGGAGTGGTTAGGCTGGCTCTCTTGGACACTTATGCTTTAGGAGCCCATATCCTTTACCTCAGGGCAGATAATGACCACTTCACCTAGTTCCATATTCAATAGCTGACCAAGGTGCCCTCATTGTTGGTTCACTGTTAGTGGTAACTTGGGTGAACAATTTCATTTCCTATGTATATTTCAGGACTGACTGCACAAATACATGATTTTACTTATCAGAATTGATGCAAGTGTAAGCTGTCTCCTTGAGGACGGCTTGCTTTATTTCCATTCAGTGTTAGCCACCCAGTAAAAGAGAATAAAACAATGTGGCTGATCATTCTTATTTAAACAAAAAAAAAAAAGCAGTTGTTAGGGCCCAGACATTCTTGAACAATTCAAATGGGACAGATTCTCTGAAACAGTCAAAGCAAAAAATCTAAATCCTTAAACAGGCACAGAATCACAGAATGTGCTGAGTTGGGAGGGATCCACAAAGATCACTGAGTCCAACTCCTCTGCAGGACACCCCAAGAGACACACCATGTGCCTGAGAGTGTTGTCCAAATACTTTTTGAACTCTGTCAGGCTGGTGCTGTGACCACTTCCCTGGGCAGCCTGTTCCAGTGCCCAACCACCCTCTGAGTAAAAACCTTTTTCTAATACGCAGCCTAAACCTCCTCTAACACAACTTCCAACTCCAGGCCATGAATCTTCTAAACCCAAAACTGTTAGTCAAGCATATTTTGCAACCAAGTTTTACCAGTCTAGAGAGAAAGGAAGATTACAAGTTATTGTCTATGACAGCAGATTGCATTTAGCCTTCCCTGCTTTGAGCAGAACTGAACCTTGAAGCATCATTGCTGATGGAGTCACCCATCTACAGAGAGACCTGATGTTACTGTGAGTAGATCTCATTCCCTCAGAAATATGATGGTTCAGATTTTCTTCTCATGAAGATTGAATGTCAGAATAGTGCAACTGTTCAGAAAATTGTAATACTGTGCTCCCCTCAGGGTAACCTCCTGATCAAATTTGCTCAAAGATTTCCTATTTCCTTTAGCAGCTAGCACAATTCAGAAGTACTGCCATTTGCCTTGTGCAACTTGGCAGCAGTGGCTAGAAGTGGTGAAGAGCTCAGCTGGTTTAGTGCCAACGTGCTACTGCAGGCTCTTCATTAACACACACAAAGGGAACGCTGCTAGAACATGAATAAATTCATTTGACTGCTTCCAGTGAAGCTGCAGTGAGAACTCAGGGACGAAGGACTTACTGCAGAAGCACCACAGAAAGTAGGTCCTGAGAGAAGGGGAAGATTTTGGGGTAGCACAAATTGTAAAGTCTGAACTGAGGTGATAAACTTGAACTGAAGATTAGTGGGGATTTCTAGAAGACAGAAGTCTGGAGTGTTGCACAGCTGCCACTTCAGATGCCTGCAGAGGACCACTGTGAAAAAAATCCATTCTCTGCGATGAAATTGCAACAATACTTAGTCAAAAGCCCATTGCAGTGTACATAGGCCTTGTTATCAATTTCAGTGTGTTTTGGATCAAGTTTTTAGTCCCTTGGTGTACCTCTCAAATCAGCATTTCTAATAGTTCTAAATTGTGCTAAACTCAGCATTTGCATTTGGTGCAGGGTGGAAACTGTATGTCAGTATTGCTTTCTTCATAAGTTAATAGGTCTCATTTGTAAGATATTTATCTCTGGAAACTTTAGTCAGCTGTCTTTAAATGTAGGCATTTCCTTTACATCTTTCTGCACATGTAACTAAAGAATACAAATCTGAAGACTGAGAAAGGAACACCTTAAAATGTATTCTCTCACTCTTATAAGGAAGCATAATTCTTTTTCACAGATCAACTTTGCACATAAGCGCAAGTTCTGATACCATTTTAATGCCCTTTCTGTGGGATTTCTTTTTTTCTTCTTTGGTTTCTTCTTTTGTGGTGTTTCACACATTGTTTTGTTGCACTTGGAGGATCAAGGCAAAATACAACAGCAAAAATAAACCAAGAGAGAAGAAGGAAAAGGAGGCAAAATTCAGAGACTGACCAAAGTTAAGTTACATTTTTTAATCATCTTGTCTATCCTTTTTTCATCTGGAAACCCAAGGAACCAAAAAGGGCCTTCAGTGTTGGCCCGCACAGCCCCTTAATTTTTTGGCTTAGATTTTTCCCCATTAAAATCAGCAGTAGCCCCCTACAAATTCAGAAGTTCATGTTTAAAACCTGATAAGATTCCATGTGTTCCAGACTGCTGCTCCTCAAAGGTACCTCAGAAACTTTGAGGGTTCTGCAGTGAGAACAGCAGCTTAGTCAGATTTACAAAGCTGTGACTTTTTAGGACGCTGATCATAATAGAAAAATCTGTCATGCTATCCTCATGCTAGCCCCACAAAATGTGAATAAACTAGAGAAGAGAGAAGACTAGATGAGCAGCCATGTGCTTGGGGCAGTGGAAAAAGTAGGGATGGTAGAGAGGAGTCCAAAGCCCCACGTGTGGGTGGTGTCGGACCAAGCAGCTCCGTGGTGATGGGTGGGGTGGGTCCTGTCCAGTGTAATTTATTCATCTGTGTTAACTGCAACTCCACCAGCAAAAAGGACAAATCCAAAGTGCTTATCTCTGTGAAGGAAAAAAAAAAAAAGGCCACAAAATGTCAGTTTGATTCATCACAGCCTTTTCATTCAGTAGTCCTGTCAATATGGCTATAATTGTAAGAGTCCTGTAAGTACTCCAGGAGCTTCAGTTTCACTAATTTAAAGTGCAGAAGGACTTAGGTGCTTTCCAAGGTATCTCAATGGGAGGAATTTCATTGAAAATTAACAGGGTAAATGCTTTTTTCTCCTATAACATCATTGTCCTAGATGATAGACTGAGAAGACCTATAGCTTACTGACAACATACCCATAGCTCACTGAGTTCTAGAAGAAGGCAAAAAAATTGCACGTTGGGCTAGATTTTTTTGATGTGTGAAAGATGTTGCAGAGTAAAATGAGGAAATTCAGGGAGGAAAAAAACCCTGTCTTTACCTGAAGATTTGGAGAGAAGAGTTCTGATATTTCCATCAAGAGTTTTGTGATCAGAACTGTCAGTCTTTACCAAATAGGTGCAAATTGCATTTCGATACCTTATAGAACATTGTGTTTTTTATTTTTCAATATTCTATATTGTTTTTATTGTAACGAACCTCAGTTACTACTTAAAACCTTTTTATGTGTCCTATTTGATCTGCAAAGCAGTACTTTGATGCTTACTTAACTCAATATATTTTAACTAGTTGGTGATGGCTGGAGAGCAAAATAAGCTCACTTGATATTTGTTTCCCAAAATAGAATAGAATGGAATGATGACACAGTGGTAATGTACCAAAGAGAGCATTCTCCTACATTAAGTTTTAGAGAATTCAGTTTTATGAGCATTTCAGAGAAGTGGGGAAAGCAAACCATCTCTATTGCTTTTATTTTTGTTTAGAACAAAATGAACTTCTGCAACTGAGAATTTCAAGTTTGGAGGGCTTTGCTTTCATGTTGTGCCATACTGTCGTGTCTTTACAAAGCAATGGAACATATTCATAACATAAAAGTATGAGCTGGCATATAACTCTCCTGTGCTTATGATCAGCAGAACATGAACTACCTCTGTAGGGCTTCCAAAGTGGAAAGCATACTAAATAAAAGCTGGCTTAGTAACAGGGAATTTTGGCCAGAATTAAGCAGAGGAGAAATGTGACTTTGGTCTTCTATGGGTCATTGTCTCTCACTATACCTGAGAAAAGTCAAACAAAATCACAAACATACAGACATCACGAATTTCCCCTGAGGTAGTACACAGAAAAGTTTTTAACATTCTCCCATCATCTCTGTGTAATTCAGGTCAGTTATTATGTAATCATATGCCATATAAATGTATTAGGCAGTAGTCATTAAGGAATGCTGCAATAATTCCAGTAGTAATGCTGTAATTAGCAGTAGTAACTATAGTCACGATACATTGCTAATAGATCGTGAGTGACTTGGCTGGCACATCAGTGGGCTGGAGCTGATCAATGCTGGTATTTCATTGCATCACGCTCACCACATGCTGCATCCCTCAGAAGGTGGAGATGCCACATTTGTTTATGCATACAGATGAAATTGCTTACTAATGAGCAGTCAGTAGCATTGCCAAGTGTTTGGGAACAAACCAGGCAATCAGCACTCTTCCCCCCTCTGCACTCTTGCCCCATGATCCAGGGCTGACCTGGCCAGGGCCATTTTTGAGCCACACCTGAGCCCAGGTGTTTCATGACATAAAGCCCAGCCAAAGCACTGACCTGTTTCAGTGTGAGCTGGAAGTTTCCAGGGTGTCTGTGTGCAGCCTGAGCCCGCACCAGCAGATGGGGCGGTTACAGAGCATTTACAGCCCACTCCACAATATCTCATTATTCACAGAGCGTGCTTTCCCCTGCAGAGCTCTAGAAACCAGCCTTTTGTGGTTAATGGCATTATTGGCTATTGCCTGGCTTAATTCAGCAGTCACTGCAGATGCATGAGTGTTTGGGGCAGTGTCCCAAGGGCTACATCCTAACAGTGTTCTGTGAAACAGCACAGAGGAGTGGCCAGTAGCAATAGTGATAAAAACCCCTAATTTCTGTTTAGTGTGGCAGATAACGTTCCTAACAAGTTTCTCATCTTTCAGGGTATTTACAAGCCTGAGATATGTACCAGACTTAAAACTTTGCTAGTGAGATTTCAGTGAGAAGGCATAGTTTCTAGATAAATTTTAATAATTACTTTTCTGTATGCAAAGTAGTGCAGACATTTATTATTTGGCCTTGCCAAAAAAGGATGGTCTTCACACAAGCATACAGAAATACGGTGCTTTTTTTCTTTCTCCTGAATAGATGATGAATTAAGAACCTGGGTCTTTTTTATATTCACAACAAATCACATATGACACTATGTTGTTGTAACTACATGTTGTATTCTCAGTACCCTGCTTTTTATTGAAACAGAAGGAATTCCAAATGGACTGGTTTTCTAAGAGTAGCAATTATTTACTCTCTTTAGGAAAAAAGGTTGTTTCTTGAAATTCAGACCTCTTGTGGAAAAGAATGTGCTTTTACATTTTTTTCATAGGGGGAGGGGAAAGATTCTTTAGACAAGGTGATTTTTCCAGCATGAAAGTCAATAACCAGAGCAGTAGACTGGGATATTGGAAGTTTAAGTTCAAGTTCATTCTGCTCAATTGAGGACTTAGACCTGAAACTTCAATATTTTTTTTTCCTATTCAAGGCAGGGGTTTCTTAAGTCCTGACTAGTGACCCTATGGCACATATCTGAGCTAACTTCAGTGACGTACCCACTTCTGATGTAAGTATTCTTGCCTATACATATTTGACTCTGCATTGAAAAATATTTGCACAATAGCATTGCTACATGTCAGTTTATCAATTTGCCAGTGTGCAAGAAGGGTTCCCTTCTCCAAAATGAGCTGTTCTTCATATAAATTTGCTGCATCATTCATTTTCCCTAAATGTTCTATACCTGAAACCTTGCAAATTGTCTATTTTGTTGTGAAAAAAATGCAGAAACTGTGATTCAGTTTCTTCCTGGGGCAGTTTTCAGTTAAAGCCTCTTGGCTGAGTTCTTTCTTTCATTTAATGTTCCTGCCAAGATCTAAAATATCCTTGGCCTTTCACCGTAAGAATGGGACAGGGATACAAGACAGGAAAGTTTAGTTCAACTTTTAAGCTGAACTTGTAGAAAATAATGGGCTCTTGGAACACTTGAAGAACAACTGCAGAAAGAGAAGAATAACTACCACAAGGACATTTCCGTGTTAAATGATGTGACAAATGACAAAGAAGCTCAAGGTAACTTAAATAAGATCCCATAGAAAGCACAAATAAAAACTACATCCACTTCAGAGAAAAGTGAATTATATAACCCAGTTCAGCTATTGAATCTGCAGGTTCTGTTTCAGACACAGGGAAGTGTTTGTACACCTTTCAGCTTTTCTAAGTTAAAAAAAATACATGGTTTCTAAAACGTTTTTTCTTCTGTGCCTTTAGACCACAGCAGCCACAGCAATATTCCATTGGTTTAGTCCTATATGGAATAACTACTTAGTTTTAATGTTTGCTGAGAAGTGGACTATATATGACCCCACCTAGAATATCAGAATATTTTAAAAAACAGGGTGTTTGCCTGATGGTGCACAAAGACATTTTGACTTATGATATGAGCAAAATAAGGATTTTGTTAGAGGCATAAATCTAAAACATTTTGCGAGCATTTTACTAAGGCCTCAGATGTTCATGGCTTAGGATTATTGCTGTAAATGAAAACAGTACAAATATCTATTTAGAAACATGACAGAGCTAAACCACTAAGCATCTTAAATGAAGCAGTGCTACATATATGGGATGAAGAACAGGGAGTCAATTTACCATACAAAGTGATTTTTCACCATTCATTTCATTTGGTAGCTCTGAAAGGCAAACAGTTTCCATAGAAACAGTAAAATAAGTCCATTTTCGGGACTGGATGATGGGCTTCTTTTGGAAATGTAAATAAAATGTCACTAGATAGATTTTGTCAAATGTGTATCCTGCAGGAACTTTGAGGTTGGAATAATATATGTCTGGTTGTGTTTGTTTCATTTAAAAGGCTAATCCAGTCTGTGCTGGTTGGATTTTCACAGCACGCTGTTCTAGTTCCTGTGATTTCTTATTGCAACTTGAAATCTTGGATGTTTTAGACAATATCTTCCATCCTGTACCCCCACATAGGAACCTTTGAAAATCTGTCTGGAAACAAACATGTCAGGACCTCTCAGGATCCATTTGTTAATATGGTCTCATATCCTTTGTAAGTGCCATTGTGTAAATTGAAGGCACAGACAGCAATCAGGCTTTGCAAGCCTTTAGGCTTTCAGTCCTCTGTCTGTTTAAAGGGCTAACAATTGCAGAAACTGCTCTTTCAAGCATCGCTGTCTTTGTCTAGTATGCTACGGAATAAATGGCTTAGGCATTTGTGGGAAGGACTGAGAAGGATAAAATATATAACTTACTTTAACAGAAGACAGAAGCTGGGAGAGAGCCTGAAATCTGGGTTTAAAAGGGCAATATTTCCTAGCCTCTGGAAGAAGCAGAGCCAAAGTACAGACTCACTGCAGTGATAGCAGTACTGTGTTCACTTCCAACCTTTCTTTTAAACTGTGTGGTTTCATTACCAGCATCATGGATGAAGCTTGGTGAAGTCCAAGTTAATCTGGTTTATTTTGACAGATGTTTCCCTTGTCAGACTGTTACTGGTACTCAGATCAGCTGATATGAATCAAATCAGGCCTTCATAGATGTACTGAAGAATCTAGTTCACGGTCCTCAGAACACCTCAAGGTCTATTTGAGCCAGCACATGCCATGGTTACAATACTAACTATGAAAAAAATAATACAATGAAATTTTATAGGTACTTTCTGGGAATATATTTGCTTGATAGTAGAACCCTGAAAAACTATCTTCTCATGGTTGATATATGAGCATATGGTACAATGTATCTGTGCAGTTACAATACTAAGTTTGAAAATGAAGTGTTCATGAAATAGCCAATCACGTTTTCCACAAGTTTCAAGCAATAGAGAAGAACTGAACCAAGACTTTGGAAATACACTACTATTTTAGGATTTCTTGTTCTGTTTCCCCACTTCCAAATACAGGAAAAAGGTTTGGTCTTCCTTGATGAAAAGTCAAATTTGAGTCTAAGAAAAAAATCTTTGAAAAATCAAATTCCTGGCTCTGGCCTGTGTGCACATTGCACAGGTAAATCCTGGGATGTGAGAAAATCTTACTTGGCTGAAGAAGTGTTGCTGATTTGCAGAATTTAGAACCACTTGTAAGACATTGAAGGTAAAGCATTTGTCAGAGGTCTTGCGGAAAAAAGAGAACTTCTGTCTGAAAGAAGTCAATCAGGCTTTTACCATTGATTTTAAAGCCTCTACATTTCACAGTAAAATGTTTGTCTAACTGTGGGAGTTGCATTTTGAAAAAAAAATCATAAGCCTGTCATTTTAAATGTAAATTGTTTTACCTTTTTGCCAAGCTCTATTTCTGACAGTTGTACAGTATTTTATATATATATGCATATATATATATATATATATCATATGGACAGAAAAAGATAAATTTAGTAAGCCTGCTTAAAAAGCAATAATTCTTTTATATGTAGAGTAATAATAATATCTTGAGAGAGTTTCATATTTTTATTTTATGCCCAGTGACTAGCAAAAAAGAATTTATTACCAGTTCTTTAGTTTCAAGTAGAGAATGCCAGTGAAACACTCTTCATCCATCCAGTTTTGCAAACAGAGATCTTGTGTATTGTATCTGAAATGTGTCTTGAAGCAAATATTTGCATTCTTAGTTTTCCTGGAGCTCTTAATTTTAAAGGCAAGTTATAGCCACATGGCTTCTTCCCTTCAGAGCAGAATGTGAAAACAGGCATATAGACAAGAACAAATGGATTTGAAGTAGACAAATTTAAAAAGGCTACACTTTGCCCCAGCATCCTCCTTCGCATCTTCTCTAGTCTTAAAATGTTAAAAATGTGGGTTTTTTCATGTGTTGTTAGTCTCTACATGGCTCTTGGTGCATTCTGGCCAAGACTAGAGGCAGTACTGACACAGTATTTTAAGAGCTGTCCTCCTGAGACTTCTTCCCTCAGCAGAACCACAGCATTCTCAAAGACTTCTTATGAAACTTGCTATTCACAGGGTTTCATTCCAGCACTTGAAATGCAGAAAACTTCAATACCAATTAGAGAACCCTCTGAATTTCAAGTGGTTTCTTTTCAATACTTAAAACTACAAACCTTCCAAAGTTCACCTTTTATTGGTATGCTTTGGTGGGAACTAGTGGTGAAAGGTGATGAGAACTAATAGTGAGAGAGTGGTGAAAATAGTCCCCTGTCATTACTGGGACACCACAATCTGAAGTGTTTCATAGTTTACTTCAGGAATATCTAAGGATTAAAACTGTATGCTAAAGTGTAAAAGCTGGAAAATTAGGATTGCTCAGTTATCTATGTTTTAGATAACAGCAGAGAGCAGGCAGGTGCAGAGACACACATTGGGCAGCCAGATAAACATCTGGCCGTTGGAATATTACCAATAAACTCTTCTACATCTGTCTTCTGGGAGAACATACAGAAAAAAAAAAAAAACATTTTCATTCTCTATTTAATATGTTTAGTGAGTGACTTTGTTCAGGAGCGGGGTATTTTGAGGGGTTTGTTGGTTTTTTTCATTTAACAACACCAGATATTATTTGAAGTTGGAGAATGCTTAGGGGAAGGGCAGTTGACAAATTTTAATCAAGAAACCACTTGCATAACGAAGGAAACAATGGAGCAACTGAATGGAAGCAGCACCATCTGGAGAAAAAGATTGATAGCTTATTGAGCAGCCAAGGGTCTGTGAAAAAGAGATGTCCCTGGGCTACATAATTAACTTGATATTTTATGTCTTTGTGGTGTGTGGTTTGTGGCTTAGTTCAGAGACCAATGAATCTAATGCAATAGCGTCTGAAGACTGGGAGGAGACATGTCCAAAATTTAAAATGAAGCTGGGCTATTTCCTTTATTTCCATTTCCTGGAAACATATTTTATTATATGAATTTCCTGGAAACAGAATCAGCTGAAATAACTCACTCTGTTTAAACCTTTCATCATCTGTGTAATTTTACATCTCTCCTGGGTTTGCTAGTTCCAAACACTCCCATGATTTTGCTAGTTCCATATACTCCCAAATGTCACGGCTGTTCTTCATGTTTGTCATAGTTCAGTGACCTGTGAGAGCAAGTGGAGACCAAAAACTAATAATTAGGCTATCCAAAAGCATCTAGTTCCTCATTATAAGTCAAGATTACTATTCTTAATGTCATGAATCAGGTTTTTCTGATGTTGATCACCACATTAATGGCCTGTTCCATGCTTTGTTTAAGCATCCCCATGACACAAGAACTTTGCTTCAATAACTATGGGGTTAAAGGGAAAATTGGTGCCACTCAATTACTATTATGATGTTTCTCATTTTCATTAGGTTAGAACATTTATTTGCAAGAACAAAATACTATGTGAGAACTATAGTAGTTTTCATTGAAAGTAATCTCTTCTTTCCATGAACCCAGCAAGGTTTTTTTATGAAATTATGTTAATGATTGGCTTTCTGAGCATGTTCTCTCTACTATTTGGCTGAAGTGCTTTTTTGAACTGTATGTTAACCCCTTTTTTTTTCTTTCACATCTTGATTCCTTCTGTTGTATTTTTGCTTTTGAGATTTGAAATGCTACGTTTGTAAAACAAATGCATCTCCTATGTGGAAAGACAGTTGAAAAGCACTGTGGCTGTGTGTTCTGTGGCTGTAGTGCTATTCCAAGCAGAAGCAGAGGTGAGTGTTAAGCATATGTTCCCTCTTCTGCTTTGATATTTAATTCCATCAAAGTTGATTTGAGGAACCTCTTAACAGTTTCTCAGATTTTTAGGAGTGTTACAGACTTTAAGCTACATATAAATCCGGAAAAGCACAAGTACACTGAAGGGACTGAAGGAGGGACTGAAGGAAATAGGAGAGAATAATAGGTTCTTATAACTACAGTGGGAGTTATTTATCCATGTAAAAATGCAGATGAAATGCACTGGATAACAACTGTTGTGTGCT
This sequence comes from Calcarius lapponicus, assembly GCA_039654755.1. Lineage (NCBI taxonomy): Eukaryota > Metazoa > Chordata > Aves > Passeriformes > Fringillidae > Calcarius > Calcarius lapponicus. The sequence goes on from CM077464.1 coordinate 69,210,178, forward strand.
TTTCTAGGTATGAAAGTATAGATTAAATTGTTTTTGGAGAGAAAAGCTTTACACCTAAATGGGATCACCAGCATTACAAGTCTGTATAACAGTAAAAATCAAAAGCTTCAGCTGAGTTTAGTGGAGAAGATCTAATTCCAGATTTCTGTGCTGGGTGTGAAATGGCTGTGCTGTGGTAGCATAGATCTGGTGTAAGATAGTGGACAATACGCCTGACAGGTTTCACCCAAATTCAATCCATTGATACGTGAAAAATACATCTAACATAACCCATCAGAAATAAAATCTCTCAGGAATCCCTAAGGCTGATCAAGGTAGCAGTCCTTTATTAGAGAACATGTTTTCATTTCCTTCCCAAGCAAATACAAAGTGCTAAGAAAGTTGTTATGTTTCACAGTAAATCATGCAAGAGTTTACTTTCAAGTCCAGTTTCATCAAGCACTGGAGGCATATATTCACATATATTTATATGTTTTCCTCTGCACAAGCAAATGTGACTTTTTGTGGTTTGGATGCAGACTTCAGCTGTAAACAACTAAAACCTCAAATCTGCATTTCTTCCCAGCCTGTAGATGCTCACCTATTACCATTCCCTTGCTGAAAACCTACACCACTCCTGCAAAAACAGTAAGGGAGGGGAGGGGATGAAAGGATGGTATCCTTTCTTTTTAAAAGCAGGTACACTGACAGCTTTCAAGTGAAACTAGTGAGGGAATCTTAGTTTGGATAGAGAAATATGGTAGGAGCTCTGAATTACATCAGTTGGATAAAAGATGCTTGTAGGGAAGATGGTTTCTCTGAGTGTGAAGTAAACAGCTGATAGAGCAAAACTTCAATGCAAAGCTAAAGGAAGTAAAACTCAAACACACATGAAGGATAAAGAATCCATTTACATCCAGACATATTTTGGGTTTGTTCATGCTTTTTTTTTTTTTTTTTTTTTTTTTTTTTTTTTTTGTGGGTTTTTTTGTGGGTTTTTTTTTTGGTTGTTTATTTTTTTGGGGTTTTTTTTTTTTTTGTTGGTTGGTTGATTTTCTTGTTGATGTTGTTGTTGTTTGTTTTTATTTTTTTTGTGGCTTCTGGTCTGTATTTAATATAGATAATATTTCTACCTAATTAAGGTGGTTATCAAAATACCAAAAATAGAGTAATGCTGAGAGTTTATTGTTTTCTGCTTCATAGATTCATGCAATGCTTTGGGTTGTGAGGGATTCTTAAACTTTATTTAGTTCAACCCACCTGCAATGAGCAGGGACATCTCAACTAGGCCAGGTTGCTCAGAGCCCTGTCCAATGATTTTGAGAGATGGGACATCTACCACTTCTCTGGGCAACCTGTTCAGTATCTAACCACCCTCACCGTAAAAAAATTCTTCTTTATATCTAGTATGAATGCACCATCTTCCAGTTTAAAGATATTACCCCTTGTCTTGTCACAACAGGCCCTAAACAAAAAGTCAATTCCCATCTTTCTTAAAAGACCACTTTAGGTACTGAAAGGTCACAGTAAGGTCTTCCAGAGCATTGTCTTCTCCAGGCTGAATACCCCCAATTCTTTCCTCTTAAGAGATGTGCTCCAGCCCTGTGGTTATCTTCATGGCTCTCCTCTAGACTTGCTCCAACAAGTCCATGTCTTTTCTGTGCTGAGGACTCCAGAGCTGGATGCAGCCCCCCAGGTGGGGTCTCACCAGAGCAGAATAGAGGGGCAGAATCCCCTCCCTCACCCTGCTTTGGATGCAGCCCAGGATACAACTGTCTTTCTGGGCTATGAGCATGTATTGCTGGGTTGTGTCAAACTTTTCATTCCCCAGCACCCCCTAGTCCTTCTCCACAGGGCATCCCTCAATCTCTTCATCCCCCCCAGCCATTAATTGTATTAATAATGGGGATGGCCCCAACCCAGGTGCAGGACCATGCACTTGGTCTTGTTGAACCTCTTAGGTTCCCACAGCCTCCCTTTTTTGCCTCATCCAGGTGCCTCTGGATGGCATCCTGTCCTTTCAGACTTGTTAACTGCACCGCTCAGCTTGGTGTCATCTGCAAACTTCTGAGGGTACACTCAATGCCACTGTCTATGCCATCAATGACAACATTACACCACTGGTCCCAGTAAGGACCCTTGAAGGACACCACTTGTCACTGACCTACATCTGGGCACTGAGCCATTAACCACCACCCTCTGGACGTGACCATCAAGCCAATTCCTCATGCCCAGAACTGTCCATACATCAAATCCATCCAGTTTAGAGAGGATGTTGTGGGGGACCCTAAGTCCACACAGACAATATCCATAACTCTCCCTTGCCCGTTGCTGCAGTCACTCCATCATAGAAGGACACTAGGGTTGGTCAGGCAGGTCTTGCCATCAGCGGTGCCATGCTGTCTGTCTTGAATCACTCCACTGAATTCCATGTGCCTTAGCACAGCTTCTAGGAGGACCTGTTCCAGGATCTTCCCAGGCACAGAGGTGAGGCTGACAGGTTGGTAGTTCCCAGGATCCAAATTTTCCACCGTTTTAAAAAATATGTGCAATTATTCTTCTCTTTTGCCAGTCACCCAGGTCTTCACCTAACTCCCATGACTTTTCAGATATCATGGAGTGTAGCTTGATGTCAGTACAGCTACTTTAGTTTAGCAAAAGCAAAAAGTGAAAGCTGAATCAGGGGGTGTGTGTGTGGGTGTGTGTGGAATATGTGGCAGTGTAAATTAGGGCACATAAAAAAAAATTAAGGTCTGGGAAAATAAACAATATGGCACGGGTGTTGTGGGTTTTGACAGAAAAAATGAAATGGAAGGAAGGAGCTGAAACAGCTCTTCTTTTTTCTCTCTTGCTGGCAACATGTCAGGCACTTTGGTGGAACCAGCCAGCCCAAGGATATCTCTGTAGCTGTGCTACCTGCTTGTTCACAAGTTGCCTTTGCTAAATAAACTAAAATTATCATTGTCTACTACACTGAAAATTTAAGTGGTTTTGCTCTGAAAATAAGGTCTTTTTGCACAGGTTTTACTTCAAGTTCTACAAAGTTGGGTACAGATGGTACTTGTTCCTTCATACTGTTAAACATCATAGTACTTAAAAGTGACACAGAGAAATTTCTCTTTTCTTTCTTTGTCTATACGTGTGCTGAAAGTAGAATTACAAAACGCTCTCATGCAGGCTGTACAAGATAAAGGACAAGTGGCAGGGTTTCAATACTTACTCCCTACCTCCTCCTTTCCCCCACGCCGCCCAGCTGAGGGATTACTTTCTTGTCCACACCTGTTGCAATCTGGTTCTTGCTGAAAAATACCTTTATTTTTCACATGTATCTTCAGAATATCTTGGTGGAGCACTTTCCCTGGTAAATTGTCTGACAGGTAATTTTTTGGTACATTAGCACTGTCGATGAGGAAGATGCTAGAAAGTAGATTTTGTATTTTATTTGTGTTATTTTGGGGTAATTCATGACAGTTCTTTAAATTTTAAACTATTTTAGCCCTTCTCCTGTCAATGGAACACTGATTTCCCACTAGAGGAAGGCCTGTAGAAAAATGTAATCATGCATTCAAAGATATTTTGTTTACAGGGTTGCTAGTGACTGAAGTGCCAACTCCCAGAAAATCTAGAGTTGCTTTTAACGCTCAGATTGTTTCCCTATAAAATGGGCTCACAAAAATGTTTACACAGGCTAGGCTCAGAGGAAGTCAACTCCCTTCTGAAAGGTAAGTGAAAGAAAAATAACCGGTTCAATTGGGAGAATTGCTCCAAGCTTTTCTATTGAAAAACCTGACATCTACATCAAACTGCTATTTTTAGGCTGATTATAAAGTGGAACACTGGGTTAATGAAAGCAGCTGAGTGCTATGGGATGTTCACCCAGCATACACATGGTACTGTATATGTCTGAGAGAAACACATGCAATCTGCCTGGGATGCCTTAGAATTTTGCCAGAGAAGAAAAGCTGGCTTTATTGGCAAAACAGAAAACATAATTGGAAACAACTTCTCTCTTAAATTACTTGAGTTTATTTTAGAGGTGAGAGTTCGTTCGTCATAGAAGGGTTTAGATTAGAAGGGACCTTAAAGATTATTCAGTTTCAGGTCCCCTGCCACGGGTAGGGACACATTTCATTAGACCAGGTTACTCAAAGCCCCATACAGCCTGGCCTTGAACACTTCCAGAGATCCACAACTTTTTTCAGAAACCTGTCCCAGTGCCTCACCATCCTCACACAAGGATTTCTTCCTTATATCTAATCTAAACCCATTTTCTGTCAGTTTGGATCCATTCCCCCTTGTCCTGTCACTATAGGTAAATAGTCTTTCCATATTTCTTTTAAGCTTCCTTCAGGTACTGGAAGGTCCCAATTAGGTCACGCCAAAAATCTTCTCTTCTCCAGGCTGAACAATGCTAATTCTCTCAGCCTATCCTCATAGGGGCTCCATCCTTCTCATCATGTTGATGACCCTCCTCTGGACTTGCTCAACAGTTCCATGTCCCTTGTTTAGTACCCCACAGCTAGATGGGAACTCAGCAGAGTGAAGTAGAAAGGTAGAATGCCCTCCTTTAACCTGCTGGCCATGCTACTTTTGGTGCAACCCAGGACACATTTGGCTTTTTGAGCTGTGACTGCTCATTGTCAGCTCATGTCCAGACTCTTATCCACCAAGTCTTTCTCGACACTCCCAAGTCCTCTTCCCACTTCTTGATCTGTTCATCCCCCAGCCTGTGTTTCCACTGGGAGTTGCTCTGACAGAGGTGCAGCACTTCTACTTGATATTATTAAATCTCATGAGATTCCCATGGGCCCACTTCTTGAGCTTGTTGAGGTACCTCTGGACAGCATCCTGTCCTTCAGGTGTGTCAACTGCACCATGCAATCCTCTGACAACAAATGTTTTCAAGTTGTGGAAAGCGACAATTAGATGTATGAACTGGAAAGCAACAGTGTTCTGCAAATGATCTACGTGTTTATTCCACAGTGCAATTCCCTAAAAGCATTTTAAAAAAAAATCCCGAGCACTCTCTAGTAGGCTACACAAGGTTTTTAAGATTTCTCTGTTTGAAAGTCTTGTGCAACGCCATTGATGGTGATTTTTGGCCAAGTAAGTTGAAGTAACATTGAGGGTCATAATGCTTTTAGTGACTGTTGATGTCTCAGTTTCTGATATTAGGGATGACGTGTAGATTTCTTCATCCAAATCCAAATTATTTCTTCATTCAAATGGTTGTAGATTTTTCTAGTGCAATCAAAAGGGAGCAAACTCAGCCCTAAGATATGAAAATATATATTTAATACTAGAAGTGGCACAAGAGAACAGGGTTGTAGTTTAATGTAAATCATACAAGAGGAGACTTGCAGAGTGGTTCACATCTTTATCAGTTGATATTAAATATGATGATCTGGGTGCATCCTCTGCTTTAAGAAAACTCTAAATTCCTGATTGCTGGATGCTTGGAGATCACATAGGGGAGAGAAGTGCTCTATACCTGCCCTACCTCTTTCTATTTTCATTAAGTATTCTCCCTCCCAGCTGTGGTCAAGGCATTCCTTGCCCAAATCAGGAATTTTGAATTCTGGGTGACAAGAAGGAAGCCAGGGATGGATGTTCTCAGTCTCGGGGCTACAGTGAAGCACTCACTGTAATGACATGGATCATATGCTGGAAGAGAAGGAGACACCATGGACCTTGTTGAACTTTACTGCGTGTGGCACAGCAAGCAGCTGTTGAGTTAGGTGAGAATTTGCCTGAGTGGGAGAAGAGAGCTTTCTGTGGCACTCTCCTACCTCTCAGGGCCTAATATGGATGAATTAGAGACTCTAGAGAAAACAGAATTTCCTTTATATGAAATAGGTTTTTTTACTCCTAGAATGAGCAGATTAAAGGTTGATTAATTCATGCTGATTTTCAGCTTAATGAAGAATGTACTGATCACGGGGGAAAACGGAGTTCTCTCTGACTTATAGGGTCTGATTAGAGCAGTCATCTGGAAAGCATAAGCTATGATGGTACTTCTCTGTTTCCAAGAATAGATTAATAACTAAATTGGTTGTTCTGTTATAGTCTTTTTAAACAGCTACACTGTCTCCTGTTATTACTCTCTAGGTATTGTATGAGTGTGTTTCCAGTGACTGCTGCTCAGTCTAAAGATCAGCATGTACTCAAATTTATTTCCAGTTGAAAGCGGCACTTATTAGCCACTGGGTAAAGGACCTCCCTGCTGAAGTCTCTCAGTAGCATGGAGTAGGAATAAAGGAAATAGAGTGAGTATCTAAAGGGAGCCAGGGTTGTTCTTCCTGCCTTGTATGAGGATCAGAGATCCTTAGAAGCTTATCCCTGCCAAGGTGTCCTATCTTCCATAGCAGGAACCACCACCTAATATTTTCCATTATTTCTTGTCCTAGCAGCATAGCAGGATCCACATTCTAATATTTTCCTTATTTCTCATTGCATTTTGTCTGTCTTCTGCCTTAGGCAACTGGCAAATTTGCCTGTGCCTAAGAGATACACATTGAGTAGATGTAGGATGATGATATTCCCTCCCCCTAGCCCTCCATTTTTTTTTCTCCAGAGATATTCTTTTCTTCTAACCTAGCATTATAACATTAGAGTTCCAGTTCTGTGTCATGGAATCACAGAAATAAAAACAGATTCACAGAATATCCTAGGATGGAAGTGACCTACAAGGATCATTCTTTTTTGCTTTACCTGTTCAGCCAAGCTGGCATTATTCTTCATCTGCCGGACTTCCAACTTTTAGGAATCACCCATTCCTCTGCCCTTAGGAGGTGGTGCTTGAAAATAGGCCAGCACTATTAGACCCCAGCACCTTCTAAAGCATTTTCTCAGTGGACCTCACTCACTAGTTCCCTGAGTCCAGATGAAAGTTACTGATGATTTCTACTTTCAACCTTGCTTTAACTGTTTCACTGATATTGGCAGAGAGAGGCAAAACAAAAGTATACTCACCAATTCTGTTGTTCAGCGTAGATCCCGCTCTAGCCTATATGTATATTTGCCATAATTACAAGTTTATGTAGCTAAATCTTATCCCTGATGTGCAGCCTAATACATAAATACACTACTAATGCTTGTAGTTTAGTTTTGATTTAACATGTTTTGATTAAAAATGTAACTTATAAGGGTAGTTCTTATTCTTTTAACTGGCAGCCAGACATAATCTTAGTTTTGTCTACTTGTTTTCCCATGCTTTAGAAATTTGTTAGAAATTCTCAATCTTTCCATCTATGATCTGATTTAGTTGCCAATGGAGTTGGCAGGAGTTTTTCCACTGGCTTCATCCAAAACCAGATTAGGCCACTAGAGAGTAAATGATAAATTGCATTCAGAAGCTGGATGTTACCACAGGCATTGGTCAATACACACACAAATTTCTGCCTAGGCAGGGTTTGTAATTCAGAATCCTTCTCTCAGTAACATGAGGATGCCCTCTATGGTACAGTGAAAGGTGTGTCTTTAGAGTAAGACTGGGTTTCACTGTCCATCTGGGGGGTTATTTGGGGCAAATGCTGAGACCTTGTCAATGGAATTGTTGGGAAAGGTGTGCTGCTTCAGAGGGGCCTGGACAAGAAAAGCAGCTCTATTACTAGATTTTCTCTTCCTTTATTTTCTCCTTTATTTTCTCTTCTCTTCCTATATTTAAGGCCACCAAGTTCCCTGATCAACAACATGTTGGTTTTTTTTTTTTATTATTATTACTATCAGGAGCAAAACCTGAAATCTTTTTGGCATGACTTTTACTTTACATTAACTTTTCCATCAAAAATTGTTACTTCAGAAAAATGGTGTGCTTAGGTAGATTTCCAAAAGTGTATAATTTCAGAATTCTTTACCAAAACAGGCTATTCCTCAGTTTAAATACATCTTTTGAGATCTTTCAGTCTTTAAAGTGTTCTTTAACCTATTAAGAGCAGCTATTAAATATTTTTCAACTTCAGAGAATAAAAATATAATTGACTGCATAAAGTGAGATACTCTTTTAAACTAAAAGAATGAATGCAAGCTATTTTTTCCAGGGAACATTTTCTCCATTATCTGCCTTAACAAACAACTAGTCTCACTAATAAATAATTCAGCAGCAAGAAACTCGAGGGCTGTCTGTGTAAAATTATGGCATACATTAGCTGATATCCTCAGTTAGGCATGAGGTTCTGGGAGATTTAGCCTTGGCAAAATGGCATTCCTAAATCCCTGAATGTCTCCTTAAAAACTGTCCCCTAAATTTTTGGACCTCTGCAGTAAGAAACTAGCTGCTCCATTGGAAAAGCAGGGACTAAAGTAAGTTTTGCTTTTTTTTTTTTTTTCCCTGAAGCTTAGTTCTTTCAGATTCTATTAAGGCTGTCTGAATATTATATTTTACAGAATCCTTCATCTGAATGGAGATTAACTGGGCTGTTGTTTTTAAATTGTTTGTGTCTTTCTTTTACCTTGCTAAAAGAAATATTTTAAGTGCCTGGCAAGCTAAAAGACAAATAAAGAACACTCTCATCAATAAAGAGAAGCTATACTCTGTATCCAAACTATCTTTGTTAAATTGCCTGTGGGTACAGAATATCCAACATAAATCCTTGAAAGATTGAGGGTCACAGTAATTTCAGATGAAGCCATTTTCTCAAGGATTTTTTTTTTCACACCTGAAGATTTTGCTTAAGGAAGGAAAAGGCTGAGAATAATTAGTGCTGCACTTGCACACACATTATCCTGGGTTAGCTATTAAAAGAAGCCATTCAGGAGCAGCATCAGCAGTGCAGGTAGCCTGAGTGGAAGCCGACCCTGAGAGTTTCCCTGCCCTGCAAGACTCTCACTTTGTGTGCTTGAGAACCCTCAGTTTTGACTTCTCACTGCTTCTTCCTCCAGTGCTGTGCAGCGTTGGAAGTCTTGGACTATGTGAAGTGACAGCACAGTAACTGTGATGTGGTGAAAGCTCTACTAACAAATACATGTCATTTAGACAAGACTGTTTTTAAAAACAATTTTGTCTTTAAATGATAAATTTTGAGCACATTTTCTATGAAGGTTTTTTTTTGCTGCAGGTAGGCTCTCAAGCTTCATGGAAATGTAAACACAAAGCAGAAATTGATGCATACATCTTCTGGCCTCAGCTAGATGCTAATATGATACACTTTTATTCTGGATTTGGGAAGAGGGGACTATATGTATGCAGTACGTCATGGAAAACTTAATGATAACCAAGGCCATATCTGTCCACACACCTGAAAGTAAAACATCATACAAGCAAGATATACAGAGACTGGATGGGGAAAGAATTTATTGTTGGGGTATTTTTGGTGCTGGAAGTGGTGGGGTTTTTTGTTTGTGGTTTGTTTTGTTTTTTAATGATGAAAAACTGAAGTGAATTAGGTAATTTAAATAAGATCACACAGGAAAATTGGAGAAGGCTCAAATATTAAGCTGCACACACTAATGAGTCTAATTATCAGTCACATAAACTAATTCTCAGTGTCAACAGCAAAGAAGTCTGAAAACCTTCATCGTATGGACTTTGAGCAGTAGGCCAAAGAAATCATGGTTCAGTGCTCTTATTTAATTTTCAGATTAGTTTATCTTTTGATATTACTAGTTGGAAAGAAAATTCTGGAGCATGTAATCACTCAGGGAGAGCCAGTGGTAAAAAGGGGTTAGAAAACCTTAGAACTTGGTCATGTTTTGATTTTCTAGGGCATGCAGACCTTGCCAGAAGCATCCTTTCAACCAAAAAAAATAAAAAAGAAAAAAAACCTAATAGTATTAAATACTAAACCAAAGTTAACTAGATCAGTACCTAGTTTTAGTTTAAACTTTTTCTTGACACAGAAGCGTTGCATATTCCTTTTGTTGTCCTACATCCAGAAGATGTAGCAAGTTTTATTTGTTCTGGCTGCTGTGAAAGTATTTGGGGAGTCCTGTGCTGTTTCTGCAAAAACACCCGATGGAGAAAACAAAGTCTTTCACATGTGCAGGTGTGATGTCTATTTCCTGTGCTTTCCGGACCAGTAAAGGCTTCTTGTTCCTTTGCTTGCTGAAAAGAAATAGAAAGGGAATTAAGAAAGTATAGAGAGAAGCTGAGAAATAACAGAGAAATATTTTTCAGAGTCACAGTTTGAAATTTGCCATTACAAATTTTCAGGGCAACAGTTGTGTGAATAAGCAGATATTGAAGTGAGAATTTCCAGTCACTCTTGTTAGTTAGGTACTGAAGGTACATTGATTCTCAATTATACGAGCTCAAAAGCACTTTGCCAAATCACTGTTTAATGCATGAACTACAGACTGAATGAATGTAGTGTAGAAAAATTAAGACAGTATGTCCAGTGACAAGAAAGTCTATTAGTTTGCCATTTTTAATGGGAAAAAATACATTCTTTCCAGATTCATAAAACTAGAGACTTGCTGGGATAAGATTCCATATATGTACAATCTACAGCTGTGATTGTGTGCTAAACATACAATATTTAATATTTACTGTCTCTTACATTTTATTATTATTAATGTAAAGTCCAAAAAATACCGAGTTTTTGGCTTCAGGAAATTGCACTTGTCTCACCCTGACCTGGTATAAGAGCAGGACCAGCAGCCTGCAACTCAGACTCTTTAAGAGCTTGGCACACTGGCTAAAAAGAAGCCCAGACCTTTCTTTTGTTGGATTCTAGATCTGAACTAGTTTTTTAATGAAATCTTAAAATGACCCCTAAATTTTCACCTGAAATTTTTCTGAAATGAAGTGTCCTAAGGAGTTTGGAATAGTCCACGACTCAGTTTCTGTTTTGTCACAGGAGCTGTGAAAAGTTTTCACATAGAAACAAACCAATTTTGACGGTCTAAAAAAAAGCCAAAATTAAGCTCCAATTTCATTTAAATAATGACTTCCATTTTAAGCCTGAGTATGAGGTCTGCTGTGAAGCATTCATCTCAAAATCTTTTGGAAGAAATATAGTGTGCTTTTCTTAAAACTCTATGTAAATGCTGTCCAGTTTTATCATGTACTGATCAGATATTTCAGGATTTGTTTCGTTTTCTCCCTCCCATTTATCTTCCCTTAATTATCCCTTTGCTTTGCTCCATTTGCTTCTCTTTAAAATACAGATAAAACAGTGTTCTCAAAGTGATAAAAACCAAGATTCTGATCCTTTCTGCAAGTAATTTCTTTTATAGGTGGCTTGTTCAGTGATGTGTGGATTATTCTTGTCACCCTCCAGTCTTACAACTCTCCTCTGGCTGTCAAATGTCAAAAAGCACAGCTTTGGGAAGTGAGCCATCACATACCCTATGCAGCCAGAGCCCTCTACCCCTTCAGGAAGAAGACAAGGCATTTTAAAGAGTAACAGCAATAGTCAATACTTTCATTTTTGGAAAGCTCTCTGCTGTACCCTAGGTCCTCAGAGGAAAGAATAAACAGCAGAGAAACCAAATTTTCTCTGCAAATATGAAAGGCTGAGCTGACCTGCAGGAGAACTTCTGTAACCTGTGTGACCCTGGAGAACCAGCTGGTCCTGCTTTGTTAACTGTAAAGGCATAGTGTTGTTGAAAGAACTCCCTGGCTGTGATTTGCAGCTGGAAAACTTAGGCTGAGACATATGACAGAAGGACTGGGACAGGGTTGAGAATTAAGTTTGTGAAGAGAAAAATTTGAGTCTCAGAGAGTGAGACCTCCAGATTAATTTCAAAATGTATTAAGAACAGAAAAGTGTAAATTTTGAAAATAAATTTTTCTCTTTTTTTGCTTGCTTTCTCAGTGGGTTATGCTGATTGATTATGGAAGGATGCCTAGCAGAGGGACTCTTTCACAGATGCTAGAGTGTTCCTTTTCTGCATTGGTGAGAGAGGCATCTCTCATTTGGCTGATCCATGGGCCAGGTGTGGGCACGTTTGCCACAAAGCTGCTAAAACACTCCATTTGTGGAGCATAAGTGATGCTGACTAGGATGTGCCCGATTCTGAAGGTATTTAAATGTCTTTGGGCATTGCTTATGGAAACTGAGCAAAACTTTATGCTATAAACCATAGGGGGGTTTTAGGTAGTCTGATGCCCCAGAGTAATACTAGCCAAAAATACCCTGTAACTGATTTGTTTGGAGACTTATTTACCAATGGAGCAAATATTGTGCTCAGTGAAAATAAACTACAGTATTGTTGTGATCTTGTTAGAAGAGCTAAGACATAAAAGATTATTTTTTTCCCACCTCCGCAAATTTGACTCACCTTCATTGCTGCAAGTGGGACCCAGGATGGATATTTTGTGTTTGGCAGGCTCTAGAAAATCCCCATGAGCACAATACCTTTTTCTGGCTTTTTCTTTCTTTTGGTGGGGGAAAGTGTATCAAAAAGGGAAGATTTAAAGAGTGTGGGACATAAGTGTGGGAATCTCAGAATGTTTCCTTTCAAAAGAAGATGCAGGTGCAAGACACAGACATAGGCATTGACACTTACTCATGCCTCAGAAAGAGCTAGGATTTGAAGAAGTTGTGAAGGTGCTGTGTAACCCTCTTCCTTCCAGAGTTGTCCACTGTCTTGGAGAGAGTAATAATCTATGGGGAAGAATTCAGGTACAAGGGAATCTTTCTGAATAAACAGACAAACAAAAACAATCCAGAAGATGCATTGTAGAAGATGGAGTATGCTGAAGTCATTAAGAAACTCAGTAAGAACAAGACATCAGGAATATCTTGATGACTGCTGTCTAGAATGTCAATGTGATTAGCAACACAAGCATTTTGGTGTATACAGAGCTTTGGTAATTGACTCAGCTGTGGGGCTGAGTGAAGCTGTGTGACAAATTAACTTCACTACCATGCATAGCAAGCTGGGCTGGCCATTTCTGGGTAGATCAGCTGGGTAGATCCTGAACAAACACTGAGAATAGACTTGTTGCATGCGCACTGTGATGTGCTTGCTGGGTGGTGACCTTGTTGATCACAGTACAGGGGGCTCAGAGTATCTCTGGTGCTGTGGGAAGAGGCTGTGCTGATGATGGGTACCATTTTGAGCAAAGCAAATGATGTCTGACATCAGACTGCATTGAGCAGACTTGCCACTGGAGTTTGCTTTGAGTCCAGCAGGAGAGTCTTTGGTATGGCTTAGGTACTGTGGCCACCATAAGTTATTCAATGGAGTTTTGGACCTCCAAAGCTGGGGCTTTGAAATTTGGGGTGAGCAATAATGAGGGAGCCCACATAAGAGGTTTCCCTTACTAGGGAAGTATCCATTTCTGCTGTTGCCTAGGGCAGTAGGAGTCTGGAGGAGCAAGCATTTGTTCACCAAGATAGTGAGCAAAGGGGGGTTTGAGAACTGGATGCCCCTCAAAAATCACAGGTGAGTGTCAGGCAGGAGATGACCCTGAAGGGTGCTAGCAAAGAGAGGCCTGCCTTAGCCAGGCAGCAGCCATCTGACACATTACTGCAGCAGGGAGCAAGCTCAGAAATCTAAAGAGGAAAGTTAACTCATTGTGTTGAAAAGGGAGTTCCTTTGAGGGGCCGAGAGAAGCATAACTATCTGAGAGTGGCAAGCTGTCAGAGCGAGCAAGCCATGGGAAGCAGCAAAGGGGGATTTTTGTAAGTGGAGAATTGAAAGCAAAATTGTAAGACTTTGTGGATTAAGAGTTAACAGGGGTGTGCATTCTTATTGACAGATCTTTGGTTTAGGTTAGTGCCAAAGGAAAACTTCTGGTTTTGTTAACAGTTGTGTCAGTACTTAGTATGTATAACTTTATAAATTACTTTTCCTAATTTAGATGTTCATTTCTGCCTTTGTTTCAGCATTAAACATCTTGTCATTTGATTCAAGATGTTTAATGCTGACATCACACTTTTTTTTAATATGTCAAGCCCCTGTGAGGAAATAAGATGGAAATTGGTCAGTATTGCTTAATTGTGAGTCACAAACATGAGTCACATGTATGGCTCACACATGTTAACAAAATGAGTGGCAGGTTTCTGGAAATAGCATTCACAAGTAACCATCATTCACTGTGTAACCAACATTCAGTGTGTTGCTTTTTACAGTTTGGTTTTTTTTTTTTAAGGTATCAAAATTGGCTGACTTGGCTAAAAGAACCAATAGCTTGTCAGCTTTGTTGTAATTTTCAAGTAAATTAAGACGTTGGCCTTTTTTTTTAAAGTAGTAAAAACTTTGAGTCTGAAAAGTTGAAATATTCATAAAAGTGATGGTAAGTTTTGATAGTCTGTGCTTGTGAATTTTAATGTCTTGCAGCAAACAGCTCATCATCAGAGTTCTAACATATCTTTTATGTTCAGTTTTATGATGTACACCAGGCAGTGCCAAAATATGAGTGCAGATGTCTAAGAATGGTTAAGGAGTTGTGAAAGATATGTGGTTTTTGTGCTCAAAAATTTAACATTTTGGAAGCACAATAAAAGTAAAATCTATGCCCCATAACACTTTACTGACTACAAACAAGAAGTTACAAATGCAGGACATACTCATTGCTTTTTCACAGAATGAAAAAAAGAAAAAGAAAATTAAAAGAAGAAATGAAAGGTCTGTCCTCAAACTAGATACTTTTTACTACATTGATACTGCTGTTGTGATTATACAGCCTAGATGTTGGCTTTCTGAGTAAGGGAGAACATCCCTAAAAATAACTGTGGGGTGTACTAGTTTGAGTGTTTTTAGAATTTGACCCAAACACCTATTCCTTGAAAGATATACACAGATCACAGGAGGAAGAGAGGTGCAAACATATGTTTGGGAAATTTTATCTCTAAAAGACAGAAACAGCCTCTGCTAAATCCTATTTCTTGCACATATAAAAATTGTACTCCAATTATAATTTGCATCATACAGAAGGAGCTGAAATTTGGTATTCATCTATTAAAGGGGTAGGTGATTATAAGCCATGTAGCATTTAAATCAGTCACGCTGTTTTGAGTTTTCTGCTGTGTAGTTTTATTTAGAAATTCAGAAGAGAACCTTGATGTTCTTTGTCAAAGTCAACCAAAGACCTTGGAGGTCTCAGTAACATATCAGGCCATAGTTGTTGCCATAAACAAACGGGTATGCAAATGTCACACTTATTTAACAGATTAATTTTCTTACTTTAGCTGCTGTTTGAAATTAACTTGTTTGATTGTCTCTTTTTCTCTG
The DNA here is from genome assembly GCA_039654755.1 of Calcarius lapponicus. Classification (NCBI taxonomy): domain Eukaryota; kingdom Metazoa; phylum Chordata; class Aves; order Passeriformes; family Fringillidae; genus Calcarius; species Calcarius lapponicus. Next base: position 69,225,280 of record CM077464.1, read on the forward strand.
GCCTGAACATTATAATGTGTAACACTGTAATGTGGGAGTACAAATTATGTACAAACACTCCATACCACCTAAAACTATTTTCTTGACTGAGTCCTGGGCCCTCTACCTGGACCTTATTAGCTGCAATAAAAAGACCAACTAAAGGTTATAATGGCTGAAAAGATCAGAGGATGATTATTACAAAAACAACCTGAAAGCATTTCAGCAGATATGAAGTGTCTTTTTTTATTAGTCATGAAATATATAATTAATCTCTTGGTAGTCAGATTGCTCAGTTTTTCTTTTTCACACAGACCCACCGACTCCACCTCTACCATTAAGTATTATGCAGATGAAAACCCAATATGAGTGAAAGAAAAATGGTTACATTTTATTAGTTAACATTAAATCACAAAATTAGTTCAGTGGCTGCACTCTTAATATTGGGAATTGGAATATACTGCCAATGACTGAGGAAACAATCTCTCAATGTTTAATTTGTAGTTATAGAGTTTCTCATTAAATTTTTAATATCTCTGATGTCAACGTTCAAGGTTCTTGTCTTTGGTTATTAGCATGGCTGATTCATGCTTGGGGAATCCCTAAATAATAAGTCAGGTGCTGGCTGCTGCTTTCATCTTTCCTCCTGATGAAAACCCCCTGATTTTAATGTATAATGATGAAGGCTTAAAACTCCATCTTTTCATTTCTCTGGGGAGGCGCCCCTAATAGTTTTAGTGATATAAGATAAGCCTTTGGATTTGCATGAGACAAATTTCTGACACCCACTGGTGTTTTTGCCTGCTAGATACCACTTTTTTTAAGCACCACCCATAATCCTGGGAGATTTTTGAGGACAGTAGCGGTAGTAGAATGCATGGTCACTAAAGCAACAGCCTGTAACCTCCTGTAAAGGCTAGGTAAACCATGTGAAATGCATTGTAGTTTTAAAGACATCTCAAAAACTTGATTTCAAATTTCACTCTTGAAATGGCTGGTTGCAGACCTTATGGAATGTTGCTGCCCAGAGCATTGCTGCAACCTGATGATTTATTATCTGTGCCTGAGGGGTAAACCCCTTCAGTCTGTGAGCCCCTAAGAAGGGAGAGAAAACTCCTTGTTTTTCTCTTTATTCTTTTGTGAAATGCAAATCACAGGCTGCCTCAACTCTCCTGCTGCTGGCCAGTAGTATTCCCTGACCATTATACACAATGTGGAAATAATACATGCTCTGTTTCTGAAGAATGAAATTAAAGCCTTTTTCCTCATTTACTGTGTTGTGGTATAGTATACTCTGATCTATGGGTAACAAAATGGTGTTGGAAAGCAATATTATGTAATTTTTAAAAATCTCAATTTCAAATGCATCTGTAAAATAGAACAAGAGATTAAATTGAGTATATCATTTGCAGTGTGTCTTTATGTTGTCTGTGGGGTTAAAGCATATATTACACATGCAAATTGAGTGTCTAGTCATTTGCTTTTTTCCATCTTTCCTACTGTTTATTAGTTGGCATTCTCTTATATGAGTCCCATGCTAAACAATTACTTTGCCACTTTCCTTTTTTCATAGTCTTAGTTATTTCAATTTCAAATAACTGTAATAATTTAGAAACCACTGTAGTGGATTTATAGTAAGTAAAATGGTGACAATTATACAGTTGTAGAAATGGGAATGTTCTACTGTGTTCAAAAGCTCTAATTCTTGTCTTGATTTTTAGAAGATAACATAAGGCTTTGGTATATTTTTTCTAAGATGTGGGAGTGAATGACCTTAGGGCCATTGCAAGTCTGGAAATTGTGGTAGTGAGACTCTGGTTCTTTTTGCACACCATTCCCTTTCTTTACCAAGATGCTTTTTTTGGGGCATGGTTTGGTACATGGCTTGCTATGTCAGCTAGGAGGGAATTGTGGCAGGCTCTACAAAGCCCTAGAATATGCAGAGAGCAACCTAGCAAGCCAGCAAGCCTCATGCCCCTTTAGGTAGAGAAGTAGTCTCTGGAAAGCTGGCACACTGGATGTTTTTTCTGTCTCTGAAAGCAAATATAGTGCTGGCACTAGGAAGAGGTGCTGTCAGACCCCCCTGCAGGAACAAGCAGATGTGAAGTAATATTTTCCAAGTGATTTTAGAGTCCACATGACACAAAATTACCTTCTGAAGTCACTTTTGAAACTGTTCCCTCCTATTTTTCTGATTATGGGACTCCTGCCCACATCTTTATTTTGGAAACACTGCCTACTTGTGCCAATACATGAGGTTGTGTCACGGCACCGTGCCTGCTTCATCCCATGTCTCTAGGGATAGTGAGCCATGTGTGGCCAGAGGCAGTGGCTGAAAATTCAGCCTTGACCTTTATTTACTTGTTTGCAAAATTGGTCTGAAGCTTACTGTAGCCTTTGGGTGTGCTTCAGCAATTTAAGCATAAATGTGTTGATGCAAAGCTCTCCTATCCAGGACAGAGAAGCCATCTCAACAGAGAAATGTGATTGATTGCTGCTGCAGCTCACGCATGCAGAGGGGTGAAGTGGGGTTTAGTATGTTTATTTTTTCTGGTTTTGCAACTCCTCTTTCTCACTTGCCCTTCTTGTGGGTGGCTCTTTAAATTTAGACAACACAGAAAGCTCCTGGTTCAAAGTAACTTTTTAAACTGCATGCTCATTATTACATCCCCTGTTCTCCCTTCTGGTGAATATTTTTAACTACTCTCATGTTGTCAGCAAGTGTTTCCTTTACATTCCTGAAAGTTCATACTATAAAGTTAGGATCCAGCAGGAGAAGTGATCAAGTTCTGTGAATATCTCTTACCATGATATTTTCATTCCCGTGTTGAACCACCATTGTTGCAAGTATTTTGAAAGTTCAGGTTCTTTCTACCGCAGTTGAATACATTGTAGGCAATTTTAAAAAATAAATAAAAAGCATAGTCTGACAGGTGAACAACCTAAAATTTACGGGTTGTGCTGTTTGGTACCCATTCTAAGCCAAACCATCTTGCAGAGGTTGGCTTTGTTCAATAGCTCCATTAAAGTCCTTGGAGCTTGCAGCTACAGCCTCTGCACAGCAAAACAGCCAGCTCCAAATGGTTTGGTAAGTTTGCCCAAAAGGTGTTTCTTCCCCTTTCATCATCTGTCGGCCGTTTCAATAATGAAAATACTAACAATGCATAGCTATGATACATAAAATAATTGTTGCTAAAGCAACAGCCATGTAATAGAGCATTTTAAATGTGTATGAACAATTTGCTACTTAGGAGTTTTCTGGGGCTTTCTCCATAGCTATTTTGCAGTTTTGTACAGCTTGGCTGCTACATGAAAGTCTTCGTGGTGTATTTTGTCTTGGAGAGTTCATGTGGTCCCAGAGCCCAGCAAGCCAGGTCTCTGCTTCTTGCATCCCTTCTAAAGCAGTTATGACGGGTATGTTTTTCCTCCAAAGTATCCATTTGACTGTAACACACCACTCTACCATAATACTGCTGCTTGCTTCTGATTGTGAAAATTCATGTTAAATGCATGTAAATCATCCCTTACATTACTGATAGCTGCTGAGACATATACTGACTAACTGAGACCCCTTAGGTATATATCCTCTAGTGAGAATGAGCAAGTAGTAAATGCAGTGACTTCTAAAGTCCTACTGTCTGTTGTTAATGACAGCTGAACACAATGAATAGATTTGCTTGCATACACATGCTCTGCAAAAAGGTCTTGTGCATTTTTTCCCCCTCTGGAGCCATTTTTTCCTTGTGGTACTGTAATGGATTCTTTTCCTTGACTTGGCCTGTGTTTTTGTCATACATGACGGCTTTAATAGTCTACTCAATATTTCTGTTCATCTGAGGATTCGTGTAGAATATATTTGGCCCTTTTTCTAGGTCTACAAATAATCTCTGTATCCTTTTTAACATGTTCCTCTGTACCATCTAAGGAGTCAACATTCCTTTGGCATTAAACAAAATCCTCTCTTGTCCCCAGAACTGCTTTTTAAATTGATAATACTGCTGAGGTATTTTCTTCCCTGACCACCCTATGCTTACAGAAGGAATTAGATTCTTCAGACTCTGCTTTTCAGCAAGGACTCTGGCAATTGTAATTCACACACTCTTCGCGACCAGACATTTGTCTGCTGGTTTCCTTTAATACAACAGAAGGTGTATTGATCACATTTACTGAATGCTTCAGAGAATGTGTGCATGTAATCATTTAAATTCTTTCTGTTTGGGTTTTCCTATTATAGATTTGTAACTGAAAATGCAATTCCTTTGTTCTCGGGGCAGGGCGGAGCGTTTGCTATGCCCTTGTATCTCTGAGCGCTTTCATGTGTCTGGTGGGGTACTTAACTGCTCTGCCCTTCCTCTAAGGATAGTCCAGTCTGCTTAAATCCAGGTCTCCAGCATTCTTCAATAATCACTTGGAGCCAAGCTGCCTGGAAGAGTTTGGGTTCATTGGGTGCCTGACTGTCCCGTACCACATGGTGCAAACTGCTGCAGAGCACAGTGTCCAATTACAAACTGCTTTCATCCTGGAGTTGCCCATATCCACGGCTCCTTTTCTGAAGGTGATACATTTTAGCTTAATATTTCTTCTGTCAAAACACAGAGGACCAGAGATTCTCTCTGCCTTTGTAGAAATTAGGTCAGTCAGCCTTGCTGGTAGGAAATCTACTCATATTCCTCAATCAGGCAAAGTAAGGCTTATGAGATAAGCATCAACAGAGACACCAGAATATATTTTGGGAGAATAATATGTCCCTGCATAGAAATTTTTCCTCTTGATTGTTTTTTCCTTCCCAGAATATTATTCTGTTTGGTGTCCTTAACTAAATGCATTCTTAGTTAAGTGCCTGTGTTTTAGCTATCCTTATGCTTGCATTTGTAACACTTTGTGTCCTCTTTCTTATGTGGACATAAAAGCTTTCTGTGGTTTAGTTAAAATCTTGAACATATGTGTGTACATTTCAGTATTCACCCTTTGAACATTTTTAACTTTTGCCTAAGTTGGTCATATAAATGCAGATCCAGGAAAAATACCAAACTGAAAAATGTGTATTACTACAACAATAACTTTTAAAAAGGCCTTTATTATGGTACGTAGAGCAAAAGATTATTGTCTCTAAGGACATAAAACTCAGTGATAAGCAGCAACTGCAGAACAATATATTTTGGTAAGAAAATGAGAGCTCTCTATAATGTTCACTTTCCACAGCCTCAAGAGAGTAAAATCTAGTATAACACAATGATAAATTTCTGAGAGTTTTCCAGCCCAGCTCTTGGCTTGCTAAAGAAGGAAAGTAATATGCAGTGTGTTGTATAGATTTATCATAGTGAAATAAAATGTTTTCTCTGTTTTCTGGATTAAAAAACTCAAAATATTTTTAACTACCGAGTTTTAAAGGATGACTTTGGTTTTGTGGTCTGCTTTCCTGATATTTACAATATTTCCTTGAATGTATGGTTGATTTCTTTGGCAACCTAGTTTCTTGTTTTGTGGTGAAAATTTTAACTGTCATAAGAAATTTACAAAGGAAATATTTTTTAAAAAACCCAAACACCAATCAAACAAAAAGCAAAACCCACTTGGGCCAGTCATTACTGTTGTGACATCAAAGGTCACTTATCAAGCTTTTGAAAACACTTGAGTCACTGGTCTTTGGGAAAATTTTCATGGCAGCAGTTCCTCAAAGTTGTTTTAGTCTTGGGACATGTATTCCTAGAATTTCCACTTCTGTGAATTTTACAAAGAAATGTGCCTTTAACACTGCTCAATGTTGTCATCAAATCAGGGTTCACAGGAGACAAATATTCTTTATCTGGCACTGAAGACTGGAGAAATCTCAGGGAAACTAATGAAAATATCTGGCCTTAGTGGTATCTCAGGATAGTAGTCAGCAAAACATGCTTCAGATGAAGGTGTTTAAAAGTTTAAATTCTACTATGCAAAATAATGTAATTTTCTCAACAGGAGAGTGTTTTTTGATAGCTTCAGAATGTTTTGATCCTGGTATTTATCGGCCTTCCTACATTTTTCCCTCTAAAGAATGCCTTGTCTTATTAAATACTTTGCGTAAATATTAATTATTATTAAGTTTTTAATTTTATGCAGAGTTCCCTTTCTGTATTCTGACAGCAGTAAGCAAGGTGTCTGGTTGACTTTACATTTAAAGCAACAAATTGTTCTGAAAGTCTCCTCATCCTGCCCCCTGCATGCAGTTTATATAGGCCTTTATTTCATTTTTTCCCTTTGCTGGAAATCTTTCCATTTTCTTTCCCTTATTTCTACATTTTTTGTGATGATCTCCTTTTTAAAACAGGCCTGACAAATTAATGCAGTAGCCAGCAGTGCTGGCTTCTTACTAGCAAGAAAGACTGGAATCAGTGCTAGTACCTCACTGTTAGTTCAAGTTCCATTTCCACAGGTGAACATCTTTCTTTGTTCTTGCTGCCACTTTGTGCTGACAGCATGGTCTTGCTTCACTGCCCACTGTGGTACTTGGGTCTTCTCCTTGAGTGGCTACAGATGACAGATGAATCACACATGAGCAGCACAAATTGCTGTTTCCCCGTGTTCTTAATCTGAGTTCCTAAAGCAGAAATTTGTCTTCTGTCTTGCTCCATACTGTCCTGTATAAGAGTCTTTTCCATCATCCATGTATGAAGTTAAATGTCTTTGGGCAGATCATGTGTTCTTTATTCCTCAGATGGTTTTAAACTCTGATATAGTCCAGCCTGTTATTCTGTTCTAGTGCCCTGAAAAATTTTTTTCATATAGCACCTTGTCTCATCAATTCCCTTGACAAAGAACTGAGCCAAAACCTGAAACAAAAATGAACTAAACAAATGAAGAAAACTTCAGGGGTGAACTTAGTTTAATCTCTGCTTTCCAAGTTTCAGAATACTTTTTCAAATATAGTTTTGCATTTAAGGAGTGAAAGGAAGAAAATTTCTCAGACATTTAGATTATGAGGATAGTAATTTTGATGCAGATAACATTCGTCAGAAAGGAGATAATGAAAAACAAGATTAAATATAGAGAAAAAAAGGTGTAAATCAAGGAAAAAACTATGGAAAATTATGAAAAATTACATAGATTGCATACTATACCATCCTGTTTCTCAAGGGAATCTATAAACTCAAAGGGCAAAAGATTTATATTTTTTGAAGCATCTGATGCTATTTGAAAATATTGAGCTATAATACTCTCTCTACACAGACATTGATTGTTTAAGCTTCACCAGCTCATGTAAGATAAGCATGTGTTTAAGTGTACTTCTGAATTATATACTTCAGTAGTTGTTTCTACAGCTGGTCTCGTATTACTCTGAACAGAGCTTGATACTATCCTGTTCCATGAACTTCTCTGTGCACTCTTGAGCCACATTTTTACACATGCAGAGACTGCTGTACATAGAACTGAAACCCACATTTCCTGGCAGAAGTGAGACTTCTTGTTCTATATTGCTGCAATCCTTGGATCAGAGGTGCCTCTGCACACTTTGCTGAGTGTCAGACAGAAGGGAGGGTAATTCAGTGAAGAGTACTGGATGGTGTTTCAGGCTGAGTCTTGGCCACCGTGTTTTATTAAAAGTCTTGCCTAGGAAATCCATCAGTTCACACTTCTGAGTGAACACACAGCACTGTGACTTTAATCTTTTTGTTTTGGGCTGTGTTTACAATGCCATGGTGAGTATTCTGTGCCTCAAACCTCTACCACTAACGTGCAGAATAATTTCTGAGGTACGTAAGGGACTCTACTTCAAACAGCCTTTGGAGGGAGTGCCCAATGACAGCTATTGAGAAATGTGCCCTTTTTAAAATCTGACCCCATAAGAGACTGAGCTGGGGACTGTGCCTTGTGTGGGTAAAACAGATTGCTCAGTGCAAACACAGAGGATGACATTTCAGTGAGAATCTGAAGGTAATTGGTGATACAGGAGCCTGATCTGGCACATTTCACTTCCATTACGACGAATTAATCCCCTGTTCAACTGAACCAAAATCGAAGCTCTTTTGTCTGCCTGATAATTTGTCTCTTGCATATTTGCATCTCATTGGGTTTTTTGTCTACGCTTAACAGCACAGCTGCCTTTTGCACAGGATAAAGTAGAATGGGTATCAGCAAAAAACATCCATTTGATGGTAATGGAATATCTAATAAACTTGTTGCTTCTTGTTTGTATTGGAAAACTCCTATTAGTTCCAGGAATGCTCTGCTTCTTTCCTTCCTCCTTGTCTTCCCTATTAGTTGAAGTAGAAGTTTGTTATATCAAATTTCCACATCAGCCTTCTTCTACTGAAATATCACCCATTATTGAAAAGTTCCCACATCCCATGAGACATTTGAAATTGGTGCCTACACAAACCATTAAACAATAGGAAGGGGAAAGACAAGCAAGGTAGGGAGCAAATAGCTAGTACAATTTAAGCAAGAAACATTTTTTGCTTCATTGCTGTTCACCATAAAGCTTCCTAACACCAAATTAATAATTTCCAGATCTGTTGCTTCCATGCAATGACCATAAACTTTTCTTTCACATCATGATTTGTAGGTCCTGAAAATCCCGCTTTAGCCAACAGAAAAACAGCCAGACCCTGATACTTAGAAACTTTTCTAAGTATCTGTGCTATTTCTCTCAGCCTTCAATGAAAATAAGTAGCACAGTGGGGGAATTAATATAAACAAATTGCTATCTCTTTTATTCAGATAGCTGATAAGAATTAAAAATCTTAATTAGGGAGAAATATCAATGTTAGTGCAGTGATTCATGGCAGAACTCTGTTGACTTACCCAGGGTAAGTCTGAAGCTGCTTCATTGAGGGCAGAGAGACCCAAATAACTGGAGACAGGTTTCTTGGTCATAAACCAAAGGAAAATTAAGCCAACTTGAGCTGTATAAAATTTGAATTAAAGGATGAAATCCAAACGTGTTCTGCACTGGATTGTGTTGTGAGAAAATGCTGCAAAAGAACAGGGCCTACAAGAACAGCTCTCTCACTGAAGTGTTACCACGGAATACCAGGGTTGCCTTCTCTCTGTAGTACTGCTGGGCAGCCTCAGCAGGTTCAGTATCAACACTGGACTCACTGGAAGTTAGTGGTAAATGGAAGTTTCTCTTTGGCAGAATATCTTGAAGTTTGCATTTTCTATACTGATTTTTTCTCTGGATTGTCTTTCTTTGAAAGTATTCATGTTTCCAGTATTGTTTTTAATATCAATGTTTCTCCTATTCTATTCCAGTTTTCTCCTCTGACATGAAACTACTTTTTGTGACTTCTTTGCTCTTATCAGATTGCAGCATTTGTGATCAATTTCTTTGCAGAAAAAGTAAACTCAGCTGCATGTTTTGATCCTTGTTTTTTCCAGCCTTAAAATGACATTACTGGTTCCTTTGCTCACACTAGTCAAGAAGTATTGAAAATGCCTTGACATTTCTGCTTTTTGCTTTGGCATTCATTGCTCTAAATCAAGTGACAAATCTGTGGGTGCAACCAGTGGATTAATTAATTTCACCTTTCACCTTCTCAGAATTTGTTACCATTAAAAAAAAAAAGTTGTACGCTGTAGATGGTGAGTTTGTTATAAAACCTGAAAACCATTAAAGACAAATTGACAATCTGTTGTATATTAATGGAAATAAAAAGGAAGCATAGAAGGGTGGTGGTGTAGAAAGGAAGAGTAATCCAGCCAAATTCTCACTGTTGTCACTGGTGCATTGGAGTCTCTGGAGTCCCCATAGCTCATGAGCAGAAAGACTGAAAAAAGGCCAACCCTAAATACCTAAAAGCACAGAGATAACATAGCCAGAAGCTGTGTTGAGGGGGAAACCTGGAGGCAGTCATGAGAGAAACTGTTGCAAATTTAGGTGAAGAGCTAACTAGTTGAACATATGTACACAATTGGAATGGGTTTTGATTTGAGTTTAGGATGAGATTTTTATGTACTATGAAAATCTTAAAGAGACTATTTTTTCTTCTCCAAGCCTTCTAAGGGTGCTGAGCACCCTTCCTGGATAACAAGGCAGAGGAAATTCATGACTCTGGAAAAAACAACAACAACAAAAAAAAAGCCTTGAAACATCTGCAGACTCCACTGAATTTTAAAAATGCAAAAGATGTGGAGAAGCCATAGATAAATTGTTTAAATTCATTCTTTTTCTTAGCCACTAGATGTTTGCCCTTACTTCAGAGGAAATACCCACCAGGATTTAGCTGGAAGGGATCATGCAGTCCAAGAAAGAGCAAAAGAGAACTGCAGTGTTGAAGATGTCCTGGGCTTTCTCTAGCAGGTACTTGTAACATTTTATCATTAGTGTGAAAATGATAAGAGTTAGTTGCTTGCTTGCTTCTAAATTATGAGTCTTTCAATCTTGGTGCACAGTGGTTTGAAATTAAGTTTTTAGTGTGCAACTCTTATTTCTCTGCTGAAAAGGAGAAAATTTCTTGTGTCAGGAGAGAAGGAAAGAGATCAGATCACAGCAGATCTCTCCCTCCTCAGTTGCTAATTGCCCAAAGAGGAAGAGCTTCATTCCTACTGCCTTCATCTCAAGCAACCCTGTGCTGAGGGCTCCATCCATGTCATGTCACAGACATTTGCATATTTTTCAAATTCCTGACTTTAGAAAAATGTGGAAACAAAGTCTCTGGTGGACACATAAGTAGTATTTTGTTGTTTTGGGGTTGTGTCTTTGCTAATTTTCAGGTGTCTCCTTATGGTTGGGCAAAAGGAAATTTTTTTCTCATTGCACACTGGGAGCATAAATAAGGATGGTTTGCTTTGAGGAGCAGGTGAAAAATTAAGAACATAGATAAAAGGGATGCAAAGGATGATAGTGGCACAGTGGGTGAGATAAATGTTTCTCAAACATATAAATTGATCCACCTCACTAGCTATTAATATGGCTCTTGTAGAACTATTGCAAAACTAGAAAATTCCCCCTGCTTTAACAACCCTGAAAAACCTCTTCTTATCAAAGATCCTAGTTTAAGGGACACTAAGAACCTTTGCTAAAATATTGTGGGTTCTTCTCCTATAAAGTTTGTCAACTTGTTTAAAAAAAACTAAAAAGCAAAAAAAAATTAAAAAAAGGAGGGGCAGGAGGGGTTAGAAGGTGATGTCTTGCCTAGTGAGGCTGTGGAAACTCCATGTATGGAGGTTTGCAAAACCTAAGGGGACAAGGCCATGAGCAACCTGGCTCTAGCAGATGCTGCTTTGAGCAGGGAAGGTTAGCTATAAATCTTGAGAGGTCCTGTTCAACCTTATCTATTCTGTGATTCTTTCATGACATTTGCTGCTTTGTAAATAGACCAGATGTCCTGAATAAAAGGAGGCAGCATTGAGAAGACTGTTCTAGATTAAACCAATAGAGATGATGTCAGCCTATCTTACTTGCCATCAGACCATACCTCTGAGAACTCATATAATTTGTTGTAATAAAGTGGCTGCTCTAAGTGCATTTGCAACTCTAAAAATAGCATTTCTTTTCAAAATTAGCATATTTTCAATTAAGGCTCTCTTGCCTATTAAAAACCAGGAAACATGTACAAAACTACTAATTGTTCTGTCATGGAGAAATATATGACTTAACCTGAGAAAGGTAGGAATAGAGCTCTCTGTAAGTATAGGAGTTATGTGTGTGAAAAATTGGTTAAACATAAGCTGGAGGAAGGTGGAAAAATGAAGGAGATGAGATGCAGTCATCAAGGAGCAATACTGCCCATGATGTTGGTTATCTTTCCAAATGTTAAGAAATTCTGAAGATTTCTGAAGGTAATCTGTGGAGAAATCATCTCTGTCACTGTTCAGAGATGCAGAAGCTGCTTGGAAATAGATGAAGTTGTGCTGTGCATGAATTGATAATATATGTACAGCTGCTGTACAAAAATGACTGAATTTATTGTGAGAGGAGTACTATGTTCTTTCTCCCTAAATATGGACTTATTAATTCTAATCACTTTTTTTAAGCTATAGCAGAACTATATATGGGCTGTTCTTTTTCAAGTAGATACTCTTCTGTGCAGGGGATGCTCACTGCCAGCCTGCCTGGTTGAGCCCTGTGACAATCTGTGCAGAGCACCAGACCTTCAGGAGGTAACACTTCCCTTGGCCATGCCAGGCTTAGACCCCCAATTCCATTACCCCTCTCCAGGCACAAAGAAGAATGATGAGGATACTGGTAATTTACTAAGCCATGCTGTCTCTTGCAGCTGTGCCTTGAAATTTCTAGCATGAAAATTGCTAGAAATGGATAAATAAATGCTTGCAAGACCAGACTTACAGCTTGTAAAGGAATTTTTTCTGTGGAAGAGTGTGAAAAATGAACCCACTAGTAAACAAGTTATGCATCTTATCTTGACAAGTGGAACCAAGCAAACAGCAATTATGGATGAATTTTGTAAAACAGGAAAAACAGAAACTTTGGGAGGGAAAAGGATAATCTAATAACTCATTTATATCTTTACATTTGCAGTTCTACAGGTTATAGCTGTTATTTGAAGAGAAACAAACACAGACCAGCTTTTTATTTAATATTCTCTTTAGGTTTTTTTTTTTTTTTTGTTTGGTTTGGTTTGGTTTGGTTTTGTTTGGTTTTGTTTTTGTTTTTGTTTTTTTTTTTGGTTGGGTTTTTTTTTTTGTTTTTTTGGGTGGTTTTTTTTTTGTTTGTTTGTTTTTTGTTTGTTTTTGGTTTTTTTTTTTTTTTTTGCTTGATAGTTTCTGGACTTTGAGATGCTATCTGTTAGTATTTATTCAACCTGTGACACAGTTGCCTTGATCACTGTGTTGTGGGCTGGGGGTGATTGGGAGGCTTTTTGGGTTTGTTTTTTTTTTTTGTCTGAAATGTTGCATATCTCCAAGAAACAAATCCTCAGTGTTTGGGACCAAGCTTTCAAAACTGGAGATAAGACTGCAGGAGCTTCTTTAACTTCTTATGCTTAGCAGCACTGAATACTTTATTTGTTGCAAATTATTTGCTCAGTTCTCATAATAAAAACAATCTTCCTTATCTCCTTCAATGCAGATCTGATCAGGACAGATGGTGACATCATCAAGAAACTTTTCTGTGAAAGATTAATCAGTTTCATAACTAGGAAACCCCATTAGCCAAGAGTTGTCATTCTAATTCCAAACCTTGCACCTGTAGTAGGGGAAATGCCAAGTTGCACCCAGACTTATAGACTTTAATCAACCTTTCAGCAATATTACTTCTTTCCAATAGGTTCTTGCACTGCCTTTCCCTATCTGCTCCTAGGAACTCATATTTTAACATTCACTCTTTGCAACAAAATTAATTAATCTAAATTAACTTCAACACATTAAGACTGAAGTCTGGGCTCTGAAATTTGATCTACCTGTGCAAATAGCTATTTTTCTGCAGCTAAACTGAGACACACACAAGAACACACACTATTCTATTGAGAGACCAGCAAATTAAACTGCAGCAGCGTAGGAAGATATGAGTGACCCTTACTGGGATTTGCTTTATTTAAGCAACTTTAGTACCATAGATAATGTTACATAATGCATTCAGGCTGGGTGATACATTGCACTGATCCTTATGTCAAAATCCCAGATGTACATTTTGCGAGAATTTGGATCTAATGGTTGTCTGTTGTTGTTTCTTTACTCTGGTAGATAAATCTATAACAGTTTCTCCTTTCTCATTTACCTTTCAGACTGTTAGAAAGATGATACCCTCACCAACATTTCTTTTATTATAAGAGGCATGTTCACAGGTAGTGTCAAGACAGAAGAGCTATAGAAACCAGGTGGGTGGATGGGCTGCCAGCCAGCCTAATCAAGCTGAGATCATAGGCACTGCCCTCCTCCAGTGTTTTCTCACTATGCTATCCCTCACAAAGAACTTCCCAAAATATACCGCATTATGGAAAAGAGCTCTGAACTCCTAGAGGTCAGCTTTAACTTTTTTTTTGACAAGCAAGTAAAAAAATCTGCGAAGGCTATTTCTAGGGGTGAAATATCTGCACCTGAATAGGTTGATGAAGTGCCATATTTATGGATACATACATACGTACATATATATATATATATATATATATATATATATATATATAAGGGTAACCCTATCGTTCCATTCCAGTTTTATTCTTTAATTACAACTGGATACACAGCATGTTTGCATTATCAGGTTATTTGCAGGGAAGCTTATCCATAACCTTTTTACTCTTTGCCTGATAGCCTTCCCTGTGTTAGCCCATCACTTCTGTCAACATCAACCCAATGTGTATTTGAATTACTTGTGCTTTAGAAACTCTATACAATATTAATGAGATACTTTGGCTTTCTTTAGATGTAGACATTTTGGCATCAAATTAGCCCAGCTCTACAGTAGACTTTTTTTTTTTAAACAGGGTTTTATAAGATAATTAGAGTATCATTAGAGACTATTAATTCCTGTTTTCTCTTTAGAAATCCACCTTAAGAGAATCCTCCACTTTCAAAACTACTTTTCTTATTTTAAATTTATTTGATATGTCCAGGCTAAACTCTCTATAAGAAAAGTTCCTTGATCTAAACATGAACATTGAAGGTGAATTATCACAAAGTGTATGTCCTGTACTTTAAATGTTGCTGCTGAAAAGCTTCTTGCTATTGCTTTAATTAGTAGTAGTTTATTTAATTGCCTTAAAGGGTTGCACGTTTCAAGGTGAGCTGGCCCTCTGAGCAGTATCCCACCACTTTCCAGGTAAGAGGTAGGGCTCCAGCCCAGCTATTATATGACTGATCTACTAAAATGGGAATGGCAAAGACCAGACTAGCTTCCAAGGGGAGCAGAAAGAAAGTAAAGTTTGGATAGTTAGTCTGGGTTTTATTTTCCTTCTCTTCTTAAGACAAAATCCTGAAAGACCTGATGAGAAAACAGAGTTGAGAGGATTTGAAGCAAGTGTGTGAGTTTAAAGAGAAATAGATGATAAAATCCCTTTTTCATGGAAAGCAGGGCTTCTGCTGGCTGTTCTTTTTCTTCCTAGCAGAGACTGGGAGTTTCTGTCTTTTGTCTAAATGTTATTTTCTGTTACTAAATTGAATCACAAGAAAGGAATACCAGAGGAAATTATCTTCTGTTGTGGTCTGATGGATGCAATATGAAAATTTCAGATATTGCTCTTTTAAGAAATTTCAGTTGGGAAAAGGTTGTGGGAAATGTTTTCTTTCAAACAACACACAAAGGAGGTAGACTCAAGCATATTTCAGGGTAGTAGGAGGGCTGTTTATGAAGGTTGGTAGACAGGTGGCATGACTGTTATGAGTCAAGGTAGGCAAATAAACTGGATTGATCAAGAAGAAACTAAAGACTTTATTAGGTAAATAATGTAAACTTGGCTATTTGGTAAAGGATATCTTTTTTTAAAAAACAGGGGTTACTGGGGAAGTTTTTGAGTGGAACGAGGGATGCATCTTTTTTTGGTTCTTTGCCACACCAGATTGAATCAAGTTCTTATGTACCACTTGGCCTCATTTTCCTGCTTATGAAAACTCCTAGTAAACCTTGCCCTATACTCTAATCGCCAAGCTGCAACTAAAGCAACATGATTTCTCAGCAGAACTAGTAGATCACATTGAATTGTGGTAGAATTGTGAATATTTTAGCTTCCTAAACATTGTCATTTGTTTCAAGCTTGAGCTTGCATGACACAACATAATAATCAGTGGGTTTGTGTGTGTTTGTGGTTGGTTTTTCTGAATGGTTACCTCGATCCTGATTAAATCTCCATGAAAGTTAATGGAAAGCTGTTTTTCCTTCTGTGACTTTTTTTTCTTTCTTTCTTCAGGCTGCTAACTTAAAAATACTCATTTAAAATAAAGAATTTTCCCCACTGGTTCATCAGGAGAGATAAGTGTCTCAAGTAACATTGCTTTGGCTAAATATCTTATGTTTTCTTTTGATTATAATTGATTATAATTTTTGATATGCTTAAAATCTTACATCCTGATACTTAAAATATGGCAGAAGCTTATCTGCTCTCCAGCACTAGCATTGCAGTCAGTGCTTCTCATAGCAACAAATTGTTTGCTGAGAGGAGTAATAAGTCGACCCCAAAAGATTTTTAAGAATACTGGACTGATTGTTTAATTGCTAATACTTAAAGAAAACATCTCTTCCACACCTTCCCATTGCCCAAAAAGTAATTTTTGCTTTACAGATGTTTTAGTTTCACAGTGTTTTCTTAGGGCTTGGATGATGAAGACATGTAATCCTCACACACTGCTCTCTCACTGGAATTTTCTTTATAACATATCCCTTTTTTACTGCCATTTATGATAATCTTGAAAATCACATTTTGCATTATTTCAAAATTGCTAATTTCTCAAAATGGTGACTACTATTTGGCCCTGCACATTTAGCCATGTTCATGTGGTCAATTTGGACAGCCTCATACTAGCTCTGTCCAGATCCAAAATCAATTCTCACCCTAGTCTTTCCCATGCTGTTATCTCCAAGTGGACTTCTCATAGAGTGAGGCTGATACTTGCAGAGTCTAGACATGAAACTGGAAAAGCATCAGGGTGTTACTTTTTGCCTTATGTCAAGTTGTAAATAACACAGACGTTGCAATCTAAGTTTCTGTAACTACAGTCAATGTAAGTATTTTGGGTTGGTTAGAGGGAATTGGCAATTATGCACCAATATTTTCACTTCCAGCTCAACAGTTCAGTGACTGATAGCACTTTGCTTTAGCTCTGCTTGTCATTAGCAGTCCAACTGAATGGAAACCTGAGCCTAAATAACTGTGAATGGATAAAGTCAATTAGAAAGACACAAATATCACTATTTATAGAGCTGCAGAGCATAAGAGCTAGAGTTACCTATAGGCAGCATGTGGTAAAAAGTTGTTAAAGCTGGTAAGAACTTCACTAGATAGAAAATCCTAGTTTTCTCATAACCTTAAACCGTGGGTAAAAGCAGAAATTATTTCATTAGGATGTTACAGACTACCTATGCAGTGATATTTTGTCATGATGCAGTGCCATGGGGAGCATTCAAAGATGTCTTACACAGCAAGGAAAATAAGCTTTAACAATCTTTAACATCTTTGATTCATTGAAGTACTATTGCGATAAGGAGTCCTCAGAGAGGAGGGTTTGCCTTGTACCAATGATTTCTCAGTATTATTGATGATTAAAATAATTTTAGGTTCTGAAACCTCTAAATCTGTTACAGGAAAATTTAACTTTTCTCTGTGTCTTGTGTGCTTGATGTGTTCTACATCTTCCCTATCCTTGTCCCTTGGAAAAAAAAGTCATAGTTACTGCTGCAGGTGGTAGCATTTTGTTGCTAGTAAAAATGATGTTAAGAAACAGTCACTGAACTGCAGTATTAGATGCCTAACTTCTGAGTAGGTGTTGCAAAAAAATAGCTTAAAATATTGTTACATCAAGGAGTCCAAACACCGCTGCAGGCATATTTTCCCCCATCCCAGAAAACCATTTGCCAGAAGATGAAGCATAGTACACAGTACCAAGTAGACTTAGTGGTGCAGAAAGAAAAATGAGATGGGCAGTAGGCTTGACATCTCTGAGTTTAAAGATATCTTTGTCAGAAAAATGAGCCACAATGATACATATAGGTTGTCCAATTTGCAAAGCAGGCAATTTGAGCAGCTGCCCAGACAAGAAACTTTTCGTGGTGCTGATCAGGTATCATGACATCAAGACAGATGATTGAAGGAGCTGGGCCTGACACCACTGATTAAACTCAGGCATATCCAGAGGGGATTGATTACATATTGCCCAGTAGTCTGATGCAGTGAGAGAAAAGGGCAAGGCTGCTCTGTAAGGCCTTGTAGCACTCCAGTAACACTTATGAGTAAGAGGCACAGAATTGTCTGAAATGTGCTAGCCCCAAATTGAAGTGGGCCTTATTTGCCAGGAGAAACCAGTCACTGTCACAGGCCATTTCTGCCCTGGGACCAAAATAAGATGGTATTTGAGGTGCGGTATGCACAATACATTTATTTTGTATACACAGCTTTATCATCTCTCTTGAGGTCTTCTGGGCTGTGCTAGTGAGGGTTGTGCTAATGTTTCCTTGGCTTCTCTCTTGTTTTGCTCACAAGCTGAACTATTTGACTTCTTCCTTGATAGAAAAGTGCAGAATTTGTGCAAGCCATGTGCTTTACCATATCACTTTCCTTGTCAGCAATATTGATTAAAAAATGAATCAGCGCATTGAGTTGTCCCTTTTGCATGACCTCTTCCTCCTAATATAAGGAAAGAACTTCCCAAAACAAAAGTAGCACTTGGATTTCTTGCAGATCTGGATGATACTGCAGATCTAATGGGACCAAGTGAGATAAGCTACTCTGAATATAAATGTGGATTCCTGCCTTCTCATTGCTTGCTCTGCTGAGCTTTGTCTAAAGCAATGTGCTTTAAAATGTTTGAATTGCATCCCAGAAATCTCCTGTAAAGCCTGAAATAATACAGTGGGGTGTGTGTGTGTGTGTATGTGTGTGTGTGTGTGTGTGTGTGTGACAATACCCATATACATAATATAGTTCAGCAATAACATGGGACAGGTTCAGCATGAATTCTCTGACTCAGGGAGTGATCTCTGCCTTTTTCTACTTTTTACCTTTTAGTATGTATATAAGGTGCATGAAATGTCATTTTGTTTTCCTTCCTTCCTTGTATTTTTCGCTTGAAAACCTGAGGTACCTGGGGTTACAGCTGTAGGCACAAAATAGTGCTTAATTTGTATTCTGCAAGGGCTGGAAGAAATCTAATCTTGTAATTCATAATTAGCTATAAGACATTTACAAAACTATACTCACATTGATGTAATAATTTTTATTTCAACTCTTCACACTGCTTTTACTTTGAATTCCCCTGCTTCTATCTGTGCTGTGGATCTCATACTGTGTTTTCCCATGAACCATTGGGCAGTTTAGGGCCCAAATAAAGCTGTGCTCTCCTCTTTGTAGGAGGAGTTGCAAAAGCCTGTATTCAAGGGCTGGTTAAGAAAGCACATCTTATTCCACATTCCAGTGGTCTGGGCATATATGTTGGCTGTTAGACTTAAGCAGTATTTTAATAAATTCTTAACAGCATAAGCACACACTCCAATGTATTATACAAAATTGTGCTCTTTCTATCAGTGGGAATTTCTGTGTTTATTAGACCTGTGAGTTGTTTAGCTGCTTTCTTTTTGCCTTGTTTTTTGCCTGTTGTTTCTTTGCCTTTTACTGACCAGTCAGTCCCAACCACACTTGTAGCTGTACCTGCATTAAAATTTTGTAACCCTGCATCCTATGCTACAGATATATTATTGATAAACAGACTTTGAACAATAGGGCAAGACTTGTATTTTACTTCCAATGACAAGTAGAGAGAAGCAGATTTTTAAGTGTTTCCTCAGAATCTTATTGCTCTGCACTCATTTGTATCACCTTATACAACCAGCTAAAACAATCAGATTGCCTTCCAGGAGATCTAGGTTTTTCCTCCATCCAGGGCTTGTGTATACATGGTAAAATATGAAATTATCTTCTTCTTGAACAACTCTCTTCTAATTACAATATGAAGAAGAAACTGTTGGGTGACTTATTTTGTTTTTCAATTAACCAAGAAGCTTAACATCCTGCTTTGTATTTTGCAGCATGCTTTCTATTATACCTGCCAGATGGGTTCGGATGTCTGTAGGGAGCTTTGGGGAAGCTAAAACACTTGGCAATGTGGAGACATCCAGGGAACAATGTAATGCATTCCTATTGTCTATGTTTATTTAGACTTGTGAGGATTTTTCCAGAATTTTCTCTTGGTTTTTGATATTCAAGCACTTAAAAACTTCCATTGTATTTTTCAGAAAGCAGTCTGAGTCATGTTCTGTAAATGCTGCTTGCGTAAATCCTGTATTTCAATTGATTAACTGTTTACAGCCTTCTTACCTTCAAGCAGTTGCTAAAATTAGTAGCACCACATAAAGACTGTCTGTAAGCTAGGGTATGTGTTTGAAATAAAAGATTAGGTTATTCACTTGGAGATAAAGTTTATGCAAGCTATTCAGTTTTGTTCAGAGTACATTCTCAAGAAGATGAGATTGATTTAGTCTGTAATTAATGAACGTATGGTGCTTTGAGACCTATAAAGGAAAAATAGCTGTAACTTCTCACTATTACATTTGTTGACAATTAGAGAATCCAGCATCTTAGAATTTGTCTGGATGATTTCATTAGCTCTAATCTTGATGTGGAATATTATGAATGAGAGCTCCAATTATAATGCTTTCAGTGTTCCTACTATAGAAATTATTAAGGAAAGTGTGACTATTTTGTAATGACACTTAAAATGCATTTTTCCTTGGTTATTTTGCAGGCATCAATATGAAACACTTCTGTCTTCAAAATTATGCAAAAAATCTTCTGATATCTGCTGCTTCTCTTGTTTTTTTCCTCCTTCCTCTTCCCATCACTGAATATACTAAAAATTAAGATAATAAATTAAACCCCAAAAACAAACAGCTAAAACTGCAATCTGTCAGAAACTATACAAATTTTGAAAATTATTAAGAAATTAACAAAAATTAAGTCATGGTTGGTAGTAAGAAGAGAGAATTATTTGTATATCTTAATGCAGTTCTTTTTCTCCACTGCAATTCCTGGTCACATTTAATCTTTGAAGATTTTTTCTCTTCAGTAACTTCTAACATTTTCTATCATGTTTAGTCCTGTATTGATAGAAGGAAATTCCATTTCCTCTAGAACACAATTTAGATTTTCCAAACACTTGCCAGTTCTTCTTTGAGTTAAATATCAGGTGGCCACACATGTCTTATGGTAATTTTTAGCTGGTAATGCATTTTAATGATTCTGAACTTCCAGGAAAGAACTCCAGTTTAATGTAAGGCCCATCAGGCCTCTATAGCTAGAGAAAAAAAAAAAAAAAAAAAAAAAAAAAAAGGATAATTCACTTTGGCATATGAAAGTATGCCAAGAATGTTCCTCAAGTTTCCAATGTTTTCTTGACTCTATCAATCCATATATCCCAGGGTCAGTATCTTCACTGCTTCTCAATATGGATGAGTATGTCAGATAATGTCTTCCTTGCCTTAACCTTAGACATACTGATTTTTCATGATGTTTTATTTCACAGCTTTATCAGATGGTGTCAGGCACAGATGAACCAATGTAGGGACACAAGAGAATGGCAATGGGAATATGTTACTTCTTATGTCCTCCTGGGACTGAAAACATTGGTCATGGAGAAGTCAAGGTTTCATCCTCCTGAGAAACTCACTTTAAAATTCTTAATAGAATTATTTCTGAGTCTTCCATTGGTCTAAGTCAAGTTTTCTTTTTTCCTTCTAATAACTTTTGAAAAGAGTGGAAGGAAATGGCTGTCTCTGGTACTTTTCATTTTTTAGTTTATATCATTGGGCTAGGTACAATGGTTTCCAGATCTGTATATGCTGAAGTGTTTGGAGCTCTGAATTATATAAATATTTAATTAGGAAACAAAAGACTCACTGCCACCCCATGCATATTTATGGACTTTTTCATCCTGTGAACTCATCTCAGAAGATTGAAGAACAAAGACGGACTTTGGTATTGTGACAACAAACTGTAATATAGTTTATAAAACAGAGGGTAATTTTTACTAGTTCAAAGCCTCTGTTAAACAAGTGTGCCTCTTAAGTTTCAAAGTAGAGTAGGAAATGCTTTTCTTCTTTCTATAAAGGTAGACTGAGTTAAAACAGGGAAGATGAAAACAGACCTGTTCTAATCAAACCAGAGGAAACTTTTAATACATATTTTCTATTCTTTCATTCTTCATTTATGTCTGTGCAGATTGAATGTAGCCCAAATATCTTAAACCTTTAATTTAAATAAATTACTTAATAGATAAAAGGCACTACTTTTTATTGGCCTTTGAGTTTCAAGAGAGAAGATAAATCATGTCATCCAGGTTTTCCCTGTGCACTATATAGAAACACCTTTTGTTCTGAGTCAAGATCTTTACAAACTATGTATACCTGAAAGCTGGACCACTGAAGATGGTTTGGAAATAAAGAATCTTCCCAACCATTCTGTTGCAGAGCCGAAGAGGGAAAGGATGTTGATGAACATTTTCCTTCTCTGATATGGATTAGATATCTATAGACATACTGAAGATGAGCATTTGAAGTTGCAGTACAACACCCATTAGGAATTTTCAAAACTAATCTGCATCTTTAAGTACCTAAATGCCTTTATAAAAAGTGCAAGTTCTCAATTTCTTAAATTATTTTGATTTCTCTACAGTAAGACAGTCTTTCTTCAGAGGTTAAACAAGAAGCTTAGAGTGCCATAACACCAGTTTTCATTAGGTCCTAGAATGACCAGCGCCCAACCCTGTGAAACATTGCACTTTGTCAGTGGAACTTCAGCCTTAAAGTCATTAAAGTCATTCTCCCTTGCAATTCAGCAAGACAGATAACTGTTCACTCAGAGACTTGTGCCATGCTCCTTCAGGACATTCAAGTAAAAGCATGCAGCCATTTTGTGCCCTTGGCTCTTGGGAACTGTAGGTAACTTCACCAAGGACAAAGTTCATTTTTGTTTAAACCAGAGACTTGAAATATCAGCATGGATTTCTTTTGCTCTCTTCTTAACTCTACCATCTATGCAATTTACTGACTGATTTCATCAGGTCACTGGAATATGGCCTTTTCTCCCAGGACATCTGTGACATCCACAGTAAATGCTGGCTTAGCAGCTTTGTAATTTCCCTCATTTCCACCATTCCACAGACTGGATACAGCATGGCAAATTATTCCTAGGTGGGGATAAGCATAAAAATGGGAACTTTAGGAAGGCCAAGGAATTAACATAAATATATGCTGTGATTCTGTAGTGTAACACCCAGTTTGCATTAGCATTGCTGTTGTCCTACGTTACCAATAAGAAAGGCTTTATAAAAGAGAGGCCTTGTAAAATCCTGTCTCAGACTGTTACTTAAGCTAAGTAAGAAAAGGGCTATGAGAAAGACACTCAGCTGAGTAAGGGGTAGAAAAACAAGGTACACAGCCATCGTGTGTTCACATCGTGGTGTATGGTGGTTAGTTGAATTACGTTTGTTATGATTTAAAAGTATGTAACTGATAACCAGCTAATGGCTTATGAAGGCCAAGTTTTTGGAATAAAGGGACTCTCCTTTTCACCTGCATTTTCCTAGAATATGTCTAGGAAAGCAGTCCCTGAAGCAAAGATTCAGCTAGATCTTTGGCAATGCTCAGAAGCTGATCCTTAGGGAGGTATGGTTGATGAGCGGAAACATATCATGCTGTTTCTCTCAAATATTCTCTCAGCTTTCAAATAATCTGGGGCTCTGCCACAAAGCTGTTTGGTTTTTTAGTGAAGATGGTATCTTTTTAATTGCTTCAAATTGGTTCCAGTTTCTTGAATATGTTAAATCAGTCCTTGAGACTGTGCCAGCTTTCAGTACCTAAAATATGATGCAGCAAGAAATGTCATTCATGTGATCTGAGGAATTAATTTTTTCTTTGTCTTCTGCCTGATGCCTGTTAGTATTAGTCAGTGTCTCTGCCTCTGAGAACACTTGATGATCATTCACGTTTTCTCTTCCAATCCATCTCATTTGGCCAGAAGAGCTTTGTGTCAGTCTCTTCCTACCCTACCTCTGCCCATGTCCCTGCAGTGATCTCCCAGGTTGAGAATATCAGCTTCAGAAAAATAGTAGTGTTTAGTCCTGTAAGTAAAATACTCATTCTCCCACAATAGTTTTTTGTCAGGCAGAATGTTCATCATAAATGTACACAAGGTGTAGACATTTCAGAGTGTTAATTAGGAAAGGTGGCTTGGGACCCCTAATTCATCATCATCTTCTTAAATTTTCGCATCATCCACTCCGTGTTTGTCATCTAATGTCACATGTGTGACAGATTGTCACTTTGCATGATCATCACTGTACAAAACAAGCCTCTATCCTTCACTGTTCACATTTCATCAACTGAATCTTCTGTCTCCCAAGGTTTTCTGCATAGTTTTACTCTTTGGACTGTTTTGGTAATGAAGCTGGGTCGCAGTATTTGATCAGAGCGATTGGTGTCTTATGGTTTATGATTGGCAGGAGGGAAATGCACCAAATAAAGAGAGAATTCAGAGGAAATACCTCGGACAGGGGGAGGGGGACAGCTCGATTCCTTGCCCATTTATAGATGAGCTCTGTCTCCCATGCAGGAGCTGTGGAATAGCTCCTTTATCAAAGGGACAGAAGCATCCATTATCATTGCATTAGAGGGTACCTTTCTGACTTGCCCCTATGGTTTATGGTCTTGCTGAGTTTGAGTGTACACAGAAACTCCTTTGGTAATGAATTTTGCAATTAGCCAATTGTTGTCATTCTAGAGACCTCCTGTTCCTTTACAAATCTTAAGGGAAATAATTTGGCAGCAAAGAAGAGGGGGAAGAGAATGAGGAGGGACAGAGTCACATTATTGCATGGCCAAGCAAAGGCTGAATAACTTGTTAGCTGTAGATATTTTCTTTTTCCAGTTAATTTTCTTTCTGACACTATTCTGGCAGAACATTTTCTTTTATATTGCAGTATACCTGAGAGAGAGATCTCCATGGACAGGGAGCATGCTGCTAGGAGCAGAGAGCTGATACACTGCTAATAGGTTGTGTCTCAAGAAGAGGAGCTTAGTAGTATTGTGTTAAAATCATAATAGGTTTGGGGGAGGTGAAGGCAAGAGTGAGAGAGATTAAGCAAAAGAAGTCACCACACATGGGTCCCTGCAGTGTCTTGCTAGTCCTTCTTCATCCTGGTCTTCTATTGTTGGGGGTCCCAGAGTTGTTCTTCTGGAGCTATCACTTTTATACACTCCAAGTCCCAGGTATCCACAGGGTGTAGATGCCATGGTGGGAATTTCTGTCTGGATGGTAACCAAATCTTCACCTCCATTAGGCCTGGAGTTAGTTCCTTCCTGCTGTGCCATCTGCATTTATCTGAAGTTCCTGCTGTGGTGGCTTATCTTGTGGGAAGTTCCTTCCTTCGGCTTTGACAGTGTTTTGAGACGGTTCAGCTGTATTCTTTAGTTCCTTACAACTAGGAAGAAGCTTCTTTGCAAACCACTTCCATTTTTTTTTTTTTTTTTTTTGCCAGAGTTGCTTTGCAATGCCACATTGTTTCTCCAAATTCCTTTTGGCATAGAGTGTACAAGATTTAAGGAAGAAAGACATATTTCATAAGGTTTTGCATTCTTTATTGGCTGGATCTGCACTATGCAATCAGCAGCATCTTTCTTCCTGAGATGAAGAGAAAGATGAAAGGTAAGAAAAGCTCTTGCTCTGATTTGATATCTCAATTGATATCAAATTTCATTTACTCTTTATTGATATCAAATTTTATTTCCTCTTTATTGATATCAAATTTTATTTCCTCTTTATTGATATCTCAATAAAGAGTTCTTAAAATACAGACAAATACCCTCAGCACTACAATGCCATTCCTTCCTTCATTTTGTGTTTCCTACTTTCAATGAATAAGTCTGTGCAACCCAATGTCACTTTGACATTGACTAAGACTGTGCAGTGGGTTTGAACCAGATTACCTCCAAAGGTTCCTTTCAATCTAAATTATTCTGATATTCTAAAAACAAACAAAAATATTCTATTATTCTAAAAACAAATAAACAACACTCAACACAAAAGGCCTTGTCTTAGTCCTGTGTAGTAGTGTGAAGCAGATAGTTATTCCTCCTTTTGCTTTATGTTTAAGCCCAACATTCTGTATAACTAGAGTGTTTTCAAGGACCAAGAAGAACCAGACGTGAATCACAGGATCATAATCTGAGTTGGAAGGGACCCATAAGGATTATCGAGTCTGATGCCTGGCCCTGCAAAGGACACCCCAAGAGTCTTCCCATCAGTATGTGCCCAAGAGCATTGTCCAAATGCTTCTTGGACTCTGTCAGTTTTGGTGCTGTGCCCACTTCCCTGGGAAGCCTGTTCCAGTGCCCAACCACCCTTTGGCAAAGAAACTTTTTCTAATATTCAACCCAAGCCTCCCCTGACACAACTTCAGGCCACTCCCTCAGGTCCCATTGCTGTTCAGCACAGAGCAGAGATCAGTGCCTGCCCCTCCTCTTCCCCTCATGAGGAAGCTGCAGACTGCAATGAGCTCTCTCCTCAGTCTTCTCTTCTCCAGGCTGAACAGACCAAGTGACCTCAGTCACTCCTCACACGGCTTCCCCTCCGGGCTCTTCACCACCTCTGCTGCCCCACCCTGGGAGCTATATGATAGTTTAATATCTTTCTTGTATTGTGGTGCCCAAAACTGCACCCAATATTCAAGGTAAGGCTGCACCAGTGAATCTACAAAACAATCTAAATCCAGAGTTAGGGTCTCTTGAAATCTGGTATTGTTGTGTTGTATCTCATCAAGGACGAGATTCTAGGAAAAGTAGATTGTTGTTTGGAACATATAAAAGCTGTTTATTCTAGCTCCTCGTGACATTCCTATATTGTGCAAAGGGTTGGCAAGCAAACAGGCAACTTGAATTGCAAGTCTGCTACGTCTTCTCAATGACCATTTTTGTGAGCTGATATGAGTGTCAGAGGAAGAGGTAAATCTGTATCTGTATCTTTCAGTGTGGGGGGTCTGAGTCACAAGCAGACTTTTGAGTACATTTCTCTAGAGTGTACTATCAGTTTATCTGACAGATGGAGAGCTGTTGGATTAAAACACTGGGGATGTTCCAGTGGATATAATTAGATTTAATGGGCCATGATGAAGACAAAGAAAATATGGGGAAAATACTGGGGAAGGCTGATTCTTTATTTAGTACTTTGTGGCTTCCTAGAGAACTTCAAACTTACATTGGTACTTGAAGAAACTACAAGACAGAGAGGTGAGGACTGAAGCAGAATGACAGCAAATCATTGAGAAATATGCAAGGTAGAAAGGTGGGTGCAAAGGGCACATAATAAATTGAAACTGCCTTGGTTGAGTCACTCTTTTGTTGGCTACTAGGAAGAAGTGGGACTTTGGAGGTGCTCGAAATCCTGCTCAGAAGTATTGGAATTCAGTCTTCCAAATAACTCCAGGGTATCATCTGCCTAACACTTCCCAGATTACAAACCTACTTCTACATCAACATCTTACCTGAAATGAGCTGGAATACACAGCAACAGAGGAGCAGCGTTAAAAATTAGGTGATTCTTAACCAGATTGTAGTTTGAAGCAGATGGAAAGTGTTCATCAAGCTTTCCAATGGCTGCCTTCATTACCAATTTTACCGCTGTGTCTTCTGCTTGCTTCTTAGCAGAATAAGTGTACCCTAAGTATGTACTTTTTAATGAAAGTCTTAGAAACTCCTGATAAGTTTCCTTACTTTTATTTCCTGCAGAGGTTAGGCAGCACAGTGTACTTCTGGTGTCTACTATATTTGCTTTGAAATCAGTTTTTGAAAATATTTTTTAAAACTGCTCATCTGGAATAAGTAGCAGAAGAAAAGAGAAGAATGGGAAGAAGCAGAACTTAAATGTGTTTCTAACACCATAAATTACTTACCTACAATTCTCCATTGCTAGGACCTGGTGCCCTCATTTCAGAAGGCAAACATGAGAATGCCACTCTGCAAGAACAATAGTACTTAAATCCACTTTTCAGAAAGGTGTGAGATGAAGCCAAATATTGCCGGAGCCTCTGCATGTACAGTTTTCTTTTTACCCTACCAGAGAAAATCTAATCTGGCAGTGAATAGGCCAGTGCTTTGTGTTTCTAATTCCTTACTTTCCTGTAATGTATACTTCTTCTGAAAGTTTGTCTGAACTTTTGCTTGTGATCCTCATGATGATGGATGATGACAAAACCATATAAAATATTGCCCAAACTTCTTAATACATATTACGTCATCTATCATCTAGGGTTTATATGTTCTAAAGTCATTGCCCTTCTTTATTTAAACATAATGTGAAATCATAGCTTTTTGAAAGCTACAAAATACTACCCACGCCTTTTTCAATATCAAAGATGTAGTATGAGTCACTGTTTCATTTAATTCAGCCAGTGACAGCTGTGTTCATGCAGCCTTAAAGCAGGCAGAGCAATGTTATGCAGCCCTCGAAAAAAGCACATTGTGAGAAGAATGACAAAGCCTCCACAGAATGACCAGTCAGCTGCCTTGGAGGGTTTTGTTTAGGAAAACAAGCATCACTTGAAGGAGAGGGGTTGCTCAGCTTTGCTATTGCAGCCAGTTGATATGGTGGAGTAATCAGAGATTAAATTCTGAAAAGGAATTACAAAAATGAAGTTGTAGGGAGATGCTCTATTTAAATTCACTTTGCCTTGAAAGTTTTGTAGCACAACACTTTCCCAGAACCACTTATATTTCATTTCAGTCATTGCTACAGGATGAGAGTGGACATGGCGACATTCCAAAGACATCTGGAAAATAAGAAAAAGCAGGGACTGCTTTTTGTTCCTTTGTAATTTGGTGAGTCAGTGCTGCTCACAAGCAGGTAGTGTTTGAGCATCTTGTTCTGCCTCACACTCTCCTGCAGTAACCAAGATGCTTAAAAATATTAACTTCAGACTCAGAGAAATTCATTCATCACATGTGAAAGCTCTGGGACTAAGACTGATGAGACTGCGGGAGAAGAGACCAAGTGTAACTCTATACATGGGACTCTGTGGCAACTGCAGATATATCCCAAATGTGTAGTCTTGAGCAAGTGTGAGGGCACTTGTCCACTTGTAGTCTCAGCACACAAGAGCAGTGAAAATATCCTGTGTTACTGATGAGGCCCCCAAAAGAGACAATTGGAGAGCAGGGATGCAGATGCAACCTTTGCCAGCAGGCATGAGGCTGCTCAAACACAGCCCCCCACAACTCTCTGTGCTGACAGGCCTGTGGGGTGGTCAGGAACACAGGATTAAACCTGAATTACGTTCATGAAATACAGCTGTCACAAACCTTTCAGCAATGCAGGACATGGGAAGCCACAACTGAGGCTATCCTGAACTGTGCCACGCATCAATTTCTCTAAACAACCCTTCTAGAAAATGAGGGTCTCCTGGGAAAGACTTTTCCTGGGGGAGAGATACCAGCAAGTATTTGAGAGGGGGGAAACTTCAGATAGCACAGGGGACCAGCTGTACAGCAATTTTTTCTTGATTATTTTTTCTTTTTTAATTTGTTCAGTTAAGGAAAGGGTGGAGGGGAAGGTGTGTGTTGTCACCCATCGGTATGGGCCATGATGTTTGTTATAAATTCTCATCACTCTGAGCAAAGACACCAGACCACAGGTCATGGAATTCCTGTGCTTTATTGTACAGTTGCCTTTACTCTGGCAACCAGCTCACTATTTAGACTCAGAAGGTGTTGGCTAACAAGCTCCCAAGCTTATGCAGTAGACATCCACAAGTGGTTGGTAACAAGCCCTTAATTCTGTACAGTACCCTTCAGTAAGCTCTCAGCTTCTCACAATAAATTTCCCAAAGATGCTGGCTCAGAAGCAGAAACACTCTTCCACAAGCTCCCTAGTCCCTCAATAAGCTTCAGTACAGAGTATGGAGTAGAATATGTGAGCTGTGCTTTGCCCAGACAAAGAAAGGGAGGGGGAAAATAAATGTGGAGAAAAGAGAGAACGAGAACAGAGAATATAGTCTATAGTCCATAGGTCCCATGTTGCTCCTGCTGAGTCAATAATGGCTAAAATTCTCTGGAATGTGCATGTGTTATTTATACCCAAGACTTTTTAAACCCCACAAAGTGACATATTTGGCTGCATTAAGGATGATTCTGCTGAAAACACAGATTGTGTGATACAAAGATTTGCCTCATCGAATTTATGAATATCAAGTGCAGGAAAATCTGCTTTGCTCAGAATTTTTTAATAAATCAGCATATGTTATTTTGTCACAGACTTTCATTTGAGAAAAGGAAATTGCTCTTAAACTGTTAGCATGGAGAGCATATATATATATGGATATCTGTTTGAGAGGGATTTTCTCTTCTTATATGAATTTTCTTTTGGCAATATCTAGACTTATCTCTTTGGGGTTTCTATTTCTACTGCAGAGAATTCAGAGAGAATATAATTCTATTATAGCTGAGTGTATTATACCTTTCTTGTCGGCTTTTTTTTTTCAGTGAAACAAATGGCTGAACTTAAGCTTGTTTCATTTTATTCCTTTTTTAAGGGAAGCTGAATCTCAGATGCTCTTATACTGTAAATGTTCACCTACTAGTTTTAAGATTGTATGGCCAATCAACATTAAGAAACACTCCAGATGAACTTTCCTGAATGTCCTCTGATGTCTAAGATTTAATTTTTTTCCCATTTAGGAGTTTGTGCTAATTATTTGCATTGCTTTTCCTGGCTGAGCTCATAGCTGTTGTTTGTGTACCTCAGAGTCCTGCTGCCTGAGCTCTCCATGTAGTTGCTTTCTGGTCTCTTCCAAATCTAAGCTCTCACAGGCCTACTGACTCTGTCATGTGTTCTGACCAGGCTGTCTGCCTGAAGAGGATATATTTGCAAAGGCCTATGGCACAAGAATTATATTACAGAATTATATTGATGATGTGTGGTACACAGCATTGTGTGTACAGACTGGCAGACTCTCACAAAGCTGAATATGGACCAGGCCTGGATTAAATGTGGTTTCTTCTTCCAGCACTTTTTGCAGAGCTTTTATATAAATCTTTCCTCCTCTTTTCTCACCCCCCAAAAATTCTGAATTTTTTCACTCCACAAATATTCCTTTCCACCTCCACTTTCCTCCCCTCCCCAGTTCCCAATGCTGTGGATGGAGCTGAAATTATCTCTGCTATTTTTATTAGATAACTTGAATCTGCAGTACATAGCACCTTACTTGACAAAACATCACATTTGTGCACAAGCATCCAGTGATACCAGCAGGGATCTGCAAACCGTGTTTGCTCACTAATGTTTCTATTAATTATTAAAATTTTTCCCATTACTTTCTCCCAATACCCATGGCATTTGTTGAGAAAAAATCTTCTAAAGCCAGAAATTCGGAAGTAATCCCTTAATAATTTTACTGCTGGCTTCTTGTGCCAGTTTTAAATGGAGGACAAAGAAAAAAATGAGAAAACTGTGCTTTATTGCAGGTAAAGGTAGCAGCCTAACTTTAGACCTCAGTCACTTTATTTTTCTCTCCTTAGTTAGATGTAGAAAGTTCTGAGTTCTGGCTCATGTGCAATTTGGCGGGTCCTTTTTGTAGTGCAGCCTTGTCATTCAGAAGGTCTTGCACCCCCTGCTCTTCCCAGCTTTAACTTTGGTGCTGCTGAATTAAACTAGCAGCCCAGGAAGAGGTTGCATTGCTCCATCTCTGGCTCAGGGAAGAAGAGTAAGAGAGAGAAATTTTAGAAAGTTATGTAAAGGCCAGCCCTGGCTCCCACAGGATTCAAAGCTGCTCCTAGTTTGTATTAATTCATGCTGTAGAGACACAGACCCAATTGATCTTGGTGCAGGCACAGATGTGATGAAATCCTCTGCAACACTAAGCCTGATGCAGGTCATCCAGTAGGAAGAGCAGAGGGAGTCTCTGATACAGGTTTCCTTTGTTCCTCGTGTTTTCCCTGCTAGCTGTTTCTTGAATGCTCACAGACCTCTTCTGAAAATGTATTCTACCTCAGCAGCATGCTTTGAATCCAGAATGAAAACTGGAAATATCGTGCAGTTGATTGAATGATAAGAAATTGAGAACTAGGTCCAAATAGCCCTGATTTTTTTAGGGTCTTGTTTACAGAAGCTGAGCCATTTGCAATGGCTTTAATGTCAAAAGTCTTTTCAATTTCCAGACTACTCTGCAGCCTGTTGATTAATTCATGGGGAAAGAAAGGAAAGTGAAAACACAATAAACCTGTTGAGTTTTTTATAAGTATTCAAATGAGAAAGTCAGAGCATCCAAAACCTTGCACTTGGCATTCCAACAATTCATTTCCTGACTCACAATGACAAAATCCAGCCCTAACCAAGCAATTAGAGTAATCTCATGAAGATTAAGCTGTTCTTCCCCCTGAAAAACACTGCATTTATCTCATCAAGGATTCTTACCACTTTAAAAGTATTAAAAGGCAAAAGCTTCACCTCTCTGGCTGGTGGAAAATAAAATGAAAGGAACATATGCAGTTGTGTTGCCAGACAAATGCTCACCTGCATTCACAGCATTGCTATTTGCACTGAGCTGGACACAAGCTGTCAGTGTGCCTTCCAACAGAGCATTTTAAATATTTTGGCAGGACTGGAACGACAGCAACTATAACAAAAATATTTTGTTCTTTTCTATCAAGAGCTTTAATTTAGAAATCTATTTTGTGGTCATTTTATCTAATGCACCCCCTGTCGTCTTCTCACAACATTTTAACTTGCTTCATGAATGAAAAACATTTAAAAAAAAAAAAAGTAGAACATGAAAACTAAAATGATCCAGTAACTTTCAGGAGTGAATATGAGCTGTGATACTATGTCCCTTTACTCAGCCAACTACTGATACTTCTCCCTTTTCTTCCTTGTACGTTGTAACCCAAAGTCTGCACTCATGGGGTTCTCACCTCTGGTTTTTGCTGCACTTTTGTAGTAAGTTGCAGCAAAATGTTGGACTTGATCTCTGCTACTGAATCTACAGAAAGCTGGAGCAAGACGCTAAATCTTGTCTTTAGCTTATTTGCTTATGAAAGGAAGAAAATCAACCCAAATACAGAGTGATGAAGAACCACTTTTGATCTGGTAGCACCTGTTGCAAAGAAGAGCTTCTTCATGTTAGATGCAGAAAGATGCCTCTGAGGCTGAGGATATGTTGTTGTGCAATATGTGGTATAGTAAACCCTGGGAAGTAAGGAGAAAATTAGGTCTAGAATTGAAAATCCATGTGGTTTACATAGGCTGCTCTGATTTAGAACTCATTAATGCAATTGATGTATAGATGAGAATTCAACTGTACACCGAAAAGCTTTTGAATTATTTAAACCAAAAAGGTAGCCTTAACATTAATATTAGTGTATCTGTGTCTCATAGTATTGTATTCTTGCAAGAGACTTACCCTATTGTTCAAATGCTCTTAAATATTTGGTAAAGAGCACATGCATCACACAGCAGATAATATCATACAAAATTTCTTATTAACTCTTATTTAACTCTTTGAACCTACATGTTGAACAACAGTCAAGTGTTTGAATATTTGTCAACTGGGATAAAGGCCTAGGAGCAAACAGAGGAATAAAATTTCTATGTTTTAATATGATTTCAAGTCTGTATAGTTCCCTTCTTGTTCCAATTGACCTATCATGCTGGTCCTTTTTTGATTTGTTACTTAAACTTGAATTAGACCACAGGGACAATTTCTTGAAGTTTTCAAAATGGAAATGAATGATGCAAACAGGGCAATGCTGTCCCTAGATGTCCTGGTAGATATGTATCTTCTTTCTGGAGATGAGAAATGTTGCCTAACATCATAAGTGTGTGTGTGTGTGTTTGTGTCTGTGTACATTGCAAAGAAGGAGAAATTACCATTCATCTTCCATGAGAAAATTTGAGGTGTTTTAACAGGCTTCAGTTATAATAATTGCAAAAAGAACCCAAACAAACAAACAAACAAGCAAACAAACAGAAAAATTCCCACTGAACTGGTGATTTGTTGTGGTTCTTAATCCTGATTTATTTATTTTAATAAATCCAAAGAATTTTGCAAAAAACTACTGAAATGTCCTCTGAGAAAGACATTCATTAGAAAAATTAATGATATGACAAATACTCGAAACAAAAAATGCTTATGTTTGCAACCATTTATTGTTTGTAAATTCAGATGCATCCTTTTCTTAGATATCTCATTTCCTTACAGTACTCAAGGTATACAAACAGCATTTTGCAAAGGCTTTTAGATCTTTTGGTTACATATTGAGTTAGAGGCTGGTTTGTTTTCATGGCCACCATGCTGCTATCTTTACATGAAGAAATATGGTTATTTTTAAGTCAAAAGTGGGACTCTCTAAGGAAAAACTAGTTCAATATTTTTCAACATATGCATAGTTAAAACATGCTCTAGCCTTTGATTTTTGAAGCTGTAGCAATGCTTATTCTCAAGTACCAAGGTGTGGAAGAGCCATGGCTGACAATCAACATGGTTTTGCATAGTGCCAAGGAACTATTACATCAGCTACCTTGGGTATTCCTCTGGGCTGAGCTACTCTGAAATCTCTTTCCCTCAGTTTTATTCCAGGTATGAGAGAGGTAGTTCTTTCTTTTACATGTCATCTTCTCTGACCTTTCTGCAAGTTTGGATCCCACAGGAAACTTTCATGAGAAAACTCTTATTGTAGCTGTGGTGAAAATATCAAGTGTTTCACTGTTGTTATACTTGTCTGTGAAGATGGATGTCAGTGAAAAGCTGACCCTTTAATTGCTCTTTTGCTTCCCTTAAGCTAAGTAAAGTTAATGACTGAAGGATTTTGACAATTTTGCTCCCAAATTTACTCTCCATAGAAGCAGAAATTTTTAGAAGTTCCTATTCTTGGGTTCATTATTTCAGTGCATTCTTACAGCAGCTTCAAGGAGAGTTTTAGCTCATAAAAAAGAGTTTTATGATTTTAAAGTTACTTTGCACCTCCTTCTTTTTTTTAATCTTAACCACTTCTGCTAATTGCTGGAAGTAGTTATTTTAAAGAAAACTCATGTCTTGCGCTTGATCATTTAATGATGATGTAATCATGTTGTAACATCATTATGGATGACAATAACCATTTAGAAGGAACAGTTTTTATGTCTTCTCTGCATATTTGGTACTTTTTCACTATTCTGCTACTCCTGTACTCATTCTGTATCAGTCTGGGCTAGCTGCAGCAACACTGTACCAGAGCCTCAGTTTTTGAGAACTTGTGAACGCACCCATCTTAAATTTAAACTGTTCTAAAGTGTTCACAGCAAGCTTTTCAAAAGAACTTTTTATTCACACCTATAAATAAGGGCTATGCTTCTAGGCTGATTCAGTATCCACCATGATAAGCTCTTCTGAAAAGCTTGCCATCTTTTCTGGCATCTAAATGAACACTAAAACCTTGAAGAAATTCATCCCCAATTATGTCTGTTAAAATATTTCCAATTCAGGTGATCAATTTCGCAAAGTATCATAAAGAATTAATCAAATCTGCATGTGTTTCAGTATTGAGAAGTGTTTCAGTATTTCATTTCAATATTGAAATGAAAACAAGACATCTTTAACTGAGAGAAGATGCATGGCTGACTTCTGTTTACAAATAAGCTAGCTAGCTAGCTGAAGAAGTTAACAGCAAGCTGTGACCAACAATCCGCTATGGTATAATCTCACACTTCTTTATCACTGTTGCTATAACAGGTGTACTTACTAGCTTTTGTCTTTTGCCATTTTTTCATTATATAGGATGCTGTTGAATAGCTGTGAAATGCATAGAAAGCTCAGATTTCAAATGCTTTAAGCACTGTGTAAAAGGTTGTTGCAGTTGTTGTTATTTTAAGTGTAGGAAGAGATTTCATGATCAGGGGACATTACTTATAACTCAGTGCTAGGATCTCAAGGTATGGTTTAAGCTCACCTTATTTTGTATGCTAGATGAATATGCTAGAAAGACTTTTTTCCCTCTAGAATATAGAATAGAAAAGCAAGACAGATGAAGACAATTTTAAAGATGCAAAGAAATACTTGGATGATGATGAGTGAGTGCATTTAACATATCTGTGGTCTAATTGTCAAGATTAGTTGTGAATATGTAGGAAACAGGAGAGGAATAGACTCTAACAGATGCCTTTTTTTAACCTTTGAAGTAAGAGTTTTAGGGAAGTCAGTGGATGTAGATAAGAATGTAATACTGCAGTTATTAATAGGTTGCTCTTCCCCAACCCTCAGATGTAGAATAGCAAAAAGCGCACAGTAAGATCATTTTCATATTTACCAGGGGAGCAGTGAAAACCAGCAATGCAGGCTAAGTTAAATCTTTCCTCTTGTATAAAATTTGAGATAAAGGTTTGTGCAGGCATAAGCTGGGAAAGAGTGACTGAAAATAGGAGAACTAATATTTCCAGTTGTCACAGGACAAACCATAACGGAGTATCACAAAGACAGAGAAGATGACAAAGTAAAATAAATAAGCTAGGAAAAAATAAAGGCATTATTTGGGGATTCTCACTAGGAACACATCAAGATTGTTCTTCTCTGGGCAAGCAATGTGGATATTTGAATTTCCAGCTTAACTGATCATGATTTTGGGGCTTTGTTCTGGCAGCGGGAATTTAATTTCATAACAGTGTATTACTCTAAGTAGAGTTAATTTGAAGTAGAATAAATGTGTACCCTATAATAAAACTTTGTTTTTATTTTATTATTTTCTAAAAATAAGCTCTCTTGCTCACACACAAAATTTTCAGTTCAGCCCACTT
This sequence comes from Calcarius lapponicus, assembly GCA_039654755.1. Lineage (NCBI taxonomy): Eukaryota > Metazoa > Chordata > Aves > Passeriformes > Fringillidae > Calcarius > Calcarius lapponicus. The sequence goes on from CM077464.1 coordinate 69,261,642, forward strand.
AGAAAAATGTCATGGAAACTAGGTAGCAGCTAGGTCATCTTGATACTAAATCTCATATCTCAGTAGACTTGAAACTTCAGCAAAATCTCATTAGCATGCAAAATATAATTTATATTCCATGTTTTCCTAGAAAATATAATGATTTCCAATATACTGATGCCCATTCAGAGCTTATTTGCTGTAGTTTCTCTGATGCATATATTGTATTAACATGCAAGAACAAACTGCAGTCTTTAAGACTGGCACTTACTGTGGGCAGTAAGAGTTTGAGAGACAATTAAAGTAGTTACATAAGGTACTATGTGTGACCCTAGGGAAGAGTACCTCAGGATGAGGTTTGGGCATGTATCAGCTACATCAGGACAATTACTTTTAAAAAAATCAATAGTGTTCTCCTTGACTGCTATGGCTTATTCTAAATTGATGGCATAAGCTTGAAATATTTTTGTTTTTCTATTATTTTACATCATTATTTAATTAACCTGTGCAGTCCGATTTGTATTACAGTTTTACCGTTAAAGTATCTGATGCATAATAGATTTTTAATCTGTAAACTATTTTAAATAATGAAATCAGTCTCCAGGTACATTTCTTCCTACTTTCTTTAGTTTCTCACCACAATTTCCCCTCTCCAATTGTTTGGTGGTTTGGGTTTGTTTGAGTTTTTTTTGTTGTTTTTAATTACTTGAGTCAGTTCCTCTGGCATGACCCAAATATCCTCTGTCAACAAATACAAAACCAACAGAGGAGTTGCTGACAGCTCTGTAATTCTCTTCTTGGCTAGAGACTGACCTTGCTACAGCATAGGCCAACTGCAAGACTTTTCTAAAACTTTTTGTCCAAAAATTGCATTAAAAATTTGACAGGGATGCAGGGATGGGTACAGTGTTCCTCTTATATCCATCTGCCCATGCTCAACGTATTCAAAGCCCAGACACACAGTAAATCAGTCCCAAAGAACCTATACAATCAAACCACCAAACCCTGGCAAAACCAGGAGAAATATTCTGATCATGTCTTTTTCAGTCACTGCTTTATGGACACTTTACATTTTATGGGCTTTTTTAACATTTCTGGCAATATTTCTTTTTTCTTTTTTTTTTAGTCTCTAAGCTACATTGTAAATGACTAGTGAAATAGCTATCTTTGGGACATTTCTTGGTTTAGTCATTAAGAGAAATGTCATTTCTTAATAATTTATTCAATAATTAATTAAGTACATCTTCCTGCAAGTGCTAGATTCATGCCCTCTACCTTTTATCATTTAAATATATTAATTTCTGCTAACTTTTTGAGCCACTTATTCAGTGAGACACCATAACTTGATGACAAGCATGCATGGTGGTTTTTCATGTATTGAGGCCATCAGGAGGGGCAGTTCAATGGCTAAAGGCATAGTATTGAAATAAGACACAAAGTCCTCTTTCCAGAAACGTTCTTTGAGATTTTGAACAAGTCTTCTCACCTTTTTCCCACGAACACCCAAGTTAAAAAAAAATAAATATTGAGGGATTTAATTACTTGCTTCTTTCAATTTATGTCAAGTGCAATTTTGATGTATGGTTATTTATAAAGAGTGAGATTTTTGTTGACTTGGGTATCTAGCAGGAGACCATAGAGAGCAGTAGGTTTTAGAAAAACTGAATGTTCAAGCTTTTTATAAAGTGTTGCAAATTAAGTGTGCCAAATAACTCATTTCTTATTTTTTTCAAGTCTGAGCTGGTTCTGTGAAGGCTGTTAAAGAGTACTTGCAAAGTATCATTATTTACATACCCAGACTGGCTTTGTACAGACTATTTGTATTATATCCATGGTCATGTCTGGCTTATATTACCTTTAATAGAAGGACACAGGTCCTCAGGATGTAGAAATGGAAACCCCTGCATTATGCTTAATGCACATATTTTAGAGTCATTATTTTATACAATGAAATTGCATAGCATGTAAGACCTCAAGCAGTGAAGAAATTTCTCAGGAGTACTGTTAGAAAATGGCACTGGTTTAATGTGGGGTATAGAGGAGATACGGTGCTTCACAGAAACTCCTTGTTCAGTGTTTTACTAACAGTCCCCCAGCAATCTTAGCTTTGGGATCCTGTCCCCTAAATGCCCTATCTTAATTGGATTGTGCTTTAGGTAATTAGTTTTCCTAATGCAATATAGCCAGTTCTCTCTGAAATTTTCTTTTAATGCCTAGGGACACATCATGTCAAAACCTGATGAGTTTTCTAAGCTTATGTATGCAAAAGATGATTTACAGTCAAGCTTACTCCTCCTCTATACCGACATAGTGAAGAAAGGAAGGACTAGAACTATAATCCTTTTGACATCCCCAGCAGGAATCTGAACTTATTCCTCTGCCAATATAAGATTAATGTCTTGCAATAGTATGAACTAGGGACAATTATCCAGCATCCCTGAGTATGGCAAGTGTTTTCCATTTCTATCTTTCATTTTTGCTGGTGAATCATCAACATCTGTGCTTGGGACTGGATGCATCAGCCATGTAAACTGATGGCCAAATAGTAGCCAGAATGGAAAAGGGGAAAAAAAAAAACTAAATTATTTTACACCCCAAAAAATTCTTACTTTTGACTTGACCAAATTCATTTTCCAAACCTGTTTATTTTGCTAAACTGCTAAGAAAAGCAAAATGAGACTTAAATATTTTGTTTGATGCTTCTTGGGGGGACATTTTCCAAACTGATAACGCCTCACGTTAAATATATTTTTCTGTGACTAACATTTTGAAAACAATTAACTTTGGTGAAATCTGAGATTATTTTTCAATTTCTTTGCTTGCTATAGATCTTTCTATACCCCCTATAAGGTTGGAAAGGTCTAATTAATAAAATCAGAACTGAGGTGTTGAGTCCAACCCTTAAATATGATAAATTGCTTTAAATTATTTCAGTTGCAGCTTATATTGTTATACTCCTTGAGTATTTATCTAACTTTAAAAAAATACACAAAGTTTAATAAAGTATTTCTCTATATGATATCTGATGATATTAAAATAAACATCCAAAAGTTTCCTATCTCATAGAAAAGTATAGGACATTTTGTCAGTTGGTGAAAGTGGTAAAATCAGAATAGCTTTGAGGTAGAAATTCTCAAAATTCCTTCAATTTAGGAATGTTTCAGCAGTTCCAATTAAAATTCTCAAAGGATGATTCCTTTGAAATCACATAATACTTTGGAGTAACTTATTGCAGTACATTTTCCTCATCAGTGTGAATTTTAAAAAAAGGGGGAAAAACCCTTTGAATTTCTGGCCTTTCAGCATCTACCTCCAGACAGAGCATCCTTCCGCATGGGATGCATCTCCTACAATCCCAGCCCATACCTTGTGTTCATGAATCAGAAGCTAGATGGATGGCTGCAGGGGCCATTGCGCAGGAACAGCCTGAGGGTGTGCTGCACTTAGGACTAAAGCCAGACTGAGATGTTCTGGCACTCATCTGCTCTTTCCACACCTCTGTGTTTGGGAAGATTTTGGGGGCCACAGTGTAAACCAGATTAAGAACAGGGCTCCAGTACAAAGTCTTACCCAATCTAATGACCAAGGTTAGAGTATGATCGCTGAGTGAATGGCGTTGGAGGTGGAGGACGGAAACAGGCAGATGTGGAATATTTTCTATCATTTTTGCTTTAGAACGGAAAGTACAGTATAACCTTACCCTGGAAGAACTACACTTCTAGGAAATGCACCACCATGGGGGAAAAAATCAGACCTTACACTCATTTTTCTCAAGTCTATGCTGTAGTATGAGGAACAGCATAATGTTTTATCAAACATGATATGTGCTTAATGCTTCTTGATGAAGTGGATAAATTGAAATATTCTTAGTTGAACAGACACAAGCCTCAATAGTTTCTTTTCTGAATGTAAAACAAGTTTTTGTCATATTGGAAAACCCTTGATTGCCCTCCTGCTAAAATTCCTGTCAAAAATTTATTCAAGTCAAAATTTCCCCACTGGTTCTTATTAAGTAATATAAATACAAAATATAATGGATGCATTAAATGAAGTGGTGTTTGTGGTGTCTTTGCCAGATCCAGAGAGTGTGCTCCATTTTAAGAGAAGAGATGGTGCTACAACTCATAATACCCCTAAAATGGGAATGAACTAAAATGAACTCATTTCAACATTATTTGTAGCAGGCAGAAAAGAACAAGCCTCAAGTAAGTCAGTCAAAATGTTTATTTTTCTTAATTTTTCTTTCTCATGTCACACTGAGGAAAAGGCGGACAAAGAGGAAAAGACCAGTTGTTTTTTCACTTGTGGACAACACATAACATTGAGCCTGAAAAACAAAAACTCAAGCAGCACATTTCCTGAAACTGGGAAAATGAGACCTCAGTACTTAAAAGAGCCCATGAAAAGGGAATATTAAAGCAATTTCTCATTTGATTTGCATAGCACATTGCTGCAGCTGTAGCTCAGCTCTATCAGGCTGGGGTGAATTCTGTGATACAGAAAAGGAAGGCTTAGCAGTGGGACTGTGGCTATTTGACAAGTGAGGAACTGGTGCTCTGCAGTCTGGCTGTGACCCACATGCCCAGATCCCATTTCTGTGGAAAGCACAGCAAAGGGATGGAAGACAGAAAAATATCTTCTTCTTATCCAAAGTTAAAATGCCACCAGGTTGAGTTCTCAGCTTTGGGAAGTGACTCACACAGTTTATCTGCAAATTTCTAGCCTCAGCTTGCATTCTACACAGAAGCAGGGCAAACCCTTGGCACCTTCTCCATGCAGTATGTGGATGTATGCTGAGGATTTTAAGGCAATCTTCCTTATCTTCATAGCACACAACAAGGTTTCTCTAGTCTATGTGGGTACTTTAAGTTGGCATTTTTGTCGTGGGTGGTGTTCTCCCACATATTTTATGTTCATTGGCTCTCCTTCTTAGGGATATTTTCTCATGCAGATTTCAAAGGTGAGGCAGCCTGGGAATGGGACATTTAGATTGAGAGGCTGATGAGATGTTTAGTTTAACTTACTGCATTCAAGTAGCCAATACAGCTCTTGAGCACATTTAAAGATTGTTACACAACATGCAAGAAACCCTTGCTATAATTTTCACCTTCATTTTGCAGGAAAAAATATGGGTTTGGAACAGCTTCGACGCTGGTCTAACTGATCCTTTGTGCCCTGTGTAGTGGTAAACAAGGGGTGACCATTTTGCATTGCAAAAATCTTCTGTCTTTATTCAAGACCAAAGTTCAAAATCAAAGGTCTCTACCTGGGCACAAAAAGGGAGAGGTTTCCTTAGGCAGCTTTTCATTGCTTAAGCAACAAATAAATTGCCAGATTTTGGGCAGAGCTAAAAGAACCCAAAGTCAAGTTTAACACCAAAGATGAAGCACACAAAGCATTCACTTAAACTCTTGGCTGGAAATATTAATGGTTATTATAACTCATATTAATTGTTAACTGAACTAATTAAAACTTTGGTATTTAGAGCATTTTAGACTTAGTGGAAAGAAAGAGCCTTTCCTCTTATTTCCTAGCACTTAAAGATTTGCTGAAAAACTTGGAAAAAATTATGAACAGCTTAACCTCCTAAATTAATAAGGGCTCTGAGAGGAACACTTTGATGTAAACCCATTTAGCCCTCTCACTACCAACACTGTGATCTCTTTAATTACAGGAACAGTATGTTTTATAAATATTAGTTTACAGCCTCCTGCATGACAGCAAGGGGAAAATATTGAAAGAAATTTTTATAATTACCGTTCAATGATCTGCATTTTAATTGAGATTTTTTACCAAATAATTTAATAGGAAGACAGGAATGTTCCAATAAGGCTGATTCGTGATTAGGCATTTAGGATTTAAATTGTCCTACTTTTTATATTTGGACCTATGACATGGAGACAGGGACGTCAAAATATTTCTAAGTGTTAGGGGGTATTTTCCTCACTTCTATTTGCAATATTCTAGAAAAACACATCTTACTTTCTTATGTCTGCCTACTTCTGAACAGTCAAATGCATTATACAGTGTTTTGAAGAAGCGCTTTAATTAAAGTTGATAGTGGGGGTCTCAAACATACTTGCAAAACACTTGACTGCTGCTGCTATTCTCTGAGATGCCCTCTGTAATTCCACTTGGCTGAAAAAACACACTTTCTTTATTTTGCATTTGCTTATTTATCCAGTTTCTGCCCTATTTTCTCAGCTAATGCTTACTTGGCAGGTATTGTTACTTACCAAACAGAGAGTTAGCAATGAGATAGTAGACCTGACAGAACTTCTTCAAAGATAATTTCTGCTGGTGTCAAGAGTTCCTGTGTTGGCTAAGCAGGATTGGACCAAGATGTCTAATGGCCTGTGATACTGCTATTGAATCCTTATTTGGAGCTGTAGCAAATTCCTCTCTGCCGTCACTCTGGTCCAGAGGATAAACACAGCCCCAGTAATGCTAAACTTGATGCTTAACTCCATTAAATGGTATTGGAGACCAATTTCTCAGAGCTTTTTTTTTTTTTTTTTTTTTTTTTTTCTGCTGTATTTCCTAGGCCAACAAAATGTTGACATAAAATTCTGGCTACCAGTACTCTTCTTCACTTATCTCTGCTATCTGTGATACCATTAGCCAGTCTTAACCACACCTGCTAGAAACCTGGAACTTCTTTTCATGCCAACAAGCTGTGTGAGAGAGGGAGGCTCAAGATTGTGTCACTCTTGTAGAGATGTTGAGTATGCTCTCTGTCACCCCATTTAACACACTTCAGATGCAGATCTGCTAGAAATCAGGTCTTGATAGGTGAGGTATGACAGAGCAATTATCAGTCCATTTTTTGCTTCACTTTTATTGCAAGTTTTTGTGTGTGTGTGTTCATATTTCAGATTAAACTCAGAGTAAAATACCAGATGAATGCGGCTCACTGTTTTCAAAGTAGTCTAATAATTCTTGTTTCCCTACTGCTGTGTTCAGAGTTCTCAGCTCAAATGTGTTTATTTTCTGTGTGATTTTTCCTTGCTGCCAACTGCTTAGGCACGTAACAATTCCTTCAAACACGTTTTGTGATTGTTCATTTACTACAGGTGTGGGAATTTTTTTTTTTTTTAGTATAGACGTAGCAAATCCAAATGTTCTTGGCAAATGCATCAAATAAAGATGCAGTTCCACCTTCATGAAACCATTCAAATACATCTCTCTGTGTATGGTCCTTTTCCAGATGTGCAAAGGGATTGCTACCCTTTTGGATTGAAAAGATCACAAGTGGGACCAGACACACTGAGAATGCATTGGAAATCGTGCTTCAGTTTGGTTCTTGTAGAGATAAGGTTTTAATGTTGCATCTTTTTATGTTCCACTTTCAGTTTTCCCAGAAACCTTTTTAATATTTCACCTTCAATATCCAGCCTTGCCTTTTCTCTTGTGAGCTCTCATCCATTTAAATTAGTAATCTTGGTCTACAGAGGCGTAAACAGGAAATCAGAGCATTGTCCTTTCTGGGCATGGAGATTTGCAATTTGTGAATATTTACTGACTTCTGCCAAGTCTCCCAAGTTATTGAAGACTCTTTATTTGAGTGCAAACTTGAGTTTCCAGCAGATTTAGAAGCACCACCTGAGTCACATGAAGTACATGATGAGCAGAAAGCTCATGATCATTTTACTTCAGGTACTTTTCCAGCTGTATGCATGTGTAAAAATAGGTTATGTGCATACACTATGCATAAAAGTTATCTGTAAATAACCTTCTCATTTAATAAGAAAGAACCCTCATATAACACATCTCTCTCTTTTGCATGTAATATCCATGCCTTGGATATTATCCTATATCTGATTCTAATGAGTATCTTTCAAGTTAAATATCCCTTTTCCTTGATCATCTTCCTCCTTTCTTTTTGTAAGATAAGTTTTCTCCTCCAGGCACGATATATAACTGTCTCAAGTTATATTGTAGCTGAGAGTCTTTGGCATTCACTTCCTGTGATTACCTTTTTGTACCTGTGTTTAGAGAGTATATTCTATGCTTTGTCCTATGCTAAGCAGCCAGTCTGGTGAAAAAACATGAAATCACCAAATAAACTGGTACTTAAAACCAGGAAAATAAATGTTGCACTTAATTATCTGTACTCTCATTTAACCTAGGTGATACTCTATTAGGTTCTGATTGAAGTCTCCAGCAAGTGTGTATGCACCCCAGGAAAAAATTAGTGGAGAGTAATACTGCACTCTTCTCCAGAATGAAAATACATAAATGCAAAATACATCACTGCAAAATAATGCTACTTATTATTGATGTTCCATCTCAGCTGATAACAAGAATGTTCAGTTGCATTGGATAAATATCAAGATGCCATGAAGGCTGTAAAATTCGGCACCTCATAAAGTCTTTTTTCAAAATCCATAATAATAATTTTTGTCTTTCTTTACATCAAACTACTGACCAGTGGTAGAAAAAAAGATAATGGCATAAACTTAATATCACTGTGGTATCACTGTGGTATCCTAAAGATAATTCATGTTTGATCAAATTTAGATGTAACAAGTTGAACTGTTCTTCCTGTACTAAAATCAGCAGCAGAATTTCCAGTGGGATTGGGGCAAAGCAGCTGAGTCACTTACTGAAAGCTGTAATTTTTAGGAAAAAAAAGACAGCTCAGACTATGATATTGTCCCATGACTAAATATAGGGGAAAACCAAGCCTTCCTGTCTTTTTTCTGTATGATTGCAGCGTGGTGAAATTCTCAGAGGATGAAAGGACAGATCTGAATGTGATATTTCCTGAGAGAAGAATATTAGTTTTATGAGTCTAAATATAGAGTGGACAGACTACATGAGAGTCACAAACTCCTAAACCCAGTGTGAGAGAATTGTAATCACCAGAAACATAAAAGTGCTATTTCTGTAACGTCAAAAGAGTTCTGACCCATGCCAGAAAGAAAGAAACCAGAAAGAATCCATTTTCAGAAAGACACGTTATTCGCTTACAGGAGTTCCTAATGTAGGTAGAAGAATGTGCCCTGCCATGTCAGAATGGATTTCCTACACAGAAGGTAGATATGTATAGAAAATGAGATTATGAGAAAATGCAACTTTTTGAGAATCCAAGATTCAAAAGATTAACTGCAGAAACTGAATCTAAACAAAAACCACTCCACTCCAAAACTGTTTTTATACAGAGAAGCCAGATTGTATTCCAGAGCCTTTCTAACTTCTTTTCTCACTTGACATCTGTTTACTTATTTCCAGGAAACATAGAGCAAATTCATCTTCTTTTATTCTTCCTCGTCTTCAGGGCAAGAATTAGTCTTCATGAGGTTTTGCTCTTTTATGCTGACTCCTGCATCTCCTTAGTTGATGTTGGCTCACACTCAGAGTTAGAGTAAAGCTCAGGTAGGTTACTTGAGGGGAGTTTTGTGGGGAGGCATTGTCCTTTTCATTGCAAAGCAGCCTGTAAAGAAAGTACTATAGCTTTGCACAGCTTTTTCCCAGGGGTAAAAAAACCTATCAAGAAGGCCCTAAAACCAAGTTATGAGGGTGAGAAACTTCCTTTCAGTCTAGAGGGAGGATGGTTGCTTCTCAAACTGGTGGTCTTTCCTTTTCTGATGCCAATAGCTATTTCTCTTCTTTTGGCAAGACAGAGAAACCAGGACTACTCCTACATTTACTGCTGTCCCCATTCATTTTTTCATACTGTGGGGAATTGGGCAAGAAGCTTGTCCCTCTCATTAAATGCAGAATTTATCTGCCTGAGGCTGAGTGGAGTGGTGTTGCATTGAACATACTCCACTGCACTGATCCATTGCACCCAGGGAGGGCTGTTGAGTTGCACCCCTTTGAAATAAAAAGAGTTGTTCCCTCTCCACTGACAGGGCTTTTTCCCTCTCTACTGACAGGGCTTTTTTCCCAAGTCCAACAGTATGGATCACTAGTGGGTTTTGTGTGAGTTGCTAGTTAGGGAACAGTTAGAGAGAATTATATACCTTGAGGGAAACACAATTAAAAGTCCTTTCAAATCAAAAAGCCGTGTCTCTTCTCTAACACTCTTTTTTTTTTAACTTTAGTCACAAAATAAAAAAAAAATAATGTTGAAAATATAATGAAGAAATATTGAGGTAGTGAAGAAAATAATTTGGTGGCCTTAGTGAGTCATATCACTGTTTTGCTTACCACCTTTTTCAGTTTCTCATTAGCAGAAAAATGGACATACAAACAGGAGCATTTCCTCGTACTGACCGCTTATGATCCCTCAGCCAGCCATCTCCTCTGCCCTTGGATAAGTAACTCTTCCAGATGCTATTGCAATGCTTGGATATTTGGGCATTTCCAAAAATAGTTCCTTGTGAATGTCCCTGAGTTTGTAAATGAATCATTTCAAATGATGAATCACTGAGATGTGCTACAAAGGGGAAACAATAACCCCAGTCACAGTTAAATTTACAGCTTAAAAGCTATAAACCCAAGGCTTGTAGAAACAGAATTCTAACTTGGCTAAATACTCCAAAGTCAAGACAGAGAGCAAGGACAAGAGCTGCCTCTGAGCAGCTTCTCTTCAAGCAGCTGAAGCTGTTGGCTGTGGTTTGGGGTGCTGAGCTGCAAAGCCCCCCTGTGCTGCTCCCAGGAAATGCAAGCCTTCAGCCTTCTCTGCCATTCAGGGTAGAGCAGAGCAAAGATGGGACACTCACATCTCCTGGGAAGCACTCAAATCTTCCTTAATTCCCAGCAGATGCAGTAAGCACTGCCACTGATGACCATGACCTGGGTGTGTACTTCAGGCATGGTCTCATGTGGTATCTTCTGCTTGCATTGCCTGATATATCTGCAGCATGCAAGTTGTCATAATTAAGGCAAATGAGAAATTGCCTCTCCAAACAAGATTCTTTTGTGCTGCCTCCATGAGTTCGTAATATCAGCCACAACCTAGTCAATTTTAATGAGATTGTTGACACCTTCAAATGGACAAATAGAATAAAATAGCTCTCCTGGCTACAGAAACTGCTATGATTTACATCAAAAAAGCTTAATAAGCCCCAAGACTATGGTAGAGCATTTGAATTTCTGCTACACACCATTGTTCTTCAGCTTCATCAGTGAGTTTCAGTTAAAGGCAGGGAAATGTCATCCTATTTAATTATCTGTTTATATGTGTATGTGTTTATCTCAGGAGAAACACATTATGGTTTACCTGCCAGAGAGCTCAGAGCCAGGATATAAAGTTTTATAATCCTTTTATCCTCTCTTCTTTAGATCCCCCAAAATATATTCTTACAAATTATTTCTCCATTTTGTCTTCCATATGCATTTTCCTCCTCTCCCAACCGTAGTGGGTCTATCTACCATGTTCCTAATTTTTTTTTTAACCAGCTGCATTTTTGTACATTATTGCATATAGGTAGTTTTTCAGTCTTTTCCAGCACTGCCCTTTTGTAGGTGTAAATATTTCTTTTGTGTCCTGGTATTCTTCTTAAAATGTCCCTAACTGACATCACCACATGTTTAAAGTGCACGGAATGCTAAGTGTGGGCATTCGTCTCTACACATATTTTATAAATACATTACTGTGCGTGGAGAAATGGTTTTTTCTTCCATGATAACACATTTTTCATATATGACATGATATGATTACATTTAGAGGGGATGCTAGTGAATTCTAGGGAATGTGCAATGAGAAAAGACCAAAGCTGTTAATATACCTCATAAAAATGTGTGGTTACTGAAAAAAAAATATGATTTAATTGAATGTGCAACTACTACTTGATTGAATGGCATATCTGATTTTATCTTTAAGTAAATTTTAGGGGATCTAAAAAGTAACCTATGAAATGAGGTTAGGATCACTGAACTGTTTGAGATAAAACTCGATGGAATATTAGATTAAAGCAAAACTTTTCAGTCACATTGTTCACTAGCTGGAAAATCAATTTTTGCATGACCTAAACAATCTCCCAGTGGGAAACTAAGTTCAGAAAAAAATAATTCCTTCAGGAAAAATGAGGATCTTATAATATTCTTTTTCATATTTCTTGCAGCATTTTCAAAGTGAAAACATTTCCTCTTCAAATCCTCATTTTAGATCATGATAAACAAAATTAAAATTTAAGAAAGAGATACCGGCACTAATAGAAAAGTGCAGCTTTAAATTCTAAAACAAAAGTGGTTATGCTTTTTCTTTAATCTAGTGAGAGTTGGAGAAGGGAAGCACCTTATGCAAGCTACATTTTATTTGTTGCTGCTTAGTTTACGGTTTACTGGTTAGTTTATACTAGCCCAAAATAATCAATTATTTCTGAAGTTCCATCTTTCCAAGAGCTATAATGAAAAATAGCTTAACATATTTAAGACTTCCATTAATTATTCCTACAACTATGGACTTTAGTGTTCAGTGTTCATACAGAATTTGGAAAATAGCAGGAGGAAAGCCTAATGTCTTGCTTTTAAGTACGGAATTAGAAGGATGTATCTAAGAAACTCATGTGAAATGACCTGTTTTTACTGGACACAGAGGAGAATTTGTCAAAATTGACAAAAATTAAAAAAAAAAAAAACAAAAAAACCAACCCTTCCAAAGGAAAAAAAAATCCACAAAAAATCCCCCACCCACCACAAACCCAACCCAAAACATTGCAAGACTTTCAGAGAAGTATTCAGAAGGCCTCATCCTGCCATAACTGATTCCTGAATTTCCCAACCATTAAGATTCTGCCACCTTTGATGAACCCGTTTCATTTAAGCCAAAAGAATTTCCTCCTGTCTACCTTTTCCAAGAAGAATCAGCTGTAGGGAAAAATATAAAGTGTTAGGTTGTTTTATGTTGGGGTTTTTTTGGCAGGAAGTTCAGGTTAATTATTCTATGTGTTTCATCAAGTTCCTCAGGAAAAGAGAAGCCATTTTAGAAAGTTTTCTTGATTCTCGATTCTGAAGTGATAAAAAATGCTATAATAGGAAGTCTGTTTCTTTAATCTTCTTTTCCTGTTTTTCTCCAAATATATTGCTTTGGCTACTGAAAAGGAGAGAGAAAAAAATCAATAACGGGAGTTCATAATATAATTTCCTTGTCAGCCTTTCCAGAAATCAGCTGTCAGATTAAAAACAAAAGAAACTAACAAAACAAAACCATGGAAAACAAAAAACACAAACAAACAAACAAACTCCAACCAACAAATGGAAAAAAAAACCAATGTGCTGTTAAAAAAATAATAATAAAAATAGTTTAGAAAAGTTTATCTGGGACTTAGCTATTTAATCTTGTGGTTGTGAATCTGTAGACGTGAAAATTGCATTGACATTTCATGGTAGTGACAGTGTGCACATAGCCTTGTGAAGACATCCCCAGCAGCAAGTTCAAGGCCGAAGGCCTCACCGGTCTCCCTGCTGTGAAATTCTGGGAATGTCATGCAAGCACATCACCTGCCATGCTGGGAGTCCTCAGAGGACATTTTTGGTGCACCTGTCCCTGTTGTGCTCGCAATAGGAGCTGGTGAGATCAGCATGGCTGAAGACACACAAAAGTCCCCTTCCCATTCTTCTGGGTCTCTTCCAGCACAGATTATTCGATGATTTGTGATACTCCTCCTTCCTGGGGCCGTGCACTCCTGGAGCACAGCTATGAAGCACCAACCATGTCCCTGGACCACCCATTGCCTTACTGGGTAACCCTGGGGCTGTAGCAACACCAGCCACTTTCTGCTAGAGCTGAGCCTTTTGCAGGCACCTTTCCTACTGCCCACACCACAGGAGGAACATGTCACATCCACATGGGATGCCTGAACCTTGCCCTTCTCATCCTCATCAGCAGACCCCAAACCACAGAGCTGTAATAGTTTCAAACAGCTTTGCTTCTGGCAAAGAGGTACAGTAACATTTAATCATTATGTTCTTCCCTGATATGCAAGCGGCCTCTCTTTGGCTAAACTGTTTTTGGGTTTTTTTTCCTTTTATTGGTTTAATGACAGATTAATTAGTTTTTAAAGTGCTTGTATCTTTTGCCTGCTTTAGTGGCTCTTTAGATGTTTGTGAATCTAATCTGAACACAAGTTAGGTGGTCCTCATATTCCAGGCCAGATTCTGCAAATTATTTTAATTCACAGTAAGTATTTAGGCACCAGGATAAGAGGCTGGATTTTCAAAAGAGCTCAAGAAGCTGGACTGTGTAGACACTTAAAATTCCACCATGAATGATAGAGCAGCAAGAGGTTGAGAGTTCTCTAGTTTTCAAAACAACACACCAAAAAAAAAAAAAAAGCTATTTGTCTTGGTAAGAGAAGAGAGAGTTTGAAAAATCATCCTATATTTGCAGACAGTAATTCTTGGAAATTACACTGCAAATACTCCTGGATTGATTGTTCAATATATTTGGTGAAAACCCGATTCTTCCTATCACTAATAGAGAATTGCAAGTCTTGTGTATTCTGCCAGCAGAGAAAATTCATCCACCTTTGTTACGAAGTTTTCTAGATTTTACTTTTCAGAATTTGATTAAAACTTGTTTCTCAATCCAAAACAATGTTCAGGCAAGTGCATTTTTACTTCTAGCTTAATTGGAGGCCAGCATGTCTGGTTGGAGTTGTTTGATGGCTTTTTCAATTCCTTGAGGTTCCAGTGATTTGTGATGTCTTTTATTTGTAAGCAAAGGCACGGACAGCTTTTTTCCAGGCCTAGTTATTCTATTATAAAGCTACATAAAGGAGTAAGCGCCTGTTGGTAATGAGCAACAATCAATACTGTTGTGTAACCAAGTCATCCCCTTCCTGTCTTTTCATTTAGTCTTCAAATTCCCCTTCTCTCTGCAAATATTCTGCTTTGTGCTAATAGTTGCTAGTGCTCAGTGGATACAGAGAGAGTGAGGCTGGCCTACAAGGTGGTGGGGATCTCAACTCATCCCTTTAAGGGCAGGGCTTTAGCATAAACCATGCCCAAGGTACTGGGTTAAGCTTGCGCTTGGGATCATAGTCCAAAAGAGTCCTGGTAGTGGGCTACAGGGGCAAGGAAAACTGTGCAGGTACTGATGCTGGCTGGAGATAATGACTCACTTCTTTCCAAGCATGATGCATCACAGCCTAATGTGGTTTGCAGCAGTTCCTGAGAGACCCGTGGGTATTATGCCAACCTTAAGATAAAAGTTGAGAGAATGGTTCTTCAATTCCACTTACAGAGGGGAAGGTTTCAGTTGTGTATTGAGGAAATGTATTATTTCCACAAAGTGGGAGCATGAAGAAAAGGTCTCCATCAAGCATCTAAAATGTCCTGTATGCAGCTGGGAAATAATGAGGACTGGGGAAAAGGAGAAGAAATGTACAAAAATTGAATTAGTAGATTTATGAGCACCATTTTTTCTCTTTTCAGCACATTAAAGAGATAATTTTGAAATCCCTAATTCCTTTCCATCTTTCCAGTTTTCCCCATAAGAATCGGTTTGTATTACATTCCCTGTTAGAAACTCTGTTCTGTTTCTCTGTAGTCTCTGGCACATTCAGGACCCTGTCTTTCATTCTTAAAGGTGACATTAACAGCCATTTGTCAGGAGTGCTTCTGTAGTCACATCCTCACTAAGTCTGCTGCTCAGGAGACAATTATGAAGCAGTGAGAGCAGCGTGGAAGGCAAGCATTTCAAAATGGAGCCAAAGCTGTAGTGAAGCATTTGCCTCAAGCCAAAATAAGCCAGGTAGGCTAGAGCTGAAACAATAGCATGGTGCAGACACATGCTGAACAGATGCAGCATTCTTATTTTATCATAAAATCTTCTACACTTCATAGTGTAATGTAAAAAAAAAAAACAAAAAAACATGAGCTACTCAGCAGTACCATTCTGTACTATCTCATAGCAGATTGACACCCTGCACTGACTCAGGGCTCCCCAAGTATCATCCAGGTCCACATAATAGAAAGCCACTCAGAGTGACTCACCATTCAATATGCTCACATTCTATACACGCACTATCCTTCTGACTTCAATTAGGCTTTTTTTTTAATTTTATTTTAAAGTAACGCTGTTTTCTTTCCGTTCCCTCTTTGTTTTTAACCCGAAGTATTTGCTATAGGAGTTTTGTCCAGAGTAACCAGCAAGGTAGCACAGGTAAAACATGCTGTGCTCCAGCTGAAATTAATAAGAGGACTTTTCATAACAACAGGAATCCTGACATGCACTTAGGAGCCTGTAAACTGGTTGGTGGCTTTTAAGCAAGTGCCCTGGTGTCTAATTCCTCACAGGCAGTGGGAGAGCAAGCTTTTAATCTCCATCAGAAGCACTTTTCTTGTCCTGTGTGTAGACCTGTTGTGTGGGTGGTGAAAAGGGAAGAAAGCCCTGTCACTTCTCCAGACTTCTTGTAAGATTTCTGCTTTCCCTTCGTGACAGTAACAGTGAAAGAATAGTTTCTGAATGACCTACAATATCGGGATTTCTCTTGTCTGACCTCCCCAGCTGGCTGGTTGCAAGGAGGAAAACTGTGCAATTAGAGATGTCAGAAAGGTAGATGAGGTGTTTTTTCTTATTTTATTTGGTAGTACAGAAGCATTATAGCACTTGAGCTGTTATCTTTCTGATTGATATTAGCCCTGGGGTGAAAGACTTATACAGTGTTACTGTAATGTGTGTATACATTGTTTTAATTGCGCATCAAAGGAAGAAAAAAATATATATATACACCTAATTTTACCACCTTTAACCCTGCTGACCATATATAAGGGTATCCTAGCATTTGAGAGCAATTGAACTTGTTCTAGTCATTCTCTAAATATATTAGAGTGGTAGCTGTTTTTAAGATTCCCATTCTTAAATGTTCTGGCAGTACCTGAAATGACTCAAAGTTCAGTGTAAATGTTATGCACTGTCTGCTCTATGTTGATATTAGGGTGGCATGCTTCCCAGTAGCAAAGTAAATAATTAGCACATGAGAAGTAATTATTTATGTTAATAAACAGCCTACAGTGCCAGTTTGCCCAACATAAACCCATTGGATCTGTATGCATAGGCAGCACAAATGGTCAATGGGGCCATGGCCTCAAAAAATTCTAATAATACAGATTGGGTAAGGGTGGTTGCCAAGTGGCTGGAAATCTGGAACCTTGGAGGAAGAGATGATTTGTGCTTCTACCTCAAATTCACCAATGATCAAATTAGCTGTAGGGGACTCTCTCCTCTGGATGCACTGCCAGATTAATAATACTCAAAACAATTGGCTCTGAAGAGAAGCAGGCAGAGTAAAGTCTCATATGCCCTGCCATGAGAGTGGAGTTTCCTATCCATTCTAGTAAGGATGATTGCAGTAATGTCTGTTCAAGTTCTTCTTCCAGCCAGACTGAACATAATCCAGTGAACCTGTCTGTGTTCACAAGCTGGTACAGAGCAGCTTGTCATACAGCAAAAGGCAGTCTAGTTTGGCAGAGGAGCCAGTGCGGCACCCTTAGAAAAAGTTTCCAATAAACCCTGTACCACTGCTCAATTCGGCTGAACAGCTGGTTTCTAGCCCTCCTTGAGAAGAAATGAGGGTCTGGCTTTTCATACAGGTTTCACTGAGAGGAGGGGATGGAGATTGAAGCCAACCTACCTGGCAGGACACCAATCAAGTTCACTCTCTGAGTGCAAGGAGAGCTGAGTGTCAAGAGTAGGATGATGATCCCTTTTAAATTAATTTACAGTGGTCCAGATAAGATTAACAAAGATGTTTCAGCCCCTGAACTTGTTGCTACGTCACGATGAAAGGAACAAAAGCACGAGAAAATTTAAAGATCACCCAGAGTCTGAAGAGTCACCATCACTAAGCTGGCATTTGCCCAAATATGACACATGAAGAGGGAGGAAGAGTATTATGAGATAGCAGTGAAGTTCAAAAGAAATACATTAAATGAAATGACTCCTTTCCTAATAGGAATAATAGGGGTGAGTTTCCTTTTGCTTAAAGATGCAGCTTTCCAGAATCTGTAACACACTCTGAACGGTTGCACTAGATGATCTTAGGGGTCTTTCCCAGCCTAGAAAATTGTGTTATTCTTAGCCTCTTTCCATCCATCTGTCATACAGCTGTCAGATGAAAGGGTAGTTGGTCTGAGCTTGAAAGTGAAGCCTTCTTCACCTTAGAAGTACTATTTCTCACTCCTCTTTGTCATCTTTTGTATCACTGCAACATGCAAAACTGCTAACCTTAGCTCTCCTCCTGCTAATTAGGCAACAGCATTAAAACTCTTTATTAAGGCACCCCTCCTGGGTGGCTGCAGATATATATACTTTCACAGAGTAATTGCTTTCTGGCCCTCATTTTAATTGGAGTCCATGGGGGGGCCTGTGGAATTCCGCTGCCTTCATCTCCCACTGGCTCATTGTGCCTGTGACACTAATTTAGAAACGGGACTACTTTCCAGATCTGCATCTGAAAGAAAATGTAAGTGAGGGGAAAAAAACTAACAATAGTTAGTAGATAAGATGTAAGAGGAATTAGAGTGAAAGAAAACAAAGTCTTTCACTTTGGTTCCTTCTTTTACTGGGAGAAAAAAAAATTGTGAAAAATTTACTGGCATTTATGTTTTCTTTCTATTGTCTAACATGGTGCAGCTTGTAATTAGGTTAACCAGATCCTGAAGGAACTTCAAGACCATTTAAAGCAAAGCTTAAATAAAACCTATTTTGCAAATATGACCCACAGCTTTCTAGGTCCTTGGAGTCTCAGGCAAGGAATGTAACCCAAATATGAAAGGAACTGCCTCTTCCAATTCAGACTTTGTCAACTTTAGCTCCAGAAAAAATGTTTCAGCTTTATTCAAAGTTCATATTTTGTTGAAAATGGACCCTTTTAAAGGCACTGAAATGAACTATTTGCCTGAACAAAACATTTCTGTCAGAAGAACTCCAAAGAACCAACAGGTTGGAAGAAAAACGTGTGTTCATGCTTGATTACACAGAATATAGTCAGGAGGGTTTTATGCATAGAGAAAATTCTTGGTTTTATGCTTTGAGTTTTTGAGATATGTGCTTTAGCTAGGTATTTCAAATTAAATGAATAGTAGTAAAATGGTAATTGTATTGTTCTTATATGTCTTCAGAGTTAATATATTCTAAGATGAGCTAATTCGTATCCACCAAGCTATTGTTTCAGGCAGTAACTGCAGACACTTCTACTCTGTATAGTGCTCCAATCAATGTTTTCTAAATTATAGTCATAATCATAAGGACTGGAAACTGTAATTTTTCAAACAAGTCTGCAGATACAACAGCATGAAAAGAAATTCTGTCTCATTTCAACATTTTAAATAAATTTTGTTCAATTCTTTTTGTATCAACACAGAAATAACTTCATAAAACTTCGGGTATATAATTGCCTCTTTTGGAGCTTTTTTTTTCCAACATCTCACAGTTTTGACCGTTTTCAATTATTTCCACTAGAACTTAATATACATCCTTCATTCTTCTCTTTTTTTCTCTGTAAGTCTACGTACTGGAGCAGAGTTTTGTCACAACCTAAAAATACCCCAGTGCCACACACACAGAGGCTCTGCACCTGAGTGTCAGTCCATGGCAATTGTGGTGCTAGTGTTTTGTTTCTTGTCTCCAACAGAAGGTTGATTACTGTTGCCATCTCTGTGCACAGCTGGGTCTTTCTAGAAAGGTCTGTAGCCCCTCATCACATCTGTCTAATTAGGCTGATTGGTTCACAGCGCTGAGCCAACCTGATTGAGAGGTGTGCTTGGCTCAGTGTCCTTATTTCTAACTGCTTTTTTGTGTGTTAAATGAACCTTGCTGAGGCCCTTTTTGAGCCACTCTGCCAGCTTGAAGCAAAGATGCATGACTGGTGTAATGCTGAAGAAGTAAAACCTATCCTTGTTGCTTGCTGTGGGTGAACTACGCTACAAATACATTGAGGTCTTGGTTTTAAAGTTGTGGCTACATAGAGAAAAAAAAAACAGCCATGAAGTTCAAAGATTAAGGATTTGGACAGACATTCACAAAACAGGGATCTAAACATAGAGATTAGTGAAGGCTGATTAAACTCATTTTCCCTTTAAAGGTAATTTGGCCATCCCAGATTACTTTAAATCTGTTGTGTAGAAGGTATAAACAAAAAGCCCACTGCACTTGTTTCAGGGGTTGTGTGCTTACAGCTGATATAGTTTCAGGCTGCAATTCTTGCATCCCTTTCATAATGCAGTGATCCCATTCAATTCTCCTCCAAAGCCTCAGAAACTCAGCTTCCAGTGCTGTAAAAGAAATAGGTTTTTCTAGTAGAAGTATCATAAAAACACACGAGGAGGTTGATGATGGGTTACACTGGAGCAAGAAGAAGAATGAGACAAGGCTGTGCCAGGAATGAGCTTCCTGACTTCTGTGCTGCAAGACCAAGAGGGAAACGGGGGAGAGAAGGAGGCTGCATGGTGTGAAGCAGAATTCAGGCATTAGTTCATCTTTTACATATAAAACTTAGAGATGTTTAGATTAATGAGATTTATTCACTCCATGGTGGTGGCCCAGGAGCTAATTCTCTGTTGGCTGTAATTTTTGTACTCAAAAGAATTATTTCAGCACACCGTGCCTAGAAAAGCACTTGCAGCATTTGCAGGATATATATATGTATATATATGTCAAATTGGATTTTGAACTCTCCTAAATGTGCAATTGCTCTATTCTCAGAGAAACCAACACTCTTACATTACAGCCTTCAAGTTATCCATTGACTTTGATGAGCAGTCACTGGAATGCTGTGCTATTTAATATGGGCTGTGAAGTTAATATGGGCAAATGTTCCTTTTTGTTGAATCTTGTAATGAAAATGTCTCTAAATATCTCTAAACCTTAAACTATCAAGCGCTCTACTGGGTCCAAGCTCTGCTATGGTTAAGTAACAGTTAATATCACGTGCGTCAAAATCTGCAGAAATCATGTTCCTCTAAAAGAGATGAACCACCTGACAGATTTACATCAAAATCAGAGACACTTTTTGCAGTTTCATTTGATTGCATGTGAGAGTGTTTCATAATCTGATGTTCTGCTGTGCAAATTTAGAGTACTGCCATTAGCTTTGAAAGCACTGCAGTAAATCCACCATCCATGTATCTGACTCAGCAAAACTAAACCCCACATTCCTTTTTAGAAACTGAGTTCTTAATATTCTGCTCTTTTACTTTTGTTTATTCTTAAGGGATCAAAAAAAATCAAATTGTTTCATTTTGGAGGAGAAGGAAGATGTTACAGCTTCAGCGCTGTGCAACATTTGATCCATTTTCCATTTCAAATATACATTGGTATGTACAGCTGACATCCACAAAGAATTTTGCATTCAGAATTAAAAGCTCATTTGCACACAGTGTATTACCTCCTTTTATAGAAAGACCACTGCTCATAAGTAGTTGTCTAGAAAAGGTTTTACTTCAGACACATGACAGATAAGAAATCAAAGCATTTCCGGAAGCGCACTCCCTCCTCCTTTCATGCACCAACATGGCTTGGACCAAGCTGTAGTAACTCACAGGTTTGAAAGGCTTTGTCCGTGTCATAAATGTTAAACACTGGAGAGATTTTTTTGAAGAGATGAGACAAACTGTGCACAAGTATTGCAGTCAAAGACCAGGACAGAGTGTGGGTGGGAGAGGGCAGTTTGCACTGGTGTAAGAGTGAGAGAGCTAGGAGCTGTGTTTGGTGTCTCAATAAGTATTATAGGTATCAGTCTTCATGCCTACATGGCTTGAGGCATTACAGCTGTAAAGCTGGGCTTAGGGAAGGCTCAACAGTCTTTGATAGGATACTTTACATTGTTGAATTAGAATTTTAAGGAATAAAAGACCACCTCTTCAGTTTGAATAACAGACCTTTATGCTAGCATCAAGCTGAAACTGCCAATGAGTCTATGGTGCATAGGTGCTCACTTTAAATAAATAGGAAGCAGTTTTTCCTCTCACCTCCATCAGCTAATCACTGATCAAACCCTAGCTTTCTCCTAAACATGTTTTAAAATCTGCTTGCAGTCTGTTCCTGAGTCCACGTGGTGTGAACACAGGCACAGGCCCTATCAAACACATTGATAGACAAATCACTCTATAACTCCATGGTCTTTCCTTCCCCACCTGGGCAAAGAGGGAAAATCCTCAAGCAGCAGCTCAAATGGACATGCTCACATGCCTTTAGAAAATGTGCCCCAAGAAGGCTTACAGCTCATGGATTTCTTCCAGATCTCCAGTGAGTCTTTGACAAAGGCCAAGACACTGCTCTTGCTGAGCAGCAATTCACCTCCTCCACACTGGGAAAACTTATCCAGCTGGTTACAATGCTACCTAAGCTGGAAACCATACCTCTTCACACCAGACAATAATTCCCAATAGTATAATCTGAGCGAAAAAATAGTAGGTTAAATTTGTTGGAGAGACCTGGCAAGGCATTTGTTAGATAAGGCCCCCAGTATCAAAGCTACAGTTGTGGGGAATATATATAAAACATTTACATGTCCAGGACAGGTAGTGAAATAGGAGCTGATAAGGTGACTAATTAAAGCAGAAAACCTTTGCTTCCTGAATTAACATCTAACATTTGAATGGAATTAATAGGAACCCCTGAGGCTGAAATAGGGACATGGCTTTTAAACTGTGCTGAAATGCATTGAAATAGTTACACTTCTTTGTAAGATAGACTATACAGAAAAATACAGAAAATAGGAATGTGTGTGCTAAAAACAGAGACTGTCCTTTCTCCATTGGAATGTCTGACAGCTAAAACAAATTGGTTTAGCTTTGTCATTTAAAACAGTGAATGATATTTTTTCAAGTTGTTCTCTTGTGGATAGATTCTTACAAAACGAGAGCAGTGATTCCATTAATTTGTGTCTCATCTATGGTCCCAGGTGATGTAGTTAATATAGTTTCCGTAATGTCAAGTTAATACTTGTTCCTCCTTTTGGTGAATTCTTTTACAAACTTGCCCTCAGCTTGTGTTATACCATCTGCTAGAAGAGAAGTTGAACTTGGGAACAGAGACTTTAGGCTTGAGCTAAAAAAATTTATAAGATCTAAAGAAATGAAACTTCCACATATGTCTTCAAAAGCAAGTTGGGTTATGGGTCTCCTCTTTCCTCTGGGGGGCCAACCCAATGCCTGGACATTTCACAGAGTTTTACCTCTTCTTCCATTCATTTTTTTTTCCATTTTCTGTGTGAAAAGCACAGTCCCACATCTCAACTAAAGAGGAGGATGAGGTATTTCAGCTGGAGACAGTGGGACAAAGTTGCCAAATGCAAACGTGCTGTTGACATGGATAGTGCTTCCCAAGAGGCCTGGTCCTTGGCCCAGGGAGCCTCCAGGCAGAAGATGGGAAGAAGTAATACTCATCATCAGAATATCTAACTCATTTCATGAAACAGGCTGGACATCTATTCAGAGAAAGCTTATGCTTTCAGGAAAAAAATTCACCTAAATTTTAATTTCTATTTAAAATATTAATCAAAATTGCTGACCTTAACTTTTCAACAGAGCAGTTATTTGTATTATTCCATGCCTTTGGGAATTTTTGAGTGGTCTTCTCAGAGATAAAATGAACACTAGTGTAAAACTGTTTCACAAAATAAATTTGTATGTTTCAGGAAATGCTTCTCTCACAATAATAGAAAGAAAAAAGTAATCGGCCTAATTTGAAACAATCAGATGGTACAAAAATCACTAAAATGAAGTAAGCACTAGAGAGTGATAAATCCAAGGAGTTTTTTTCTATTTTTCATTCCATTTGGAAAAAACCCGCAACATAGTTAAAGCATTATCAGAATTGATGTTGATCTCTCTGGCTAACATTTCAATGAGTTAAAACTTCAGGGATGTTTGGCTGTATTCCATTTTTTTTCAATTCTGTGCTCTTTTAGGAATTTTAATTTTTCTTGGATAATTAGATCTCTGACATGAGATGCATATAATTAACAGGGAAAATGGCTTGCATGCTGGCTATAATAGCACTGTCTGATCTGTTTGCCAGATAACTGTTATGACCTGTTTTTTTGGAACCAATTTATTCCCACAGATAGCAGCCGACATGCCTAACTGGAACCACTTCAATTTGTTTGAAAGGATGAAATCCTGGGACCTTTTACTGATTTCAGTGGTCCCAGGATTTTGCATGCATCCTCAACATTTCCTTTTAAGATAATAGTTTTTCAACATTTTTTTTAATATATATAGTTGAATCTGAATGACTCCCCCATGTCAATAGAATAATAGGACTGAAACTTCATGTGCAAAGCTGTATTGCTCAGAGATGTTTCTTAGAACTGTCACAGATGCTTTTACTGTAATTTTCAAAATGTGCCTCTCTGGGTGGGAGGGAGATGTGTTCTCTTTAAAGTAAAATATTAGCTTTATCTGTCTGTTGTTAACCAAAGTTCAGGACTTGAATGGCATTCACGTCTTTTGCAAAATTGTCCCCAAGACTTTTTAATAGCCTATTTACCAACTGCTAAACAAACACCACCTGACAATAAAGGAGTGGAAAAAATGTTTTCAGCTGCTTGTTACCATGTCTTTTATGCTGCTTACAACTTACTTTTTGCATTCAGATGAAGTTTTGGTTCACTAAAATAAAACTTTCTCTCCTCATTTTTAAGGAATAAAAATACGGCTAGGAGGTGAGTGGAGCCAGCACCATATTACTTCTTATTTTTGCTTCTGAGCATGGGGTTCAGGAAGAATTTTTAGGTGACTAATAATAATAATTCAAAAAAAAAAAAAGCAAACACCAAACCAAACAAAAAAAAAACCACCAAAACAAAAGAAAACCATATTAAAATAATAAAAGCCTGAAAAATAGGCTGAAAGTGGTGTTAGGATTTTCAGCTAAGTGCTTGACTATGGTCCATCTTTTCGGTCTAGGCCACAGGAAGCAGGTTTCACTTCTGTGGCGTAAGAGAAAGGTCCATTAAGCATTTTTGAAAAATCCCAGGATGATCTGACAACAGTGTACCACAGTTCATGGAGAAATGGCTGTTAAGGCATGTTCCAAGTATCCTCATAATTCCACTGACTGCAATAGATTAAAAAAATAGATCACAGAAAATTCAAAACCTTTACCAACTCTGCTGTTAAAGCATATTATTCTTTGCTTTGCCTGTATTCTTTGCTTTTCTATGTGGAAGATAAAACCTGATTTCCTACACGAAGCTCACATTAAATGGTCAACAAATACAGAGCAGAATTTTTTTTCTAAATCAGATAATCCTCTACAGTACTAGTTTTGATGTATGGAGTTCCTAGTGCAGTGATTTTTTCCCCCATCTCTCCTGAGCATAATTCCTTATCTTTCAACATGTCTACAATGAAGCCACTGCTGTGCTAAGTATGAAGCATGTGAACATATAGGGAAGTGTGTGTCTATATAATTAATGTTTAGATTTCACTTTTTTTTAATTTCAATATCTTTGCTTAAGCTATCAGGTTGGAAAACAACACTGCTTTTTTTTCTAAAAAGAAAAATGGTATTATACTTCTTCCTCCAGTTTCTAGTAGTCAGTGCAGAACAGCACTCTGTTCATCATAACAAACTGAGAGGAGGGGAGCAGCAAAAGGAAAATTTTTGGTGATAAAATTTTTGAACACAATCATTTTATTGCACAATTTAGATTTACAGTTCAATCCACTGGGATTGAACATATCCATTTTTAAAAGATCCATTTTTTCCTGCAATATTTAAGACCAGACAGAATCCCCATCTGCTAGTTTCTGTACATGCTCAAATTAGAACAATACCTATCTTGAAGAGCTCACAATTTACATACAAATTTTCTATGTTTGCAGAAGTTCATATCGGAGGGCTGATCACATCCTTTTGTGAAGACAACCTCCTCTTTATCCCAGCTTGATTGCTAGAACTTTACTTTTCATATTTTCCTGTGAATCAAAGTCTTTTTCTGACAGAAATGATCTTTCCCTAATGTCTCATCTCTTGAATGTTGAATGTGGACTTCAGAGTTACTCAGATTTCCTTGTATCTGGCATTCCAGAGGAATGCCCTAGTTTGAAACAATCCCTTGCATTAGGAGATGATGGGTATCCCTCCTGCTATAAACTTCTGCTTTCTCTAATTTTTGAACTACTCTGTTTACATATGTCCAACCACCAGCACTCAGTTCTGCCTTGTTCTGCTTTTGGCTAAATTTCAGCCATCCAGATGCTCATTGCTCAGTGGTCTTTTCTTTCTTCTTGGTCCAGGTAAAGAGGCTAATAAGACACATAAGTGTTATGGACTACAAAATGAAAATAGAATTTTGAAATTATAGAGATATATTACCTAAATCATTATTCATTAACTTTAGCTGTCTCAGTTATCTTACCAAAATAATTTTGACCAATTACATGGATAAATCTCCAACATACTTCAGTACCCAGCCAATTCAAAGTCTGAAATCATAGACCTCAGTGATTAGGCATGTGAATTTGACATACCCCTTTCCATGGAAACAGCAGGAAAGATCCAGCTCTTACTGTGTCCAGTGTGCAGTCCCATTCTGCCTGAAGAATTCAGACAGACTCTGAGACATCAGAATGACAATTGTTGAGTGGTTTTACAGCAGGTGGTATGACTAACTTATGTTTATAAGGAAACCTCATGTTTATAAGGAAACCTTAAATGATTCTTGATTCCAATGAAAAAGAATATACATATGAATGAGGAAGGTAAAGGCACTATACTTTGGACAATTTCCCCCTCATTTCACTTTTATTTCTCCTCATTTATGACATTTGCACTCCTAAAATCTTGAATATCTTTGCTAGTAAAATCATCTGCTCTTGTAGCTGAGCTTGACCCCTTTGAATAATAAGAGGCTGTGATCTGTAACTCTCAAAAGAAGCAGTGAGTCCAGGATGCTCTGTGTTAAGATTTCAAATCGACATTAGTCATCACAGGTAAAACAACTCTATGAAATGAAGCACAATAAAAGTAGGTGCTATTTCTATGAAGAAACCAGTTTTTAAAGGTTCTCAGCTGCAATGCTCAGTGGTTTAAATACTGCTTGTATTCTTAATAGTAAGATCTGATTTTTTCTATGTAAATTAACCTGAATTCTATAAAATTGTATATTTCATAGGCTCATAGGATTGTGATAGTCTTGTCTTTATTAAGAAGACAAACTTACCTTCCTATTATAAGACTTTTTATCGTTTCAAAACAATACAAATCATTATAGATAACCTCTTGCAGTATTTTTAAGTTTACTTTTTGCTCAACTAAAATTTTATTTCCATTTCTAATTTGAATTGGTAAATATGTGGAGACCTAACAACCCAGCTACCATCAATATCCTTTACATTTTATATCTTATCAAGGATCAAGGAATAAACTGAATATATTTGGTCTTCAAGATGTTCACTTTTTCATCCAATTTATAAAGGGCTGAACAATTACTTTCTTGATTCTTGTTTGAGAGCTGTGATAGATCTTTATACTGAATTACATAATTGCGGGCAACCCTCATCATACACACTTCTATTCCAGTTGACACATGCACTAATCTGATAGAGTGAAATGTTAATCTTGATAATAATTTCTTCTACTTCTACAAAGCTTTTCATTCTTTAATGTCCAAAGGCATTTAAAAGATTTGCTGTGTACTACTGAGTTCTACAAACCCTGTAGAAAAGCCCCCTTTCCTGGCCAAGGTCATTAGAACAATGAGAAATATTTTTTTTCTTCCAAAGCAAAATACATTAGTACAGCAGTTGCAGGTTTGCAGTCAACAGTGAGGTTCATTTTGCATTCAGCATGCATGTTTGTGCCTAAATATTACAGTGACAAGCATGCTGTAACTACCTAAGACAGGAAATACTGTGCATACACAGCCTGTTAAAAATTGGTGCATACCCGTAAGAAAAGAAAAAAAAAAGCAAACCATATATATGGAACACATCCTTGTGTGTACCACCGGTTATGCTGGGAATATTTGCCAGATCTTATTTTGGATTCTATTTACAGTCTAAGCAAAACATTGCTCTCAATGCATTTTCACTGACATTAGTTAAGAAATAGCTCATGATGACGGTATTCAGTACCAGAGTAAATGGAAAGAACAGGAACCTGACACAAATCCAGTAAAGCTCTGCAAGCTGCAATATCCAGCTCATGCCTGGAAAAGCTAACAACCAGACAAAGGAATTTAAGGAGCAATTTAGGTCAAGAAAGGTCGAGGGAAGAAAGAAGTGATTGAAGCCCCCTTCTATCAAAAACCTTTCTAAAAAAAAGACGGAGATCCAGCATGGTTACCCTGTTGGTCCTTCCTCCCACCATATCCTGGAAAATGCTGAAGATAAAAGAGACACAGACCTGGCTGAGATGGTATAATTATGTGAGGCCATTATGACTTCTACTGAGAGTCATCTGGAAGAGTCTTAATGACTATCCAAGGAAGTAGAAGTGAAGCAGAGTCTCAAAAGAGTAGAGGAAATTATGTTATTTATCATCATTCTTTATCTTTTAAAATTTTTTGTGCCATACCCTGAAAGGATTTAATACATGGCTAAATCAGCACTTCAGCAACCATTGAACTGGTTCAGGTCATTCCTGTTAACAGTCATATTGGACCAAATCAGTAAATGGCTATTAAAAGGCAGGAATTTCTAGGAGCATCTGTGAGTTTCAGGAAATGTTGCTACTGATTCTTCTTTTTATATCGCATTCCTATAAAAAGTGCGAAGGAATCTTATTGCCAGCAGAGATGTAAAATCAGGTCGGGACTGTCGCTGGTTATTTAAAGGTATTGCAATGCTTTTTGTAAAACTGAACATATTACATGCTGTATCTTGGCTAAATTCCACCTTTTATAATTACATCCTCTTCTCCCCTTCTCAAACATTTCTTGCTGTCACAAGAGGATGCAACACTCTTAGTTTTCCTGGTCTAGATGTCTGTGTAGCAGTGTTTCAATCTCATCATGACCTCCCTGAAAGAAATATTCAAGTTGCCCAAGATGCAGCGTGATCTCTTCATCCCTCCCTGTGGCATTGTTGTGGATGGAGAGAAAGAGGGCTTTGAAATTAATACTCAGGCAGAGGTTCTGGTTTTTTTCCTGCTTAAGTACAAGCACAAATCTGTTGGTTTGGCTTCTTCCACAGTTACTCATTTGCTACACTCCCTGGAGCAGTGGGAGGCTTAATACTTTACCTCTAAAAATTAGTTTGAGATTATTTAGTCAAAATGCAGGCCACCAGTGTTCCATCAGTACTGGGAATGCTTTCAGAGCATTGACCAGCTTTTGCTTCCAGCTTGATGAGCTGATGATTGTAGCCCTCAGATGGCATTTAGATAAGCAGAATCCACAGGGATTTTTTAGTATGTTAGCTGCTCAATGAACTGCCAAGATTGTATAGTAAGCAAACAAGGGGTGAGTGATTATAAACAAAAAACCCAGGCACGTGATACTATTTTAATCTTGTTTTCTTTGCGGATACAACATTTGCTGGAGAGGAGAGCCCACTAGCCTGTCACTTGGAAACACAAAAGGATACTCTGAGCAATGGTCCTTGCAGCCCAGTAGCCAGCTGTGTCTGAAGCAGATGTTTGAGAGAAGGGTCCAGTGAAGATATCAACAAGTACATCTGGCCAAAAGCACCATGCCAAAAGTAAAATTCTCATCAGAGATGGCACAGGGTATCCTGTTGTTAGTTTCCACAATGACAAAATCTATTTGACAAAGAAATACAACTATTTCTCATCTGGAATACTCAAGAAAGAGAGCTATTTCTCACCTGGAATGCTCACAAATTGGCATGAGGGACTTGGGATGAGGCTGACCAAGTTTCATTGCAAGTGCTACTAGGACAACATTTTTGGACAACATTTTTTTGTGTCTAATGGTTTCTGTGGCTCTCAGTCTGCATCCTCTTGGAGGTTGGACTCCGTGGCTTTCTTTCAAGAGTCTGCTTTAGAGGAATCCAGACTGCAGCAACCAGACTGATTCCTCACTTTGTAAAGCTTTGTAAACTTCTAGAGAGTGGCACATAGTAATTTGAACCAGTGCCATCTACAAGCAATATCATCTCTATGTGCTGCCTTAGACACTCTTAGCTCAGAAGCATGGGATGGTTCATGCACCCAGCTCTGAATACTGACAATTATATCTCCCTCTTCCCTTTTTCCCTGCTATCTTTTCTCTACTAACATGGGAGTCTAAACAGAAATAAAATATTTGGTAAGTACTGATTTCTTATCAGTAAAGTACTGATTTCTTATCAGGGAGGTAAAAGCCATGGCATGGGCCAGATCCCACCAGCCTAATCTTGCCATTTGGCGGTCTCCAACAGGTAGGACTCGGTAGAACAGCAAGTGTGTATTTATATATTCCTGAGTCAGGAGTCTCAAGCATGCTCTTATCAGGCTGGCTTCAGCCATAGCTTAGGAAGAAATACTGCCCAGCGCAGAGGGCTGTGCCATGCCACACCCTGTCACCTTCGTCTGTGGGACCACAGAGCGGGAATGAAGGGGGGCAGACAAGACATGGCACGCATGCAGCCAACGTCAGACCACGGCAGCCATGCAGCCAGCATCAGGAATGCTTGGCAGGGACTCCAGGCAACACACAACAGCCTTTACACAGCCAAACAACTTCAGCTGGGGGCTGGGAATTGGCACTCATGTTTTATTCATCCAAATTGCTTTTCCCCACTCCAGAAATCTACACTCCTCTCTACACTACAGAAGCTGTTCAATTTCCTCTTGTTTAGCACAGTGCTGCAGTGCTCCCATTTCCTCTGAGCACCTCCACGTAGAGAGTGATCGGCAGTAATCACAAGTCCAACTTCTCAGGAGTGAAGCGTGGGTGAGAGATGTAGGTTCCTCTAACTTGATCAGTCTGTTTTGTTATACTGTATATTAGATCTTCCATAGCCAGCTCCCGTGGAAGGAAATAAAAATGTAACAAATCCAGTTTCCTTTCCTTTTTGCATTTTTGGTAAAATTTTAGGTTTGACTCATCTTTCCCAAGCTAATTTTCAAGAAACTGACAAATCCATCGTGGTTGACAAGTGAGTAACTGGGGGAAGAGACAGGTGTTAGTACTAATTTGGTAAAACAATTAAAGAGTGGTATGATAGTCACTTACACAATCATGACGTTACAAGCTCTTAATACAAAATGTGTGCAGGATTTTACAACACTCAGAGAATTAACTATTAACCAGCCACTCCACGCCCATTTCAAAGGTAACCTGCAACTTCACCATAAGATGTTTTTGAGCCTCTTAACAGGAAAGAGCTGATCACAACACTTGTGGGGAACCAGGCAGAATTCACTTTTATGATTCTCACCTGTCAGGTTGCTGGGCACTCAGAACAGTCCTTGCTGGGAGCAGACCCCATGTGCTGGCTGTGGCCTGGCTGTTCTAGGCTGGACCATCAGGGAAGGATGCTATTGCCAGGGCCGGAGCCTTCAATTGCTGTTGCCCTGCCAAGATCTCCGTTGCCCACTGCTGCCCTAATTCTCCAAAACTGTGGCTCTAATGAGTCACTGCGCATTGCTAAGAGGATCATTTTACAGCAAAGCCCAAATCTTACTTGCTGAGTGAAGAAATTATCTTTGCACCTGGAGAATTCCTCCAGCACTGAAGGCGATGGTCTAAGACACTGCTGCATTTTAGAAAGCAAGACCTTGGAAATAAATTCTTCTACTTACCGGCCAAATCTGCCCCTCTGAGCTGTGTATTTCCTTGCTTCAATCTCTGTTGTTACTGCCACTGCCTCAAGAGCAAACAGTGTTCTCGTTTTGATCCCTGTAATTGTGTTAGTGACTACAGGCCAAATAATAGGTTCTACTGGCAGACCCTTAAGACACTCTTTTGCTCTGAAGCATCTGTACAAATAGCATTGCAGCATTTCATCTTTATTGTCTGCTAAGGATTTTGGTATCTTATATGCTCTGTTTCAAAAACATAAAGACCTTTTCCTCATCTAAGTTCTAGTCCTGAAGATTCACTGGGGATTCAAAGAGAAGCTGATTTTTTTTTTTTTTTTTGACTTCTGTATAGTTATTAAGAATACAGAGGCTGCAGGGCAATTTCTGCTCTGGCTTTCATCTGTATAACCCCTACTATCTTGTAAACTTGCTTCCACTTTCACACACTGATTATTTGAGGTGAAGGGGGCCTGCAAGGCAGCTCCAAGTAGCAATTGCATTTCTAAGGGATAGGGCCAGAGGGGAATCCAATGTCCTCTACCAGAGCTACAAGGTACTAAAGATCATCTCTGACTTAGACGCCATCAAATCACCTCCAAACACCTGTACAGATTCACTAAACAACTTTTTTTTTTCCTTCTCACTTTCCAGGATGTAAGTATTGCTATTAGAAACATATTTGGGTTGCTTTTTTCTGTTTTCTTTAAATGAAAGAGTCATCTCCACCAGCCATATGGAGTGGCACCCGCTCAGCAAAGCGTATCTGGTGGGAAGCAGATCCATTCAACCTTTCACAATACAGACCTCAATTCAGCAGGAAAGAGAGCTGACAAGCACCTTTGCAGCAGATTTAAATCAGAGGCAAAACCTCAAGCAATATAAAGCAATCTGAGGCAGACAGCAAAGTCACGCTGACCTTCTGCCAGCAGCACTGCAGACCTAAGCGTGACTTCAGGTTCTGCGTCCTCAGGAATGACGGCGCTGGGGGAAGCCAACAGGCTCTTCCCAATGGCTGCCTCCACTCTGCTGCTGCCTGATGGAGTGTTATCACTATGACAACCTACAGGTATAGCATGTGCATGATAGTGGGAGCTCCAGATGACCCAGATTGCGTGTGCATGCCTCAGAGCGGGGCTTCCCTGCCTGGGAGGGGAGCAAGGAACACGTGGATCCACAGGTAACTCTCCCCTGACTCTGTCTTGCCATTTGCTAGCAAGTTTGGGATGTGGGCAAGGTGGGAGCCTTAGAGACACTGAATAGCTAGGATTTTAAAATCATCTTCTCTGGGACAAGGAAAAAGAGTAATTTTCCTCTTCTTTTTCTAGGATCCTTTTGCTGGGCTTCTTTTTCTTCAGTAAAAGACATGAAAGAATACAAGGGTATCCTTCAACTCTGTCTTCACCACTCTGTTAAAAGGTAAAATGCTTCCAAATCTCAGATACACTGCCTGCCTCTCTGTGTGTGTGCATGTGCATGCACGCGTTACTTACTTTCACTACTATGACAGCACATGCTCCTCCAGAGCTATTCGCAGCATTAGAAATACAACTCCTCCCTCCAGTGCCGTGCGTGTGTGCGTGTGTGTGTGTCTGTGTCTGTGCGTGTGTGTCTGTGTGTCTGTCTGTGTGTGCGGGGCTCGGGCTCGCTGCTTCAGCTCACTCCCCTCTGATTGTGGGGCTGGCGGTCACGACGCTGCTCCACACCTCCAGGCTTCATCTGGAGGGGAGGAGTATCGGGGAAAAGCAGGCACACAACTGACCTACAGAAGCATCGATAACTTACTGCCTCGCAGCACAATCGCATAGGAAAGGGGAGGGAGGAAGGAGGGGAAGGAGGAGGAGGAGAAGGGGGAAAAAAAAGAAAATCCAGAGAATTCTAGTCTGGCAAATATAGTGAAACCAAGCGGTCGGAGTTCATTTGCTCTAGAAGAGCAGAGAAGAAAGAGGACGCTAAATGAAAAAAAGCAAGAACCATCTGTAGCTTTTTTTTTTCCCTGACAGTAGCGGTGTTTTAGAGGTAAAATGATTCCTCCGAGCAGCACGACTGAAGTCAGCGTGGACAGTGTGGAGAAAGAGAATGAAGTGGAGAGCACAGAGCAGCCCCCCTCTCCAGCATCAACTACCAGCCAGGAATCAAAGGTACTCAGAGAATGAGATTGTTTTTTTCACCCCTCTTTCTTTGTTTTGAAAAGAGATGTATTGCTTTGATTTTCATTTGGAGCCCTGTGCCAGGATCAGCGGCAGAGTGCAATGAGCCACCTCTGACTGCGGTGCCTGCTCCGACACTCCTGCTTCTGAATTCTGCCTGTCACCTCAGGAGTCTGAGCTGGGAAAATACCTGCCTTCTGACATGTTTGGGTTTGTGGATTTTTGCCTGTGTTTTCTTCTCCTTGTTATGATAACATCCTGGGGTAGTGATGGGGCTCAGGGAGGGGATCGCTGTCAATGGGCATTGTTAGCTATTTTCACACCAAGTATCAGATCACTTAAAGGGTTTTTGTTGAGGAAAAATTGATTTTCCTCAAAGGTTCAGAGAAAATAATTTTGTCTGGAGGCCTGGGGTATTTCACCTGACTTTACTTCTCTGGCAGACTCATCAGTGAACTTTCACTGTTTAATGAGTCTCCTAAAACAGGAGATAAGTCACAGCTTTATCACAACGCGTGTACACCACATAGAAAAGGATTTTTGTTTTCACAGCCTTTTTACTGTTTGTGAGTTTTTCAATATGGTTCAATTTACCTGACTGAAAATCAACTTTCAGCTCAAATGGCATGGCCTCTGAATTTTTAATTGACTTGCATGTGAAAAGTTTTTCTGACTGCCAGGCTGTTACTTGGAAGACAGAGAGGCAAAAGGTAAAGTAGTAACATTACATAATGAAAGTTCCTTGCAGCTGACTAAGATAATATGCTTTCACTGATCCTCTGTTACTTATGATTGATACCGTGTTAGCACCTGACACATCTCTCTGTGAACTTCATAGTGATGCTGTGTACACATGTAAAAATAGAGAGCTTCTTGTCACTAGGAGCTTACAGGTGGGTAAAGCCTCAGGAGGTGTGAGCAAAACAGCTGCTTGACAGGGAAGCTCTAGTGCTGGCCTGAGTTT
This sequence comes from Calcarius lapponicus, assembly GCA_039654755.1. Classification (NCBI taxonomy): domain Eukaryota; kingdom Metazoa; phylum Chordata; class Aves; order Passeriformes; family Fringillidae; genus Calcarius; species Calcarius lapponicus. The sequence continues at coordinate 69,296,326 of CM077464.1, forward strand.
AAAGGCAGTGGCTGCCTGGGTCTAATATAGAAAGAGTGCTACATTATTCTGCAGTTACAGCTTTCCACTTCCCGGAGAGTGAGTTCAAATTATCTGTCTGTGTGGGTAGAGTTTTGACGCAGGCTTTGGGCTTCTTTATTTTATATATTTATTTAGAAGCTGTACTCCAAGGAGGAGAGCTGAGGTATTCCCTGTGTAATACAACCTCTTTAAAGAGAAGAGCTTTTCCAGTAATAATAGCATACAGTATTCACTATACCCATTTAGCTCTACTGGAGTCTCCCTGGTTCATGGAAAATGAAATGTAAATGGATTATTGGTATAAGCCCGGGCTCTAAAAGGATACGGTACCCAATCTCACCCCCATGAGTCCACTTCTCTGGAATTACTGAAGTGTTATATAGGCAGTGGAAAGCTTTGCCCCTAGTGAGGTCCCAAAAGTACCTGCAGCCTTCTCTGCCCTGCCAGCACCAGCTGCTCAAGTGGTGTGGGCTGTGCAAGGGGCCTGGTGGGCTGTGTGCTCCCCGTGATCCCAGCTGGGATCCTCACCCTGTGCCAGAATGGCTCAGGAGCTCCATGTGCCACTTGGTAACAACAGTGCTTGAGGGAGTCTCCTGCTGGGTCGCGGAATGCTCTTCCCAAAACAGACTGGCATGGATCCAAAACTCAGAGAAAGTAAAGAGCTGCTCAGAGGGTTCCCTCTTGCTGTTTGTGCACCCATGTGCTTCCAAGGATGGCAACAGGAATTGGGCACATCTGGACAGAGAACAAATAGGCTGCAAACTAGTTTATAATCAAGCATTATCATCATCAATTTTTTTTCCAGTCTTTTGAGCATTTGAAGGAATCCACTGGAATAGGCAAAAGCTATGACCACGCAGTTGATGCCATTACTTGGATAGAGACATTCTTAGTAAACAACTGATCTGTGTATTCACATTTTAGACCTGCAAATATGATCAGATAGAATGATGTATTGTCATTGTAACAGATAGAGTAAAAAGAGCATTCTGATCACTGGGGTAATAAGCTTTCTTTTTTTGGTCCAAGCAAATAGGAGGATGGAAAAAATTCTGTGATTTCATAAAGATATTGTTTATGCTTGGGTTTTTTTTTATTTTCTAAGATAATTCCTAAGGTACTTCAGAAGCATAGGTCAGTGCTTTTATTTTGTGGTGTCCTGTGCTGAGGGAGCTATCCTGTCATTCACAGGAAACTAGGCTTTCTTCAGGTACTCTCTGCTGCCCATGTTTATAAGTTAATGTCTTCTGCATTTACTGCAAAACTGTTTGTGCAGTATCTAATTAGCCCACAACAACTTTTTTCTGTGGCAAAACACTTCAAACTTGGCAATATTTTTCTCTGGCAAAACTCTCCACCTATTGTGACTCCAAATACACAAACAGAACCAACATGGATAACAGCAACCTTCAAAATGCCTTTGAAAACACTTCAGCAGAAAAGCAATTTTAAAAAAAATAATGTAGAACTAATAGCTGCAAGCTTCATCCAGTCCAGCGTAATCATAGACATTGGTGGCACATAATCCCTGCCCATATTAAAGCCCAGAAATGAGTTTTATCTCTCACCCTCCAGAGTGTACTTACAGGATAACAGAGAGCAGGTACTGCAACTTCTGACTAGAGCTGTTTGAGAGGCCGAACTTCAGGCTGCTACCAAGTAGCTGAAATTTGGAAGGATGACTCTCACGTTAGTCACAGACCTCTGTTGCAGGAAAGCAGCTCACTCTTAAACACATGCTAAAGCCTCCCACCACCTTTTCCTGTGGATTAGGAGCATAGCTGCAGGTGAGCACACCCTGGCTGTTGAAAGAACCATCCTGTTGTACTATATGTACTGCTACTGTGCTAAAAACCCTAGAGCCTGTTTGGCTAAGAATCTTGCGAAACTAATAATTAATTTGTTAAACTGATTTATTGGCTCTTGAAAACATTTACTTCACACCTCAGTGTGACTTGAGTGGATACTTTAAAGTTTACCAGGAGAATGACTTTAGGAAGGTACCACACAATTGCAATTGCTAAATTTTTTACATTTATGTGGTTGTAGTTATGGCTTCCACCTGTTTGGGACATTTACATCTAGTTTCCAAGAGAGTAAATTACTAGTTTGCCAAAGTCTTTTGTAAATTTACAACTCGGGAAGGGAGGAAGTCATTAGTTAATGAATCCTGGGGGAAAATTTCTACTGGGTGGTAGCAATTAAAGACACACTGCATATTTATTTAACCACTAACTTAGCAATATAAGCAGAAATCTAGTGGAAGTAGACATCATATTTCTGATGTCTTCTATCTAAATGTACCTTGGAATTTTGTAAAGAAAACTAAAATTTGAATAAATATGTGTCCAAAGAAAGGAATCCTACACATGATTTCTTTGTGTTTTGGTGTAGCTGGCACTTAATTCTGTTAACTTTATTCTTGTTTTATCTTACTGACATTTGTATATGAAGAGGGAAGAACCCATTTCTGCTCATTTCTTTAGGTATGAATCAAGTTGTTATCACTCTTCTGTGAGCAAGGCTGGGGTATTCCTAGGCAATAGGGTTATCTTTGAAAATTCCTTTAGCATTTTTAAGCTTTAGGGGGCACCTGAGCATCTACAATGTTTGAGCTAGTGCCACTAGGGTAGATTAGCACTGCTGATCTTCAAGTTGTTAGAGTTCCATGTCAATATGTTAAAAGTCCTTCAGGCTTTCTGCCCCTACCATTGCAGGAAATCTGTCATGTAAAAGTTACTTATTTGAAAATATTGATGGATTTCTGTGAAGATATTTTTTTTTCCCCACAGTTTTCCCATTTCTGTCTACTTTATTTGATAAAATACAGCTATAATTGTGTTGTACAGTAATCACACATTTGGAAGGATTCAAAATTTTCCTCTGAACCACAAATTCATGGGTCAAAGAAATTGCTCACACTCAGGTCAGCTTGGTAATTCGAGCAGCTAAAAAGTTTGAAGAAAAAAAGATAAATTAGATCTCCAAATATATATGGTATGTGGACTATGTATTTCAAAAAATAAATGAGTCAGCCTCAGTCTGACACTTTCAAACACTGACTACCTAGTGGACAATATTCAGGGAAATGCAGCCTATTATCTTCAAATTCAGGTATGGCAATTCAGGAGATGCAACAGTTGTTCCAACATGAGCTAGCCTGATAAGCAGCACATAAAATGGAAGCTGAAAAGAGTAGGAAGCCAATAAAAGGATTAAGCATTGAAGTTCAAGGTGTGAACTTCATTTATGAATATCCCCACATCGATCACAAAGACTGAACTTACATACCTGTCTTGCTGGATCAATAGAGCAATATTGCTTACTTGAGGTTCAAAACCAGGTGTTCATATTGGATATTGAACTAACATAAACAGCTTGAAACTCTTTGGGTTGTGTGGCATTTAAATCACATAGAACTTGTGCTATGCTGTTAAGCAGAGATCTTCCCCACTTAAAGAGTTAATACTTTATGAGGCTGCATAGATGGTTACTCATCAATATTTTAAAAGGACAGGGAGTATGGTGTGCAGTTAGTGTTTCACCCTCCACACCAGTGATAAATATCCAGCATGTAAACTGGCGCTCTAGTCTTCAAAGGAAAACCAAACAGCTTAAAAACATCCCATGAAAGGGGAAGAACAGTTTTCCTTCTCAGTGTTACTTCCATGCCTCTGTGTCAAATGGTGAGTACATGCTGTGAAGGTAAGACTAAGGGAAAGAAATTGGTTTAAGTATTTTTACGTGTTTTGCAACAAATTATGTAAAGGAAAGTTTCATTAAAGCAGGAAAGTAATACTCTAACCTGTCATTGTCTCCTCAGCATACTCATTCTTGTATTTATACTTATTTTGACTTTTCTTTCTTATTCTTGTACTGATTGAAACTCTCTGGTATTGTTTTTACTTTGATATATATGTCAGATAAGTTTCTAGGCACTTTGATATATCTAAGACAAAATAGAAATGTGATCAGTTCATTCTGTTCACACTTTCAATGGTGCCAAAATGGAGAAGACATCTATTGCATTTCTACAACTAAAAATGACTCGGCTGAAATCCGGTGTGGTAAAAAAAAAACCAAACAAATGGATTTTTAAAATAGTGCAAATTTTCACTGGAAAAAAACCAAATTATTTACACAGATTGAAGAGAGTTTAGTCCACTGACTCAGTCTCTTACACTGTATTCTGCTTCATGAAGTAATTCTGTTGAATTCAGCTTTTACCACTACTTTTAAGCTACTCTGTCAACACCTGTATGGTCTAATAATAGCTAAGGGATGTCCTCTACACTTCATGCTCTTTTAATTCCAGCATAAATTTATTTTTTGCCAGCTGGTGTGGCATTGTAATTTTACTAATATTGCTTTAGCTTAAACATCTCCTTTCCATTCTTGGTACAGGTTTCCATCACATAATAGACTTTCGTATCTCTTACCAACCTTTATTTTTTTATACAAAATAATCTGGGCTGACATAAAATAAACTCTCCATTCTTCATCTCATTCTGGTAGCAGGGCTCTTGAAAATATACCATGCACAAACTCAGTCACTCTTTCTTGAAAAAGAGTGACTGAGTTTGTGCATGGTATTCTCTATGAGAGCTTGTACAGTATCATTAATTTCCAGAAACCTTGCTTCAAACCTTTGTGTCTCCTAGTCATCCCTTGGTGAACCAGAGGTCTCTATTCTATTTTTCTGGAATTTCCAGGGGACCCAGGCAGGATACATTTGTCTGTCCTCATCTGCAGTGGTTTGAATCAGGTCTCAGGCACAGAAATTGGCATTCCCAGGGTTGAACTTCATCACATTTCCCTGACTCCATCCCTCAGGATCAAGGCCTCCCCATATGTGACAATGCTTCCCACTTCATGTTAAAGAAGCTTTCCCATGTGACCATCCGGGAGCCACTCTGGCACAGTCCCTCTTGGACCACCCAAGCTGGGACCAAGGCCTCTTCCCAGCTTCACATCCCACACTCACACAGTCACACCAGGTTTCCTTACCCACCTGACCCCAGATTTCCCATAGCACATTTTCAGATGTTTCAATCCTTAAAATAATTTAATCGTGGCGCAATATCAAAATAACAGCTTGAGGTGATTGCCTCCAAGGTGGGACCCCAAACCAAGGAAGCCCTGGGGGTTTGCGCCTTTACAGGTAAGCCTGGGAAAGCCTGGAGTCCTCAGCTCCTGCCATGTCTCTGTGTCTGGTCACCAGGCTGTGCCACAGGTCCCCCATACCCTTTGTTATGCAAAGGGTCATCAGGTCACAGTCTTCCCTGTGGTCGTGCCACCCAGAGCTCAGTCTACAGCTGCACACAGAGCTGTCTGTGCTAAATGTATTCCTCAACAGTGCCAGAGGGAAATGGCCTCATGACCTGCGTAATCTTTGCAAAAAATCCAGTAATAAAAGTAGAGAGAGCAATATTGACCTGAAAACTATGTCGGAGCTGCTCTTTGACTAGCTCCACCAATGAACAACCTTCAACCTCTCCTTTCAAGAGTATCCATCTCCCACTGAACTTTCCATAAAACTTATTTGCACCTTTCCTTCTTTTCTCTTTTGGCTGATAGATTCCCTTTCAGCAGCATATTCAAAAATTTAAATGAAATCCAAATAGACACAGTCTACCTTTGACCTAATACATTTTCTAGAAAATTGTCTAGAAAATTGTTCATCTTGTTCATTATAACTGATCTAGGAGGATTTCTCTTTTTTTATTGTCTTATTTTGATTTGATTTTGTCAAATGCTGTTGAGGTCAGATCTACAAATCTGTATTTGCTGTGATGGCATTTCCTGCCTCTCAACAGAGACCTCCATTTCACTTTACATCATTTCTGTCTTGACAAAGCATGTTAAGGAAACTTGCTTCTAGACTTTCAAAGTAAAATTTTATGACAGAGCTTAACTAGTTTCTCTTCTGCCTTTCACCTCAACAGACACATTGAACTGCTTTTTTAATGCCATGCCATAAATTTCTGTAATCTCTTTCCTATTGCTCCAGTTGTTTTTCCCCAGGATCATGGTTCTGGGAAGAAGGTAAGCTGAAATGCTTGCTGAAGGTCCAAACCAGCCTTTTATCCTGTCAGTACTGTACCACAGCCTTTTTCTTCTTTTTCTTTCTCTAGCCCAAAGCTGTCCATTAACATCTCCTAAAATACATTTTCAAAGGACTCAGCTTTTCTTGACAATTAATATCTTTTGACCTAAGCAACTGTGCTTGAAAGGTCCAGTTTTATTTCCACAGCATTTAATTTTTTTTTGTTTCTCATTTCCTTCCTCACCTTCTTTGTAAGCTCTTTTCTTAGTCCAAATTTCCTTTTTGAGATAACTATTTTCATGCAATTTTCCAAGAGCACACATTCACAGAGTCTTTTTTATTTATCTTGATTTCATAGCATTAGTATTAGTAGTAACAGCTTTGGAGAAATTATATGTTTCTTACACATCCAAGCACATTCAAGACAGCTCTGCTGCTTTCCAGACCACTGCTGAGACATTCATACCTTCCTACAGTTAAAAGTTTGGATCTTTCTGTGTCACACTCCAAAGTGTGTTGTGGTCTAAAACATACCTCTAGGTACCTAAGAGTGCTGAAGGCCTGAAATTTTTTTTCAGGGTAATGGAGCACATCACTTTTGGATTTTGAAATCCAAAACATGGCTTAAGGGTTCATTTTTCCTGTGCACTTTATTTAATTTAAATGCAAGTAAGCCATAACCACTTGATAGAAAACTGTAATTCTTTGTATGACAAGGATTTTGCCTAGGATCCCTTGCTGCATACTCCTGATGGGTATAAGATTGCATATTTGAAAAATTTATACTCATGTTTGTCAGGCAGAGGACTAGGCTTTCAGATGTGAGCGTGAGTTGAATATTCTTAACACAGTACTTAGTCCTGCACAACTTCCAGTTGCATAGGCAAGCAGTCATTCAGTGTTAAATAAGCACTTCCCAGGAAAGTGCTAAAGCATAAGCAAACCTTGCATGTTCATTAGCAAAGAGGACCAGCTGTGAAAATGAGAAATCTATGTGTGAGTGACTGAAATATTTGAATTTGTTTTCCTTTGACATATGCCTCTGTTGGAGGAAGCTCCCTTTGATTCAGTAAACCAATTGAGAGAGTAAATGCTCCTTGTCAGGGAATTTAACTCAGGAACCCTGTAAAATATATTTACAATGGATGTCTGAAAAACAGATTTCTTGTGTCTCTGACATCAGCAGTTAAATGTGACAAATGGCTTGCCCATCTTCTTATTTATTAAAATAAAATTAGTCTCATGTCTGTAGTCTCACATTACTAGAGGCTCATGGAATTTTTCTCCCTGGCAGGTCAGCATTTCTTAGCTGACCAGTTTTTAAGTGATGAGAGTGGTTTGCTAAGTACTGTCAAATGAAAGTGTTACTGTTTAGGGGCTGCAGTGGTGTTAAAAATATCATATCATGAATAATTGTGAGACAGAGGTATTTCCCAGCCACAGGAGGCTGCAAGTTCAGTATGGAATTGCACTATCCTTTAGGCAAGTAACATCAACAACTTTAATGCTTTTCTTTTTTGTAGACATAATATGCTCCATTTCTGAGTGCCATTTAAAAGCTTTATTAAAATGCCACACATGCACTGCTTTATTGATAAAGATCATTTTAGCAGTCTAGTATCCTGAACAGAAAAGGAAAATGAAGCTGACCTACAGTAACTGATGATTAGGCTTAACTAAGAAAAGAGAAAAATTACTATACAATGGTATTCACAGAGCTATTAAAATCTGCATTTAGAATTTTTTTTTTCACTTATTCATCAGAGTAAAACAAAGAAATGTACTCTTTGGAGGCACAGTTACAGGTGAGAGGGCAAAGTCAACCTGACAGATTGATATAGCAAATACTGTTAAATATGGTCCTACAGACAAATGCCCACAACCTCAGTATTCAAATTCTTCTCTTTTTTTTTCTTTCTTTTTTTTTTTTTTTTTTTTTTTTTTTTGCAAAAATTACTCATTCATAGTGAAGGGAGACATCAGCTTTTGTCAGCCAAGGGAAGGGTCAGATTTCTGGCACAATGCAAACAAGTCACCTTCTAAACTGTCACTTGTATAGGTGTACTATTTGGCATTGATTTGCCAGTGTTTTCCCTGCCAGTTTAAATTCTGTGGTTCCTAAAATCAAAATATATTGTGACTGAAATGAGAGTCTAAAAATCCTGACCCAGCCTCTCTTGCCTTTGTGCATACAGTGAGAAACAGACCTGGACTGGGCATCTCTATGTTCACAAGTAAGCAAAACATTCAGCATGGTAAACTTGTCAGTGTCCCTGACTGCTGTGCAGTTAAATTGAAAATCCAGTTGTTAAGAGGTTTCAGGCTCAAATGCATTTTTAAAATGCACTTTGATCAGCTAGTATTAGTCAACTCAAGGACCTGGCATATACAATTTTTGTTGTATCTCTTAGTGTACTTATTTATATTATTTATAATTGGTATTAGATAATTTCTCACATGTTCACACAACATCTTTTAATTTAAATTATCTAATTAAGGAATAATTTACAAATAAACATAAGGTGACTTGTAATGATTTGCCAAATATTTCTGATAACAAGCATTCCAATGAAATGCATACTTCTGGAGTGCTTTAAAAAAAAAAGCACTTACTGCTTATTTTTCAATGTCAAAACATCTGGTCCTGAGGATTTGTTCAGTTTCTTAATTGTGTAAACTTTTGTTAAAGTGCTTTCCCTGATTGCAAGTGAAATTTCCAGACAAAAGAGAAGGGAAGAAAAATGCATCCCAGGTTACATTGTACAGCCTCACCTGTAATTAGAGACCAACTATAGGCAGGTAAGTTAGTAGTTCAGTCCTCCTCTGTTATAAATGGAACACAGACCAAAACTGTTTTATCAAAGGTGACTTAGAGGAAGAGCCTGCTTTGTGTGATCTAAATCAGCCTCTCTGAGCAGAAATCTTTTTTCCATTGACCAGAGTAGGCAGCTACAGCTGAGTTAAAAGCTCAGATTTAAGTGAGGTGAACACTACTGAGATTCTGTCAGAGTGAGGTCTTGAACCTTGCCTACAAAGGCTGGTTAGCTGTCTGTCCCCCTGCATGGCTAGTCTGTCTGATTTCTCCTCCCCTCCCCACAAGTCTCTCAAAGACATTCTGAAAGCTGCAGTTTGTTTTTTTTTTATGCCAATGCAAAACAAAATCATTCAAACTTTGAATATTTTTGCTAAGCGAAACTGCTGTTTGCAGACAGTCCTATAATGGAAAGTTATGCACCTATGAGAAAGAGAGAAAAGTGCGAGCCTGTCCAGGCTTCAGAGTGTGAAGTGCTGCTGTTAAGCTGTAGCCACAAGATGAATCATGTACCAGTTTCACGAAGTATGGGCACGCAGGAGTCTTTGGCAGGTTCACAGCAGTTAGATCTACCTCCTGGAGCTGGTTATAATGACAAATGGATTTCATCCTCCTGACCATTAAAGATCCAGTTAACTTTTGTGCTACCTCACCCACTCACACTCTACCTTTCAATGATTCTTTCTTCCTTCTCTGCTTCTATTATCACACTAATGCTTTAAACCATGCCCAGGCTCTCTGATACAATGAGTCTTTACAGGAAAAACGTCCATGTTTCCAGGCTTAGCCAAGTTTAGATATTTCTGTTAAGAAAATGGATGGTGGTTCTTCTGTTAGGGAAAAGGACCTTTCATAAGCACTGTGTGGATGCTGACACTCAGGCCATAAGTACTCTTGGAAAAAAAGCAAACCCCACAGTTTGTACTTTCCCTTTCGCCTATACTCAAGCTATACTTGCATTATTCACAGAGGAATACCTTCAGTTGCATTTAACTTCTTCACATATTCTGGTTTTATATGGCCTCTTCCTTGTGTGTGGATACCTATTTATCCCTTGATGTAACCTCATTGTGTCTCTATATGTCTGTGCAGGAAACTATACACATATTTAAAACCTGAACACTGGGTAATACAAAACATTCCTTATGGAGAAGAAATAAAGCCCTCTTCCTAATTTCCCCATCTTTTCCCCTCCTTTTGGGGTAGGTGACTGAGGACCAGTGCTACCCAAAGCAGCCCTTTTCAAGTGCACTGCTGCTGAAGGTCTTGAGCTCCTGCCTTTCCCAGAAGCTTGGGTTCCCACAGACTTCTTCAGGCTGCAATTCTGCTCTTCAACAGCACTGGCATTTTTTTAGCAGTACCTGCCTGAAAAAATGCTCTGGACATCTTCCTTAGAAATTATCAAAGCTAATATGAATGCCAGCGGCTGTAATAGACCTACCTGAATCCTTCTAGAATGTAGAAAAATTAAAAACATTTCATAAAGGTCCAAAAAAATGACATTCAAACCTTAAATGAAAAAATCTGAATAGAGTGATTTTTCTCAGAGGAGAATGCATCTATGACTAGATGCTAGCCATAAGAAGTAGCCACTCAGTCCAGTCAAAAAAGCATCAGTTCTTTTTTAAACAAGATGAAAAAGCTAGCCTATTTTTTTTTCTGGCATTGTAGGGAACACACTGTAATAAATACAATATTCCCAAAGCAGCAATAGAGGAAATGTCATTTTGTCTTTACTACCAGCTGCTGAATTCTAGAAAAAGAAAAATCTCCTTTCCATGAGTTAATATCTCTCCAGTACAGTCCCACACATAGCCTCTGCCACATATAAAAAAAAGCAACTGATGGGAGAAAATTGATATAAATCTCAGAATTTAGCACTGCACTTGCTCTTTAGTTCAGCAGTAGACAGTAACTGTATTTCTGCTGTAATATTTCACATGCCTTATAAGTCGGTGTTACTCAGCTAATATCAAGAATTCAAGAATTGCACCTACTCTAACAGTAGAATAGATGAGACAAAATAATCTTTTCATGGAAAAATTCCCCCCTTTCATAGGATTCATATTCACATTCTTTAAAACTCTTTCTATTAACTTGACTTTCCTTTCTTCTTCCTTCTATGCCCCTGCTTTCCTGCCTGTCTGAATACTTCATGCAGCCCCATGCAATATGCTGCTCCTCTTGAAGTCACAGATATTATTTTTGTCAGACAAGACTTCACAGTTTTACTGGTTCAAGATCACTGACTTTCCTATCAAAGCAGTAACTCTTATTAAATTAAATAATTGGTAACTTATGTCAATGACAACAGCTCTTTTCTCTTGCAACACCAAAATTATGAAGCTCCATTTATTAGGTGAACACAACATCATGACAGAGTTACAATCTTTTTTTTCAAAAACATTATTACAATTATTAGATGTTTGTGTGCAGGATTTCGTTAGCAACAGTTAAAATTTAGAGAGTTTTGACGAACTTTAAAAAAGTCTTAATAATCAGAAGAAATTTAGTTCTTTGGAAAGAGTTATAGTCTTATATTCTCTTTTCTACATATGGCATCCTGTATGTAACCATCTTTTTACACAAAACCAGCTATCTCAGTATGCAACCACACTTTTACAGTTCAGTCATTATAATCTTGAAATTTTGATGGAGGTAATTTGAGAAGGAAAATTGTGCAGCTGGTGAGGATAAAAATAAAATGGTTTTGTTTTGCAGGGTTGATCTTGAAACAGTAGCTGGCTGAAGATATGTTCAGCAGCTTGGAGGTTTAGGAAAAAATATAAAAGAAATGGATTAGCCTGAGGCAAAAGGAGTCAAAGATAGATCATCAAGCTCATACTTAACAACTCTTGCTAATTAACATCTCCAAATATACGTGTTTACATTGTCAACTTCTTGAAGCAGTGTTTAGGCCTTCAAATGTCTCCATGAAGCGCCAAGTAACTGTGTGTCATCTTCATGACCATATCAGCACCAAGTTAAACAGATTTTCCATGTGGAGAATTGGCCTATTCTTTATGTAGACATTGAATGCAGTTTTTGCTTGGCATGACTAAAAAGTCATAACAAAAAGACAAAAGACAGAGTTAGATGGAAACTTTCTGTAGCAGTAAAAGATTCATTGGAAACTGGTACTACAAGCATAATTTTCCAAAAAAAAATTTTTAAATGCTTTCTGAAAATTAGAGAGCTACTAGAGTAGATTTGTTTAAAGGGATAAATGCATACTGTAAGTTGCACTTGGAGAAGAGCTTTAATGGAAAATGAGGAGATCTGGACTGGATCTGAAAATAAACATATTTTTGTCCTGGTGGACAGTTAGATAGCTGGAGGCATATCAAATGACAAGAAAAATGTTATCAAGGTAGAAAAAATTTTAGTTGACACAGCATTTGTTATGTATGTGGTAGCTGCTATAGGACTTAAGAACTGAAAATGAGATGAAGGACACCCTGTGGGTGCCCAGGTAAAGCATGGAGAAACCCAGAGGATTAAGTAGCTTTGCTCCTTGCGTGCTATCAGCTCTGCCCCCAGATCCAGGACTTCATGCCAGCATGGTTTCAGGGCAGCAACATGCACCAGGACTCTATGGATCCTGTCAGATTTATGGTGTCTGAACCAGCTCTGCCAGGGTGCCAAATGCCTTGGCTGGCAAGAAGCAGTGTTCACACGATGAGGCATTGTTAGTCTTCAGGAGGGGCAAAAGGAAGATAGAAAGCAGCAAATTTGGTACCAGATTGCAAAACTATGCACAAAAATAGGAAGGGAACCATGAAAAAGAAAAATTGGAAGGGAACCAACAAACACTGCTAATATTCTGTAAGGTATAAGTTCCTATGCATCTCTCATGGAGGTGTGTTTGAAAAGGAAACGTGAAAACAAGTTGTGAAATCTGGATCTGATCCCTGTTTGGGGACAGGCAGCAAAGAAAGGAGTGAAGAAACCTGTGGGATTACGTAAGACAAAATATTGGCCGGTGGGCTTCTTTTCAGCCAATAGGCCATACAGCACCCAAATTCTTGCATTTCTCATGTTCTAGCTCTTTCTTTGACTGAGAAACAAAATAACGTCATCTCAAAGTTAAAGCACAATAGCTAGGCAGGAATTGGACAGAATATATTCACACAGAGTTTGAATTGATACAATTGTCCAGGAAGGACAGGAGAAGCAGAAGCATAATGTCACCTGGATCTAGCTATAATTGGTTGTGGAGCAGCACAGTTTAGAAAAGAGTAGTTTATGAAAAAGAGGATGGAATTGAAAAGTTAGATAAAGTCAGCCAGGTAACAGAATGTCAAATGCAGCCAGGTGTTTTTTCATGCTGCCTGCAAAAATCCTTTATTTTAAAGTATAAAACACAGTATAAAACATTAAGAAAATAAAAAAAAAATCTACTTCAAAACATATAAACAACAAAAAAAAACCTGCAATAACCCATCCAAACCCTGAGCCTTTACTCAGAATACATGCTCACTGAAGTCAGTGGGAGTTAGCAGCAAGACCTTTAGGATTTGGCCCAGTGACAATTATTTTGTTGTAGAGCTGAGCACTTACATGTGTTCATTGCAAAGCAATTTTAACACTGTAAGTTTTGAGCCCCAGAAGTAAGAGTGGAAATACTAACAGAGTATTAACTATAACAACTCTCAGCAGGTCTCAGCCTTCTTTTTTGTTTTAAGATGACACAAATGTGATAATTCAGTATGTGGGTTGTGGTGTTCATGTTCATTTGTCCTCAGATCAGCCTCTCTGCGAGATGTATTTCCATATTTGCTTCAAGAGATAAAGTACTATTTAAAGTATTATAAAACAGCTCTGTGAACAAAAATAAAATAAATTTTAAAAAAAAAGAGAATAAAATCGATAAAACATATTAGTGGAAACTATTGCTGTAGGTAGCCCAGCATTTTTTAGCAGAACACTGTTGTGTTTTGTGTTTTTTTTTCTTTTTTTTGAGGTCCAACGATGTCATACTGAGACAGAAGATCAGCACATTTCATATGTGAAATGCACATTTCATAGAGGTACAGACATGAGATACAGTCAAGGATGATTAATCTTACATTCACAATCCCATTTGCTCCAGATTATTCATGAGAAGGAAAAGAAACAAAACTCAGGTCCTATTATTATCAATCTGGAAGACTCTCAGCAGGTAGTTACCAGTGTAGCTTCTTTCACCGCAGCAGGGCTGCCTGGATTTACATCACTCTGAAACCCATCCTTTTAAACTCCAAATTTCATTGTGCCACATCTGCCACAGCAAAGAATAATAAATGACTGAATCAGGAGTTACCAAAAGGTTCTAAATGTTCCATTTAGAAGCTGAAATGGAAAAGAGCTATCCAAAAAGAGATGCAAAATATCGGATTCTCTGAAAGGACATCAGAGATAACAGTCCAAATGCCTTCTACATCCAGAGGCAAGAGATAAAAACATCCTGATAGAGACAAAGTATGGAGATGACTGGCTGTTAGCAACCAGGTGCCTGAGGTGGACCCCAAAGTACAAAACAAGATGTAAACACCTACCTTTCTTGAATTGAAAGTACAGGCTGATTTTTTTTTATTTTTTTTTTTTTATGGAAGGACTATTCCCAACTATCTCTTGTTTTCTTCATGAGCTTTTATTTTGGTTTCAGGAGGAAAAATTTGAGACAGTTCTATTGTCAGACTATGAAAGGGAGCTGCATAAAGGTCTGCACCTTTCGTAACCTGAATTATAAAGGATGTCCTGCAGCTGGTGCCACCTATGTGGAAACGGTTATTTAGCAGCAGGGAGAATAGAATCGTGGATATAGCTACAGGATTTGTAGTCTTTGCTCCTGAGAGAAGCAGACTGTCTTTTGTTTGGTGAGGTTTGGTGAGGCAGCAGGGGAGATCAAAGAGACAAAATATTTTGCAATCCTGATATTTGATAATGACTGAAGTGTTCTTCAGTTTGATTTGCAAAATGTTTTGTTTTATGCACATGTTGACAAAGGAGGGAGAACTGATGATCAGTGAGCTCAGTAGATCTTTTTTTGAGACTGATAATCTGATTTTTGTCAATTGGATTAAAAACTTCAGGAAGCTACAGTACAGATTCTCTGAAAGATACTGTGACTTGTTATCTTGAAATACTGCAAATTTGAGAAAGATTCTCTGCTAAAATCAGGCTGAATGCAAACCATGGTTGAGGGTTATTACAAGCATTTTTCCCCACAAAAAATAAACTTGAATCAAACCTGTTAGGAAGTTTGAAAAAATACTGATAGACACTAGACCTCATTAAGATAATATAATATGCATTCTTTTCTTTCTAGATTACTCTTTTACTCTTTCTAATACACCTTAGTTAAAAGAAATCAAAGGAATACATCAAAATAGAGCTGTTCAAAAACATAATAGCAAAAAATTATGTTAGATATAAAATTTGAGAGTTTGGGGTGTGGATTTTAATCAATTTTTGATTTAAAAAAGCCTTGCATTTTTCTTCATTTTCATTCATACAAGTATTATTTTGCATATGTTTCCTCCTTTTTATAAACTATTTTAAACTTTTTAAATGACTGTGAGTCTGTTGAAGTTACAATGAAAATATAATTTAGCAGGGAAGGTAATGTGAGCTCAGGTAAGTCACAATTACAGAAAATCGATCAGTGTCTACTCTTTTTATGCCTTAGGACTAAGTAGACAGTTCTGAATATAATAGAGAGAGAAAAGGATTTCCTTGAGATTTGATGTAAATTGATACACTTAATAAATTGTGTTTCCTCAAATCTATCACTCACTGGACTGCATTACTTTATTCTGTCATATGTGATGCTGAATTTTGAAGACATATAAAGGAATTCAAATGAGTAATCCCAGAGGGGACTTTCCATATTTTCAGGCCTTAAAACTTCATGTACTTTATCTCGCATTTATCTCACATATTTGCCAGTCCTGGTTCCTTGAAGAGTTAGAAGACAACACACATTAAAATGTAGGATAAGTTCAAACCAACAATTGCAAGGAGCAATTGCTGCGAACCAGGTGAATTTTTAGCTTGGTTTAAACAAACCAGAGTCATAGAGAATGAAGAGCTCTGCTAAGTAAACTGCATGTTTGGCTACATGTGCAGGCTGACCTCTGGATAATTCAGAGGTCTGCTAACTAGAGATGCAAGTGCACAGCTGGCAAAGAGGTAGTACATCAGGAGAGGGCTGAGGACATGGGATTCACACAGACATTTGTGAGGGTAGTGACACCTGGGCATCTCTTCAGATTTCATGCTTTCAAACCCTGAGGCTCTTTCAAGGATTTTTTGCTGCTATGCTCTGTCATGCCAATCAGAGCATTTCATTGTAGTTTAGGACTCTATGTGTGAAACAAAATCACAGAAAGAGCCCTGCCTAGAAAAGTTTATATTCTAAATAGGTCTGAGAATCCGTGAGCAGATTTAAAAAATAATATAAGACAGGGAGGAGAATCTGAGGACGATGATCAGAGCTGCAAGAGCCAAACAGAGTAGCTGAAGGTACACAATGAATCACTAATAATATTATTGGTAGGTATTATGACAAATGGCTCCTCTTTGACTATTTCAATACAATATTCAAGCAGAAAGTTTGAATTATTTACTTTTTACAACACTAGCAAACATATTTGTTGTAACAACAGCTAAGCAATCTGTTTGGGAAAATGCACAAATATAATATGTAGTAGATTCTGCAATAATGAGCACTCCCTCTTTGTCTGTCATGGATTAAAAGGATAGACCTTCCAAGAAAGCTGGCTAAAGCAAACACATCTGCATGATAGGGCCAGATTCTCAGACTGTATAAATCATCTGCAATTGAAGTGTGTTTAGCTAATTGTACTAGCAGAGTATTTTGACTATTTATTATTTAGAAAGAAGATGGTAGAAAAGAAATTGGCTTTGCTTACAAGTTTTATCATGGGTGCCTTGCCAAAAAACAATACAACCCCTTAAGTATTAGAAGTATCCTTTTATCTTGTTAATGTTATAAGACATGGTACTCCTCTCATCAGCAGGCAAACACACATATTGTTTATGAAATTGCATACTGCCTTTAGGCATGTTATAATCTTATTTTTGCTCATTAAAATGTCAGAGCATTTTCAACTCAAAATCTGTAAAAAACCTGCTCTTGTCTGTCCTCAAAAATCACTTGCTTTTGTATCTCTCAGTTTTAAAAAGAAAATCATTATCCTTCCTGCTCACAAAAAGTAAGCACTCCTATTTGAGCTGGTTCCCTGTTGGCTCTAGATCAGCACAGCTAGCTGGAGCCCAGAAATGCCGCCAGGGCAGCTTACACCCTGGCAACATCCAGTCCTTCAACAATGCAAGTAAACAACTGAAGTATGTTCTGAGAGTTGCTAATACAAATTGAATGTTCCTTGACCCAGAAAATGGACTGTGCTCAGTAGAGGAGATGCCATTCATCAAGACTTTGTTCTCTCCCTTATTTGAAGCACTTTTGGTCTGAGTCCCTTTTGGTAATAGCCCCTGTACCTGACATTGTCTCTAGCAAATCTACACAACATCATCTGAACCACGTGTGTCGAAGTCCTTCTTTAAAACCAATATGAGAGTCAAATAATTTGGAAATTTGCTCTAAGAAGCTGCAAGGAAGAAAAAATGGTTCCTTACAGAAGGTGGATGTTTATCTCACAGCAAAGTGAAATCTGTTGACAGAGCATTTTTAGTCTGCATACTAAACAAAAGAGCTACATTTTATAAGGCTTGCAGGATTCAAACTGGCTTGATGGCTCATTCCAGATCTGTTAACACCCTGAATTACTTGTAGTGGATCTAATGATACTGTTACACCAGTGTAAAGAAAGGCATAGAGAACAGCAAGCAATATTTTTGTTATTTATTGTTAGTCCAGTAGCAATATAGCAAACAGCTGATGTCTGAAAATAAGGCCTTGGTTATATGGTGAGTCAGTGAATTTGGGTTGATAAGTGGGACTCGTTTATTCATTTCTCCTGGAAAATAGTTAAGAGTGGAAATGTACAAACAATTTCCCCATAGGCCCCACACTGCCCAGGAGCCTCTGCTGCTGGCAGGGATGCTAGCAGTGACAGAGAGGGCAACAAGACCAAGCCTGTTGGGAAATCACCTGATGTGTGCACGCTGGGTGCTCAGCAGCCCCTGCTTCATCCTTCCCATCCTCTTCTGCTGAGCTAAGTGCTAATGTAGGCAAGCTGGAGAATCAAGGGGAAAATTGTTCCTAGATATCAGGGAGCACTTAAGAGCCTGAATAAAGTACTCTGCGGGGTAGATGCATATCTGTGTAATTACAAAGCTAGGGATTGTGAAAGAGCTCAAATCACATCTTTACGATTTTTGTGGGAACTTCTTGAATGAAAATTATAGAAAAGCATTGGGTGCTTCCAACAATTACATCAAATAAAGTCCTGGTGAGGGCAGGTGCAATTCCCATTCACAGCAAAAGCAGTGGCACGTAGCTAACACTAGCAATGAATTTGAATAGCTGTTCTTTTACTGTCTTCTGTTTTCTGCTTACAGTAGCTAAAGAGTTGTAGTATAGGGGAATTAGGAATGGAGGAGGGCTGATAACAGAGCTTCCTGATCCCCTGAAGCTTGAACATTCAGTGACTTGGAGGAAAATTGAGATTGTGCTGCAAGATACAGGAAAAAAAAGGTTAATCAAGCTCCGAGGTTGAGCTATTGCACTTATCTCTACCTTGCCTGTGGGGTTAGTATGTGCAGTCACTGTGAATCTGTGTGGCTGATAAAAAGCTTTTAACTAGAAACAAAGATTTTTCCCTTACTCTAATTTCAAACCACAGGAACATCCTGGCTTTAATATCAAGGGCTCATGTTTCCAAAGTGTCAACATTGTGAAGTCTCGTGATGCTACCACGAGTCTAGAAAACCTCCTGTGCTTTTGGGAATGTTATTTTTATTTAAATGAAAGCTAAATTGCAGCCTTGCTCACAATGGAGAAAATGTGAAAGACTTAGGAGATTTATTTCAAATATGTTTCTTAAAGCCTTCTTGTGCTTAGTTTAGGGGTTGTTTCAGTCTCAATACATGATTTTTCATTGAAGAGTTGAAGTATTGAGTGTAGAACAAACCCAGATGCAGGGTTTTTTCACAAAGTTTTATCATGTTTCTTCATAAGGTTTAATTTTGGACTCATTCATTCTGCAGAAATAAAGTGTAAATATTAAAATTTGCATCCGTTCCTCTCTATTGAAATTTTTTATTCCCACCTCAGGGGAATATTATAGCAGCTGTGGCATCACTAGCGCTTTAATTCAGCTTACAGCAGACCAAAATCAGACATATATTACATACCTGTATTTAATTACATTTGAAATCTGGCAATAAAAGAATGAGGATAATCCACAGCAAATTTCAAAATGAGGAGATGGTGATATTTAAGTAAGGGAAGTGATGCTTACTCAAGCGCAGTCTAATAATTACTTAAGCTTTTATGGTTTTATAGTTTATATAATATGTATAACAACCAGCCCTTGCCCTTGCTTGAGCCAACTTTTCCTAAGTAAACAATCACATACCATTGCCCTATTTCAAATTCTCTCATGAGCCTAATATGAGAAAGGAAAGTTGGATCTGATCTTTAAACCTGATGCCAATCTTCTGTGGCCCTGTATATTCTCCCATGCATGAAGGGCATAAAACCTGCTGATCTGAGAGATATTCTTAACAGTAGATGTGTGTAATTAGCTGTGCAAAATGCTAAATTTTGCCAATATTCTTCATTTTCTCCAAGTCACTTCTCCACACATATAACCTATTTGGGATGTAATAGTCCAGACTTCTGCTGGTGTTTTAGGTATGCAACAGAAGCCACGCATGCAGGTGTCTTCCAGTCTGAATGCAAATGGGCATGAAACCTGTATTTTGGCTAATGAAAGAGATGCCCGTCTTGTCTGGTAATTATTTAACCACATGAACCCAGGATGGTTCTCAGTGAGTTTCAGAAAGAGCTATCAGCTTGCAGAGCTGTGGAGGTGCATCCCAAATATGTGAAGGTAACACTCAACTCATTCTTGGGTATGTGTCCTCTGAACATTCTGCGGGGGGTGCACAGAATACACACAGTTTCATGCCCTTTAGTGTTTATCCATAAGTTTGGGCAGGTATAGCCTGAATGCTGGACTATTCTTTTTTGAAAATTTGACTTTTCTGCTTGGGGGAGGAAAAGCTGCTGGTAGATCCCTCAACTGGTAAATGGCTGTGCACAGGAGAATGGGATAAGGATAGCAAATGCAAAGCTTCTTAAAATGTACTGCATTCATTATCCAAACTAGCAGGACTGTTGTTTCATGATAAAACAAATACTGTATTGCACAGCTTAGGTTTCCTTCTCTGGCAGGAACAGCATTTTGAAATTTAATTAGCTTCATGTGGCACTGTAGAAATGGATGGCAAATCAATAATGGATGCCATTTCAGTCACCTTGTGGTGTTGTAATTCTCTGTGTTTTGCTACACTAATTAGGTCTGCCTTCAGTGAGAAATGTTTCAGGAGCAAGGAGGTGAATTATTGTTGAGTTCCTGGCTGTCACTGGGGAGATGAAGTAATCTCAGAACTGACTAACCTCAGTGACTTCAAGAGCTAGTAACTTAACATCCAAGAGGAAAAGGGAAGATCTCACATTCTCATGGTGCAGTTTACAGTGAATTTTAGGCTCAGTCAGTCCCGGCTTAGGCTTCAGCTGAAAAAGCATCAGAAACCATTAACTGCACTTACCTCATAGTTGGCATTTAATTACTTAATTGCTCTTATTTTCACATTCCCCTACAGACTGAGAGTTTCTTGCAAATAGGTATTTCCTTCCTTTGGATCCAGGGCTCCTCCTCTGAACCCAGAGTGAGTTGTGGGTGGAGAGAGGTGCATGTGAGATGGGCCCCAGATTCTGATGCCTCCCTATTCCCAAAGCCATTGTGAAGGAACAGCTCAGGAAGTAGAATGCAGTTTGCTTCCGTGTAGCAAACCCAAACACTGTTAACTGGAGCCAACAGCAGCTCCTTGTCTATTTATTTGACCCTGGGGTTTTATTGTGAAACACTGGGCAGAGAGCTGGTGTCTCCCTCTCCAGGAGCAAGCTGCTTGCTTCTGAAGGTGGAAGAGAGGCTTTCCCCCAGAGTGTCTTGACTCTCCTCTCCAACAACATGCTGTCAGCCACATCATAAAGAAAATGGATGGATAAGGAGCAGAATCTAGGGAGGGCAAGTACTCTGAGGCCGCTAAGTCAGTGTGACGTACCAGCTCTATGCTTTTTTTGGGAAAGCATGTAAACTCCCTCCCTTTATATTAGTGTGAATTATGATTCCAAATAATCATTGCTTCTAACATAAACAGTTTCTAATATAAACCATTCCTGCTGGTTTCCACAGACAGGCTGAGCGGCATGGAAAATTTCAGTTGTTACATCACAGTCACCCAGAGAATAGCAGCGGTGGTTGAAATTATTTTGCAGTGGTTTGAATAATGCTGAGTGAAAGGTGATACAGAATTATTGCACTTCACAGAGGGCAAACACAAAGCAGACTCAGAGCTGGCTTCCCTTTTACCTGGCCTCTCCTTGTGGGATGTTGGAGCTGACAAAACCACAAATTCGTGTGGGTAATTTCCTAATCATGTCAGTGACTCATCCAGAGCCCCTCTCAGCCTTATACAAATCTGGGGAAGAGAAAAATGAGAGGATGGCTGATATGGCACAAGAGCATTTACAGATAAAGAGTTTGAGTTAACAACTCTAATTTAGTAATGCCTCATTGTGGTGCTTGATAGTCTGACAATCAATACAATACAACAGACAAGAACATATGTGAATGTGTGTTAACTAGTATTAATTAATGCATTAACTATCAATTGGCCAGCTAATTACTCTTACTGCTGTTAAGACTTCTGGCCTTAAAAAAATAAATAAAAGTAGAATTTCTTAGTCAAAGCTAATCAAATGCATATAATCTAAAATATATATAATAAAAAATGCATATAATCATTGTTTCTGCCAAATTCAAGAAGTTTAAGTATATCAAATATAGTCACTGAATTCACTTGCCATGTACCACCATTTGACAGCTATTCCTGTAATGGCTTTACAGACTGATTAAGTATTCTTAGAGGATGAATAATGCTCTAAGGTCCGTCGTGCTTGAATACAAAGTGTGTATTCTCCCATGCCTACAACTTTCAGCAATACTTCTTTGCTGTTGTACCTGCAAATAAAGACCAAAAGAAGCATCCATTAGGACTATCAAGTTTATTTTCCATCATAAAACATCTGAAGGCTAGGTTGTTTTCTGATTGGGATCTGTTATCTTTGCTCAGAAATTGCTGGTTAAATGTTAAAGACAGTCTTTTTGTTTAGGTGGTTTAAGGTCTAACAGCAGCTCCCAGGTTCACTTGGCAAAAATATACCCCAAAAGCAGGAGCCTTGCATTGCTTTTAGAGTAGAAAAAAAATAGTAATTATAACTGTTTTATTTGTTGCAGCTGCAGAAACTGAAGCGATCCCTCTCCTTCAAGACTAAAAGCTTGCGGAGTAAAAGTGCAGACAATTTCTTTCAGAGGACTAATAGTGATGTGAAACTGCAAGTAGACTTGATGCCTGAGGTGAGCACAAGCACTGGGCAGCTCCCCAACTCAGACAGCCAGGCATCTTCACCCACCAGAGCCCAACAGCTGCCAGAAAACAGCAAGACTCACATCTTCCAGGAGCACATCTTCAAAAAACCAACCTTCTGTGATGTCTGCAACCACATGATTGTTGGTAAGAAACAGTTTATTTAAAATCTCATTGTGTATCCATGCTAGAAGTTGCAGGGTGACCTTTCTCTAATTTCTGCGACTCCAGAAGTCTCCTTGAGAATATTCATGCAGAGAGGTTCTGGATTTATGTCATATCTGCCACAGGCTAACACAAGTTCTACATGTGTTGACAGATGTCTTGCCTTGTAGACACATACTGTAATCACAAATTACAGGTGAGGGATTCAGCTGGAATCAAACTCTTCTGTCATCCAGGTTATACTGAGCACCAAGCACAAGTTGTATGCTGCACTAGAAGCATCAGAAATCCATATAGCAAGCGTGTCCACTATCCTCACTCTTTCCCACAGCAGTAATTTTAACTTTCTTCCTCCTCATGTCTGCCCTCACACCCTGCATCACCCCCAATTCCCTTTCACTGAGGTGACCATACCTACCTCCCCCAGCTGTCCCACATGTCATTTAAGGGAGAAGAAGTAGCATCTGCTGGGTGGTAGGCTCTTATCTGCTTGTGTAGGTGTGGGTGTTGGCTGTCTAGGATTAATATTTTGGGAGACCAGGTCAAAAACCAAATATAACAGCTGAATTTACACTACAGACTTTCTTAGGATTTTTCTACCTGATCCCTCCTACCTATCCCACGAAACCTCACACTAACTTTATACCTTTGAAAGATAGGCCTATCTGCTCTCTGAAGCTGTCCATGAGTATGTAACTTCTCATGGAACAGCCAGGGACTGATTGACTGACTGACTGATTGACAGACAAGAGAAAATTTTGTTATTGTCTCTAGTGTGCAGAAAAAACCTCCCTGCTGAGCCCTGCTTGTAAGGTAATTTTCAGTGCAATGTGAAGACCTAAAAAGACAGCCTTCATGCAGATCATCCATGGGGCTGTGCAAGGAGAGGTCAAAAGAGAAGTGCAAGTGCCTGGAGGTGTAGAAGCTGCATGGCTACCACAGTGGGAAGCTGCAGGAGTTGCTATTCAGAAATCTGATCCTGGAAATTCACATCCTCATGGCTAGTGTTGTGCACATGAATTGGTCTTCCTGCTTACTTACCATCTACTTGTCCCAGCACACTAGAGCAGGAGTAAATTCAGTGACAATTTACCAATGTGAAAGTGAGTGGCACAATTTCCAAGCTTTTAGGCAGGACAGGGAGCTAAACATGCTAATGATTTAGCTTCATGTATAAGTAGTACAGGTCTTTGAGTACAAAATATTGTCTGAAATTTGTATGACTTACTGTCAGAAACTTACATCCCTTGGCATAGAAGTCACTGCCTTTTAGGTAACAGTATGTTAAGCTCTTGAAAGATGCTGATAGGACCGATCAACATTTTTCATGTGAGGGTGCTCAGTGTTTCCCACTTCTGTGAGGAATTTATGGTCTTTGGAAAAGGCAGCTGTCTACAGAACATTAAAATTGATGCAAGACAATCTTGCTTCCATAAATTAACTTATATTCTCACTTCACCACAGCTGTACTGAATCCAAGGAAACGAAGGAATTTTAATCATCATTTTTTGTGTCATTTTCCAATCTTTTAAGGTTTTTTCCTACTTGAAGTGGTAAAATAAATGAAAGAGAGAAGCAGTAAAGTATCAGTATCAAGGAAGCTCATGGTCCAGAATTTGACAAGAAGTCTAGAAAAGTAGTTAATTGAAATAACTTTATATATGGGAAAAGGCCCAAAAGTTGTCTCCTTCAGTAATGAGGATGGATGTTCTATCAAAGCTTATTTTCACAAATATATACTGCAAATATAAGTTCCTTGAATTTCTGGCAGCTTCTTGTGAAGTTGTATGGAGATAAATATCATCACAAATCTGCATGACTCAGCAGCAGTGTTTCAAAATAGTGCTGCTCATGACGGATTATTGCTGGCAGCAAACTTTGCAGAGAGTAAATCCAGTTCATAAACACTCCTGCCCTTCTCCTTTGCTGGGCAATCTGTGTCCGCCTGGAATAGGAAAGTCCTGAAGCACATCTCTAAGCTTCAAAACAACAGCTTTAACCCCCTGTGCTTTCTGATTTTTTTCTGTTCTCTCTGCTGAGGGCTTTGTTTTTCTGTTCTGTGTCTTAGCCACTTCATTAGCTGAAGAAGCCTCTTAAAATTGCTGAAGAAACTAATGTGACCTATTTTGTCTGGTAGCAGTCTGAGTCAGGTAAATTGCTCTGACCTCCTCCAGCTCATCTTGCTTGGAGGTAAGGCAGAGGAGATGTTGAGAGTTTTACCTTAAGATGCCTTAGAGTATAGATGCCCTGATTTTCGTAAACAAACGTCTTCTCTGTTCCTGCCATCTTCTCTTTTTGCATTTGTGCCTGGTTTTGCCGTATTGTTATTTAAGCAGCGTGATAGATCTTGATGCTGTTTGCCATTCAATTAATCCATATAGGTTGTGCAGCTGTGGGTTATAGGAATAGAGAAGCAAAACGGGCAGCTTTCAGGAAACCCTGTCAAGCCTGCTCCCAAAGACAGACTGAAAAAGCCTCATTTCTGTTCAGGGACTCTGACTGCTTGAAACATGGAGCCGATTTGTTCTCTCTATTTGCATTTTTCACAGGCAGTGACATTTAAGAGTAATGAGTCTATGACTTTAAATTCCTCATTGATGAGAATAAAGACAAAGACAGATACATGTTTTGAAGGCTGGAGGAAAGATTCCAGGAAAATTGTATCTTGACTTTAGATGGCTTTAATTTTGCCACCAAGAATGATTCCAGGCTCACCTTAAATGGCACTCTGATCCATGAACTAAGCAGCTCTGTTTGGTACACGGCAGCATAAAGAACAGTGCACAGCATGAATGTGCCGTGATTGCTTCAGTCTCGCTCGTGGCAGAATCCGTCTGTAGCTTCAGAGTGAGCAGGACACATGGAGCAGAGGCAGCAGGTTCCCTGTGCTGCTCTTTTCACAGCAAAATTAAAGAACTTGAAACATTATCTTACTAGGAAAAAATACGTGCATCATCTCTCTTTGATCCCTGGGCACTAGGAGCCAAATATTGCCTTTGGGATTCAGTGTATATATATATATACATCAGTATATATATATATGGCAATCAGTATATATATATATATATATATATACGTATGAGTAAACTTACTCTTTCAAATGTTTTTCATGCATTCCAGAGTACAGTGCAACATATTCAAAAGAAAATCTGTTTATTGATGTGATTTCAAAAAAGAAAAAAGAGTATTAATAGTGTGCTTCATACCACACTTTGAAGGCAGGAGTTGGAGTGTTCCTATTAATTGTACTAGACTGAGACTCAAGTTCCACCTCAGTAAACAGAAGAAAAATTTGATACAGAAGCAGTAATTTTCTGTCAAATGAAGTAATGGAGGAAATTTCACATTTGAGGGAGCTTTGAAGAGTGCATGCAGAATCCATTTTACATTAATGGGGCCTTCTTACAGCATCTAATTCTCCAATAAAATCATCATTCCTAATAATGAATGCAACAGTAATAATTCACATAATTTCAGAGCAAATCAATAGTGTGTTGGAGCAGACTCTGCACTCCTTTCTCCCACTCACTGTTTTGCTGCTGTGAGTGCCTGGCATCGGTTAGTTTAGGACTGAAGTTTCAGCTGCATTGAGGGCTACATATTTTCCTAAACATATCCACCCCTGAACATCCTCTCTCAGTATGTCTCTTAGAAAACCACTAATTTGCTGGTTTTGGTAGTAGTATTTATTACTATTTTAGTATCTAACCCCAGCAAAGGAAAATTTTGAAAATCAAAGTGTCGTGGGGAATGCATTACTAGATCATCATTTAGGAGACACTGGTTTTATTGGGTTTTTATTTTATATCACAGTGAAAAGAAAACCATGTCAGATACCTCTGAGTTTGCATTGTGTTATCTACCATTTTCTGTGATTAGCAAGAATGTGGTAAGCTTTGGCAATAGCAAATTAGGAGAGGCAAAACCACCTAGCACCAGCGAAGATAGATACTGTTAAATTAATGTTGCATCAGGTTATGGTCTTATGTCTTATCTTATTATGTCTTATGGTCTTATGATCAGAAGCAAGTTTTTGCTTTTCTTCAGTCTCTGGTGTGTCATCAATCATCTCTGTGACAATTCGCTGTTGAAGAAAATATGATGTCAGTACTCTATAGTTGTAAAACATTGTGTATTTTTTAGGAAAAACCTCCATCTGTAGAATTCTCAACGTTTTACTCATTTGCAGATCATTTCCTGTGCTGATTCACATGGAAAAAATGTTATTTTCCCCATATTCCAAGCATATTACATTGGAATTAAAGCATTCCCATCAAAGTCAAATATAAGTAATGCAGCAAAAAAATAAAGCACTTTGCTTTTAAAAATATATTACTTTAAAGTCAATCTTTCAAAGCTGTGTTTAAAGAAATATATCCTTGTTTATATTGTCTCTTTCTTTGTGTTTCCAAAGTATATGTAACTGTTTCAGTCCATTCTTAACCTTAACTATGGCACAAAATTTTAATCAAACATCTGGGTTTTTTTGGCATACCTGTTAGAGCATGTTTGCCTGGAACAAACTTGCAGGAAGAGCAGAAAAAATTGTGGCTTGCAATGTCCAGTAACAGTCAAAACCAGGTCCTTCTGGGTCATGCCACCCCTGACATATATGGTGTTATAGGTGTTCTCAAGGCAACTGGGTTTCTGGTTTGGATGCAGATTCTCTGGACCTTTGTAGCTCTGGAGGTAAATAACTCAGTACCTGTCCTCTCAGGGAACTAACCAGATTGCAGTTAGAGAAACAAGTAAAAAGATAAACAAATAAACAAGTAAACAAGGTAAAACCAAAACATGGCTGTAGCATAGCTTCCTTTCTGTCTATTAATCAGTAGTGCTTAAGCAGTGAAATTGTGTTATCCCTTCAGAATTGACTCACTCCTACCACCGTCTGTTCTGGTTTAGCCAGTCATTCTGGAGGTTCAGACAGCCAAAAAAGTACCATGAATAATTCTTTCTCACTTCATCTTTTAGAAACAGCCTGTATTTCTTTATTTCTGTGCAGTTGTGGCCACTAGAACTTTCAACCACTTTTATCCCCAAAGCTGTATTGTAAAATCCTCCAGAAAGTTAGGGTCAAGGCTGATAAATTGGGCAAGCTTTTCAAATGCAGGAATAAAGGAAAGAAAGAGGTCTAGATTGAAGCTATGGTTCCCTTTTTCTGTTAGATTCTGCATTTGAACTTCTTCTCTTAGACTATCAGTAACTGCAACTAATAAGTACTGGAAAAACCCCATGGTTAGAGGAAGTGTTTATATAACTGTAATTTATGTGGATGTTTATTAAATATAGAAAAATTTCACAGGAACTATGACACAGTGCTTTCTGCCTCCAGTCTGATCAGCTCTATCCTAAAAAATATGCTTGACTTTTTTTAAGCTTGCTGCCTCATTTCATGAAGTAGGAATTCTGGTTTGGTCCAAACCTGCCTATATCCAGCATTATCCAGGTAGACAAAGGTGCAGTAAATGGTCACAGATTGATCACCACCTTTTGGCAGCAAGACAAAGTAAAAGTAGTCCTGGAAGCGTGACTGAAATGTTTTCCAAGGCTATGGTGGTTTAGAAGGCTCTTTGGACAGAGATCTTGGAAAAAACAAAAGGCATTTTTATTTATCTTGCAGGATGAAGGATAAAAATAATGTTATTCATTCAGTCCTGCCCTCCACTCTTCCTAGTCTCTCTAGCATCTCCCAACACACATGACCTTGAGGGAAGAGATTTGTGTTGCCACTTCATCAGAACAGAGTTGTCCCCTGTAGAGAAGGGTAAAGAGCTTCCAGCAAGGGGGACATACCCCTGGAGCAGGGCTTGTGTAGTCACAGCCAAGCCTTCCCACATCGATTCTCCAGAGACACTATTACTACTACAGCATAAATTTGTTTTGTTTATTATTAAGGGCTTCCCTATTGAAAGAAACTTTCAAAAGCAGTAAATCTTTTGTTTTTTCATTTGTGAGGAAAAATCATAAAATCCTGCGTGACCAATCCGATAGCCTTCTGTGATGGCATGACTGGCTGGGTGGGTGAGGGGAGAGTGGTGGATATTGTCTACCTTGACTTCAACAAGGCTCTTGACACTGTCTCACATAACATCCTTGTAGGCAAACTCAGGAAGTGTTGGATGAGTGGATGTTAATATGGATTGGGAACTGGTTGAATGGTAGAGACAGAGTCCTGTTGGAGGCTCATTGCTAGTGATGCTCCCCAGGGGCTGGGACCAGGTCCAGTCTTGTGCAACACATTCATCCATGACCTGGATGAAGAGATGGATGCATCCTCAGCAAACTCCCTGACATTACAAAACCAAGAGGAGCAGCCGATACCCCAGAGTCCTGTGCTGACATCCAGTGAGACCTGGACAGCCTGGAGAGCTGTATGGAGGGGAAGCTCCAGAAATTCAACAGAGGCAAACACAGGGTCCTGCACCTGGGGAGGAATAATCCCAGGCACCAATGCAGGCTGGGAGCTGACCTGCTGGAAAGCTCTGAGGGTCCCAGTGGACAACAAGCTGTCCAAGAGCCAGCAATGTCCTTGTGACCAAGAAGGCCAAAGGTGTCCTGGAGTGCACTAGGAAGAGCTTTGCCAGCAGGCTGAGGGAGGTGACCCTGCCCTTCTACTCAGCCCTGGTGAGGCCTCATCGGGAGTGCTGTGTGTCCAGTTCTGGGCTCCCTGGGCAAGAGGTACATGGAGCTCCTAGAGCAGGTCCAGTGGCTGGCTGTAAAGATAATTGGGGGCCTGGAGCACCTCACTTAGAGGACAGGCTAAGGGAGCTGTGGTTCTTCAGCCTGGAGTGGAGACAACTGAGAGGGGATCTCATCAATGTCCATAAGTACCTGAAGGGGGATTTGCAAGAGGATGAAGCCAGGCTCAGCAGTGCCCTGGGAGAGGACAAGGGTCACCAGGCACAAACTGAAACAGGAAGATCCATCTGAAAATGAGGAAGAACTTATTTACTGTGAGAGTTACAGAGCATTGAACCAGGTTGTCCAGAGAAGTTGTGGGGTTTCATGTTACAGAGATATTCAAGGCCCACCTGGCCATTATCCTGTGCAACCTGCTCTAGTAGAACCTGATTCAGCAGGAGATTGGACTAAATGGTCTCCAGATGACATTTCCAAACCCAGCCACTCTGTGATTCATTGAAAAAGGGCCATTGTGTAACCTGTTCAATAACTGGTACCAGGTGCCATCCCATATGTTACTAAGTGATCTACAGTCTCTGCCTCTACCTCCTCCTTCCTTCCACTAAATTTATTCCTGGATTTAGGACACTCCATTTCAGTTGACGACAATGAATGGCTCTGGGCACTTATAACTTCTGGCACTTTTGAGAGTCAGTGTGAGTGAGAATTGTTTAAGTCATCTCCCTCTGCCGTGCTAAGGTTTAAGGGAAACAGAAACATAATTTTTTAACGCATATCTGCTAAAAAATTGGTGTAAAATAATAATTTTACCCTATTTGATTGAAATTGAACCTGGCTTATCTTACAATCTCTTTCCTGAGTTAATATGTCTCCATAAACATAGACCTCTCCACTTCTGAGTGGAGCCCTGTAAGGAGGGCCAAACAAAAGCCTTCTGGAAATATGAAGTACTAATTTACCCAAACTGTACAGTATGCATTTAAGTGTTAGTTATAGACCAGTCAGGTATATGTAATATCATCTGGACTCTCCAAAATTTCGCAAGAGTGGATATTCTGTCTGTTAAAATAAATAAAGTGGAAATAAAGAGAAGTGAAGACGTAGAAACACATATGGTATGTGCAGTATAGATATGCTCCATCTACTTCTACTCCTATTTTTTGATAAATGTGGCAAAAAATATCCAATTCATGAAGTCCCACATTTGTAGAAAAGCTACAGGGAGCCACACATTATCCCTGCATCAAACCATTACTTTTCTTTGTTAACAAAGAGTTAAAGCATGCTTTAAAGCAAATATTGAAAAGAAAATATTTAGTTTGTTTATCCTTTGGGAGGGCTTCCTCCTCTGAGATGAAGCAAGAATGTTATCAGTAAATTGGATAATCAGGAACTGCTTAGCTGAGAAAAGAGGGTGGAAATATATTATAAATTCTAATTTGTCCTTGAACAGCATCAGACATGTTTCACATTTGTTACAAGATAATTTTCAAGCTCACTTTAATTTGGGAGAAATTGCTATTAATATGAAACTGCAGTTAATCCCTCAGTCAAAAGAGACTTTAAAAAATGTTGACCAACATTTGCTGTTTAATTAGATGGAAAACAATAAGCATTTCTAGCACATCTACAATTAGTATTTTAATATTATGTTAGCCGTGGTGATTTTTAACCAAAAAATACATTAAAACCACCAAACAGCCTATTCAGTAGTGAGTAGGCTCCTGGTACCATTGCTCCTGGTATCAGCTCTAGTGAAGAACATAATGGCAAGCTCAAGGTTTTTTAAAGGCCAAGGGATGAAGCAGAATGCAAGTGGGGTTTTTATGTCCTGCTATGTACTTTTCCAGAGCTCACATGGGATGTTGGGCGTTTACAGATAAGCAAATTAAGTGCATCTTCTTTCAAGCTGACCTTCTTGTAAAAACATTATTTTTCTCTTTAGAGTCCTTATCTGCCAGAGTGTGACTGTTGTGTGGATAATTATAATGCTGAATAGCTGACAAAAACATTATCCAGAAGCAAAATTATTAGAAGATTTACCTTACTCTGAGTTGCAGGCATCTTAAAATGAGGTACTTAACAGAAATGCTTCTGCAAGAAATAGCACACTGCCATCATGTATAGTAAAATGCCTACCCACATTTGCTTGTTGCTGTCCTTAATATAGAAGGATGTCTCAGGGAGCAGTGATCCTTGTGGCTCACATGGATCATCGCATGTTTTCCTGCTTTGGTAATAGGAATGCAAGTTACTGCAACTTCACCAATGCTCTTCTCTGATCTGCCAAAATTTCAGTTCTCCAGGGATACACAATACGGAGCTGTTTCCGCCCTTGACATAAGTCTATCTTATACACTGAAGGATGTTGCAAACACATGAGTCCTGACTTTTCATTCTGAAGACACTCTCAGTTAAAAATTACATGTAGTTGAAAATTTTACTTCATTTTAGTTTCCTTTAGAACATGCAGGGAGTTGGCTATGTCCATCATTTGAGAGGATTTTTCTTATTCATTTAAATAGTAACTGGTGCCACATGGAAGTGTACCTGTAGGTGTGCTCTAGGCCAGTACTGCTATGTGTCAAGTAATATATTCTCTCAGGTTATAATATCTGTTTACAGCAGCAAGGTGAGATACTGCCTTTCTTGCAGTGTTTATTACACTATTAAAAATTCCAATGTGGAGAGCATCTGGGTACCGGGTTTTATAGAAGAAACAATGACCTTACAGATTTTACCCTCTTTATTTTTTCTTACACTATCTTCCTCCCTCCCCACCAGCCTTTCACTCCCTAAGTCTCCCCTTCCCTGCATGGAGGGGTCACTACTAGTGACATTGGGGCAGAAAGTCATGTTTATTCCTGCTGGGATGCTGCTTGAAGTTGCCCATCTTAGGCACAGTTCCTGGGCATCCCCTGGCATTGATGTCCATCACTGATGTACAACATTGATGTCCATGGCTTCTTCATCTTCAGGATCTTCCTGCATTTCCCAGATCCCTTCCCAGGCCAGGATCTTCACCTTTGGTCCCCTTCTTCTTTCTGAGAACACTTCTTTCTTTCAGTAACTTTTGGCACCAAATATTTTTTCTGGAAACCAAGCTCACAGTTCCTCCAGTCTAAATAATGTATGTGCATAAGAACAGCACATTATCAGCCTTTTAACTAGTGCTCTGGTCTCCTGTCTCTTTATTAATTTTAGGATTTGGGATATGCTGCTTTTGTTTAGTGAGAGTGTTATCAACATTTCCAGCAGCTAATAGTGGTTGCAGCTTGCAAGTAGCAGCCTCTTGTCTGAGAGTTCAGGGGTTCTGTTTCATACATTCACCCATGCACTTACAGAGCAGTTACCTGCTGCCTTTTCTGTTCACAATTTCAGCCATTCTTTGCCAGTGACAGCTCCTAAATCTTAATACCTGTATTGACATACAGTTCTGTGCCAGTACCTTCTGACACATTGATCTGCTCTTTGCTGGTCTTTTGTTATATGTTATAGCTTTGTACACTGTACAACTGTACAACAGACAGATAATACCTGCCAAGCCTTTTGCTGTCCCTCTGGGTTTCACTACTCTGATAGTGGTAGCACAATTATGGTGGATGTTTATTAAGGTTTTTGGACAACAAACCACATAGCCATGCTGGTCCAAAGGCACATGTGTAGGTGAGAAAATCTATGGTTTGTGTTGCCTTTGCTTGTTCCTACTGGAAGCCAGGGTGAATTCAGATAATGCAAATACTGTCTAAATATGGACAGCTTATGAGCAATGCATTGAATTATTCATGTTGATTGACAAAATCTTAAAAAGCAGATCTTTGGTGATTTTGATTAATGATTTAATTATTTAGCAATAGAGTGAAATTTCAGCTTAATGTCCCCATTTTTTTCACTGTGCAGATTGACCCTTGGGCAGGTAATGTTCTTTTTACTTTGCTGAGTTACATAAATTTCTGTAAAATTACATGACAGAAGTTTTTCTTATTCATTTAATTATTAATTGGTGCCTTATGGAAGTGTACCTGTAGGTGAGCTTTAGGCCAGTATTGCTATGTGTCAAGTAATGAATTCTTTCAGGTTATAACAGTGAAGGCTGAGGTTGCCTCTTTGACAATTGTAAATGAAGTGTTTTTACTTCCCAGCTTCTGTGATTTCACTGAAATCAGTTACTATTTCTGGAAAAAAATTACCAACACCCCACCCCAACTCACTCCCCCCTAGCCTGCGCTTGGCATGAAAGGTTTCACTTGAATGTTTTTCCATTTCTTGGAAATCAGGAAGAATTCACGGAAAATAGGAACAGATATTGGAAGGGGCTGCTGAGGCAAGTGGTGGAGTCACTGTTCCTGGAAGTGTTTAAGGAAAGACTGGATGTAGGTTTCAGTGCCATGGTCTGGTTGACAAGGTGGTATTAGGTCATAGGTTGGATTGATGATCTCAGAGGTCTTTCCCAAACTAGTTGATTCTGTGATTGTATATTCCTCACGTGGAAAAGAAACTGACATTTTGTTATAAAATGTGGTTGTAAAATTCTGAAAGGTAGAAGCACATTGTGACTAACTGTGGAAATAACTTCCCTGAAAACTGATCCCACCAAAGTGGTGCAACTACCCAGTTACTTATGGTAGTGCCCTGAATTCCCTCTAGTCCAAGCAAATCATGCTGTCAATACACCTGTAGCTTCTGATGAGATCTTCCTTAGCTATGTGTGACCCAAGGGAAGAAATGGCTTTGGAACAGAAATCTGTGCGTGTGGCCAAATCTTGACCAAGCACTGGCTTTTAGCCACATGTAGTGATCTTCTGTTGCTCTACTTCCTATCTCCATCATATATATGTATATAATAGGAACTAAACATCTTATAGTTCTAATTGATTTTCCTGATCTTCTGGCAAATAGCAGTCTCTCATTTCAAGCCCACTGGTGATGGTGGAGCCACATAAGCAACAGGCTGTGTTAAAAATCCGATAGCAGAGAAGAGAGGACATTGAATCCCTTTGCTGAGGACACGCTGTTCTTTTGTTCTGTAATTCTTTTCTCAAATTTTCAGCAAGCTCACAGTCCTGGTCTTCCTTTCACATCATAGTTTTTGTTCAGATTTCTGGTTTCTGTTTTCCAGCTCCTCTGTAATGGTACAAGGCCCTTGGAAGATAAAGGTTTTGGCACATGTGAGCAGCCTTACAAAATTCAACTGCTTTTTCAAAACATTCAAAACACAGGAAAAAAAAGGCTGAAACTGATGACCTTTCATTTCAAAACATGTAAGAACACAGGTGCAAATAACCTGAGCCTGTCAAAATGGAGACCTTGTTTGAAATATGACTTTCATCATCTGCACCTCAGGAAGAGTTACTTAAGATGTTATGTTTACTAATACTACTGAGACCAAGATCAGCCATTCATCTCTGCTTTTCCTCATTTGAAAAACACACCAAGCTTAATTTGTCCATGTTCCCTTGTCCTGTTTAGTTCTGTCACCATCTCCTCACACAGTCAAGTTTATGCCTATTCTCTCTGAAATGTTTTTCTTTTCAGCTAAGCAGCCCAGCTCAAAGACCTATGAGCACAAGTTCATCAATCTTGAAAATTATCTAGAAAAGTAGGTATCAATAAATCAGTGCCAGTTTGTTCAGAGCACAGAATGTTAGACATGATTTAGCATGTTTAGTGTTTAGGGGACAGGGACTTTTTCTTTCAGTAATAGCTGTTAGTTTATTTACCATGGCGTTCCAGCATCCTAATTAACATTTAGATGATAAAAAACCTGAGATGATATTTTAAGAAGTGCGGAGGTGGATATTTCCTTTCAGGGATAGACTTTTATAGCAAAGCTGCTGAATATGTGAAAAATGCATTTTGAAAAAAATTCTTATGGCCAAATTTTTAAAAGGCTTTATTTTAGCAGGGGTATTTTTCATCTCTATAACTGTCTTGCAGAAAAACCTGCCTATTACTGCCTCATTTTTTTCTCAGCATGTCATTTCTAAAGAAAACTATGCCACTAGGAAGTCAATTCTAATTTTATGCACTGTTATGTAGCCTGCCTACACATAAGGTAACTTTTCTTGCTATTTAAACATTGGATATTGTTATGGAAAAACTGGGGGTAGGCACTCAAATGGACCCACAGCTCTCAATGAGATATAATCTAAAATTTATTCATTTGAAAGGATAGGTACAGTGATTGGATATCAAGTCCTACTCTACAGAAAATAAATGTACAAGCTCCAGCTTCTCTACACACCCCGTTTGGTTTAGAGTAGCACAAGGTAAACTCATGGGAACGGGACACTTCAGGCAGTCAAGGCATCAGGTCAAGACCTAGCAGCTTGCTCCCAGGTTCAGAAGTTCCTCCTCTCATATGGTTGGACATCCCTGTACAATGTGCCTCATCCCAAGAAATTATAAATTTAACGTGCCCAAAGCTCTGTACTTTTTGAGCTGGCAGATTTAACTGTAAAAAAAAAATCCAACTCACAACTTAATAAAGAAAAATATGCCATTACTAAAAGGTAACTCTGTGTCCATCAATTTAAATTCTCAATCAGGTATCTGGCAGCAATGACTTCTAGTGTTCAGCCTTCTAGGGTGGCTGCGGAAATCTGTGTTCAGGCTTTGATCTGTGGAATGTCAGCTGGGGAAAGTGATGGGGCAGCATCAGTTAAAAAAAAAAAATAATCAGAAGATTGCCAGGCATTAGGACAGAGCATAGTTCCCAAGGTGGCAGGAGGCACTTGGGGAGGCTGAGGCTGAGGAAGGGTGAGAAAAGGACTTCCCAGCTCATTCTTCCAAACCAGCCTAGTGGTTTGGATAAATTAGGCTCAAGGTTTTTAACTTTAAAGATCTGGATGTCTCATGTAGAAAATGCAATTTTCTGATCTCCTCTTGATTGAGATAGAGCAGGAGCAGGAGAAGGAGAAGCGCTTGTCCAGCAGCCGCCAGCCACAGGGGCAGGAAGCTGCTGCAGAGGAATTTTTAAAAATAGTCATCTCTTTCAGCATCAGAGCTTTTACTCAAAACCAATTAATTAAAAACTAAGAAGGAGGCATGAGAGTAGAGTGCACAAAGGCTTAGAGAGAACTGCAGAGGCACCAGTCCCATTTTGGGGATTTCCTCTTTTTAAGGTGACATCCTAAACTCTTCACTGCTGAAATACTGGCCCAGCTTGCTTAAAATTCTCAATTTCCCATAAACTTTGGCATGGATCAAGCTTTCTGGTGACAACTGTAAATGCATTTAGGGAGAATGGGGCAAGACACTCATTATTTTTATCAGCCTCCCACCACAGAAGTTGAAGTTCTATGGAAATTATGTAATTTTAAATATATTTCTTTTTGAAAGCTTTAAATCAAAACAATTTCTGAATGATATGTTCCTCTCAGCTGGAATAATAAAAAAATAGTTTTTGGGTCACAGCTAGATTAGCTGGAAGTGACAATCTCTCTGTGTCTCTTTCCCTTCCTCTTTCTGTCTTTTAGAGACCTGAACGTTTTTATCCTCTCCTTTCTGTTTTTCTCCCCACTTTGGCATAAGTGCCTAATATAGTTATGTTTATACAGCCAGTATAACATCATGTTGTTACCAACATCTGCAGTTTTCTTTGAAATTTCTCCAGGCTGTAGGGCTCGTTCTCCCTCTCCAGTTATTAATCTTATGTTGAGACTTGGAACAACAGGCAAAAAGCATCAGCCAGCAGTGC
This sequence comes from Calcarius lapponicus, assembly GCA_039654755.1. Lineage (NCBI taxonomy): Eukaryota > Metazoa > Chordata > Aves > Passeriformes > Fringillidae > Calcarius > Calcarius lapponicus. Next base: position 69,333,340 of record CM077464.1, read on the forward strand.
TGTGGCCATAGCTGTGCTGGCAAAGGGGATGATACAGGTTCCCTTTGTGTGTCTGTAACAAGCAGATTCTCATTTGTATTCCTTAGGAAAAATGTGACTTTCCTGAAATGCACAGTAGTTACTAAACTGCTTTTGTAAGGAAACACAGAAAAAAAAGAGTTGGAATCAAATTCTGCCCTGTTCCCTCTGTCTTTCTCTGCCTATAAATATTTCCATTCACCTATATTGAGGTGTTCTGTTTCTATTTAGGCTTCCTCCAAAAAAGATTTAAATTTGTAAAAGTGATGCAGTGTGTCCTTTTAGTGGTATTTAAGGTCATATTATCAGAACAGTTTAAGATTCAATTTTCCATGACTGTTCTGGAAAACCTAGCCTCTGGTTCAGATATTCAAATGGGAGCTGACCCAGTCACAGAGTATTTCTAGTGAGGTGTTATTAAACATGACCTGATTCTCAAAACAATGCATCCTTCCAGACCTAGGTGCCTGGATACATTAGCTGATATCTCAAGAAAATTACTGGGCAGAACCTCATTTGTAAGTTTATTTAAGACCTACTCAGTATTCTGGCCTGAAATGTCCTCTTTTTTTCCAGTGAAATACTGTTTCTTTTGTCAGTTTTGCCACTTTTACTGTTTGAAAAAGGAATATTAGCCTGTACAGACTTGGAGATAGTTGATAACATTAATGAATAGGACACAGAAGACATTTTTTTAATGTCTGTGTGTTTTTTAGTCTGTATGAATTTCATAACCACATAGACACTGCTTCATTCACCAAAGAGGACACGTTAAGTGTTCATGGATGCTATAAGTCAGGTAAATATGTCTAGTAATTTCCATTCTAAACCCCCACTTTTAGAGTTTGCAATTTTTATAACTTAAACACCAGCATCTGGGCCAAAATAATATTAGTGCAACCTCTGACAGTTTTACCCCTTATTTCCCTAAACGAGAGCCATCTCATACAAGTTTTGGCAAGGGACAAAGACAGTGAGCCCATAAGAAAACTCATGAGGCCGTTAATCACTTTGTATTTGGAATAAGGCTAACATGGGACTCAAGAGATGATGCTTAAAGACACACACTGACTGAGGAAAATAAAAAATAAATGTTGAATAGAACTGCCCATTCATCAAACACTGTCTGCTCTGTTTGGTGAATGAAGTAGTGTGCCTTGAATAAAAATAGTGAAAATCACATCCCCAGACAGCAACCAAAAAGCAACTGAGCAGGATTTTGTTCTGTCCTGCTCAGTATTTACCAACCAGCTTAAGTAACCTTAGTAACGGTTTTTGGAGAAAAAGGTAGGAGGGATGATTCCTTTTTGAAGGTAATGTCAAAGCTATCAAAGTTTACTCCCCCTTTGAATGAAAACCAGAAGTAAAAAGTAGTTAGGTTACTCCAAGTGGAGCTTAATTGTTAAGCCTTTAGTTCTGATCCACCACTGACTGAAATTATTCCAGGTGGGCTAAGATAAGCAGTGACTACTGTATGTGAGTATCAGTAGCTTCCAGCTTTGCTTTAAGGTTGGTATAGGGGAATATCTGCTGCTGGGAATAAACAGCAGGCTGCAATCAAGCCATCAGCTATTTAGGGGGACAGAAATCAACCTAGGCAGTGATGGTCAGGCTTGCAGATCATCAGTGTGTGCTCAGCAGATGTCCCTGAGGAGACTGTGTTAGTGTTGAGACTTCACTAATTGGAGCACTGCACCTTCCAGACAGTGCTGTAACCAGCTCAAATGTGAACCCTCTCCTTACCCTTCCCCTGCCCTATGCTTCAATCCACAGAAAGATTAACCCAGTGGGAGTAAGCACACCACAGAGAGGCTTTCAACTTCAAACAGGGCCTGGTACCCTCTGGCAAAAAAAGAAAATTATCCTCAAATGGTCTCTATTGTGTTGTTGTAGCTATTGCTATTATTGTTACTATCTTTGTCGTTGTATTTTTTTTTTTTTACTTTATGAGTCATTAATACCACTTATTTTCTAGTATTTAATGTATGTTCAGGCCAAATTCCTAACTTTCTTATGATTTCCAGGGGAATTTATTGGGAAATAATGTTTCAACACATTGCTATATCCTGTGCCACTACTTTAGGCATAATGAAATAACTCTCTTATACCAGTGCATGACTGTGGATCTGTCACTATACTCACTCAGCTTTAAATAACATTCTTGCAAGATCCGTGTTCTGCCTGCTTTTTCCCTATTTTAAACTACCAGATGTCTCCTAAAACCTGCCCCATTCAGGCATCTGCATGGTCAATAAGAGTGCATAAATAGGAGGCCAGAAATTGATGCAATGAGTCAAACCCTGGTCTCATTTTACCTGTACTGAATGAAATCTCTTATCTGTGGTGTGAGCTGTGATTGTGCCTCATTTCTGAATCTCAGAAACTTTTGGGTCAGGTACATTGCCAGTATGTAGTTATCTGATTCCTGGCATGCACTAGTTTTGAAACAGTTTAGCCATAGTTCTCTGAGTGATTTAGTGTAATGGGGAAGAAAAACTGAAGAAATAATTGTTCTGTGTTCATTTCTACAATTGTTTCTTGTAGAAATGCCATTTTCAGAGCTTGAGATATGGTGGTTGAGCATAAATACAGCATAAATGATTCTTCTCCAAACTCTGTAGTTATTCCTCAGTGGGAGGCAGGGAGACGCAGGGAAGTTTTTTCCAAGCTAGCCCCACTGTAAACCAAGTAGTTAGAACTGAAAATGGGTTGAAGATTGGAGCTTTTGATAGTTACAGGGATTTCATTTTGATTTACAAAGCCTTCTTGTAGACTCAAGTGTGTGACAGAAATACTTTTCCTCTCTTTGAAGCCACTATTTAGCTACTCAGATATAAAAATATGGCACTCAGCAATAGAAATACAGTATTGTTCTTTTGTAATTGTCTTACTTATTTTCACATGATCACAGAATCCTGTTCTGAAAGAGTTGGGGTTTGATTTTTGAAAGCAACTCAGATGCATCACATTCATTTTGCACATCATTTGGGCACACAATTGTTTTGACAAATGCGTATCTTCTGTGGTCACATGGTTATAACATGTAAGGACCAACATCCACCTTGTAAAGTTCACATTAAAATGGCTGCAAAAGCATAACATAGCCAACAGGAGGGACTGTGAGATTATCTGCCTCTTCACAGCTAAAATTAGGAGCACCTTGGTACAGAGCAGCATGAGAGGAGAATTAGACCCCGGTGTAAGCCCTGATGTGTTGCATAGGCCAACTGTGATGTCATTTTCCTGTTCTCATTCTGCCCTATAAATATAATGAAAAACTGTCAGGGAAGTACTCTTTTCCCAGTGCCAATTGTTGATCACCAGGAAGGGTGATTCAGCATTTCATCATCAGTAATAAAAGCACAAAGCCACAGAAGTCAATATTGGTTTGGACATGTGTAATTGAAAAGAAACTATAACTGAAAAAATCGTCACAGCACACTAACCCAAGTGCAACCATGCAGGAAAAAGAAACAAATAAACAGGCATGTGTTCTTCTAAGAAATCCTGTGCTTGCTAGGAAAAAAGACCTCAGAAAAATAGAAAGGATGTCTGCACACACTGAAAGGTGGCTAAAAGGGACAAAAAGTGGGGAGCGGGCACTGACCCCACCCCTTGAAGTCCCCGGGGCACACCCCACTCTCAACCCTGTTCAGTCCCTATCACTCCAGCAGTCCCTATAGGAAGGTGGGGAGGGTCTTGGTTCCCTGTCCTAAAGGAAGCACACAGGTGAAACATCTGAGCCTGGCTCATTGCAACAACCCATGGCTACCTCAGCCTGCCTTACCTGGCTTGCAAGTGGCCCCTTCAGACACCTCTTCCTCTGAAAGTGGAACACAAGGCTTGGGTTTTGGCACCAACTTGATGAAACCTTCCCTGAAGTACTTCTTTCTGAGGTAGCACTTCACTGAATGAAACTGGCAGCATGTACATAACCAATGAGCTCAATGAGTACTTTCAAATGCAGGATCCTGACTAATATTTATCATGTCTGACTAATGAAGGCTGGTTAAAATGTCAAGAGTTTTTAGGGTTTTTTATTACCTTCTTTCATACTGACTCTGGCAGTAGATATAATGAACAGATATGTTGTTTACTCGTTTCATTTACACAGTCCTGTAGAGGATAGAAGAGTTGCTGCAGCATCACTGCTTCTTCATAGTTTAGGAAGTGTTATGGTTGTATGAATAAAAGTGACTGTTCCTGCCTGGAAGTAAGCAGACTTGGGTCTGTCATTTAAGGGTAGGTCCTCACTGAAGCTAATACAGAACTACGTTTGGCCTAGTGGGAGAATTCTGCTTCTTTAAAGCAAAATCTGCTGTAGCTCCCCTACCTGTGACACGTAACTTTTCTACTGACAAGGGAGGAGAGTATAATCAAACTTGTGGCACCCTCACTTCCCCACTGAGGGACATGCAAGGAGCCCTTCCTGCACCCTCTGAGCACTGGCCCAGGATGGTGAGAGCAGCAGTCCCTGGGAGCAATTGTCAGTATTGTTTTGAGCATGTGTAATTGAAAAGAAACTGTAACTGAAAAAATCCTCACAGAACACTAATCCAGAGCAACCATGCAGGAAAAAGAAACCACACAAACAAGGATGTGTTTGCCTGTGGGTGGGAAATGGCAAAGGGGCTGGGTTAACCCTCTCACATATGCCTGGAGCTACCTCTCACCCACAAAACCTGGGCCTCCACTGATGGCCCAGCTCCCCAGAGTAGCTCCAGAGCCAGGGTGCTCCTTCAGTGGCTCCCTCAGCCACGCACAGCCACACCAAGACCTTTCAAAATAACAGGGGTTTTGCTTGGTGCTCATGAGGCAGAGATGCTGTTGGTCAGATTATCATATAGCATAGCATAATCCAATATAAATCTAAAGGCAGCAACAGCCTGGGAAAGAGCCTGGGGGACAAGTGCCTAAAATGGAGAGACTGTAAGGAAAATGGGTGTATGAATGTGCATTTTTAAAAGCAGGTAAGGCAAAGAATGCTGCCAGTATTTGCTCTACTGCAACTGACTCCATCAGTTCTTTCAGGTCACTTGTTTAAATGGATGGAAACTATTGATTTTGTCTGATTCAATCTCTGCCATGCATTTCACAGGGACGAACGCTAAACACGGACTGCGCTGTAAGGCGTGCAAGATGAGCATCCACCACAAGTGTGCCGACAGCATCGGACAGCAGCGGTGCATGGGCAAGCTGGTAAGTGAGCAGCCCAGGGCAGCTTGTGCTGGAGCTATTTTTGTGTGTCTGAACCCCAGGTGTGCATTTAGCTGCTGCATTAACAGAACCCACACCAGGTTGCTTTACTGAGGCGGGAAAAGTGAAGCCAGGTGGTGCCCTGTTGTCAATTTGGGCAATTGCTGCTGCACAAGGATGGAAACAAAACCAAGGCACAAATCCAGTCTGCTTTGTGGGTGTGAAAATACAGTTACAGAATACAAATTTAGCTAGCTAACAAAATTAATTACTTTGATTTCAACAATGCTTGCTGTAGTGTAAACCTCTCAAAGAATGCTATAAATTAATCATAGTGTTTCAGTAGGGTTTAAGAAATGAAAAATCCTCCAAATTATGTTTTATTGTTTTCTCCACAGTTAGGGCTTGAATAAAAAAACATAATTCACCTTAAAAAGAAAACCAAGGGATATTTCACAGTAAGACACAGCAGAGTTTGAAGCAATCTCTCAGCAGGAGGGGCTGGGAGGAGCCTGCCCCTGTAAGGACACAACACTTCAGTGCTTGTGTTGCCTTCTGAGCAGCAAAATCTCATTGGCAATGGCAGTACACTGTGTCTGAGACAATTATAACCCACCTTGTTGACTATGACAGGAGTAAGGTTCCTTTTGGTTACTTTTGGAAAAAGAACTTGGAAAAATACCAGCTGGAATATGAAAAGTGAATAATCATAGATTCATGTTTCAGATGTTCTCAGATTTGTTGTGACTTGAAGACACTTGAGACAACTGAGCTAAAACCAAACAGTTTTACTGTGTTAAGTGATGGGAAAATGCAAGCGCTGACTTTAAAAGTGCTACAAACCCCACCTTTCACTGGAAAGATCCTTTTCTGTCCAAGAGGGCTCACTGAAAGTTATTGCTGTTTATATCCTCGAGTCAAATCTTCATGTATCTAAAACATAATTATAGTTCTAGTATGAGGCATTCTGGTATAGGGAATTGGTCTGTGAAGAGCTGAATGACAAGCCCTGGACAAGACAAATATTATCCCATGTTAGTTGTTTCATGCATTTCTTGATTCCAGCCTCAGCTCTTGTGGTTACTAGTTTACAAAAACAGAAAAGAGAGACCAAATTTACTTCAGGAAGTTGTCAGCAAAGTCACAGGAGTTTTGTGAGCTCATGCTGGTGCTCTGTCTGAATCTAGCCTGAGGGCAGACAAAGGCTGAAGAATCTGGAATTTATTCCTCTAAGACTCCAAGACTATCAGTCACCTCAGTCTTTTTCAGTCTTTTCTGCAGCTCATTACCTGAAGAACTAGTTGTCTATCAGGTTTTGATGTATGAACAGAGGCTATGGAAAATATGCACATCTCTTCAAATCTTCCTCACTTCTCGCTGTGACTAGAAGTTCTCGCAGTCTGCAGACATTAGAAATTTGAGATCATTTGTAAAATTCCAATGTTTTGAAGGCATTCATTTTGTTTACTAAGAATTTTCCTGAATTGAGATACATTTTTAGAGTGGTATAGGCACCATTATTTGCCATATTATGGTATTCTTTAATGATAAAGCTTGAGTTTTTATGGTGCATTTTTCTACACATGGACACTATGGGAATATCTGATAACAGTTTGGAGAGCTTCTTGACCTTACAAGACAAAAGAAAAAAAAAAGCAGTAGAAGCTGCAGTCAGTCAGCAGAAAACCTTAGAAAAACCTGTAGGAAGTTTCTAAATTCCTTTGGTTTCACATATGTGTATGTGGGAGCATGAGGATTTGGAGTTAGAGTGGGGATGGATAGTCACATGTTTAACAAATAAAATACAATGCAAATTCACATTATATTTAGAAGATAGGGAGAGGGAAAATTCCCAGAATCTCAAATGATTCAGCACTTCTGCTGCAATTAATTAGTTTTGCTTTTGTGTAAGACAAAAGAAAAACGAGAGCTGAAAATGAGCCCCTCCTTCCACACAAATATAGGAAATTTTTTTTTCTAGGCGAAAAATCAAATAAACATCTGATCTCTAAACCTCACAATGATGGAACAACAGGAGGCAAATTTCCAGCCTCACCATAATGTTCTACCATTAACCAAAGAGCTGAGGCTCTTTCTATTTCATCAATCAAGGCATGCAATGCACTTCACTCATTTTTGCTTTTTGTCCCTCCAGCCAAAGGGATTTCGACGGTACTACAGCTCACCACTACTCATTCACGAACAGTTTGGCTGCATCAAAGAAGTGATGCCTATTGGTAGGTTTTGACTGCTTTTCCATTCAGTCTTCCCTTGGCAATGCTCTGCAAGAGCAGCGGCAGAATTCCAGCCATGGTCTTTGCCCTCAGCAGCCGTCCAGCTCCTTACAGTGACTGGATGCCCTTCTGCCACCTCAGGAAAGGACCACTTCAAAGATACAAAGCTGGAAGAGGAGAGGGTGTGTTCACTGTGTGTTTCACTCAAAACCCTGTATGCATACCTCTTAGCAATTGCCCTGCTTATCATAACAACTGCCTGAGAGCAAGGTAGAAACTTGGGAGTGAAGAAACGCTGAAATATTGAGATGAGGGTCTGAGCTGGGAAAAAACAGATAAAAGGGAGATCAAAATAGCAGGGAGCATTTAAATCACTGGTCCAGCTTTTGAGGGATGCAGCTAGGTTCCTGTCCTTTCTCATCCTTATTTTTTACTATCCTCATATTTTTCTTTATAGATCATGTCTACATATTGTCTCAGTGCTTGAAAGGACCTTTTTTCCTCACTGTAATACCAAATTTCTGAAAAGAAACATTATGAAACAGATAAGTTAAGTTTATTCTGGAAGATATTTTTCCCCACCAGTACTCTAACCAGGCAGACCTGGAAGTGAAAAAAAGTCAAAGCTAAAACTAGGCAGTTTAAACTAACAGTTTAAAACTACTTGTCTGATGACATTTGCATTCTTACTGTCAGCATTTAAAATAATTTATTACAAGGATTGCATCTAAGTTTCTCTTTCTCAAAAACACCCATCATTTTTATCAGAAGTAATAGAAACATTTTGAAAATACTCTGGCTAAAAATTGAGGTGTGCTTTGCTCCAATCAAAACCCAAAATCTTTTGTACTTTCTCAGTACTGTGGCTAAAATTTCCCTCTTTCCACATAGAGCATAAATGTACTGTTTTCTACATGCACAAATTTACTGTTTTCTATATGCCCACAGCCTTGTGTCACAAGGGAAGTTGAGGTCTAAAAATGCAGGAGGTAGAAGAGAGTTTGAACTGGATTTGATTGTTCCCAGCAAAGACATACATTTCTGTTCCATGGGAGATTATTTTTGTGGCCAGCTATGAGGGAAAGCTTCTGTTGAGACCAATCCAAGAAGTCACTGGTGGAGACAAACATGGATTAGAACCTCCTGGCACTTTGTCTTCTTTACCACCATATAGGTAGCACCAGTGATGATTAGGGAAGGAGAATGGCAGGTGAAGAGAGATGAGGCATTGGCTGAGAATGGAAGAGCCAGGATGAGAGGAGGATGATCTTTATGGGAGTAGAGAGGCATCAGAAAATTGATAGCAATTCCATTAAGTTCAACACTCACTTTTTATCAGGATGGTCTCTCAAATTGTTTCTAAGCATACAGCTCAACATCTTGGTAGAGGCAGGTGTTGCTCCAAGTTAAGCAGGAACATGACCAGAAATATCCTCAAGGAAATGATTGATGCATGTTTGCTGCTTCTATTGCAGCCTGTGGAAATAAGGTTGACCCTGTGTATGAAACTCTCCGTTTTGGGACTTCCTTAGCTCAGAAAACCAAAAAGGGAAGTTCTGGAAGTGGATCTGACTCTCCCAACAGAAACTCTGTAAGTATCCCACATCTCTCTTCTGTTTTCTTTCTGGAGGAGAAACAGAATTCTTCATTCACATGAGATTGTGTCAGAGTTCGCAAAACTTGTATTTCAAACCATAAAGAAACCCTAAAATCTTACTCTCAGTTTCCATATTGAGACAAGAAAACTTGTTATTTTTGCAAATTCAAGTTTTATGTATCTTTGGGATGACTCTTGAGAAAAAAAGAAAAATGCTAATTAAATTAGTAAACTGTTCTTATCAGATTGGAAAAGGAAATATTAATCTTTTTATTTTGTATATCAACATAGAAGTGTAGCAGAGATATTGAACTGTTGGGCTGGAGCAGATGCCTGTTGTTGATGGTGGCCATTTGCCCTTCATACAAGTGATAACAATGAGTTGGAGTCTTCAGAACCTAGATTTAAAAGTACATGATCCCAGTACAAGCTCAGACAAAATTAAGACACTGCTACTGCAACAAAGCAAGGGACTGGGACCTCCACTCCTGTCCAGTGCAAAATCGTGAGGGAGGCATTACAGACCGGGGCTTCTCTCTCCAAACCCCAAACACAGACAGCTGTGATTAGGTTGTTGTATCCAGACAGGGAGGCTTTAGCCTTAATGTTTGTCATTCACTGCCTCCAATCATAAAAGTCACTGTCTTAAGGACCATGGCAGAAGCGGTACAGAACAGGGGAAGTGATGGTTCCTGTGGCCATGCCTTTGCTATATCCATACCTTGTTCAACAGTAAAAATTGCCAATTTCTGCCTTATCCTAGTATTGGGATCCACGAGATCAGGAGCTCCTTCATGGTGTTGAAAGAGCATTTTCTACCTTCTCAGTCTCTCAAAAACAGGCACTTACACCTATGTTTGAGGTTCTCTTCTATTCCCAAGGCCACCCTTAGCCAAGATCCTCCTCAGGCCACCCCTAGTGCCCTAAAAAAAAACCAGAAAAACAAACAAACAAACAAAAAGTCTCACCTAAATCTACTGGAGGTTAAAGCTGATTGTCATCTCTAAAAATCAGGCCCACATTATCTGACAGCCTCTTCTGCTCACACCTCATAACATGAATCACTGGGCACAGAGACATGATGGGAGTTGGTCTCCAGGTCTCAAAGCAAATATTTATATGCTTAATATCAAGTCATGCTAATATCTGTATATGTTTTTTACATTTCCCTGGCATTTAAATGCATACTCATTCACATGGCTCACCTGTAATCTCAGGTGGTATAGATGTACTCAAAACAGGCACCAATTCATGTCAGATGAGAAAGAAGACAAACTCATTTAAGCAAGAACTAAGAGAAGTCTGCAAGGGATTTATTAAAGGACATGTCCTCTATCCACCCCCATTTGTGCCTTAAAAGGAATTTGCTAATTCCCTTTTTTTTAAACCCAAAGTGACTCTACCTTCTGTCACATTATTACATTTCTTTCTTTCAATTATTTAATTTCCTTTGAAACAAAATTTCTACAAATGTAATTATTGCTTTCTAAATCAATAAAGTTTATGTTGAATTATAAATGAAAACTCAAGCATAGAAATCACTATGCTGTGTCAGCTTACTCCAGGGAGCTGATCATAACTAGGTGGGGTGTGGGTGTAGAATTGGGAACGCAAGTTCATTACAGGAATTTCTCCAGGGTATTGAAGCTGAGAGAGAATGTAACATGTGTCAGCATACAGGAAATAAAGCACATTAGAGAATTGAATAAACAGACCTGAGAAACCATAAATTCTGCCAGTACAAGCTTGTGGATTGAGACAAGGATAAAAAACAGGGTAGATGCAACCCTGAACAAAGTGATGGAGCTGAGGACCTTTAAAACCGATGTGTGACCTGGGAGTAGGTACTGACCAGTGGCTGCAACAGGGATGTGGCACAGAGCCCTTAGAAGCATATATCATTAATAACTCAGCGGGACTACGATCTTTCCCCAGTGATCCTCACTTCTGGCCTGCTCTGCTCCTCTCCCAGCCCTGGGAGATGGAATGTGCTTCAAGGTTCTGCCATGTCACAAAACTAGGGACACCGGGGCTGTGGGGACACCTGGGATACTACTTCACCTTGCAGGTGGTGTCCAAGCTGTCCAAGGCCTCACTCTGGGTCAGCACAGCAGAGATGCTCCTGCTGAAGGTGATGAAAAGCAAAGGTGACTGGCTTAGGAGCTGTACCTTGCCCCTGCAGCCATGAAGCTTCCATACTGCATGGAGTTCATGTAGACAGTCTCTACTCTCTGCAGAGACAACCACCTTCCTCTGAACTAGCCGAAGTATTTTTAACATGACTGAGCTGTGTGGACGTACTCATTGATTTTTCCACCCGGATTCTGCATTTCCCATAAAAGAAAGTGGCCATATGCTCCAGATTTACTACCTACTGCTTGCTTCAAAACTGTGCTTCTGCAACCCACATTTATACAAAAAGGCACTTGAGGTGATGTAAATGTGAATCTAGTTCTTGTTAGTTTTTTGTGGATCAGGTCCTCTCAAAAGCAGCTTTGCACCTCTATCATTTCTATTAGACCATTTCTCATGTAGTCATTCAGTGAAAAATCATTAAGGGTAAATGAGGTTGCCTCAGAAGGTTTTGGATGAGGTAAATACTGAAGAGACAGTCACTACACATCCCATATGCACTAGAACTTAACAAAATTATATTAATTTCTAATGAGCAATAATGAAGCTAATCTGTGAAAACTGGGGAACGTGTTGGCGCAATGAGCTGAAAAACAGCTGGGACTTAGTGTTTCAACAAAGCCAGTCTTTCTCTTTTCCATCCAGCAACCAGAATCCATAGATAGGCTCTGCACTGGATCTGTGTAAACTTTGCTATTGCAGTGCCTCCTCATCCTCGGGTAACCTATTTGTGCAAGATGCAAGGCAAACATGACCTGCTGCAAAAGTCTGAGTCTAAAACCAAGGAGCAACAGAGCAGCAAAGCAAAGTATATATTCTTAAAACAGCAAGGGAACAAGATAGCCACAAGACACCTGTGGCACAAATCTACTTTCAACTCCTTTGTTCGTTGTTTTCCTTCATGGAGGAATAGCTAGGAAAGTACTGGATCGGAGAAATAAAATTGTGAAAATGCTTTCTAAAAAAAGCTTTGCTGTCAACACCAGTAAAAGGGGAAAAAAAACGACATGTAAAATCTATAAAACAAGTCAGATTCTGCTCCCTAAACAAAACCAGAAATGTTCCTGTGATGCAGGCGCAGGAATGCAAAGCAAAAGAGCAAACTGTGTGTGCAATACAATTGTAAAGTGTCATACAATAATATTAAATCTTTCTTGTGACTTAAAATTTGTGAGCTAGAAAAAAATAAATCTTGGGAACAATGATTTGGAATAAATTTACATTTATTCAGATTAGAGAAAGCACCTGACTCAAGTTCAATCTTTGGGTTTTTTTCTGGTTATCAAAGATGTAGAGAGTTCAACGACTGAAGTTTTGTTAAGGTCAGACTCGCACGGAGTTGTTTGGAGTAGCTCCTTATTCCTCTTGGGCTATACAAGGAGAAGCTGACTACCCAACCAAGGAATCTGTATGCAGAGTATACTTCTGAGGCTTGAGATTATGTCATCCCACGTTTTCCTATACCCTGGAACACCGGGTCCCTAATCATGACTGACATTAATATAGTACAAAAAAGAAATCATAGTAATTCTAAAAGCAACACTTAGGTTTCAATTTCCCTAACCATACTGGCCAGATGACTTTTTAAAAGAAAGTGAGGGCAGATATTTAAAGACTGACTTAATCCACTTCATTGCACTCTAGCTCTTTCTTTTACAGCATTTTAACAGAATTAAAATGACCCTTACATTACACTTATTTTACTGAATAATGTATTCGGGACTGACATATTAAAATTCAGTAGTTTCAACTAATGTTCAGTCTCCCTGGATGATAGCTATTTAGTATACCTGCAGAATCTGCAAATCCCCTCGTGCCCATTCTGTTTTGTTCAGAGAAGCACATTGCTCAACATAATCCTTTGTTCCTTAACTTTCACTTTATTTTATACTGCAGAAATCTTTTGTGCTCTAAACTCCAAACTTGGTCTGGAATTTTTTTGTAAGGGCTTCCACTGCTCCCTGTGCAGTAGGTATGTGCTGTGCATCATCAGATCCAATGTTTCCTTCCATCCCGCTAGGCTGACTCTGCTCTGCTCTCTCACCACTCAAGTACTGCGTTTCCCAAGGGTCCTTGCTGGGGTTTTATTTCACTTCACTGGTCCCTTTTTCTGATTTATCCTGTCTCATTTGCTGTTTCTGTCCCTGCAGACAGCTGACTTGGTAGAAGTTCCGGAGGAAGGCAATAGCTCTGCGGGCACCCTCGACATAAGCAGAAAACGCAGCAACAGTGGTGAGTGTCCCCAGGCCAGGACAGCCCCCTTGGGTGAAAAGGCCCCTGTACAGCCTGTTTCAGAGGGGGGGTTATGGCATGGCCAGGTTTTAGCAGTGTTTTGGTTTCCAAAGCAGGAGGTGAGTTGGTGCAAAAAATTTGGGGGATGTTTCTTGCCACTCAGATGAAATTGAAGCCACCACTTTCCTTAATGTGGTGTATCCAAAAGTGCAACTGGACAAGGTTCAGGTCCATTCCCTATCTCCTAAATTTATTTCATGATCATGACCGTAGACTTAACATGCTTCACTTCCACACTGGCAAAGTGGAACAAAAAAATTCTTCCTTTTCTATATGTTTGATTTTTCCACATGATTTTGTATATCATAACCTCTTTGGGACAAAAAATGAATCATAAAAGATCTTTGTGTCTGTAAAACACACAAAAGAGTGAATTTTGATTATAATTGCATCTTCTCAGTATAACTGTAGTATGTGCCCAGTAATATTAATGGCCTAATTCCTTTGTTTGATTTGCAGTAGAAAAGTAATGTTTTTTACAGCATTGGTTTGATGGGATTTGAAAACCATCATAGCATCAAGAGTTTAGTAATGAAATCTCAGCCACCAAGAGTTGGTGCTTGTGACTGTGTTCTTGAATTCAGTCATGGCGGTGGAAGTCATACACAAAAGGAGTTGTTGCTCAGCACAAATTCAGGCCCAAACCATGGCAACTTCTCTAACAGCACCTGAAATCTGCTTTGCTGAATCTCACAAGATGTGCAGAACAAAAACAAACTACACTGAGCATAACTTTTTTTCTTTGTGGTACCCCCAGTGCTCCTTACATACTGCTATCAATTCACGTGGGTGAAAGACCAGCTTTAGCTGTCCGTTCCTATATTATGCCACCTCCTTATTCCTTTCCTCCCCTCTTGGTCCTATCACCTCTCCTCACCTCTCCTCACGTTCTGTCATTTCCTTCCTCTCATTTTGTGAATATCTCATCCATATTACCTGATTTGTCCTGAAAATTTTATTACGTTTTCTGTCTTGCAAGTGCAAGTTGACCTGACCTGGTTAAAGATAGAGAATTCAGTCTGCACCACATTGTTTAATCCTGGCCACCTGAGATTGAATTGACCCTGTTTGAATGTTCATATAACTTTTTATTTCTTTGCAAGTCAATAGCTTCATTTCTGAAACCCAAAGAAACGTTTTTTCTCTGAAATCTGTATTCACTGAATGCACAGAAAAGCATTCAAGGAACTTACTTAAAGAGATTAGTTTAAAAACTCAGCATGTGTCGAACCTCCAAATAACTTCCTCGGCACATTAACAATTCCTTTGATCAGCACTGGCTTTTTTACAATCCATCCTTTAGGGGCTCAGGGTATAAATTATGCATCAGTCACTCCAAAGATTTCTTCTTGGTAGATTTTTAATAAACTGCCTGCACTGTTTGCACAAGCTATGGAAATGGTAAAATCTTTTTCAGAATGTAAAAATCTCTGGTTTTTCCTTTTTTTTTTTTTTTTTTTTTTTTTTTTTTTTTTTTTTGTCTGCTGCTGCTAGGGCAAACAAGTATGAAAATAGATGGATTTCTGTTGTGTGGAGATATGAACAACATAGCTCTATGGCTTTCAGATTCAAGTGCCTCCTATTAACATCCAGAGACCACAAACTAAACACAGATTAAAAATATAACTACATTCAAAATGTTTTTACAAAGTGACTCATGACTCCTTTTTCCTCAGTTGTCTACTGCCTCTTTATCAGGAAGTTCCACATTAATGCCTCAATGACTCAGGTCCATTCCAGTTGAGTTTGTGTTGTTGTTATTTTTTTTCCTATTAAAACACTGTTCTACAAATAACTATTTGGGAAAATGTACATTTGATGCTCTTTGGTAAAGGGAAACAGCAGAAAAGACACCCTCCAGAAGGGTAAAAGGACCCAGCACACGCATGGGCATGTAATTTTCCCTGTAGAACTCCTATGACAACAACTTCAAGGGGAGATTCTTTCATTCAAGCCCTGGCATTAATCCCATGAAGCAAAGCTTCCCAGTTCACAACTGTGAGATGGCATACTTTATGTAAGGAGCCCTTCAGCCTCCTCTAAGCCAGTTAGATTCTTTCATGCTGTGACCTACTATCTGTCCCAATAGCCAAAATGTACTTTAGGTGACATCTGTGAGCTTGTTGTCAACAGTGATTTGAGCACTTTCCCCTTGAATCAAATATGGGATGTCCTCCCTGCAAGCTCAGTTTTGAAGAGCACTTCTCAGCCAACGCAAGGACGCAGTTCAGCCATCTCCCCATGTGCTGGGTCAGCTCCACAGTTCACGAGGCTGTACATTAGTAACTTGCTTTATTTTCTGTCACCAAACAGGAATTACTCCAGACAGGATGCTGAAATACTTTTACTTCATCTGGTGAATGACTTTTTGCAAGTCCAAAAGGCTCCTGGTTAGCCAACTCAGTACTCACCAGAACATTTTCAATTTGTCTCCTTAACTCCTGTTCCTCTGAACATGAAAAGCAAAGCATAATGATTTGAGTAGGACTTAAACCCTGCCAATCTGTAATAGCAGCACCTTAAACCCCTTCATACCGATGCCAGACATGTATGTACCCCTATATTAATGATGCAGTAAATTAGGTTTATTTCTAAGGTTTTCATTCTCATACCTGTGATAGTCTGCAGGGTCAGAGTTCCTTTGCAGCAGAACTTGGTGAGGAACATATTGAGGCCTCAGGTCCACTGCAGTAAGGACAGCCAGACACAACTTGTGTTGACATTTTCACATTGAGTGTGGCAGGTATCAACTCACATGCTCCCTTCACATTTGCAGATTGAACTTTATGACTACAGCATTGTCTTACATTTTGTCAGAGAAGATGTGTGTGCTCATGAATGCCTGTCACTTTGTACCAAATCTTTCACGTGCATGTTGTGGCTGCTGTTTCGCTTGTCTTTTATCTGTTACAAAAACACTGTCATGTTTTTCAATATCTAAGTACAACTCTCTACTATCAAAGAACCTTACTATTTCCCCCATAAAGCTTCTCCACAGACTCTGTTATGTTGTGAATTACCATGCAAACTAGTCCCAGAAATATGTGTTAATGAAAGAAAGTCAATCAAGTGGAAAAACAGAGGAGAAAAACTCAGTGGATTGGTGTTCCCTGGACCTTTTTTCCCCTGAATGCATGTAACTGTATGCCACAGAAACAAAGAGATAATGACCCCAAGTCACCTGATACTACCACTTTGGAAATTGCAAAATTGTTAGAGGCTACAAAGTCCAGCTTCTGCTCAAAACATCTACAGAGGTAAATGGTAGCAGAAGACATTGACGATTCTAACTGCTCAAAGATGCCAGCTATTAAAAAAATCATATTCAGACTTTATCCAGAAGCAAGAAACACTGGGCAAGGCTTAAAATGTGAAGAAGGAATTCAGTCAAAAGGATAAAGCCACTGTGTTTTTTCTAGGGAGATAGCTGGGGACAAATATCAGCTCGTGAATCAATTACAATAGAGGGTAACTGATTACTTACCAGATATGTTAGGTGCTGTGACTGTTTTATTTACCTACTCTGATTTGAAAGCAATTCAGTTACCTCCCATAAATTCAGAGAGAGAACTAGTGTATCCAGTGTACTCCATGGTGGAGAGAGGAACCAAAGAAGGGCTCTCAAACACTTAGAGGCAGAGGTCAAAGAGGGAAAGGAAGAGTTTTTGCATAAAAACATTCCCAATATTGCTCATATATGATCATCAGCTTTTGCAGGTGCTTTAAAATGGAAATACTGCTTATCCTAGACATGACAATCCAGTACTGAATGTGAGAAAAAGCCTGCTGGGCTTTAAATAGTAATGCACTTACAGTACCTGTGTTCTGTTCATAGTGCTGTACTTGTGTGCATTCATCTGATCAAAATGGTTCATTTGTTACACTTGTAAATTCTGTAGGACAGAGGTTGTGTCATGTGCCAATGGCATCTGTGGTTTTGTTGGGAGTGTAGAAGGACTCAGGGGAGACCACAAGGAATCAAAGAAAATAAGGGAGAAAGGGAAGAGATTAACAAAATCCAGGTGAGCCTGTTGAGGTGAAGAATCTTTAACTGCTTCTAAAATGTCATGTGTTTTCTTTATTTCAGTGTTTACATACTCTGAAAATGGCACAGAACACTTTGGAGAAGAACCAAAAAGTATACATTCCCCGGTATGAGCATAAATTTTGATGATGCAATGGTAATGGGAAGTCATGTACAACTTTTTTTTTCTGTCAGTCTGAGGACCTTGACTATGTCTGATGGGTCACTGATATCTGACAGTTGTGTTCTTACACCATTTCTGGGCTGCTGGCCACGGCTGTAAGCAATACATGTTACTGGATGGCTTTTTGGTTTATACTTTGTATCACCTTATGTTTTTCTGCTTATTGCAAATTGATTTGGGAATGCAAAAGATCCAGTGTGCAGGCCATGTAATTACAATAGAACTCCCATCATGTAAAAATCACAGATTGGATTTTGAAAATTATTTAGTGTTTGCTTTAGCTGCTTTTTCTTTCTTTTCCCCCCAGATTAACAGTGGAAAAAACAAGAAAAGAGGGTAGACAGTCTTCTCTGCTGAAAACCCAACACAAAAAGCTTTCACACATTAAAATCACTTTTAAAAAGTGGTTTTCTTGCTCTGAATTTGAGCCTCTGCACTGTACAATTCTAGCTCTGTCCATAATGAGAACTGTAGACTAGACACCTTGTATAATGCCAATAGTACACTACTGGGCTCATAAGAGCTACCATGTGTATACAACTTTTTGAGAGAAAAAAGACACACTCATTTTTGAGATCTTGTCCCAAAGAGCAACCAGTGCAAATTTCTGCTTGTGTTCTTTGGAAGCTTGGAATTTGATCTTCAAGTTCAAATAATCTTCTTTCTAAATTAAGGTAGTTACTGCCTTAATGGCTTGCAATGTACCTGGGCCATAGTCCTCCAAGCTGTGAGAGCAGAGAGATTATTCTGGCTAATTTATTGTAAAATCAGGTTCTGTTTCCTCTGTCTGTGACAAAGTGAACCAAATTCCTTTATAGAGCAGATATTTAAATTTTATCTTTCTCTTTTTCTTTTAAGGGACCATTTTATAAAAGCACGTTACAAATGAACACCTATGTTGCCTTGTACAAATTTGTACCACAAGAAAATGAAGACTTGGAGATGAGGTAAACTCCAAAATATTAGTTGATTTGACACATTTGCACTGATGGTCATATATGACTTTGGGGAATGGAGGTTTTCTTCTGAGATTTTTAATACACATTTTTATAGATGTAGCCATCAAGATATAAAGATGTTCTTACAGTTAAAAAGAACAGATGATGAATTCTTTTGGCAAGTATACAATAGATTAAAAGTTTCAAAAACACTTATATCACTTTAGGACCAAGATGGTTTTCATCTATAAAATGTTCTCAGTTGCTTTTTTTTTCAATCAGAAGTTTTCAGCTAGGAATTCTCCAACTCTTCTCATGTTAATGCTAAAAATTTTACCAGTCCTCTTGATCCTCCCTCTTATTCAGTTGTGTCTGAAAAAAGAGAATGGTGTCCAGCTGCTGGATGGCAGTGTTTTCAGTGAGAACTTTGGAAAATAACCTTGTTAATTGTTATTTTTAGCACGTACTTCCTCAGTTCTGCATCAGTTGCTTGCATTAAAAGGTCTAATCCAAGCCCAATGAAGGAAAAGGACAGCTTTTCTTTCACTGAAATTATTTTGTTCATGCTACTCACATTTTGCATGGTCTTGCTGGAGTTCTTAATGTGAAACGTCACCTCTCTTCAAGGCATCCCTATATCAAAATAATCATGCATGTGCCACAGAATTTAGGGAATTTATGGAGAAATGCCCCTCTCCTCAGCATCTCCAACACTGAAAGCCTTTTTCCTGTTCCCAGCTGTGCCTTCTCACTGCTCTGGAACTAAATGGGGGGTGTAATGCAGAAATTACAAGTTTTCCTATCATTCTGCTTTATTGGCATTTCCTGATCATTATTTTAGAATGTCTCTTCAGGAAATAACCACAGCACATGGCAACCTTTAGTGCAACTTGCCAGCTATTCTGCTTGAAAGACTCCACTTTGCATCCTGCTCTTTAGGAGTGTATTCCATCTTGTGCATTTCTTCCATGACGTAGAACATCTGTCAGCAAGCTTGCACTGGACTACCATCCAGACCCAGAAATCCAGAAAACACATCAACCTTCAAAATCCTCCTGTTCCACATTTTAGGGGAAAAAGCAGCTTGTGGTCTGAAATGTTCTCTTTCAGGGAACACCAGGCTCTTTCCAGGGATACCAGCTAGGATTTAGATTGGTGGTACGCAACCACAGCAGTGCTGTTTGACCCTTGGTCAGAAATTCAGTAATATTTGTGTTAACATTGTTCCGTAAGGGATGCCCAATAGCTGGTAATGTTGTTTTGTTACTGCAGAGCCAGGCAAGATCCAACCCTGTTGCATGAGTTCCCATTTAGTGTAGTTGAGGTGCTGGAGATGGGTTCAGCAGAGCAATGTTGTCAAGCACTGTCCTGGGAACCCAGGTTTGGAACCAGCCAGGCATTGATCAGCTCCATCATAACAAAGGCAAGTAGGAGGGGAAGGACCTGAGCTGAAAGGAAGAGTTAGGGCAGATTTCTGGAGTTCCCAGCTCATCTCTCAGAGGATACAGTGAGTAGAAGATTACTGCAATGAAGATGTGTAAGCCTGATTTCAGCTGAAATTGGAATTTACCACAGCCTGGATTTCTTCCCTAACAGCAGGAGCAGTCAGTCAGATTTTCCAGTGGTCTGGCATAATTAAAGTAGGACATTGCAATAATACACTTATTCTAAGCAATGGCCTTATATTACAAGAGAGAATCCTGAAGACAAGCAACACCAATCTTTCAGACACTGCAGAGAAATAGAATAGAATAGAATAGAATAGAATAGAATAGAATAGAATAGAATAGAATAGAATAGAATAGAATAGAATAGAATAGAATAGTTGGAAGGGACCTGCAGGAGTCCCTGTAGGGGACTGTAGGTGTCACCCTGTAGGTTCCACCTTGCCACCTCCTGAAACCTTGATCACTGAGGTAGAGCAGACAACTCATCCAAAGTTGTGATTTACAGAAGAAAAATATGACACCTGCCTGATTTCAACTAGTAGTAAGAACCAAGTGGGTTACCCCCTATCAGAGATTAGCAGCCTAAATCTAGGGGGCAAGAATAACAGATGGGATTTCTTTTTTGAATCTTTTTTGGAGATTAAAGACATCTATATTAATGCTCTTCTAGGAAAAGGAAAGTCAACAAAATCAACAGGCCTTCAACCTAAAATTCCGTGTGCTCAGGCAAGTGACAAGGAGAGACTTTACATTCAGTTGCCATCTTTCTCTGACAGTCAAATCAATTTATATTTTCTGGGTTATTTTCTAACAACCAGGCTGAAGAGTATGGGTTGGACAAGGCTCTCTAAATCTTTCTTGTTGAAAGTGTTTTTCCTTTAAGTGTAATGGCTCCAATGGTGTTGGCCTCAGTCTATTCCCTTTGAAGTTACAGGTTCCCTTAAAACCTATTGGAGTGTTTCATATTAAATATTAACTTTAGTAAAGGATTCATAGAGTATTTCCCATTGAAAAAAATATTTTACCACTGGGATACCAAGTTGTCCATTTTCTCTAGATTCCTTCCTCACCTCAGTAACATTTAATTATTCCAAACACATTGAAGCAGGTTCTTGAGGAGGGCTTGAACAAAATCCTGTTTCAGATTGCACAGTTAGAAGACTAAATGCCTGTTTCTCCAGTTTTCAGCAGTAATGATAGCCCCTTGGAAAGTGGACCAAAGAGGCCCACCACTGACCACACCTCCAGCCACATTTTCTGTGCATGCTCTGAAAGACCCTGTTAAATTGGACCTGTTATCCACCATAACAGATGCTCCAGATGTGTTTGCAGGCTCTTGTGCTGATACTTCAACAATACAGTGAACCTAACAGGGAAAGCTGAATAATTAGGGGTCAACAATTAATTTTATTAAGATCAAGAAATGTCTCTTTTCCAGCAAACAGAGCTTTCTGGAGTTAATCTCTTTGGAAACAGTCTCTCACTTAATTTCTACAACATACCACTATTATAAGTATGTAGGAATGTTGATGAAGTGCCACCAGTGGGGGGGGGGAAAGGTCAAATAACTGTTCAACTACCTGCACAAAATCAGCTTAGCAAATTTTGCTATTAGTGCTTCCAGCCAAATTATTCCCCTAGCTCTGCTTTGGAACTAGTCAGCTGGATGCTGATACTTAGCAATTACAACTCAGCACCACACATTAGAAAGGTAAATATGTCCCATTCAAATCAAAAAGACATTCTTGGGCAGAATTATTTCCCTGCTGACTAATTGCCTTTGTCAGTAAAATAGAACTATTTTCCTGCCGCCTTCCTTCTGCAATCACAGCTTGAAAACACAGATGATGAAGAAGTGTGTCCCAACAGCGTGAAATGTCTTAAAATAAAGCAATAATGTCTTTAACAAAGAGGGACTGTATTTTAAACAGTTCCTTAATAAACAGGAAGCAAAACCTCCAGTTCATAGATGTTGTCTCAAAATAAAGATCTAGCCCCAAGATACAGAGACTGCATTTCTACATTAACATGTGTGACTGAAGAAAACCTTGCTATCTTATTGAGTCTACTTTCAGTGAATGCTCATATAAAATAACCATGTAAGGACCACCTTTCTGTTAGAAGGGAATTTTTGAAAGCTGTTTCAACATGACAATTAAGAGTCATCTTACATACTATTCCTCTTCTAATTACAGGCCAGGAGATATGATCACGCTTCTGGAAGACTCTAATGAAGACTGGTGGAAGGTATGTGCTAAGCAGTTTATATCTGTGTTCCTTCCAAAAGGAAAAATATCTTGTTTTCAATACTGAAAGTGTATTAAAGCTTCTACTGTTAAGAATCTTCTTCTATCAATTTGTTTCCTTCATAGGGGAGAATTGATGACAGAACTGGATATTTTCCTGCTAACTTTGTTCAGAGAGTGCAACAAAATGAGAAGATTTACAGGTGTATCAGGACATTCATTGGCTGCAAGGAACAGGGACAAATAACTCTGAAAGAGAATCAGGTAAGATCCTGTGTGCTGGACCTTCACTGGACTCACTAGAGCATCCAGCAGTCTTAGCAATGAATGAAGGGAGAAGTGTGCAACATGAGGACAGGCAGATTTTTTTACTGCAATTTTAGAAGATTAATTATTTGAACGGTAACAGTGTCTAGTAGCCAGTTAAGAGCAGTGTTTGCCTTGTGCAAACACATACTTGATGCCTAACATAGCCTGAATTTTCAGTTTCACAGACATTCATTGTGATACTTTACATATTTCTCATTCTCTTACTGACTTCAGAGAGATGAACACAGAGTCTTATCAGTAGACCTTGTGTGCCAGAAAAATGATCTGGTTTTCTCCCCACTATTAGAGCTAATCTAATAAAAGATAGCACCTCCCTCTCCAGATCCTAACCCACCTAAAGATCTAAACACAGCCCATTGTCTTTGCTTCAACAGGAAGAGTTAAGACAGCATGACACAAAGCTGTAAATCCTAAATATGACACTTGTTCACCAGCTGCAAGGTATATTTAATCCTTTTTTTGTGTGTGTGTCACCACTTAAATACTCTCTTCACAAGCTGTAATTTATTTTAAGCTTTAAGTGCTCCTGTGAGCTTAAGTACACTATGTACAGTGAGGACTTGCAGGGTCCATTCACCCTGGTGCATTTTCAGCAGCTCCTTCTATTTTGTGTCCTTCAGGTAGGTTCACTAGGCACAAGCCATGACCCAAAACCTGCATTAATGGACAGGTTTGTGACATAAGCTCCTCTAAATAGGATGATGACATACTAAGGGCACACACAGCTTGAGTGCTCTGAAATCTGGTTGCAGTAGAAAGGTAGATTTTCTCACTGCACCTTGCAAAGCCCTTTCCTGTGGCAACTGTGTCACATCACCAGGAATGCTTTGCCTTATAACCTGAACCACTGATTTTAATAAAGTGGAGGAGAAATCAGAACCAGCGTGGACTTGAGGGCTGTAGATTTTTCTATACAGAACTTCTTTAATGCTTCACTGCACTGGTGGATAAGATTAATCTACAGCTTGGCTGCTGCTGATTTGTGGGCATAGCAAAATATAAAAAATATAAAAGTGCTAACAATCCTTGAGTGCACACAGCTTTTTAAGGAAGGCACAAAAATACAGTGACCAGAATATATTTTAGCTGCCCCTGTACACATAGTACATTGAGCAGCTCTGCAGTTTCTATAAAGAAAGTTCTTACATTCTTTTTACCCATCTCTTTTAATTTTCTTCTGTCTGTGCACACAGAAAAAAATAAATATTACCAGAGCAGAACAAGAGCTTTTGGAGGCTTTATGTTCTAAATAAGCAATACACAAGGGCAAAGGTAGGAAATGGTGGTGTTGGAACATGGCATGCCAGCATGAGGGAATGGTCAAGATCTGTGTCACTTCTCATTAGCGGGCGTACCACATCATCTCTGTCAGCATGGCTGCTGCTGCAAGCAGGGAGAGCCCAGTTGCTTGCCTCAGTTCTCACAAAACCTCAGTTTCCAAGTGGACAGCTCTGGCAGCTTCATCTAAACACAAGGACTATCCTATTGTCCCTATTTCATAATAGCATCACAAAGAGAGCTCAGAGTCAGGGTGCCTCATCCTCTCTGGCAAGGCAGGAGGTAAAGAAAGGGATGAATCGATCCTGTCCCCCTACTACCTCCTTTCCTTAAAAAACTTTTTCAGCTCTATCTCAAGCCCACACAAATGCTGAGGCTGAATATGAATGCTGTCTGGTGCTTGCTCCATGTGGGAGAGGCTTCAGAAGAAGAAAGAAATAAATATTTGTTGTGAAACAGGGGGCAGAGATCAGACTGCACAAACACATGAATGCAGAGACATGAGAGGAAAGAAGCATAGCAAACAGATCCCGCTCATCTCTCACACAAATTATGCAAAAGGGGGACATTTAAGTAGCTTGAAGGCCATTTTGAGTACTTTCCAGGTGGGACAGCCACAGTGAGGCAATGGACACTTATATGCTTCCTTCTGTCTCTCCATACTGGGCACATTTTTTTTTTAATAAAAAACAACTCTGCCTTCACTGTGGAAAAACTCTTCTTGTAAAAAAAAGTAATTGTTATTGAGATTTTTTATTTTAAAAATTTATTTTATATTTCCAAAGTCAAATTTCCTTTCTTCTTTCTTCAGCCATTTCTCTTATTTTCTGTCCTTTATTTCTCCATTGTTTTACATGTGAAGCAGAGAGAGAGGTGCAATAGTAGAAGGCATGGCAAAAACAAAATCATCTGAATGGAACTTCTGGGAAAACTTAGGCAGAATTTTATTTGTTTGTCTTTTGGTCTGTTGGGAATTTCTGTGGAATGTCATCAGCCATGTTACCTGCCTCCAGGCACAGTGTTCAGAGTGCTGTGAAAGCAATACATGTACTATGTGCAAAGCACTGGCTTCTTCCAGATTAGCAAGCAGGGGATATTATTCATCATTACTTATTCCTGTCAAGTCTCACTTTAGCTAGAAAAACTCATTAACTGGTTTAATAAGTTTCTGTGACTATAGGAGGGCAAAGCTGCTTCACTGAGTCACTTTCCATGTGGTCTAAAAAGAGCACAGAACCATTCTGACAATGAAAGCAAGGATGACACACTAACAGAAAAACTGATCCTCTGAGAATAATATTCTTTATATTTCTTGATACCTCCCATGGTTTATTCTTCAGGTCTCTGTCCTCTCATGTCCTATATGAATTTTTCTGGATGAAGAGTCTACTCTTGTAAGGCAATAAACTCACATCAACAAAGCCACATGAGTACCCTAAGAAAAGCCATTTTAGTCAAACAGAGATACTTTCAAAGTTTGAGGCACAGTGAGTGATACTTTTTCTGGAACCATTTGGCAGTTTCATGCCTTGGAAATAACATTTGGAGTTTCAGCTTCATATCTTGAGCAATATGCACAAGCTAGTCTTCACAAAGGATCTCTTGAAAATTTCACTACGCAATATGAACCCCAGACTGTAGGATAAAAAGTGTACTGCTTCAGAGATGCCAGCATCTTGGAGTTTAAGGTTCTCTGGCAGATTTTTGAGTTTAAAACCAGTTCAGAAAATGACTGGGCACCACCAGGCTCGTCAGGGATCTGTAGGACGTAGGCAGGCATAGCCCCTGACATCAGTAAATCAAGATTATCAATAAGGAAACCAAGCCTGACCAATTTTGGTGGCTTTCCACACTTTCAAGCTGTTCTCACAAACAATATGAACTGCATAATTTCCAACTCTGACTGATTGTATCATCACTTGTGTATATATATAATATTTTCTCCAACCTGTAACTTCTGCCCTAGACTACCCAAATTCATTACCAAACATCATACAAATACTTCTTTGCATGACAACAGGCTCTGATTTCACCTCTGTTCACAAAAGAAAAAAAAATACAATATCTAATATATGATCGATACTTGGAAAAGCATCTCTTAAAATACCTTTAAGGTATTTGGTCATCCTTATTTTTAAAGAAGTCAAAATAATCTGCTGTTTGAATGTCTGATTTTAGTTTGAAAAAGATCCTACTCACAACTTTGCCAGGCTGCCTCTGACATCTATGGTCACACTAACACAAATTAGTTTAGAGCTGGGCTTTTTGTATTTAAATAACACAATTGATTTTAAATTGTGGAAGTGATCTTGGGCAACAGAAATTACCCCAAATTGTGACATTTGTAACGGGGAATTAGAAGCTCTTTGCCTCATCCAGAGTGCACTGTGAGTTTACATAGAAGTCAATGCAACATTTTGTGATGGGTGTTTTACAAATGTCTCATATCCACAAGGCTGGGCTTAATAAGGCAGGATTGGAGGACAGGTCTACAAACCCAGGAAATCCACCTCTCTCAGGTCTTCTGATTAGCCTGAATGCTTCGTTGTACCTGGCTTTTCACCCCATTTCCTAGGAGTTACTCTATGTCCCCATATTTTTGGGATGCTGTAAAAGAAGCTGAGCTTCTAAGAGCATGACTCAGCTGCCTTTGAAAATCAGTTTCATCACAGTGACTTATGCATTCAAATTAGATCACTTAAAAGGCAAACTCACAACTGAAAGCAATGTTACAGTTCTTCATGTGCTCCCCAGCTCTAAGTGTTGCACCTCACAGCTAGGCTGAAAGGGAACAGGGTCGTTTTCCAGACCCCTCTGATTTCTATTGACATCAGTCTTGCTGAGAAGGGATGGGTGTCCCCATTCATTCAGGGATGCTGAGTGGTGCAAAAGATTTGCAAGAGTCCAAAACAAGGGCACAGAGTATCCAGTCTAGTCCAGGTCTTCTTTAAAACTTTAAGTGATATAGGTAAAACAAGACAGTGTTCTCAGTCCAAAAGTTAGTGAAACAACTGATATAGTACCCTTCATCATCATTTGCACTATGACTTTATGGTTATGGCAACTGAACTGCTCAGCATTTCCATCACAAGGCTCACACAGGCAAGGACCTTGGTGCACTGGCAGCAGCAGATATAGAAGCTCACAGTGTCCCTGTGCTGTCACTCTTGCAAACAGAAGACTTGAACTTGCAGACCTCTTGACCTGGCACTCTCTATAGGCTCCAAGATAGCTCTTGAAACTGTACTGCCCTCCTAACCAAAGTCCTACTTCATCAGAACCAGTCTGTGGCTGTCAGATGGGTTAATTATGTGGAAGAAAGAAGAGCTGCAAAAAGCTACAGCAATTTCAAAATTACTCCCAAAGAGAACTGGCCATTTAAGCCCAAATTCAAAGCACAGGATTTAGAAGAACAGGAATGACCATGCAGGTCAAAGGACAATTTCCTAATTTCTCATCTCCCCTGCCTGCTCAGGGCTGACTGACAGATAAAAAATTCTCATGGCAGCTGTTGACAAGTTCAGACAACAGTCACAATCTGAATGTTTTGGGGGTTTTTTTACTATTTTTTTTTAAGATAATGAGATGAAAGAATGGGGTAACAATTTTATAGTAATAGATCCCACTTTCAGATAATTCTGAAGATAACTTTTTGAGTGAGAAACAGCCTGAAATGTGGTTTCTTACGCTGTGGCTTACTCCACTACTAATCTCTTGAGCCAGAGTGCAGGGGAAAAATCCTAACTATCCCCCTTTGTGTTCCTACCAAATTCACTGGAGAGTGGTTTCTGTAACTCTCTTTTGTAGTCAGGCCAGCAGCCTGCCACCCAAAACATGCCAGCCTGAGTAGTTGCCATTTGAAGAAGCAGTTTCCAATTTTATTCAGTAAACCATGACCAGCTGTCAGTACCTGTGGCACCTGGGGCCTTCACAACCATCATCTTTGCCATCTCTCATCAAGGCTAACCCTCAACAACAGCTGGTCCACCAGGTGAAATCCAAAGCTCTGGATGCTACCATGTCCTCATTGGGATTACTCTGTATTTACACCTATGTAAGAAAATCAAGAGCCAAATCTCCAGGCTACAACTTGTGGGTGAAATCCTTGGCAGCATACATAAAAGGGGATGAGAGCAAAAGTTGCCATAGATGGTATTTTATTCAGTCTTCTCTGAAAAGCACAGAATTTGGAGCAGCTCCAGGGCTTTGCAAAGTTCCAGCAGCTGTCACAGACCCAGGAGACCTCCTGAGTTGCACAGGATTATGAAAGTGTGACATTTTGTGGCCAAGCATATTCTGCTCCTGAACTCTAACCTTCCTTGGAAAGTAGTGAGAGAAAAGTCTACCATCTGGGGTCTGGCACATGAATGGCTTAGTGTCTTAGTATGAGAGAATTTTAGCAGGAATTTGGGAGAATTCAGATCAGTGCATTGGTACGTAGAGTGAGAGTTCTCACATAAAGGCATTTTACACCTCATGCCCAGTGAAGATCTGAAGTTACCACTGTAGCAGAGGACACACTGACATCAAGGAGCACTCAAACAAGCAACAACAACAACAACAACAACAACAACAACAACAAAAACACTCCACCGAAAATAGAAGAAATCTGCCTTACTTTTCCTTACTTTTCACTCCAAAAACAAAGAAAAACAGTGTTCAAAAAACTCAGTATTTTTCTTTTGTCCATAAATCATTCTGCTGACAATACATGACAACAGGGGAAACCACTCTATTCTTGCAATATGTTCTGCACAGCACCAAAGAGGTTAAGCAAAAAAAATGCACCAAGTTTAGTGAGCAATGTAGACCTGCTGGAGATGTGATAATTTTGGGGATCCTATCAAAAAGCTAGAAGCCTTGCTGACATCTTCAGTTAGGAGAAAAAACACAGTGATGTAGTGAATGACTCCTTTTAACCACCCAGCTTTAGTTATGGAGAAGCTGCAAAGGCTCATGGCAGTAGGGATCAGTTGAGAAGGGAAGCTTTTCAACCAATGTTCCTTTCCACACTTGGATAGTCTTCCATACTTGGCCATCCTTAGTCTTGTGCTTCTTTGCAGGCTTTTCCTCTCATCATTTCTTTCTCAGAGACCGAGACCAACATATAGCAGTAGTTAGAAACACCTTTCACTGTCCATGTGCTTTGCACCTCTCTGTTTTGAATGGTGATGGGACTGCAGAGGAAGCAGATGCTGTGCTGGGGATTCATAACATAAATGAGCTTGGCTGTTTTGCAACAGAACCTAAACTAGACAGCATCAATTCTAGACCTCTCCCACGCTTTCCATGTGATCTAGCCCAAACAACAATACATTATTCTTTCTAATTGCATGTCAGCCCCGTTGGTGCGCTCAGTCATTCTGCCCCAGGGATCCAATTCCATTAGTGTTGAGTAGGCAGGATAAGTAAGAAAATTAATGAGTCCGTTTTCTTTCCAAAACTTTGTCTGCAGGTACAGAGATCCACCTACCTATTTCCAAATACTAGAGATGGTAAATATGAAGCAGCTTCACTGCCTTCTAAAACTTTTCATTTCCTTCTGGCAGCATCAGTACTGCTATAAAATTTTATGCAACAACAGGACAAGCTGGCCTAGAATTCAGAAGTGGTATTTAGGTGTCACCCATAATAGTCATGCTGAAATGGATTTATCCAGGAATACTTTAGAGTTATTTTTGTTCATTTCATATCCTGTGAATTATTGTAAATAAACATTGTAAATACTTATCAGACAGAGATGAGTGTTAGTCCAGATAGAGGGCTGGCACTGACATCATGAGAAATCAGTGTGTAGAGTGGTCTCAATAGGACTGTCAGTTTTCCAGCTATATTTTAACCTTGTTTGACTAGTATGAAATATATAGTTCTTTGGCACAGACATTTGAAAACAAGTCTTTATTTGGTGTGGTGCTGTGCCCAGTCTAATGTGCCTGTGCCACTAGGCTTTCAAATGGCTCAGCCATTACCAGATGTTTCAAGAAGGGCCTTAAAGTGGAAATGCCTGAGACGAGAAAGGTCAGGAGGAAATGAAAGCCTTTACCACAGTGTAAGAGTTGTGGTGTTATAAAGACCACGTGATTTCACGACTGCTTCCCTGTTGAGCAGATGTAATGGAAACAGTCTCAAAGAGCTGGATTCAGGTCACACATTTTGGTATCCAAAACAGGCATCTGCAGGTGTGAGGGCTGAGTAAATATCATAATCCACTGCTTGTCTCTGAGGCTCCTTTAACATGCAAAAGAGGATACGTATGCATTCAGGTCAGCTGCTACAAGGACCCATGATTATTTTTCATCATTAGGTTCTGAGGGAGTCAGGTAGCTTGTGATCTGAAATACCCATTTTTCTCATACACAGCTTCAGAATGATCATTACAGTTGGCAGAAGTCAACATTCAAGTTTCAAAATCTTTTATCCACCACAAAGTTCTTAATGATTTTGATATCTCTCATGCTTATGTGGCACTTCAGGGAGATAGGGGAAAGGTAAGCCTCTAAATATGTGAGTCTGAGATTCTTATCAAAGCAGTGAGAGTCCAACAGGGATTGTTCTACTTATAGAAGTAGCTAGCAGGATGTCTAACCTGCCTGATATATACCCTGGAATAATTTGTCTCTTTGATCATGGCAAAGAGTTTAACATTTTGATACCTTTTTTGTATTCAGATTTGTGTGACTTCTGAAAAGGAGCACGATGGCTTTATCAAGGTATACAGCGGGAAGAAGAAAGGCTTTGTCCCCATAGACGTCTTGGAAAACATCTGATTCCAACAGCCCACTCCCTGCAGTGGGAGCCCTTTGTTGGCAATGCCTGTCTGCCTCATCTCACACTGTGTCAACCCAGATGGGCTGTCTTGCAGATGTTCAGGGAAATAGTGAGAAAACTGCAACAACATGAAGAAAAAGACATTTAGACTGCCACAGCAACACAAAAAATATGAAAAGTTGAATGTCTGAAAGAAAATGTAATCAGAAACCACCGGGGAAATGAGAGGGCCTTGGATTGTAACAGGAATAAGGTAAGGGAGGGAGAAGAACAAAGCCTGGGCTGATTTCTGGTGCAAGATGGCTGCTACAACCCTGACGGAGACAGACAGCTTGTTCTGAAGGACTAAACTAGCGTCCTGTTCCTTGTGTCTTAGAAAACTGTTGGACTGCTTTCTTGTTTGAAGTGTGTATTTTGGGGGAGGGGGGAAAATACCGTTCAAACTGTCCTCGTACTACAGTCCAATGTTTGTAGTAGAGTGTGGCTGTGGTTCTACAGATTTGTCCCCAATACCAACCAAGTTTCAGCATTTAGTCCTGGTGTTTAGTCTCACAACAAATCAGTTTGGAGACACCGTGTGAATGTCGAGTTCGAGAAATGCACTGTGCCCTGGAAGCTGGCAACTTTCTCTTTCTGTGCAATCTTCCCATAGGAAAGAGTTGCGAATCTGTGTGTCCTTTGTTTTCTCTGTATATGAACAAAAGCTCTCAGCGTATGTTGGGTGTGTGTTGGCTGCTCTCATAGGTCACAACAATAGCTGATCCTTGGATTCACAAGCCTGCTTGGAAGCATCGCTCTGTGTTTCCTTCACCCTGATCTGGTGATACAGAAAATGGGTAAAATGCTCGAGACAGCCACAGGCTTGAAACCTTTTATATTTTTCTGTGTTTATTGCACTTAAAACATTTTATATATTAATCCTATTTATAAAAAAATAAAACAGTTATATAACCCACTGGAAGGCTGAAAATATTAGGAAAGGACAGGCTGCACACAGGACTGAAGTCTGTAACTATCAAAATGCAGAACTTGTGACAGAAAGGCACTGAGTGTCTTGGTGGTGTGCCCACGCACCAAAGCTCTCTTCTCCATTTGCTAAATAGAAGTTTTGCAGATTCAGCAGTAAATACACCAACATAAATTTTTCCTTGGCATAAACCAGCGTGATCATCCCTTGAGTCTTTTCCATGCTAGTGAGACTGTGCAGACATCCCTGTTTTGTCCATATAAGCCTCCATCTTCAAATGTGTTCTGGGCACAGGAACCTTTCAGGGAGCAGTCTGTGGGACCTGGGAGTCTTGACTAAATTACACAAGTCAGTCAGTGCCAATTCTGTTGTAGAGCAGGGGCCCATGATATTTGAAGACAAGGAACCTAATTTCCAAGTATTTAATTGGATGTAATTGCACCAAATACACTTAAACAGCTTAGCATGTATTATGACGTAGAGACTAAGCCCTATCCTAAAGCACCCTGCTGAATTTATGCCTTCTTTGACTAGCTTGAAACTAAATGCCTGTCTTTTCTGTGACTAACCACAAATTGGTGTCCTAAATCCTGCTACTGCATGCCAGGCTAGTATAGGCCTTTGCAAAGTTGATGCTCTTTCTAAAAACAGCAGCTTCTGATCCTGTTCCCATGTATTGAGTCAGGTTGAAGCTGTGTTGCATAGCCCAGGTCTCAGTAGCTGAGTTGCCCTATTTGAATTGCTGATTTTGCTCAAAGCCTTATAAAATCCAGGTGAACTCTACACTAGACCAGAAGTTCTCAGAGCAGATTGGTCTTTTTAGAGACATATTTTGCTGCTTTTATGCATCCTTTTGTTGCAGAGGAAGTTGCAGGGCTGCCAGCTGCTGAAACACGGCCCTTTATAATGCAACCAGTCCATATTTATTATTAACAAACTCCTGGCTGATTCAAGATATCTGATTTCATACCTTCTGTGGGAATATCAGCAGGGTTTTGTTTCCACTTCAAACAGCATTTGCTCAGCTAATTTTCTTAAACAATCAGTAAACTCAGTGGGAGAGGATTCTGATAATCCTTAAGGATCAAGAGGAAAAGCAGTAAAGACATATTAATCCAGTCTACTTTATAAGATTATTTTTTATATATATATTCATGCATTCAAAGGAAAAACTCAAATGTTTGTTACAAAAGAAATATTTGCTACTTTTGATCAGGCCTGTCAAATGGAGAAAAGGAAATCTATATTAATCTATACATATGTGCTATTGTTTACATGATTGCGTCATACTGTGATTCCCCCCTTTTTCACTCTTCTATGACTTTGATTTATCCCTACAATATGCACCATACTATTCAAAGAATTATATTAATATTACCTACAAATCACAATGGCCTTTAATCAATGTCAGTTTTATTCCTTTTGATACTGAGCAATAAATAATAAAGTGACTGAGTAAAAGCAAAACAGGCCTTATGTGGACTGCATTACATCTGAGAAATTATTGCTTCTGAACCAAAGCTTTCATGTTTATCTTTTTTGTGTGTTTTTGGTTGCTTGCTTGTTTGCTTTTGTCTTTTTACTGGGCTTTTGCTGCCATCCAATATATAGATGTAATTTATGCCTAATTTAGCAAGAAGCACATATCATACATGAGTCTTACTTTAAGCATGTGATTCATTGGCTATTTCCATGCTTAAAGCTGAAGTACTTTGCTAAATTAAGGTCATTTTACTCAAATTTATTTTGGATGCCTTACTCTTAATCCAGACAAGTATCTCATCACTTTTTTTACTACCATATGCAGTTTGCTATAGGTACTGTGTTAGCAAGCAGTTAAAAATCAGACAGAAAATGGAATGGATTTTATCCGACCTATGTTAAGAAAAACTGAATTTCAGGAGATAAATGCTGCTCAGATTTAATTTAATATTCTGCTTAATAAAGACTGTGATGGTTGGAAGGAGAATAGAAGTGTATGTGTCTTGGCTTTTTTGCATCAGACTGGAATTTTCAGTTACCCAGCTTGAAGCACAGTCACTAAACCCATCAGCAACAGATGTTACTGAGCATTTCCATTTAAAATTTACAGCATTTTCACTTGCCACATTTAGCAAACCATTTCTAACATATTTCTGCAATGTATGTAACGTGTGGACTCGGAAGTTTTGTGGTGGGGCCACCCTGAACACTTGTTTCTGGCGTATCAGAAAGTAGTTTTAGCCATTCAACATCTCATCACAGCATAAAACTGCCTATAGAATATTTTCCTATGTGCTGGGAACAGCTGAACAACATGAATTGAGTATGAGCTGCCCAAATCGTGATCTTCTCCCTTCAGTAAATAACACAGTATCACAGTTTACTATGACCTCTTCCTGCACTTGGACTCAGTGACTCCATCTGGAGAAGAGTGCTGCAGCACAACACCATTCAGCTATGGATTCATTGCCCCAGTGGAACTACCACAATTATGCCTATAAACTTTGGATACCTTAGAAATGTTTACAGCCCTTTTTACTAATTATTTGTTGAGATTCGATTGACTAAGTAAATATAGCACTCAGTGCCATCAGAGGAACATGCACAGGGTTGGCAGAAAGTGTCATGGGAGACTTGGAAGAGCTTCAACCTTCTAAAGAAGCCACTGGAGACCATGTAGGTTTTCTAAAATGGAACTAGACAGATGTCTTTGTAAAATTAACCCAACTCATTTATTTTAAATACGTGCAGACAAGTCTGATTTATTGAGCATTTAAAAGACATCTTTCTTTCCGTAAAGGATGCTGAATAAATGCAGTATGCCATATAAATCTTATCCTATTTAAATCCAAAGTAAAAAAGAACCCTTGAATGCCATAGGGACTAAAGTTCATTATTTTGCAAAAGGCTCATCAGTGTTACTCTTCTCCCAAAAACCTATGATGTCATTTGTCTGGTCTATTTATATCTGTACCAGATAACACCTGACTACCACATATCTTGTATTTTTACTGTACCTCTGAAGACACTGCCCATGATTATTGTTAGAAATGAGGAAAGAGATGCATTTTTCCCCTTTTTCTTTTTATAGAATTTCTTTTGCTGGCTGGTGGGTAAGGGTCGCTTCCTAAATAGAACACATAAAATATAAGGAGGGAGGAGTGTGATGATATTCCCATGCATACTCCTGTACTTTGCTCTACTACAAATAGGATTAGACCAACACAAGTGTTTCATTTCATATTTGAGGCATTTCATAATAAATGCAGTCCCAAATTATCATCCAGATTTTGCACACTGCATTTTGCAACGCAAGGAGAATAAATATTTTCCCCAGTGGGAATATATGTCATCACAATGTTGAGTTTTCCATAGCTAAAAAGAGCATCTGGATCTAAGAGGTACATGGGAGTTATTTTTAAAACCATCCTTTATATAGAAAACTGCTATGTGCCTGGAGAATGAACACTTGGCAGGGTTGGTACAAGAGAGGCCCAGAAAAATTTTAGTAGGACTGCTGCAGGTCAGCATGTACATCCATCTCCTGAGTGCCACAAGAAACTCTGCACAGCACTTCTCTACATTATTGTAATTTTTTCAGTTAAATGAACTTAAATTAATTTATTTTATTCACGTACCTACAACCAACACATGCATACATATGTATGTATATCTTACATACATTACCACCAATCCAATTGCAAGAGTACATAGCCTTAAAAAATCTGTCATGACTGAATTTTTCCTTATCTTACTGTGCTCAGCACCAAGTTACAGTAGTGGATGGTGCCCAGTAAGTACTGAGGCAGGCAGCTAGATGGACAAAGTCTAGAAGTTTTATCTGTATTAGACAATGTGTATAATATATAAAGCCAGAGTTGCAGCAGTTGAACTGGAAGTAATGCAATACATCGAGCAGAGTCTAGATCCTCACTGCTCTGAAGTGCATGTTGTTCATCAGGCAACGACAGAAGACTGCATGCCACGTACCAATTGGCAGCCTGAAAACGTTGTCAGAACATCATGTAGATCATAGTGCTTTGACCCAGTGACTCACAATAATGAGATATTGAAAATAAAGAATGACTTCTCCTGGGACACCTGAAGGAGAGGAAGCCAGGAGGCTTTAAAATGTGCTAATCAGTCACACATGCACACCATGAGAAGCACACCTAAATCTACCTTCACTAGAATGAAGCAAATCAATGTCTGGATAATTACTATGCTAACCAGCAGTTCTCCAGCTGACAGGGTCAGAGGCTGACAACACAAAACTGGGAGACCGTGAGAGTTGTTTCAGCTTTGCATCACAAACAGGAAAAAAATGTGACATAGCTGTGGGTAAAATTCAACATTTAACAGAAGCAGTGCAGCCGTGGTACTGCAGCAAACCCTTCAATTTGTGTTGTTTGTTCCATGGAACCCTCTCTCCCTGGCAGGCCCAGGCAGCAGATCCCACCCATTGCTCTCTTCCAAGGGCAGCACTACAGGAACATGGGTACAATTGCAAAGCAGAGCTTTGGGCTCTTTCCAGGCTGCCCACCCCATGCCAGCAGAGCCAGCCACTCTTCATTTCAGCCGCTGTCTTTCCAGCCATTCTTAATTTCAAGGGTCATGCCAGTTCAGCTTCTGGCTGCCAACTGCTTGCCCTTGTGTCTAGGAGAAGAAAATAATAATAATAATAATAATAATAATAATAATAATAATAATAATAATAATAATGATTATCATGATCCCAAGGAAAACAGCAGCCAAACAAAGCAGCCGTCCCCAAAACCTTGGAGTGTGGCCTTCCTGCAAAAAATGGTGGTTCTTTGTGCCACCCTGAGAGGCATCATTCACCTCTTCTGCTCCTGGTCCTTCTCTGTCTGGGCAGATTGCAGCATCTTTCTCACAAGCTATCCTCATTTTACACCCACTAAGTCTCACTCTGTTCTGCCAGGAGAAACCTTTCAGGCCTATCCAATGCATCTGCTCTGCTAAATGTTTGCTGTTGACCTAGTTGTCCCAAAAAAGGGAAATCTGGCATTGGCCCTGGCTCAGCAGCCTTCCCACATGGACATCTATGAACTGCTTGAAAAAGCCTCCTTCAAAGGGGTGTGGGTGTGAGCCCCATCACCACCAGCACAGGGCATGGGCAGGGTCCACTTCCATGTGATGAAGGATGGAAGGGGGAAAACTATCTTATTTTGGGCCTTTGAAACAAGCCTGTGTCTACAAGCCCAAGTGTTGCATGAGTCATACTATGCATGGAAGAACAACTTCTGGTTTTAGCCCATCCACATTCTTTATTACTCTGTATCACCACATTTTGGCTCAAGAAATGAAAAGTGAATGCAAACCTTTCTTGCTTTCTCTTTCCACTCCACATCCTAATCAGCTGTTGCCTTGTGTCTTTCAGCTCAGTCTTGCAAAGGTCTCCCCTCCCTGGCTTTTCCCTTCCTGCCACAGGTGATGCCTTCTGTGTATATTATCCAACATCATCCAGCCCCAATGCTGCCCCTTTATCTCAGCCAGGGCTGAATTTGGCCAGCACACCCACCTGGTTTGCAATTCATCCTGCTGCAAGGCTGAATAGGGTCATGTGGGTTCTTTAAAATTCCATGGCAGACTGCCTAAACACAAGTAGACCTCCGATGAGTGCTGGGAAGCTGAATTATTTGACTTGTGGAATTGAGTGTGATCAGACCTCCATTGGTGTTATTGGTGTTTATATGGTTTGTAGCATTTTACCATGTAAATAAAATGGTAAATACACAAAAATTAAGACAAAATTAATAGTAAGTTATTACCCCTCATCTTATACCTGCAGCTTTTAAACTGACTGCTGTAGTTTTTCTATAGAGATGCATACAATCCTGTGTCTTCTGGAGGTTATTGTAATACATATTATTAGTACAACTGACAGGCAAATCTGCTTTACTGATATCCTGAAACTAACTCACAGGTGCTTTATGGAAAGAACAGAAAATGTGTTTTATTCCTTTACATAAATCTTCATTGGATGCTAAGGCATTTCTTACATCTGCCTTAGGAGTGCAAAAGCTCCCACATACCCAGACTTCTTGAACACTACAGCACCAAGAGTAGTGCTATCCCCCACATCACTTGCAAGGGTCTGCTCTCTAAAGACCCCAGAGACATCACAAAGAACCCGTGCTGATCCCCCACCCAAGCACCAGGAGTGCAGTGGGACATGCAAGCCTGAGTGAAATGTTAACAGGGACAGCTTCAGTATTCTCTGCACTTGCATGCATTTTGTTCAAATAGAAGGTGGCAGTCTGGGCACACCTGTATCTATGAAGATGCAGGCTTTTTTCTTAGTTTAGGTCTCAGCTGCCCTGCAGCAGGGCTGGAGTGCAGGGTCAATGTTAGCTGTGTAGAAAGCACCGCTTCCCAGTCTGGGGTCAGGCGGCACCTGCCCAGAGTTGCCTGTATTGTATTCACAGGTCATGATGCTATAGCTTGGTTTCTCAAAAGTCCTTGTGGCCTTTATGTTGGCTCATGTGACATTAGTAAAGTTTGTGAAAACACAGTCTGCTTCTCTGCATAATGCACCTCCCAACACACATACCCAATCACCCTAACACATGAGCTGAGAGATCAGATGCTGGAGCAGATACACAGTTCTTCATCTGACTGCACTGTACTCACTCCTCAGACTTTAGTTACACGAGATCTGCTAATTGAGATGGAGGCACCTTAATTTCTTGAGTTTTAAGTGCTCTTGAAGAAGTCTTCCTCCTTCAGTGCTCCAATTATGCCCCTCTTAGACTTAGCTCACTAGTCACGTTTAATGCTAGCAATTAATGAAACAATCTGCAGCAGGCCCGAGGCATCAAAGGAGCCTCTTGTGTTCAGTGTTCTGTGAGTGAACTCCTCTGCCTGCCAGATCAGGGTAGCATTGGGTGGTAAAGGTAATAGGAATGGTCACTTTTGCTCTCAATCTTTTACGGGGGTTCCAGGTTCCACCTCCAGACTAAGCCACACCCTTAGCCCCTAAAAGTCCTTTCTGAAGGCAAGCACCAGATAGTGGTCTTTGCATGTTTTAACTTAAGGATCAGGATGATACCCTCTGGCCCCTCAGACTAATACCACCTTCATAGCCAGCCTTCAAAGATGTCACCCTCTTGTAAGTCAGATTTCACCTTCTTTTAAGCAATATCAATCGCTGTTGCCTTTATCTCAGGCCAATCAGTCAAGCAAAGTCCTGACAAGTAGGTAGAGTAGCATCTAACGTAATGTTGTAGCCTCTGAGTCTCTCCTTGACAAGATGAAGAGTCAACACCTGCTGAGTGGAAATCCAAACACAGGTGGGGTATGTGCCTTCCCCCACCCCCACCATTTTGGGAGCCAAGGAAGGAAGAGCTGATAGTGCTAATGAGCAATGTAGCAGGTGATGTAATTAGCATCTGAGAGCCTGAGTAGGATGAGACAGATGTTACTTTTAGGGTTCATTGCTTTATTAGTGACGCCTGCTAACCAGCTTATGTGATCCACCCCTTGGCACACCAGATACAGACTAATATTAACTGAACTGGTTTGAGTCAAACCAAATAACTGCAGGTGATACCAAACCCATACTCAAGGGTTCTCTTAAACAGTGGGAGTCCCAGCAGGAACTATAAACAGGGACATAAAGGACTCGTAATTAAGTAAATATGCCATTCCTGCTTCCTGAGAGTCTGTCGTGAATGTCACGTCATCACAAGTCCCTTATTCTCCAGCCAGAATCATCATCTTTGCACAGAGCTGCTGAGGAACAAGGACTCTCTACTCAGCCGAAGTCTGAGAATAATCTAGTTAACCGTGAGTTTGAGGTTATTGTAGGAAGGAGGGTCCAGCTGGTGTTCCCCTGGTCAGACTATGTGGCGCTGAGGAATGGAGGCAGCTTTCACCATGGAGGGAATGGCACAAGGAGCCTTCAAGCGTGCAAAAGCCACAAGTGATTGTCAAATCACAGTCAAGCACTTGAAAAAATGCCCAGCATGACAGATCATCACTCAAATAGGCAGGGTATGGTTGAGCGCTCAGTGTTGCCCTAGAGAAGATGATGGGAAGCAAGAAGACTTTATGGATCAATTTAATTCCCTATTTCCTGCATGGAATATCACAACAACAATTGTATTCTGTGTGAAGTTTGGATCTCTGTTCCTCTTTGCTACTGAGAGCTAAGAACAAGTGGACAAGAGAAAAAAAAATCCATTAAACATGGTGCAAGGTGAGTTCAGACTGTAAAGCACTTTGAGTCTTGTACCTCTTAATTCCAGTGTTACCACAAAACAGACACTGGGCAGCAATTAGTGCTCTATAAATCACTGTAGATTGAATTAGATTAGCTCTAAAGTTACACCCACAGAAAGCACTGTTCTTGTTCTTAAGCTTATCTAGATTTTGAGGAACAACATAAGAGCCTAAAGGAAGGTGGTGTTAACAGTGTCAACAGGCACAGAAGAAGTCTATTTTGTGCTGCCACTCCAACATGACAAGAGAAAAGAACTTAATCTTTTTAAGTTGTGTACCCTCATTTAAATATTTTTCTGGTAATTAACACCGGGCACCAACAGAGTTGATGTTCCTTGAAGAAGAGTGAAACATTTATTACCCTTCTTGGCTTCCTTCCTGAAATGATTGAGGTGAAAGAAAGGTTAAAAAAGAGAGTCTTTTCTTGGTTGTCTTATTTCTCTTTTGTCTTTCACATTGGTTCCAGGAATGGAAAGTCATTAATCACCTATCAAGACTGCATATAGGAGTTGCCTTGGGGTTAGAGAGGATTGGAGATCATTTAAGCATGACAATTAACTGAAATGAGTAAAATGGGGACAGATTCTTCATTTAAAAGCAAGTAGCAGGTGATAGGCAACAGATTTAGACTGCTATTAAGAAAAATTGAGTGAAGAAACTTAGCTGATGAAGATGGAAAGTAGAAAATTAGTTATAAGGTAAAAAGAAAAAAACAGTCAAAGAATGGAGAAAAAAAGTTAATAGTGATAATCCCAGTTTATTTATTGTTTTAAATGATTCAGCTGGAAATGTCTGGCTCTGCTTTTCCTCCTTATTATGTTACCTGTGTCAGTACTACACAGATGAAGCAGTGGGAGCCAAATAGCAGCACCTTTCAGGCTCCCAAAGAACAACATTTCAGGCAGTGATTGCATTATGCACATCTGTGGCAAAGTTTTCTCTCCCAGTTAGACTCCGGAGAAACTGCAGGTATATATCCTGTAATGTTGCAGCTGCTGAGTTGTATGATCTCTCTTTTTATCTTTTGCTGGTTTTATTTACCCTGTGCTTTTGGCACAGCTGCTGACAATTCCACCAGCCTTCTCTTCATGCAAGCTTTCCTCTGTGGAAAGGACTCCCTGGGAAGCTCCTGCTGACCAATCACCTCTCCGAGATTTCCTGCAGACCCACAGTGAGGGTTTTTACTGGGCAGACAAAATGACTGCAATACCTCTTGCTTTTTTGTCCTTTCTGAAGGAGGTGCCAAAAATCTGAGGCAATGGACTGCCTTGAAGAGCCAGCATAACACAATAAATCCTGCCCACAATCTAAAAATACCAACAAGATGAGGCCTTTCCTCTGAAAGTCTTATGTTAAGGACAATTGGGGATGAAATGTTTTTTGCCATGATCAGCAATAAAAAGCCTGCATTCAGAAAAGTCATTGGGAGATAAGATTTGACCAGCATGAAATAATTTAACTGCAATCAGTTTTCACATGGGTTACTTTCACCTCTTCATTGAGTTCAATACATCCTCAACAACATAAATTTGATGTACCATACCCATGCAAAATGCTAAAAAATTCCTGAGGGCATATTCTAGTTGGAAGCTCAAAAACTCCCAACTTCAGCTACTACAAATTGCCATTTCTATAAGAAAATGGCATTAGAAAAAAAATTACCATGGCAATGGACACTGCTTCTTATGTAGTTAGATGTTTAAAGACAATGTAGGGGCTACAGGGTTATGTGGTGTCAATTTTAAGGGATTGCTGTTCTTCCCTGTTAAGCCTATTTGGGCTTTCAGCCAAGGTCTGGTACAACACAGGGAAAACACACTATGCTGCTGTCACAATACAAATTTGCCATTGGAGCAACTGCCATAAAAACCCTTTGGTCTCAGAGGAAATTTGAGAGAGGGAAAAGTTTCCAAGAAGAAAAATTAATTATAAATTGATAAATATCATCAGCTGACTATTAATTGTTTCTATCTAGAAGAAAGGAGGAAACAGGACTAAGATTTTACTTCAGAGACAGTCATATTTTCAGAATTTCTCTCCATGCTCTTGCTGAATAACTCACAGTCTTTAAACTAGGGCAGAGGAGTTTTCATCTTCTCTGCATCTCAAATGTCCATCTCTTAGTGAATTCTGGCATGCAACCATCAAAGGTCAGATCCTCTAGGAAGTTACCTCTTGGAGCAGACTTTGGGCCTGGACTGGTGGTTTCCAGATAAATTAGTAATTACTCTATTAGTAATTGCTATCGAATTACTAAATTAGTAATGAAGTTCACCTTCATTTAAAAGAAGGCCTGAAAGAGCCCCCTTTGAGTTGTGATGGATGGCTTAATAAAAAGACATCCACCCACCTCTTGGAGCTGACAAGAGATTCCTCTGCTACAGCTGTGAAGAATCCAGTCATGACTTTTGAATTCCTGCTGAATAAAAGAGCAATTTTGATACATCTTCTATTCAAAGTTCATTATGTGGTGCAATAATAATTTTTGCATAAATATCCTGTTCGGCTCCTAGGCTAAAGCATGCAGAGCCAGGTTGATCTAGAGCATCAATCTTGAGGAAATTGGAGACATTCATAATAAGCTCTCAGACATATTTGCAATGAAAAGATAAACACCATTTATGCATGACTTGGCTCATTCTAAGTCTTGAAAGACTGATAACACCCAAAGCAGCTCTGACTGAGGTTCACACACTGGGCTGTCATTTAGTGGACATTATACTAATCACAGTCCTGCTGGCTGCAGAGAGGAATTGTTCCGCAATGATCTGTGATGTCTTTTAAGGCTGCTGTAATCACATGAATCACATTTTCATTAACTGGAAATAAATCTCAAAGAACTGCAAATAAATCTAGGGGGGAAAAAAAAGTTCAGGTGGCAGTTTCATTAAGATTGGGAACTTGAAACTAGATCTGCTGCAACATGGCAGATTCCACTTTCCAAAAACGATGTTTTCTTCAGATGTGTTAGCTGGTGCAATTCTTTTTGCATGCACTATTACTGCTCAGTATATGGAGCATGACTCATGATACAGAATGATAGCTAGAGAAAATTGAGCTTCTGAAAAGTGAAATTAAAGTGGAAAAGCCAAAGGAATAAGTAATTCAATAGACAGACATGTCTGGAGCATACACATGAGATGTCTCGGGATAAGTTTCAGCCTGTCATCCAACCCCAGCAGTGGGCTGGGGACACACTTTATCTTTCTAGTATCCTAAGGGAAGAGTCAGATAACTTTATGCGCAGCATGAGGCCTCCTGCTACCTACCCAGTGCAGGTGTGCTGGTACTTGAGGATCAAACACTTGTATTTTCTTCCAGCATCCTCTTGCCTTTAGTCCTCTGATAAGCAGTCCCAGGCCACCAGCCAGCTCAGCCCCCCTGCATCCTGCAAGGACAAACACCCACAGCAACTCCCTGTGATTCAGGTCTCAGCGCTGCAACCCATTTCCACATAGCAAACTTCCTGCTTGCTCTGGGTGTGGTGGGTCCAAGCCCAGCCAGACACCTTCCCTTGGGAGGAAAGCTGCAGTCCAGCTTTGCCCCCACAGTAAAGATCTCTGAGGTACAAGTACCACCACAATTTTTTAAATGTTATTTCTGATGGTTTGTTTGTTTGGGGTATTTTATTGAATAATCTGACTTGTACATTTGTTTCAAAGTTCTTCCTATGAACTTTGTCAGGTGGGGTATCTTATGGCATTATGTGACTTCAAGCACTGCTTACAACTAATAAATATTTGTACAGACTTTGCCCATTTTTAAGGAAAATA
Organism: Calcarius lapponicus; assembly: GCA_039654755.1. Lineage (NCBI taxonomy): Eukaryota > Metazoa > Chordata > Aves > Passeriformes > Fringillidae > Calcarius > Calcarius lapponicus. The sequence goes on from CM077464.1 coordinate 69,376,992, forward strand.
CTTTTTCTTACTTCCAGTATTTCACACTGAATGGAATACACATGCAGAGCACAGTGCATGAGCTGAGCAGAGCATGACTTACCACCTCTGCTTCTTCCTTTGGAGAACAGAAGAGATGGCATGTTTAGCAGCTGGAAGGCAAACAAAGAGAAGGAACAGTCCTCTCTAATCTCTTGCTGCTGTAGTGGCTCTGTAGATACACACACAAAACTAAGTTAATTATCAGGCCTCTTTTTTTTTCCCAAATGACTATCACTCTGTAGCAAGATGCAGAGGCTGATGTTATAAAAGGGTGGATGGTTTTAAATTAAATTAAAATAAAACAATAACTTCATAATGGCTTTACCAGAACATAAGCATCCTTCTAGAAAAAACATAATCAGATGTTATTGTAAGAGCTGATAAGCTTTCATGCCCAAATTGCCCCAACACTGAAACCTAAATCCAGACAACTCATGTATTGTTTGTTATCCTTAGCCTTTCACTGGGCATGCCACCTGCCCTTTTGTTCTGCCTCGTTTTCCGTACTCAGAATTGAGCTGCTAAAACTCTTCTCAGAAATGCCAGGATATATGTGCCCAGGGAAATCACCTTGTGTTGGCCCACCCACTCACCCTCCCACTTGAGAGACATCTTTAAATCAATTCTGCAGGAAAGGCAACAGAGCAGGTTGCATCTTTCTTTGAGCAGTGCTTATAGCACTTGAGCTTTGACCACCCTGAAACAACTGGGAGTAAAATAACACTGACAATGGCCTCTATTATTCTGAAGAAGGTGAAATCCCAGAGGAATAAATGAAATATTTGTGCTCCATCCTTACTTTTAATATGATGGCCTTCATCCCCATAGAGTCAAGTCCCAGAGGTTCCATTGGGGTTTTGTGTAGGCAAAAGTTTTACCTGTCAAAAGCTCATGGCTCAGACCAAACAGGTCCTAATCCTGCTTCACTTGATCACTTGAGGGTCTTGAAAGGCTCTCGCAGAACTGCTAATGTTGATGCTGAAGTTCCAGTTCAGTACTAGGCAAATACAGCTCTAATCTTTTTGGAAAGTCAAAACAAGAGATACTACACGGAAGTGAATCACCTGTAAACAGACCCATTCAAATACTCTGTGTTCTGACAGCCCACAGACACAAGATCTCTCCCAGACAGACCTTTAGAGATACCACAGACCTCAGATCAGGACAGTCACATCCTGGAACTCACTGAAAAGAATGTCAATTCTACAGGTTTCCCACTCAGCACAAAAGAAGTTTCAGCAGGAAGCCCTAGGGATTTAATAAAAGATCCTAGTACACATTTTAAAAATAAATATGTGACCCTCTGTAAGGGAGATTGTGTTACCTGTGCAGGCAACACAGAGAAGTTGAATACTAGCTACAGAACTAGTTGCAATTTAGGTGCTGAAGAACCTAGTGCTGGAAAAGGCATAAAAATTATGTCAGACACATCAAAAATTGTTTTCAGCAAGACAGTTACTCAGAAACTCATCAAAAACCTGGTTTCTGAGGGAGCTTTTTCACTTAATGTTACTTGCTTTCAGAGAGCACAACCAAGGCCAGTGACAAGTTCTTTCAGCCAAAGAAGACATAAAAAGCACCAAAACCTCAAAGATGAGAAAAATTCAGATTTTTCTGAAATGTTTTGAGGAGCAAGGGTAACTGACTGAATGGACAAGATGCCAGAAGAATGACAGAGTTTGACAAAGAGAAGACTTAGAAAACTATCTTCATTCTGCACAGAAACTTCTAGCCTCAAAAAATTGGTAACACTGCAAGACCAGGAGTAACACAGGAAATGTGACAGACAATAATAAGGGTCATGTCAGAACTTACCCTCTGAACTACCATTGAAAATCCTTGTTACTAACCTGAAACAAAAATGGTATTCAATCAGAATACCAATGAGAGGTGTTTCTCTGTAAGTATCCCTACTCCTATTCAGAGTATTCAAAGGAAAAAAAAAAAAAAGAACAAGAAGTTTAAATTACTTTAAACACTAAAAATGGCACTTACTTTGTCAAGAAAAGCTGCACGAGTGTTTACAGCATTAACCAGAGTTTTCAATTCTCTAACCACAGTTAATCTCAGCCTCAAAACCACTGAATAGTCTAGCAGCCACTGGAGAGGAGGGGGAGGAGGGGAAGGGTTTGATGTCACACAGGGTGTCAGAGCAACCCTAACAAAGCCAGAGAAATCACAATAATGTAAAGCACATTTACTATATAACACACCCATGTTCTAACTGTGGGGACTGTGCCCATGCCAACGTGACTGGCACATGAGTCAGCAGCAGTGAGAAGCAGCCCTGGGTGCTGACAGACACCTGCTCAGCCAGTACTGTAATAGGCAAAGGGCTTCTCACAAAAGCACTCTCCTAGCCAGGCAGGCTCAGCAAGCACTTGCAAGACTGGCATTGGAAGGAAGTACCACAAACTAATCCAATAATCCAACTTGTGCTCTCCTATACCCTGAGGCACTCACTGGTTTTATGGAGGAAAAGATGGTGGGCCCAGACAGGTTCCCTTGGTGGCCAGACCTGGCATGGAGTGATCAGCCATATGAGTTCATGTGTCACTGGTGGGAGCAGAAGACATGGTGGCAGGTGACTGCTGAAAATAACACAGAACATTCCTGATTAGTGCTTTGAAAGCAGCTTTTCCCTTTTTCTACATAACTATGCAATCTTTTAGCACGGTCCTGGGAATTATCCTTTTTCCTGTACTCTGTTTGACTTTGTTGTTGATGTCACGGAAAAAAAGTAGTCAGTTGTTTACCAGAGCATTCGATTTCTTATCAGCAGATCTGGCTATGAATAATTATATCCCTTATTAATACCATAGTAAGCCAGCTAATGGGCTACAGACACCTCACAAATAACAGGATGAGAGAAGAAAGGGCAGATTGGCAGGAGGTTGTTTGCCTTTGTGAGGGTTGAATTATAGAACTGGTCAGGATTCAAAACTATGAATCATTAAGAACATGCACACAGCAGTTTTACATCAGTGAGCTCTATTGACTGTAGAGGAGCTAATATTGATCTACTAAACATATGGGAATGGGGAAGCAGGTCCCACATAGCTAAAAATGTGTTTTAATGTCTGTCCTTTGAATTGTGTTGGTTCCCTGAAACACCCCCACATTTCTGACATCATGACCAGACCTTTACCCAAAGCTTTTGAAAGGATAGGTCTCTTTTCAGGTTCACAGTGACAGAAATCTTTGAAACATGACTGGAAACAAGATCATTGTGAGTTACCATGCTTATCTTGTCTTGTATCTCCCTTATCACATTAGCTCAGTTTGCGGTACCTACACTGATGTTTCTATTAAAGGAGGTGTTTCTGAATATAAAATAAAAACAATTAAAACATTATTGTGCCTTTCCTTAGTAGCTGGGATGCACCTTTGTTTCTGGAAATGAGACAAAAAACTTGCCTCACTAGGCTGCAGACATAACTGTTGTGAACTCTGATATCAGCAAGAAGCTGCTGTACAGCACTCTGTTCTTCACTCCTGAAAGGGAGGAAGAGTGAATGTTGCATTCAGGGAAGGGAAGTCAACGAGGACTCCTTCTCTACCCATAAATACATTTCCTTGTCCATTATAGGAGAGAGCACAAATTAGCCTAATGCTATTAGAGGCTATTTCATAGCAAAAAAACAGCAAAAAAAAAAAAAAAATTAAACAGAAATTGTATTTAACCTGTTTATTCACAGGACTTGGAGACCCTGAACTAACATCAACTGGACCAGGATCATATGGGCTTCCTCCAGTGTGTTCTATCACAAGTTTGCATAGAAATAACAAACATTTAACACACTGGCATGTAGTAGGCAAACAGTGAATTTGGATCTTAATTATAGCATGAATTTTCTTTATGTGCTCAGTTCATGCCACAGGTCGTACATGCACCTTGAGTACATATTTGCATCTCTCCTCAAATCTTAACATTTGCTTGAATTTGTTCATAAGAGCCCTCACCAACAGAGTCTCCCCCACCTCCCATGACTTTGTGCTGGTACCCTCTTATTTTATTATTCCAAATTTCTCAGTCACATCCCTGTCACTCTGAGCCACAGTACAAGCCTAGATAAATGGGAGCTGGACTTGGTCCTCTTCTTTCATTCTGACAAGCAGGAGCACATCCACAAACACTTAACTGTTTCAGCAACCTTCAGTAATAATAATCAGCCCTGGTACTTGTTGAAATACAGACAAGAAACTCTCTGCAGGGTAGGGTTACTTGAAATACAAGACATTCTTCAATTCAAATGCTGATTTTCCATCTCTTCACTGTAAAGAAGCAGGAGTGTGAGATATGCATCAGTTTCAAGGCAAAGTCTGTTTGCAACATGACCTCCAAATATTGTAGCCTGTGCACCAGTAAACAAACTAAGCCTGATGGAAATCTATCATTTCAGCTTTGGCTATTGAAAAACAATAATACGTGTGATTTAATTCTCAGCTGTTTATGAAAAGGATAAACAAGGCACAAAGCTCTTTCATTTCTTCATTTAATCCAACCTGCTTCATAGAGAAATTGAGCCATAGCCCTTTGTTGACCCTTTTCCTTTGCTTTTATGTAAGAGAAAGAGAGGGAGAGTAAAGGAAATTTTTAAAAAGCAAGGGAGATAAAGTGATGTCTCAAATGACCAAGGCATTGAAAAACATTCTAAACCACCAATTCACCTTAAGGTTTCCAAGTCTCCAGTTTCCCAGATCCTCTCAGGGAGCCAAACTTGATGCCTTGCTGTGGACCACATTATCAGCCTCCTCTACTGAGAAAGCACATAAGGTTTCAGATGATGGGGAACAAATGAATACTTGCTCTAAGAGAAGGACTAATTTAGGGCTGATTGGCCTTGCACAGACATTTGGTATTGTAAAATTTGACCACTTAAAGTCACTCAGTCACAATAAATCTCTAAATCTAATTGCATCCCTGCTTTCCCTAGGATGCTTTTGGAAAAAAACTATATCCCTGAAAATTTAAGTTAGTGCATAATATATTTGATATTTACAATCCATGTGCAGAAACAATCCTTTTCACCATGGAGAGGAGAGTGTAAACTAATGGAAACAGGGCATGACAGAAACTTTCTTTTACTATCAAGTGCATTTAATGCAACTATTATATACTTCTGAATAAAATGCAGCCTTTCTGACTGCAGTAGAACTGATCTGCACAAATGAGAAGAAAATCTAGCTTACAAAGTAACAGATAAAAAAATAAATGGGAACCCTTATTTCCCTGAAATAAGATGCTAATACTTCATTTAAGGAAACTGAGCAGCTTCCAAGAACTGAAAGTTATTTATGGCATTTTTACAATGATCAGATTCACACCTTTTGCTATATAATATGTTTTTAAATATAGTGAATCAAAAGCAGTTTGATTAAAAAGCAATCTTTAATAGGGTGAATTAATTTATTTTGCACAGGGCTTCTAGTATTTCTAATTATTGTTGCAATGCTCCTAACACCTATTAACTGTCCTCCCCTTCAATTTAACATTCTTCATCTCAGACATAATCCTGGTAAAATTTTCACACCAACTCTTCTCAGGCATTGTGACTGCTGGATTTAAACCGCTGCACAGTGTTGAATATACTCAGTCCTTAACAGATCTTACACCTGCTGGACCTTGAGCCAACTCTTGTAGAGGTAACCAAGCCAATCCAATAGGAAAAGGAAACTTGAAAGTTGCTCTGCCAGAGCTTCTGCCACAGTGCAGCCACTTGGCTTGTTGAAAGGGATGAACTGACCAGGAATGGTGGGCAGAAACCAGAAAAGGTTAGATCCTCCCCATCTGAAGGACAATGCAGTCCTTCAATAACCACAGGGATGGGAGAAGACTCACTTTAAAGGGGATAACAGAGAGAAGAAACAAGAATTTGAGCGGTCGTGAAGACATGAAAGAAAACAAGGCAAGATTTTTGCTCTCCTCCATCTGAGCTCTGGATACCATGAGATTATCCCATTTTCAGTCTTGTGTTTCTCACCCTCAGTTTATTTGATGCTGTCTGAAGTGATACAGTCCAGTGAAATAAAATATCCCCACTGCTCCTTTTCACACTGATCCTGCACTCTGCTTAGAGCTTGGATTTCAAGGTTTCCTATTCATTCCCTGTACAGAGAGCTAATTATCTTGGCTAGATGACAGACCATGTTACTCACAGAGTTACACTGACAAACCCAGAAAATCAACTGAGGATCACAAAAACTTCACGAATCCCATTTCAATGAGATCTTAAACCAAAAGTTCTGAAGAGAGTTGCCATTCTCTGACTCTTCTCTGCCTCCCAAAAGAATTCTGTCCAAGAAGAGAGCTGCAGAATGGAGATTGATGTCAAGAAAATCAAATTTACAAGAGAAAAGGCTATACTGCTAGCTTCTTAATGGGAGGCTTCAGTTACCTGCACTGCTCATTTGCTCTTTTTAACATAGAATTGGAATATAGATCTGATCATAGGAACTAAATTGAAAATAGGAACCTGTACAGTAAGTATTCATGTGGCATTATTCATAATAGAAATGGAGATACAGCTGCTAATGGAATTGATGACCATTAATGACCAAGAGAACTGAAACTGATCCCCCAAGGAAAAGAATTTACAATGCTGCCTCTTCCTGCCCTCGTTTTAAGACTCAAACTGGTTCACACTGTTAATGGGATAAATATTCAGCATTTTTCTCTCCTCTACCATCTGCCTCTCCTATTTTTACCTTGGCAGGCATCATTACCATAATATAGTCTCATTATGTTTTGCATTGGACACAGTTTTGAATGTTTAATAAGAAATCCTCCCTTGTCCGTGTACTACTGTTGAACCCAAGGGGACTATTTGTGGGGTGATTATTTACATAATTAAGGATTGTGCTACAAGGCGTGGAGTTGACTTAGCAACATGTTCTCTGTATTTAATAAATTCTCTTAATATATTTATTAACCAAGAAAATATGTTGAAGCATCATGTAATTGTTAGTATTTGACTTTTTTAAAACAAGTGAGGGAGTCAGAAATGGGGGGCAGAGAATCCCACACTCCCAATAACCACAAGGCAGGTCTCAGAAAAGTGGAAGGAAGGAAGGAAAGGAAGACACCAGGCAAACAGAATATTGAAGAGAGTGGGTACAAAGGAATATAAAAAGAAGTTGTATAAAATATGGCAAAAGAGCAACTATGATATGCAGTGATTTTGCAAAGCATCTAATACCGTGTCACAAAATCTCACTGTTAAAGTCAGTTTAAATTGCTTTGGATGTGAACACTGTCACCTGGACAGAAACTTGGCAAAGCAGCTGTGAATTCTGGGTGACAACAGCAAGCAGCAACATGAAGCTGAGAATCACAGAGTTGTAGAATCATTAGGGCTGCAAAAGACCTCTAAGATCATTGAGGCCAACCATTAACCCAGCACTGCCAAGTCCACCACTAAACCATGTCCCAAAGTGCCACAGCACAATTCATTGAACACCTTCAGGGACAGAAATTCTACCACTTCCCTGGGCAGCTTGTTCCAATGTCTGAGCACCCTCTCAGTGAAGAAATTTATCCTAACATCCAATTTTAACCTAAAGCAACTTGAGCCATTTCCTCAAGCTGCCTGTCCTATTGTGCTGTGGCTCATTACTTGGGAGAGGAGACTGATCCTCACCTTGCTACTGCCTCCTTTCAAGTATTTTCAGAGAGCAATGAGGTTGCTCTGAGTTTCCTTTTCTCCAGGCTAAACAACCCCAGCTCTCTCAGCCTCTCCTTATTAGACTTTTTCTCCAGACTCTCCCCAAGCTCTGTTGCCCCTCTCTGGACATGCTCCAGCACTTCAGCATCTTCCTTGTAGTGAGGGTCCAGAACTGGATACAGGATTCAAAGTGAGGCCTAACCAGTGCTGAGTGCAAGGGAATGATCACTGCCCTGGCTCTGCTGTTCTTTTCCACTGGACAGCTTTCCAGACAGATTCTGCCCGCATCTAAGGTTTGGAGAGTGAGGACTCTGTGGAAGTGTACCACAGAAGTGGATTTATAAGTTTGATTGGAAAAAAATAAATTGTATTTGCAGGTTTAGGAAAAAGAAAAAGAGGTTGATGAGAAAACAGAGCAAATAGTACTAAAGGAGAAATACACATATTGGTCAGAATGAAAGCACGGTAACTTAGATCTGTTGCAGTCTACTTTACATTTTAGTAAAAGAACCTTTGCAAGGGGTGAATACCCTGCCATCAAGAGTGGGAAAGAAATAGGTTTCTTGACCAGGTTGTCTAGTTGTCTTTCCATAGACTCCTGGGGGACCACCTCAGACCTGGAAGATGCACAGCCACACCCTGATGGCAGGGCCTTGTGTCTGCCTCCTGCCCTGGGTTCTGAGCTCACAGGGGCACCTCTTTGTTTTCCAGGCCAACACCTCACCTTCCTGCCATGCCTCACTGACATGTATCTTGCCACATCTGCTGTGCCTTCCCTCTCCTTCAGCAGAGTTCCTCCATCAGGGTTAGGTCAGAGTGGGAAGGTTCACTCTCCTCCTTGCCCCAGGACATGCTTGCTGCAGGATGGAGGACAGGTTGTGTTGCTGAGGGCAGGAGTGCCCCAGTTCCAGCTTCAGTTACTTCCCACCAAACTAGAATAAATAATTCTGGTGGCCCTTTCCACACCTCTCCACTGGAGGGGCATGGAAAGGAAACAAAAAGAAGCAGAAATTAATTCCAGCTTGACTTCAGTGCACTTGTTAAGAGTGCTCCCTGCCTGCCAAACAAGAGCACCATGGAAACAGCAACAAGCAAATTAGTGAATTAGAAAACACTGATCTTTGCAAATTGTAGCTGTAGCCACAAAGCCCCATACAAGGAAAAAACACAAATTCAGAGGCACGCGACACAGATCTAATACAACTGCAGAGCTCCCTTGCCTGGCCAGAGAAGGATGCCAAATCACAGCTAAATGCAGGCATCTGAAGGACTGATTTCAGATGGGGCACTGGTGTTTTCTCCACTCTGATGTTGTCCTTTTGTTGCCATCAGATTCCTGCCATGGAAGGCCTTTGAAGGAAAAATTAAATCTCTTTTTATCTAAATAACAGTTGAATTTATAGTGAAAATCATGGACTTGTTCTCCATTCCAAATCACACTGCTTTTACAAGTGCCAGGTTCTTACTTAAATAGCAATACTAGCAAATTTCAGAAAAATAATCAGAATAATTTGAGCCTCAGCTTAGGAAAGCATGCACAAGTAATTTCATGAGGCTCTTGACTTTTTTGTTGTTGTTGTTGTTTCTTTGGGGTTTTGAGGGTTTTTTGGTGTCCTAACAAAAAAGAGTTTTATTGGGAGATGCAACAATATATTAAAGATCACTCTTATGGATGCTTAAGAAGTATCTTCTAAATGTGAAGATGAAAAGATGAAGCAGAAAACTGAAAATATTTGGAAAACTACAAGGCATGGGCAACCTACCAAACAGCAGAGCTGCCCCAAAAGAGATTGTTGATAATAGCTAAGAGTTGTGATGAAAGATGAACAGCTGAGTTTTAGCTTTCTTGAACTGGAGCCGGGGTGACACATCGAGAGGAAATGCCAGACAGACAGGCTGAAATTTCATTTGGACACAAGCAGATGGGTCTGGAACAGAGAGATTGATCTGAGGCTTGTCCATATAAAGACAGTAATTAACTTTGTACTTACAGATGAGTCAGGTTGGTGAGCAAAGAGAAGGAAACCACAGGCGGACTGCTCTACAAGGCCCGAAGTGTGAGCTAATATTTTCCTTCCCTGTTTTCATGCCCATGAAATAATGTGTGCACTTTCACATCACTTGCTTCAGTGATTTCTTAAGCACAGAAATCAGATTTTCCACAGACCTGAGCCTTCCGAAGAATCCTACAATACTAAAATAGGGTACTGACAACAGCACACATTGTCAGAAAAACAATATGTATTTCAGTTTTGGGAACCTAAATGGTTACTGGCATATGTACAAGGAGTGAGTTATGTATTAATATGGCATGTGAGTGAGAAACATTTTATATGACACTTTGAGAAGAGCAAAATAAGCCCCACTAATGCTGAGACACCTCGAGACCGAAACTACTGATCTTCTTTTTCATTGACCAGCTGTGGACTTCAAGTTATTTCTGGAGCCTGTTGGTTTAGGTTTAGAGCATCAGGTTGGTTTAGATGACAGAGGGCAATTCCAACACAGGACTTGTGTGGGGCATGAAGAATTTCTTTGACTCCTGAGGATACTCAGAAAATGAGCATCCGTCACAAGACAGGGTCTGAAATGCTTTGTGCTCAGCTCATCTTCACAGAAACACAGCTTCTCCAGTGAAATTCCCAACAGGACATGAAAGGTGTGGGATGACCCTTCATACTAAGAGTAAGGCACCTTAACTTGAGCCAAAACAAATAGCCTGACCTGGGACGTTTCAACACCCCTCACTTGCCTCACTCACTAGCCAACATCAATCCTGCAAGAGTCCATCTTGCACAACTTGGAGATAAAACTGTCTTGAGTCTGGTTCTTGGAAATGCAGCCCAGTTGCAATACCCCTAAAAATCTGTACTCTATCAGAAACGAGCACATCCATGCTTGTTCTCATCATCTCTGTCAGCATCTGTCTGCCTCATGCTTTTGCCAATACCCACCCACACGTAGCAGCCCTCAGCTGACTTTGGCAGCTGCAGTCCTCAGCAGCCACCAGCTGGCCAGCACCAGTGAATACTCTCATTGCTGTTGACTTCTACACATCTCCTTTGGAGCCTCTCCCACCTGCAACATCTTTGGATGAAGGCAACACAGGTGCCCAGACCCCCCGGAGATGTGCACAGCACGTGTGCTCTGGCTGTTCTCCACAGGCACCACAGCATCCATAATGTCCAAGGGGACACCAAGGTTGTGAGATGGATAAGGGTGTAGCTGTGCACCTCTACAGACAGCTAAAAAAAGAACATTCTGCTGCATGTGAATTTTTCAATGCAGAGCTGCATCTTTGGAAGACATCAGTTTTAGCAGATCCAAATTAAGGATATACTGCTAATTTAGTTTGCCATTAAGCACATTTTGCAGCAATCTTTATTAGATCTCTCTTGGCAAAATGTACTTTCACTCAAGTACCAGAATTTTCCTCAGCTTCTTTGTCTCCCTTTTTCTGGTCAGGTCATTTGATGATTGACAGCTCACTGTACTGCAGGAGCATTGGAGGGTAAGAGATAACTGTGTGCTGCAGTCAGAAGGTCCATGCTGCATAAAAATGTATTCTCTTCATTATTACCTATTTGACAGAGATTTAAGAGGGTTTTGCAGCTAAGGCCACATATAAAAAGACTACAGATCATTTCCAAAAGACAAATTGCAAAAAGTCTGGCTAATTTACAGTGAGATATGCTCACCTACTTTAAGGAGTAGATGAAAGCACATCTGCAGGGTGCACCTCCACATCATGGAAAGGAAATTGAAAATAGCAGAAAGCAGTACAGCTGGTTACAAATTCTGGGAATTATATACGCTTCCACTGGAAAATGGTAAGTTGTTGAACTGAGAATCAGTAAAATTCCCAATGTTTGTTTGTTTCCCTGTTTGTTTTACAATTAGTGAAAGGAAAGGTACACATTGTATCTGCAGCCATGTGAAAAGGAAAATCTGCTGCTTTTGAACACCGCTGGAGTTCATTTCCCCATTGCTCCCATTTTCCCCATGGATCCTGGGCCCCAGCTGGATCAGACATCCCCAGAGCCACATCTTCCTTCCCAGAGACCCTACTGAGCATCTCCCAACAAGGCAAGGGAGAAAATGTGTCATTGGAGGCAGAGTACATCTGCACCAGTGCCAGGAGTGAAACACAGCCTTCTGTCCTGCTCTCCTCCTCTGTCCTCACCTTCCTACCCTGGTGCTGGCCCAAACACTTGCAATTTCATGGTGGACATGATCCCATGTAGCACAGCCTGACAATCAGTGTTTGGCAAGAGAGCAGTACAGCCAGGAGGGGGGCTGGGGAGCTGGAGGTCTCATGAGGGTAGCTCAGGCAGATGGAAAAATTAATAGCAGATCATAATGCACAAAGCACTCTGAGAAAGCCAGTTTTACATTCTTGCATGTTGGTACAGATCATGGGAACCCCATTAATCTCCCATTTAATTCATGACTGCTCTGTAGCACCAGCCATCAGGAGCCCTGGCTCATCTGCATAATCCAAAGGTGCTGGTAGAGGTCTTTGATGACCTGAAAGGTAGAAGAGATACTAACCCACAATGCAGTAGATCAACTTAAATGTTAAAGAAAAAATAAAAGTTGAGAATGGTCAGATGACGGATGCAAGAGGGGGCTATCCACAAGGTTCTGAATTCAAGCTGATCCCAGTGATACACATACCTTAGTCTGTGGGCTCCTTTGCAGAATTCCGGTATTTAGATAAAACACACCCATCACTGCTTGAGTGCTCCATTAAACCAAGCTCACCTTTGCAGGGAGCTGTGCAAGGCCTGTATTACTTTAGCCTGTGAGTGCTTTGCTTTTAGTGTTTGTTTTTGAACAGCACTGAAAATATGTGCTTTCATCTTTGCCGCTCTGCAACACCAAAACAAAAATAACTACTATAAACAATATTATAAATAGATGCAGAAAAAAGTAGGCAAGTCATTAGGAAATTTCCCCTCTTGTCTAAATGGCAATGATTCCACTCTAAAAATACTAGAAATAAAACTCATGAACAGTGTTTCCAGTGTCTCTTTACCTTTGTGACCCTCTGATGCCAGTGTAGCACAAGCCTCTCCTCTGTGAATGCACCCCTCTCCTCCACAAGACACTTTCATAAGCCTTGTAGGACACTTTGAGACAAAGTCATATATTTGACACCTCTGTCAGATATGACTGATGCTGGCAAAGAATTTTTAGGTAGGTGGACACATCCTCTGAGAGCATGCTCACACAGGCTCGTTTCCATAGGGACTAAATTGAAGAGGGCAAACCCTTGTGACAGGAGGCATTTGCAGCCAGATTGTGAAGCCACCCCATCAACCTAGATACCTGACAAAACTTGGCCACTTGGGGAGCCTACAAAATACAGAATAAAGGGGCAGAAAAAAAAGCTGAGAAGTCTGGATGAGCAATGATTCTGCTATTTGCTTTGGCATGTGCAAGGAAATCCACAATCCTCCTTGTTCACAGCTGTCCCAGTGCCTGCATCAAAAGCAATTTGCCTCCTAGACCTCAGCTAACCCACGTTCAAGGCCGAAAAGGGGTCAGGTGGATTGACTTCCTGATCCCATAGGCACAGGTCTCCCTGTTGTCTCCCCAGCCCATCGAGAAGAGAGGCAGGAATGGCTGTCAGAGATGACATCACTTGGCTCCCTCTCTGCTTTGCTGTGCCAGTGGCCTTTCCCCACCTCAGCCAGCAAACTGGACAGGGAACATCTGCTGGGGGACTGGTGGTTAGAGTGGGACCAACACAGCACAGCTGTGAGGCCACTGAGCAGCAGGGAGGATGAGCATTGGAGAGATGGGCTGTCATAGGGCAGCTGAACAGATGGAACAGCATGGATGCAGCTCCTGGAGCAGCACAGGAGGCTGGGGAGCAGGTACTGCCTTGCACAAAGATGTATGCCAGGGTTTACTTGCCTGGGACCCCCCGCTGTTCTTCTGGTCATTTCTGAATGAAATAAGGGAAGCACATGGAGAAAGAAAGAGGCAGGGAAAGAAGAGCATCTCTAGAGCAAAGCTGTCACTGAGTAACTTGGGAGGCTTTGTCCTAAGACAGAAGATCCAGTTCAGCTCCCTCTCAAATCACAGTAAAGACTCGTGCTCTGCTCCTTGCTTAGCAAACTACAGCTCTACAGCCTGGTTCCAAATATTTCCATTCCTCAGTTTTTAGAAAATTATCTTCACCTTGAAGTCAAGTCATCAAGAGACAGACCTTCTAAAAGTTTTACCCCACAACCTGTTGCCTCAGCACAGACAAACAGGGGTCCTACAGGGTCCACTAATCTAGTTTGTGTCTCACTCACCTGGCCTGTGTACTTCTGCCTAAGAATGCCATCCTGTCCTGCTCTTTCCTTCCCCAAAGACATCCAAGCAGAGAAAAACAGAGTAGTTGTTTTGTTGGTAGGACAAAAATACATGCTCTCTGTAAGCCACCAAGACAGATAAAGCTGTCTAAAAAATCCCAAACCCTCTAAATTTCATAAGTGTCAGAGCATTGCTGATGCAGTGCTCAGCTGATGGATGGGGTGCTGAGAGCAACACAAAAGTCAATGCCACTCTGAATGCCATCTGCAGAATAAACTACCCATGTCATGGACATCAATAGGCAGCTGCATTAATGACAGCACTTGGCCTTGTTGAAATCAGGGCCAAGCTTTAGGCAAGCAAGGGCAGAAAGGGAAATTAGAGACTGAAACTGCTATAGCTTGAGGACAGAGCATGACTCAAAGGCCATACAGCGCAATGAAGCAGCATGGAGACATTTTCCTACCTTCATCCCAGGCTCAGTAAAACTGAAATTATTTGATCCCAAGCTAATCTTGATAGAACTATTTCACCCAGGCAAAGGACTGCACTAATGCAGCTGCATTTGCTCCATTATTGGAGTGTATAATAAGTGATTTGTGTAAACAACTTTGTCTTAAACAGGCTTGAGTACCCACTGGAACAGAGGGAAATTTGGAGTTTTCTCCATGCTCATATTATTTTTTCTTTTTCTGTCTTAACCTAGAATTTGGTAACAAAAGTAGAAAGACATTGAGTTAGGTCTCATACAAAGGAAATTGGAGGCATTGTTGAACATTCTTTCTCCATCATCTTTCCTGGATTTTTTTTCCATGGAGTGCTGTGGAGACAGTTACTTGATGGTTCCTCTGGATGGCCTTTGATCAGTGTCCTGATCCCTGATTTGGTCTCCCAAGGGTCTTGAATGTTTTGCATTTGAGAGAAATTCTTTGGGTGTCTGGTAGGAATAAATGAAACAGAAATTCTGCGTCAAACCAGACAGACTAGAGGGGTGAAAGAGAGTCTCATATGTTCTTAGAGCAACAACCAATGTCTTCTCTGGTTCTGGATTGTTGCACACTGTCACATACTCTTCTGGTTCTACAGCCCAAGTGGTTTTTGCTATCGTTACAAAACAAAGGGGAATCTTCAACTTTAGACTTTGCCAGCTAATAAGAATAAAACCAGTGCTAAAGAAGAGTCCTACAGACAGCCTCAACAGCCACAGAGGGTGGAGAGGAGGAGTTTAAGTCAGTCAAGCAGTAAATTAGGATGCATTAATGGGAAAGCATAAGGAGTTCACAATAATACTGATGGTACCAAAATTATCAGAGCATGTGCCTGACCCAAGATCCATCTCTGGGGCTTTCCTGGACTGTTCTGTTCAAATACTAAAAAAAAAAAAAAAAGGTTGGAATAAAATTAAATGAGTACCAGAAGATTCACTTAGGAGAGGAATAAAGAACACAAACACTAACAGAGCAGTGCTCTCCATTGCCTAGATGACAGAAAAGTTTTGAGGAGTTATAAAATTATGTCAGAGAGTGTGAATGTCATGTTCTGCTTGTTAGAAGCCTTCAAGTTTCATCACAAAACAGTTCATTAGAAATTCCTCCTCAGCTAGTACATGTCTGCATTGAATGACTCAAATATTCTTCAAACTTGTTTAAAAACTCCAATATAAGCATAGTGTGCCTATAAATGCAATAGCAGACACAATAACAATTATTAAAGTGCATGTATGATCAGCCTCATGGCAATTATTATGTTAGTGTGGAGTGCTACTAGTAATGCAATTCTGAGAGTATGATAGCGTTGAGTATTTCATATTTTTCGAGAGCACTCTATTCCACTTTTTGATAGACATCTGGGTTACCACCATCAAAAAAGTATACCAGCTAAAAACATCACTGTTTAAATGGCAGGTGTTTAACCTTCTTTTTCTCGGTACCAATATCAAATTTTCTCACTCCAGTCTTTGACAGTACAAACCAGACCTTAACCTCATTTGTTATCTAGAGGAAGGATGTGGAGTGTCTAGCAGGCAGTTAAACAGTCCGCATTCCAAAACACACAAGTGTCAGCACATTGTACACCAGGAATTTTGCTTTGCCAGCTCGTCCTCTCACCCTCTCTCCTTCTAGCTGTGGAGGGTAACCCAGGCCTCACTGCCTAACATCTGGGTACCTACCTCCACAGAGCAGCTTTATTCCCTTCTCTAACTCTGCTGGCACTTGCCAGATGCCTCTGCTACATCACTGGCACTCTCTGTGACTGTGGCTGGCACAGCTGCTGTCTTGTCCATCTTTGACCTTCCTAGACAGTGCAGAAAAGACCTCTATTTCTTATTTGTCCTTGAGCAGTGAAAGTAGCATGCAGTAACTTTCATTGGATGATTTAATGCTTCTCCAGATTTACTTCTGCCTTATATAACTCCTGGGTTTTTTCCAGTAAAATTCAGCAGGACTCACATGTAGATATTTTCATGCATTAGAGCTTACAAAATCTGATCCTGTTGCCATTAATTTTATCTTTCCTTTTCAAAGGAAAAATACAAGCAATAATTAGCTATGGGTAATGGTAGAATGGATTGCTGTTCCCTGTAAAGAGCACTTTTTACCCTACATTCAGAATTTTGACTGCTGCAATTTCAATAATGTTTGTAAATACCTGTGTTTTCAATGGAGGTTCATCTCTGCCACCAGAAAGTTAAATGCATGCTTACTGCTCAAAGTTACAGGTCATAGAGTCAAGCACCTTCTTTGCTCTAGCTAGCAGTCTGACAATCAGGAGCCACAGCATCCCACAGGAGACTAACACTTCTCTCATACCTCAAACACTCAGTGCTTATTTCCTCCCTGTAGACAGATCACAGGCAAGAGCAACACCACAGTCTGAGCAGCTTTCACTTGTTAAGGCTCCTTGCCCAGAGTTCAACAAGCTCTGGAACATGTTGATGCCTGTGAAGTGAGGTATCAGATATCTACCTTTTTACTTCTTTTTTTTTTTTTTTTTTGGAAACATACTCATCCTCCATTACAAATTATCTCTAAGATATGAACATTGCATATTTTATGTTCATCATTCATCACTAGCCAATTAGATTAATACAGATGGAGTATATCAAATATCATTTCCACAAGCTTTATGGACACCATTGGATAAGTTTTGCTCCTAAAGTGTAAGCATTGGCACACTCAACACTGGAAAATCCAGAAAATAGAATAAAAGTCCTGTGAATGGCAGCTACCTGACGACTATTTAGGCCAAGACATGCAGAGGAAATTGGATACAGATGAAGTACAAGGAAACATTAAATATGGATGGGATACCTTGAAAAAGGATAGATAAGGTGATGTGTCTCAGCCTTAAAAAATGCACTGGGTTGAAAGATTCACTGCTAGGAAAGTCCAGTATGATCAGAAACCTGCTGCATTACCTTGTGGAACATAGCTTGACAGTCTTTTGATGTATTTCAGGGAAGACCTATTCATCTGAAAGGGTGAGGCCAAAAAATGGAGAAAAGAGGGGAAAAAAATCCTGCCTGGAGACCTTTTTTAGTGCTTGTATTTCAGAATGATGACAGCTAATTATAGCAACTGCTCTCGTTATGGGTGACCTGGGCTCACAGTGTGTGGTACCTTGTTATTGAAGCAAGCCAGGGAAATTAATTAAATCACCTCAGCTAAGTCCTCACGTCTTCAAAGCATCTCAGAATCTGACCCCTGGTTAGCTATGCAGCCATCCTGTCCCCGCCAAATTTGCAGTTACTGCTGTAAAGGCAAGCTGCTGCAGCAGTTCCTCCCTGTGTGGGCCATCTGAGCCTAGAAAACTGCAAAAGAATCCCTAACAAAAAGGAAGAGGTAATCAACATACCTAAGGCCTCACTTCAACTTACTGTCAGGGATAAACTCATGGTTGGCTTTCTGATAAAGCACTAATGCTTAAGGGAATGTCTGTATTTCTGACTTGTCCCTGTCTCCATGAATAAATTCATGTCACAGACTCATGTCACAGCTTGGTTAGCCGGCTACTCACAGACATCAAAGGAGACATGAAACTTTGAAGGGAGGGGCTGAGATATCACTGTGAAACGTGGGCAAGAGAGATTTGTCTTGCATATTTGTTAAAAGATCATAGGAAAGAAATTAAAACAAGTTATCTTTTCTCTGGACAGAGGAGGAAAGTTGTGGCTACCTGAGCTAGAAAAATAGAGTCCTATCACTGTTTGAGCACTCAAGCATTATGGAAGAAAATAAATCCTTTGAAACCCCAAAATATATATATTTTTTTGAGAAATATTGAAAAGGTTATTTAGGCAATGTGATGTTTCTTGGGTTTTTTTCCCCAAACAGAACGTTTTTGTCTCCGCTGCAATTTTTTCTGCAGTCCAGTTTGACTTCCATTTTCATTCCATATGAATCTCCATCACCCTCCAGGCCTTATTTTCTTATTCTAAGTCAAATTAATTTAATCATGTTGCAGACCTGTAGGTTTTTTGCAAAAGAACTAAAACTAAAGCAGTTTGAATGCCGAGTTACTGTATACCAAATTACTCTGCTAGTAGAGAGAAGAGTTCAAAGGCTTTAAAAATACAGACTCCTTTTCCTTTTTTTTTTTTACAGTTTGTGAAATTGCTAAGAAGCTTAATGCACTATTCAATATTTGTATTCAGTGATAAAACACTCAAATATGATGATGCACACATGCACTTCAGTAGTTTCAAAGCTTTGATGGAGCACTTAAGAGACTTTGAGTGCAAGCAATGCAAAGGGTTAAAAACTACCAATTTGACCCAAAAGGGGAACAAGTATGCTTTTGTATTTATTGTTTTGCACAACAAAGCAACATGTCTTTCCTTTTAGAAAGGCTGGGACTAATATGTTCAGAAAATGCTAGCAATGCTATCAACCCAGAAGGTTAAGAGAAGGATTTACTTATCTGTAATGATTTATTGGACTGACAAGACAGTGTACAAATGGGGCTAGGAAATGCATGGGCAGAAATCTTAGAAGGAAATCATTGTGTCAGGGCACTGAGCAGATAGATCCTTTCAGTAATGAAGCAAGTGTTCTAATTCATAAATCTTGTTTGTCAGGAATAAATAAAAACAGAAGCAAGGCTGGTATCTCCTTGTCTTTAGCACGCACAGAGCAAAAAGGTTCTCTCCCTGGAGCACAACAGAACAGGAAGCATTATTTGTTGACCTACTCCAAGAAGGCATGTCTTTGTGCCATTTTGCACCTTTCCTGTTGAGTTTGTGCTGTATATTATCAATATTGGCTGTTGATGCCAAGGTCTCAGTTGTCACCTAAGTGCTCTGCTGTGACTTGGATTTTAAGCAGCAAGTTGTCAATGTCCCTCCAAGAGATGGACACTGAAGTAAAACCTGTCATTTGCGTTAATGGCCCAGATGTCAGAGAGAAGTTTTCTCATGGCAGATGAGGCTGTCTTTTAATCCTCCCCCTCCACACCGAGACTGATGGGATTGCATTCTTACCCATCTAGCAGAGCTCCACACATAAATTAGCCAGAGCAATTTCCCAGGGGGTAATAAACAACCATCAGCCTTTCCCTGACATTCACTGGATGGCATTACAGATGAGATATATCCAAGGACACTTTACTTCAGTTCAGCAAATTTCAACATTGGGGCAAGAGCAATACTTGATATAATGCAAGAACTAACCAGAAATACTTCCCAGATACACACAGGATGAGCATGATTTGAGTGGCATACTCTTCATCTTGTATCCATAACATGGTACAGCTTAGATCCTGGACTAGTGCTGGATCTGCCATTAAAAGCGAGTAGCTGACAAATGTCACTACAAAAAAAGAATCATCTCTCCTAAGTTTTATGATTTAAAGTGTAGACAGCTATTTTTAGGCAGCTGTCAGGTTGCCCTCCATAGCTGACAAAGAATCATCTCCATAATGCAATTCATGCCACTCCTTTTATGTATTTCTGCCAGTGTTCTTCAAAAGTGCCTCCCTTTTACCTTTGGGAAGGAAGAAAATTCACCCACCCTGTTTGAGATGATTTAACATAACAATGCAACTGAGCTCTTGAGCAATAGACACATTTTGTTTGCCTGAGACTGCTCACACTCTGCCAGTCTTCTTCAAACAAGTGCAAACAATTATGCTGAAGCCATCAAATACGGAAGAGTGAAGATAGTGGGTCAGACCAAAAGTCTAGCTAACACAATATCCTGAATCTAACAATTCCCCCAGGAGTTGGTCAGGGTCACATATTTAAAAAAAACAGGATCACATAGTTTGACATTTCACTGATTTATCTAGCCAGCATCTAGCATCATTTTATCCTCAGCACAGTCTTACCTCTTTATGTACCCTTTATTTCACCAGAATTAAATCAGTGATGTTTTACTCAGAGCATGTGCAGATTCTCTGTATATCTAACTCATCAATAGTACAATTTCTTGTCTATACAGGCAGTGTTCACCAGATCACCCATGCATTTGCACATTCAGCTAGATTTAAATGGTGTGAGGATTTTTCCAAAAGTCTTTTTTATGGAAGATGACTTCATTCATTTGCATTTCTGTCACAAAGCAAAGATTAAAAAGACTGCCTATATACCAGACTACAGGGCTGTATCATGACCTCCATACACACAATATAACCAGCAGTGTGAAAACGGGAAACCATTCCTGATGGAAAACGCTCAAAAATACAACTATCCTGCATTGGACCTTGGTTGGGAGAAAATGTACTCAAAAGCAAAGATGTTCACTGTGAGTCAGTGTGTCAAATGGGCTCACATTAGAGAAAATGAAGAAAAAAATGTAAGCCATAAGACACAGGGGAGAGAGGTTTGTGCCATCAGAAATAACCTTTTGTTTTGAACCTCCTGCCTTCATTGGATCTGCCACTCCCAATAGGAGTGTGCCTTTAATACCATAATTTTGCAGGTTTGGGGCTCTATTTCTTGCACTGCTGTGTAAGACAAGATTGAGAAAACTGAGTCCATCTTTCCCTTCACTGAAGAATAACTTCACAGTGATTCCTGTTAACTTTAGAATAGATGTGAGTGAGGAGTCACAGAGAACGCTGTGAGCATGTACAGATGCAGGCACAACTTGAGCTGAAAGTGTCAGTGCATTCTGTCTTTTCTCAGGACATGAATATGTAGAAAAGGTCCACAGCATCACAGCGATGGCAACAAATTTCAGGAGCTGAACAATGAGAGCCACTAATGACTGGAAATTTTACAGGTAAGAGAGAGTAGACAGAAGAGAAATCAGCTCCTGGTAGAGGTAGAGGTAGAGGTAGAGGTAGAGGTAGAGGTAGAGGTAGAGGTAGACATGTCCTTGGCCAAGAGAGGAAATGTTTGTAAATCATGGCACTGTCCAGATGCTGTTTCAGCTTGTTTCCTCCAGCCAGAGCAAGCCAGTTCACAGCCCCCTGTGATGCTCCCATGGATGATTTACAGAGCTGCTCACAGGGAGTATCCAAACACACACACTGCACTTGTCCATGCAGAGCTGTTAGGAGAGAGCTGTATCTGTCGCCCTTCTGCAAGGCACAGAGACACACTCAGCATCTGCAGTGAGCATGTGAGGGAAGTGAGACTTTTATTCATTTCCCTTTCTCCCTCAAGAACTTTCAGTATTTAGCCAAGCCTGTGAAAACTGACCAGGAAAAACACTAGGAAGCAGGAATATGTTCAGGGATGTACTGTGCTAGTCCTGTCACTAATGTTTCACTTCCATTCTTTCCAGCTGAGAAACCATGAGCCAGAAAACCTTTTTGTTTTGACTATTCTTTCCTTTCCCCAAGGGCACCAAGCACCCATTAGTCCATACCACACATCGCTGTCTGTCACTGGCCATTCTGTTCCAAAGAACACAGGTCAACTTGCAAGGGTGACTTAGCCCACTTAAAGATTTCACACAGGTTGTTAGAGGCATTTTAGAGCAAAGTTAGTTGATTGAAGGGGTGAAATAAAGATTTTACTGAAGCACAATAGTGTTTCTTCTTTTCTTACATGTCCTACCACACTTTGCATTTAGAGAACTGAAACTCCTTTCATATATTAACAAATTATTCTTTCTAAATAATGTATCTTTCCCCATTTTGCAGAGGCATGAAAATATCAAATGAGTTTGTCTGATTTCCCCTTCTGAAAGAGCTAGGAACAAACTGGGACTATCCCAATTCTCCCTTCCTTGGGCAACATGGAAATATTTTTGAACCAGAGTTTGATAGAGGGTCAATCCCTCTACATTACACAAGATCAAAATGAATTCTTCTCTGCATGTGAGGAGCAGGGTGGAAGATTCCTTTGTTTCTTCTTATCCATCTAACATGAAGAGATGAAGTAAGGATAGAAATTGCTCTGTCTTGCCTCTAGGAAATAGTTCCAGCTTCTCAGGCTTAACCATGCTCAGACAAAAGTGGAACAAAAACCTCTCTACATCCAAGATATTTGTTATATTTTCCCAGTTTTGGTCTTTCTCCTGTAGAGCTTTCTGAAGCCTTCATCAGAGGAAGGTTATATTGAATCAAGGTGGAAGATAATCATTGCCCATTTTCCCCCAATATGTTTGTCATCCTTTGGCACAAGGCAAGTTCTATATGCATACTTTATGTCTTAATTAAGGTGGTTCTCCACAAGTACATCTATATAAAACCACACTCATGGAGATAAGTTAACAAACCCACCAGCTAAAAAAAAAAATCAAACCTCAAAGGAACAAACAAAAACCAAAGAAAAAAAAAACAATAAAAAAGGTCCTTTTTTATGTTTTTAAACCACCAACTGAAATACCAAGTGATGCCTAGGAGAAAGTGCGCTTTGGATGTTTTGCACCCTTTTATTTTCCCAGAGATTATGCTGCCGGATCAAGCTAAAGCTCCCAAGGCTCCCTACAGTATCTCTTACTGCTCTAAAGGGACTTGAAGTGATAGCAATTAGAGAGCAGCTTTGAGAGCCAGAGAATAACTGTGGCACTGGAGAGTGGTTTGGAGCTATGATGGCTGTAATGTAGGGAAAAGTGGCATTCCAGAAATGTTTTGTGTTTAGGCTGAAACATTTCAGTTTGGAAACAAGAAATGCTTGATTTTAACTTTCAGTTGCTCCTATTTTTAGAGTAAATAAAAGGTGCTGAAAGGCGTACATGGAAGGTTTCAATACAGCAGGGACAAAAATGTGCAACAAATCACAATTTTTCAATACTGTACTTTCCAGAAAAAAAAAAAAAAAAAAAAAAAAAAAAAAAAAAAAAAAAAAAAAAAAAGCAAAAGGGGATGGCAGGCTAGGAGTTCTTTACAGAACCCTTTCACAAAGTGGCTTGTGCCCTTCCTACTCCCCACTGCACCAGGGGAGTTCAACTGCTGTCAGTCAGAGTGACACAACTATCAGGCTTACAGAAGGCAGAAGAGGAAGGTATTTTCCTGAGCCTGATCCCTTCAGAGCTACTGCCTGATCAAGCACCCAGTGCTCCCATGGCTGATCCCTGGGAACACTAATCCTGCCTGTGAAGTTTCACCCAGAGTTTGTTGATGGGTGACGTTGCAGCTGAACAGGCAGTGCCATCACACTGCCCTGCACACATTGTTAAACTCACCTACTGATCTTCTAGAGGGATGTTGTACCAGTAACACATCCATCTGCTATTACTGCACAGTTATGAGGCAAGTTTACAAGCAATCCATCGAATTACCAGCTTTCATGCCAAACTCTTATTAAACTATTAGTTACTGGTGCTTTAGTAACAGCATTTTCTATGAAATTATAAAAACACCTGTTGGACACAAGGTTTATCTGTGAGAATTCTTGAAATTCTGATTTTCCTTCCAATATGTTAATTAGAGCTGATGCTAACGGAGAAACTTATCGGAAAGGAAGAGGAAATACTTCAAATGAGCAAAAATTTGCAGCAGTTTAGAAAGCATGATCCTTAAATAAGGTTTTGAAAAGTAATGCCACTATCTCACATTTTTCCAACTGGCTAGGTCATGAGGGTTTCAAAACATTTCTAACCATTAAGATCAACAGCAAAATTAAAACTGAACTGTCAGGAAATATCTAGGACACTTTAGGGAGAACTGTGTTTAAAGCAAGTTGCTGTGCTCTCCCTGAGATTCTTGTGAGGGCAGAAAAGCCATTCAGAAAGCAAAAATAATAAAGTGGCCCAGACCAGATTTAATGGAGCAGAGATGTTATTCTTATATATTATTTTTATATATTATTCTTATATCATTCTTTGCAATATCTGCTGACTGCAGATGTTACAAGTAGAGCAAATCATCCTCCTCTAGAGGGCCATGGCTTTTTGGCCATGGTGGGATCACTGGACCACTCTTGCACCTCAAGAACTTTGCCTCCACCATGCTTCGCCCAGGGCGGTGGAAGAAGGCTGCAGCGCACTCTCAATTACCAAAGCTACTTTAGTCTTTCTTCTTGACCCATTTTTTCTCCCTTCTTTCCTTTTTTTGTGTCTTATCAGTCCTTTTTCACTCCCTACTACAGTCTGCAGGACTGTGCCAGCCCCTTCCCACTCACAGGTTTTTTGGGGGATAACATATCATCACTGCCTTCCTCAGGGCAAACTTTTACTCCTGGGGTTGAAGAGCAGGGAAGGGGGAAACAACAGAAACTAAACACAGCCTCTGATGGTCACACACTGGAACAGGCCTTAGGGCTTCCCTGGTGGTTTAACTTCAGAGTTGTGCCTGGCAGATCCAGGAGCAGCCAAAGAAAACAATGGAGGTTTTTCCTAAACATAATAAAAATGCATCAGCTTCTTAAACAAATATTTAGGGAGATTTTGTTACTCTGCAGCCCTTGTGGCAAATATAATATTGCTTTTAATGCACATATAGCTTGCTGAGAACCACATCTCTTTTGATGGTCGTGAATTAGGTCCTTCCAGAATTTTTCTTTGAAATATTTTGTGTTCATTCAAATAATTAAAAAGGTTATAGCCGTTGTAATAATTATCTCAAACAGGGGCATTAATGAATCATTCATCAAAAGGAAGGGAACAAGTGTTATATAAAATGCTTTAGAAAACTTGCCTTTGTTCCAGTAATTTAGCAGCTGGCAGCTGCCTCATCTTTATGCACACACACACGCAGGGATTAAAACAACAAGAGAGAAAATGGGCTGAGAGGTATCATGGACAAAGGCTAAGGGGTAAAATTTTCAAAAGTGTGTGGTTTACACACTCACATCCTACCCAAGAGCACAACTTTGAATTTCCATGACACTTTTCTTGCAAAATTATCATGCAGAAATCCAGTTCCCCTGTTGCCAGTGCAGCCCCAAGGCACAAAGGATACAGGGACATCCCCACCCACAACCATACTACACTGGCCCAGGAGTATGGGATCTTCTCAGAGACTGGTCCCTACAGAGAAAGACCACTGTGACCAGCACAAAAGCACCCCATGCCCACAGCTGTTTCTCCAGGCTGGATGTGAGAGAATTTCAATCCAATACTGCAGCTGAAATGCTCCTTCTGCCAAAGGGTCAGAGCTGCCCACTTATCCAGTCACATTTGCTTGCTTCATACCTGTGCTTTATCATTATTAGCTGCTTAAACAGAAGGCAGATGGCTGCCATTGTGCTGGACTGGGGATTTTTCCATTCCTCTCCTTAGTCTGATGGGTAGTGTGTCATTGAATAAACAGACAAGACAGACCCTGGGAAAGGTCAGAATTCATTATGAGCAAGAGGAAACAACTTCTCCCCCACATGCATATAATTGGGCCTGACTTCCATTAACACCAGGCAAACAGGCAGCTTCCGACTGGGTACCTCGAGGCAGTGCTCTAAAAATAGCTGCAGGCTCCATCAAGTTGATTCAGACAGGAGTGAAGGCTAACACAATAGCTAACAGGGAACCACAAAGAAGATTAGGAAGATGTGCAAAGCAGACTGCAGGTGATTGCCTGCGCTCCAGACACACATTTTCTCCATTCGTTTTCAAGCCCCCCCATTCATTGCTAAGTCCCCAACTCAGTCTGGAAGGAACAAAACGTGGAATCTTCCAGCTATTTTCACCACCTCTTTTGTGAAGATCTGATACTGGAGCAGTATCTTTTGTGAAGATCTTTTGTGATACTGAAGCAATATTACTTCTTCTTGCTAATACCCACACATTTTTTCTCCCTGCACATTATTCTTTCCCTGCTGTTAGTTTTCAGACAGTCTGAGTCCAATTCAGCAGTCAGTATCTCAGGAGGATCAGCTGGTCAGATGCCTGTTGGCTTTTGGAGAACAGGAGCACCAGCATGATTGATGTTACAGCCAACCTTCCACTCTGGTGAGGCAAAGGCAATTGTAACTGATGCCTCCCAAAAGTTAATTGAAGTCTTAGGATGCCCCTGAAGAAGATAGGTGATGGCAATGTTTCACCAGCTTGTTTCTGATTTGAACTGAGACAGAAGAGAGTGAATCTCAAGCATGACCCACCACAGAGATTGCAACGTACCCAAATCCAGCTCAGATCAGGCTAAATGCACTATTGTAACTCCCAAGACAAACACCTGCACCTGCTTAAGCTGTTTTAATTTAAGTTTGCACAGCAGATGTTTCAAAACAGGGCAAGCACTTGGTATAGTCAAATCAGCCTGGCTTTGTACCAACACATCAGAACCATTCTCACTGGGAGAGTCATTCGTGGGAGGACAGGGCAACTCAGTGTCAAAGGTCTGGGCTTTTCCTGGCATTCTCAAAAATCTCTTCTGCCTCTCCACTGATTTAATTTGGACAAGGACAAATGCAGCAGACTGGATTTCACTCTGCATGGGTCAGAGGTACTGCAGATATTGTGATGTGATATTGTGAGCTCACCCACTTCCCTGGGCATAGAAGTGGCACCAATGGAAAGTGGAGGCACTAATCAATTGGCAAGACTGGTAATTACAATTGATAAAATGGGTGATAAAATGATGGGAGTAAAGTACAAGCCCTGACTCCTATCTTAGCTACTACAGGGAAGATTCTCAACATTGAGAAAGCCAGATGAGAGCTTCCTGCAGGTTTCTCACTGACAACAGAACTGGTAGATTGGAGAAAAAAAACATGTGTGTATGTCTATATATATATATATATATATATATATATATAAATGTCTTATAAAAATGTCATAAGAAATCCAACACAATAGTCTGCAAATGGTAATTGATTTGAGATATTACTCTGCCCTCCAAAGCACTTGGTAGCTTTCCCAAGAGAGGTGTGATTTTTTTTTTTAATCTTTAATGACTCTCAAGTCACACAACAGGCAGTTCATGGAATTCATTAAGTTACATTGCTGCTTGTCTTGCCAGCAGCAAGCAGAAAAACACAGACTTGCCCTTGCTCCATTTCTGTGCCTATTGATTATATCATTAGGTAAGCAAATTGGTTACCTCACTTCAGATTTGATGCTAAATTACAGTCACTAAGGTTTGCTATCACCTTAATAGAGTATTGACTGCCATGAAAGTAATATGTTGAAAATCCCTGTATCCCAGGAGAAGTGATTGTGAAGGAGTGCTCCAACCTCAGATAAACTCTCCAGCATGAGACACATTGTAATAAGTTGTCATTTATATCAAGGTCAAAATTCAAGTCATTTTATGTACTGCAAGTACTCATTTTAACAGATCAAGTAAGCTACCCATCAAATAGAGATTTCCCTCAGTTAAATTGCTCTGTCAATGGACAGGACACTGGCCTCTCTGCAGACAGAAGCCCTCACAATGTGTTAGAGATGGCTGAACATCCTAAGAGACAGAGATATGCAGATTTATGGGAGCCTCCGTCTGCAGCAATATTTCTCTGATCCTGCAAGTCTGACTCCTGGGTTTTATCTCCAGCTCTGCCACTCCCTTTACTGAGGATTTTTGGCTCTGTTTACCTCTGTCCTGGTGAGACAAGGGGACTGTACTTCTTTCACCCACCTGTGAAACAGTCCCAGTGAGGGGAAAAATTGGTCAAAGTGAGTAAACCTTACCAGGTACAGGAGGAGCCTAACCCCAGGTCTAGCTCTTCCTCCTTGCAGAGTGCATGCTTGGAGCTGGAGATAGTGCCAGCAAATAATCTACTCCAACCAGCCTCAGACCCAATTTTCCACCTTATAGCATAGATATAAGGGGACTGTTTGGTTTTGGGTTTTCCTAGTCTGAGTAACTTAAAATCTTTTAGCTAAATTACAGGCCCAGAAGAATACAGCAAGTGTGGGCTGAAAGCACATTCATTGTAATTGCTCTGCAAAATGCCCCAGCCTGTATTAAAGTGACAAAGTCACAAGACCACTTTGGTTAAGTCCTGAAAGCAGAAAGACAGGCAGAGATGGCCTTTGCTTGGGTCAGGATAATACCAGCATCCCAGAGGTAATGTCTCCATCAAATGCAAACACACATTCTACTTCTGCTGGGCTCCTGGTGAGTGAAAGAGTAGATAGAGTCTTCAGAGAGGACCTCTCTGTTAGTCACAGAAAGTGTTCATTGATTTCCATCAGCTTCTAGATTAGGCCCTTAATTGTTATTAACTTTGGCTGGGTACTGCAAAGCAACTTAGCAAAGCAGCTTAGCAGCAAAAAGGCTGGCAAATACTCAAACTGCTCTGTCCCTTCATGTTTAGGCTCAGTTCAAGTTTGGGGCAAACATATAGGTTATGACCTGCTTAACCTAAAGAAAATAGGTTCTCTGCTTTCTGGCTCTGTTGTGTATCTCACAAATCAGTATTCCTTCTCCACATACACATCCATGTACGGTTTTCCTAGAGTTTTGCTGTACAAGAGAGTTAGCCAGTGAGTGGTTTGCATTTCCCAAGAAGCAGCATCAACAGTGTGTGACACCCCTGCCTGCAGTGATCACAGCGCCCCCCAGAAGACTACCCAAACCCCACAGAGAAAGCAAGACATAGAGGAAAGAGGGGGACATGGAGAACTTTGCACAGCTGTGCTGCTAAGCCTGGAGGAAAACAGCCCCTTTGCCATTCTTCAGGATCCCAACTTCCTCTTTTCCAAGAAAGAAGCAAAGCTGTGATTTTCTCCGTGCAATTAGAAAAATTGGTGGAAGACAACAAACGAGTAGCTCCCACCATGGGAGAGGCCGCATGTCCAAGGCAGGATGTTGAAATGAATACACCAGGGAGGCGCCTCATCCCCTGCAGCTTCTCCCCAAGCTCAGAACAGACATTAGGAAAATCCATCAAGGAAGGGCCTTGTGACAACTACATAACCCCTGAGTAGTTTATTGCAGGACAAATATAGCCTTGGCTCTCTGAACCACAGTAACTGGATGATTATAAGTATAGTTTCTTTGTAAAGGTATTAAAACTCTTATCATCATCTCAGACATTGAATTCAATGAAAGATCCACTCAGGCACAAACAAAATTCTAAGTAACTTCAAGGAAAATAGATAACTTAGAAGACCTGACCTGGACCACAGGAATTTAAGAGTTAGAGGCATATTTATTAGTGGAACATATACTCCCAAAAGAGTGGACTAAAATTTATTGAATTAGCGTCTAAATAGCTTTATCAGTACTGGATGTATTTAATGGATATCTTTTATGATTAAATTTCCAGGCAAGGATCCATGGATCCTGTCAAAAAACAATTCTGTGTGTCAAGTTGACACATATCAGATGTGCTTATTTCCCTGACATTTGAATTTCAAAGGAAATTCATTTTTTATGCTCCTCATTTTGTTTGTTTCCATATTTCCAAGAAGTTGCAAAGCTCAGTGCTTTTTCTGGCAGAGCAACCTCAGCCCAGAGCAGGCAGACTGTCCTTCATGCAGTCTAGAAAGGAAAATGCAGACAAGAACACCTGCACAGACAATCTGCAAGCACTAACTTCTCTCTTAAAAATACAGCAGGAGACAGCAATTGTAAGAACTGTGCTGCTGCCTGGGGACCTGAGTGTTCCTCAGGCTTCAGTAACACTCTGTGCCTGAGCCTGAGTGATTTTGTAAGGAAGCCATCTCACTCACAGCTCATTGCTGCCCTGAGGAAGATTGCAAGGACACTTAACCCGCTAACTGGGCACTAGCAGGAGGAATTCATCCCTGTTGGAACGTGGGCCAAGGCTCCCTCTCTGCATGTGTGGTCATTCTGCCGCCTGAAACAGTGGTTTCCATGAGCCATCAGTGGTTTCCATGAATCCCTGTTTGCAGTGAGGAAGCTCCTTCCCCAGCTCCAGCCACAGGGCAATGCACAGCTCTGGCCAGGCTGAGCTGCTTGGCTTCTGAGGGCAACCTCTTTACATTCCTGTAATGTCAAATGCTCCAAGATCCAACCTGTTCACTGGGCTGACGGGCCCACAGCTGAGCTTTCAAGACCTGAAGCTGCACATTCTTCATGTATGCTGAAGAGCTCACAGTATTTTTCACTCCAGGTGCTCTTTGCTGAAAGAGTCCTTAGGAAAAAAATCACAGTCAGCAGCTTTCTCAACAGCATCTTGGGATGTTGAATGCCAGTTTCACGAAGTGACATGATTTGGTGTGTCTAGGCCACTTAGGTGCTTTAAAATTCTCCATCGAGAGATCTTTTTTTACTTCCAATTTTAGGAAGAAGCAGAAATTACAGCAGCAGGGGGGTACCTGCCCCTGGATAAAAAGGGATGATGTGAAAGGGATGCAGGAGTAAACAGTGCTTGCAAGTGAAGTCCTGAGAACCCTGTGCTGAGACAGTGCCTGCCTCAAAACTCACATTTCTAGGAGAAAATTAGCAAGAGTTCACAGAGTTTACCCAAGACAACCATCAGACGGCTCAAACAGAAATGGGTGGGGAATTTTGTAGACACTAGGCAAGGTATCAGCTTGGAATCAACTGAGAAAGATGCATGATAATTCACAGGACTGGGAGGAGAATGGTCACAGCAGCAGGTAAACCTCAGTTCAGCATTGCCAGAGAGTTACAAGGGTTAGTTATAAGAGGAAGTTTAGGCACTTTTAGACTCTAGTTAGCATCTTGAAAGTATCTAGTCCCATGGTTTACCTGTTGTGCTGCTGATGCTAATGCTCACCAGTTGTTGGTTTACTAGATAACTATAAGTGCTTTGATCCTGATTTGATTTAAACCATGTGAGCCAAACTGTTGTTCCCTACAACACACCAGAAACTTTCCTGACTGCAGGGAACAGCATAAGAGGAGGAACAGGCTTCTGGGTCCAAATCCCAAATCCTTAATCATTTCTGAAAACATGACTCACCCAGCAGTAATTGTCCCCATCATCTGGAAGTTTAGAGCACCATTTCAGTGCTTCATGGAGTGCTTTGAGATAAAAGATGCCATATAAAAATATTTTATGTTTAACACTTGGCAGGTGTGACATTCCTTCTCATAAAGGATAATCAGAGTGGTATGCAGGATAACATATTACAATTTTACTATGAGTCACCCAATCAGAATTTAAGTACTTATCTAGCAAATAGGATAGAGCAGAAAAAAAACCAGAACCAACCTAGAAGGGGTTTTTTTGATATTATATATAATTCTCTTTCAAACCCATTTTTAAAATTATTTTTTAAGACCTGAAAGAATATGATATGTAGAATAGATATGTAAACTCAGATGTCTTTTCAAATGGGAGCAGATAAATTCAGAGCTCAAATTTTAAAACCTACATAAACGTTAGGGGTTTCTGGAGCTTCAAGTAGAACCATATCGCCATTTATGCTCCATTCATGGCAAGACAGATGCAGTCCCAAACCCAAAAAGGCCTGGATAATACAGATTGCTCCCATTCAGACATTTTCTGGACTTGTGCAATCAGCTGTTTCTCTAGCAGAAACTACTTGGCAGCCTTTTTTAACACACAGAAATGACCCAATCCCAAAATGTTATTCTTGTGAATTTGTGAGTATGGCTGATCTCAAACCTCATAACTATGTGTTGAGATTTTTTCCCTTCAGTTAGTTTCTTACTCTCAATATTTTGGGTGTTTTTTTTTTTTTTTTTCTTTTTGTTAGGGTATTTTGGTTTTCTTTCCAGGGGATTTATAAAACTGACATAAAAAAAAAAAAAAAAGAGGAAGGAAGAGAGGAATTTGTACACATAATACTAACTATCCACCCAGATTTGAAATGTGATGGGAACCAGTAATATCTGCAGGTTTTTCTATGTTGGAAACAAACTGCAGGAGAAACCTGGCTCAAGGCAATGTCTGCATGACAGGGGCAGGGATAAACATTGGGAAAGCCCAGGATTCTCTGGTTTACCTTCTGAAGCTTCTCTGTGTCCTTCAGGGTTGTAACCAGACTCCAGGTAATGGACTGCAACAAAATGTATTTGTTCCCACAATTCTGTGTTAAGCTAAGGCCTAAAGCTCTACAGTCTTGGATGCACTTCCATTACAAAAAAAAAAAAAAAAAAACAAAACAAAACAACAAAAAAAAAGTGTCTTTCCAAAAGGCTTCCCTCCAAAATGCCTTCCTTGTACCCAACTGAATGCTATGCATCGCCTATAAAGCTGGATACCAAACCCACCTCTCAGAGGTGAACAAAAGAAGCAGACCCCTACTTGCTCACAGATCATGGATGTACACAAATGCTCAACACATTGCCAAGCCCAAAACAGACACAGGCTCATGTCTGACACCTGTCGGCTACTAACAAACTTTCAGGGGGCACAATGACCTCTTTTTGGACAAAATCTGCACAGCATGTCTAGAAAATTCACCCTTATTCTCTTGGTCTGAATATTCAGACCAGTTAGCCACCACTTACAGAACAAACACTTTTTTTTTTTTCATGGTTTCATGGAGTTCTGGCCATTTCTCTTCCTTGACATGTGCAAAGCATATTAAATGTCATATGTAGTTTTCTTCCTTCAAGCTGTGCATGTGAACAGCTTCAGCAACTCTTTCAAGAGCATCTTCAGAGCATAAGTTCTTGTTAAAAATACTTTTTAGACAGGAAATCTACTTTAAAGACAACTACTTACCAACAATTCAAGCCAGCCCATTTAGTGTCCAGGACACCAAATTAGAGAAATTATGATCCTTTTCAGTACCCAAGTGTCCTTTTACTTATGCCACTTCTCCTCTGGTGTAATCCCTCACCTGCGCATACACAGTCTCCCACATCCATAGCTATTCATGCCCACCACAGGATTTCTCAGGCAACATCCCGTTTAGAGATCCCAGGATCTTGTGCCTTTTTCTAAGAAACAGCCAGCAGTGCCAAGGAACCAGAGCAAATGCTGCAGAACTCACACCGGGGAAGAGAAAGCAATGCTAGCCCAGAGCAAACCTCCTTGCCAGCTCAGAGCCCACCTCTGGCAGGGGAAGCAGGTCCCCCCCAGGGCCGGGGGCATGAGCACCTCCCAGCGTCACACAGGGCGCTCAGGACTCCGTCCTGCAGACACTGCCAGCACAAGGGCTCCAACTTCCACCCACAGGTGAGAGGAGAAAACGTAAAGAAAATAATTTCCATTTTACTTGGTGCCTTCACAGAATTTTGTCTGCCCTTGCTTACCCCTTATTTTTGAGGCAAGCATGTTCACAAGAAAAAGAAATACCCATGAGGAGTGTTACAGCCCGGTCCACCTCAGGTCACAAATCCTTGCCTCTGACTTCTTCACTCCTACATCAGACCCCCTTCTGGTGCAGGGTTTCCACCAGAAATGCTGATACTTCAGGGTCTTGGGTTCTGCATTTTGGCACATACCACAACTAGCAGCAAAGCACACGGCAGAGAGGTGCTGAAAAAGTAAGCAGTGTATTTGAAACTGCTTACAACCCAAACAAGTTCCAGCTGCTGCATAGCCAGCAACACTGTCATTTTGGTAGTTCAGGTTTCTGGGAATAAGACAATTATTTTAATTTTTGTTTCTGTTGCAGTACTCTTAACCCCAAGAACTGGAAAGTTTTGATCTCCTATAAGAAGAAGAGGATCTAGCAGATCCCATAACTTATTTCTTTTCCAAGCATGATCACTTCAATTCCATTTGATTTTTAAATCCAACAATTCTCATGGTATATGTTGCTAGAAGAGATGGTCTATGAAAAGAAAAAAAATTCATAGTAGTGTACACGTTTTCCCTGTCCCAGTCTGGCACCATTTTATATATCCAAAGCATTGTTTTAAAATTGCAATAATAATAATAATAATCTGCAAAGGGGCTCTCTCATAGCTGAACTTTTTATTAGCAAATTCATCTCTCCCAAGCTTTGGAAGACAACAGAGAGACCTCTTGTGAAAGAAGGATGTACTGCAAGCACACACACCCACACCTTCTAGGCAACTTCCTTGGCTTTTCCCTCTTTCCTTACTAATGGGCTCTTTAAGTGAACCACCCCACAAGTGAACCCCACCACAGAAATAACAGAAGGAAACAACCTCCTGCTTCTCCCTGTCCTGCCCTTTTGTTAAGATATCCCTAGAGGAAGGTCAGTTTAACTCAAGATGGAGAATGGATTTTCATCCATCATAAAAATTTAGACTTATTCCTTCAGACTTAAAATCAGACCCATGTACGTTTGCAAAGTGCACCCTGCCAAGCCCAATGAGGCCATTTCTGACACAGGCTCAAAACCTGGATTTAAGAGCACAAATCCTACACTCAGTGTGGGACAGGGACCTGCAGTCTGTCCCACAATTCTGCCCTGCAGCCGCAGTGGAACAGCTGGAATGCATTACTTGGGTGATCAGGTCCCAAAACTTGGGCTAAAATAAGGCAGCAGAATTCCTGATATGGCCCAAATAATCAGGAGCCAGAGGTGGCTGTAACTGTTTACTGGACATTGCAAGGGAAATATACATGCCTGAGGCTCCCCAGATACACTCTGGAAATAAAGAAATAAATTTGTTGTCAAGCTCTGGCTGTTCATCAGTTAAGAGCAGTGATGAGCCATTCGAGGATGGCTTCACACAGACAGTCCAGTGTTTCATGCTGGTGTCTTGTTTGGTTTTGTACGTGTCACCAGTTACAACAGTAACACCAGTGATTGATTGGTTTGGTTGGGGTTTTTTTGGTTTGGTTTTTAGGTTTTGGATTTTGTTTTTGTTTTTTTTTAATATAAGGGCAGCTGCTTCCTGCAGTAATTTGGAGAGGCCAGTGCTGTTGCAGCACCTGTGCCATGCCCAAAATGAAAGATGGGGACCTCGTACTGGGCTGCCAGCAGGAAGAGAATTGCTCACCAGCACCTCAAAAGGCTTTGCTCTGCCAGGTGCCTCACCTTCTCATGAGGGTGCTGGGGGCCATGAGAAGAAGCTGAGTAACTTGAGAGGAACTTGAAGAAGCAAAGTGCTATAAAAATTCAGTATTTCACCTGAAGAGAAGTGAAACATCAGGAAAAAAAAAAAGAAAAAGCAGAGGAAAGGGAGGTTGCTGAGGTCCCAAGTCCTGCTCTGACACTCTGCCTAGCAACAAGCCCCCATTTCAGCTGACTCCTGCCTATCCCAGCAGTTTCAGCTGCTAGGGAATGGCTGGTCCAGGACCAGTGTCCAAGCTCCAGCAAAGAGGTCAGCTTTAGTAATAAAGGAACAAAGCTCCTCAGCTCTGACTCAGAGGAAAGCAAACAGCCCACACTGCTCAGTAAGACAGAGAACAAAATAACACATTTTATCTCCAGCATCTCCATCACCCTCAATCTATTTATCACTTGGGGACATGACTTACAAGACTGTCCCCTGTTCATCTCCTCTTAGATCCTTCTTTGTATCTGACAGTGTCAGATGGCACATCAGTGACAACAGCTCTACTCATCTCAGCCATAGGCACGAATCTTGGATCTCATCTGCAAAACAGACAAGCTGAATGGGAGGTGAGAGCAAAACAGTGGCCAAAACAGCCAACTCTTCAAATTGTGAAAAACACAGGGTGCCATTTGCTGCCAAAGGGTGACCGCTACAGGCGCAGATTGCAATGGGAAACCATTCCAGAAAAAAAAAAGGGGGGGCTGTAGATTTTTCCAGCAGGGAAGACAAAGGATTCTCAGTAGGAAAAGGAGAGAAGACTACCTTTATTCAAGGTGTCAGCCCAGCTCCAGCCAAGGGCTGTAACTGAGCACGGGCTGCTGGGACAGCTGGGCCATCCCTGCTGGGAGTTCCCCCGGGGCAGACCCTTGGGACCAGAACACCAAAGATCTTTCCCAGGGAAGCAGGCAGAAGGAAGACATCTTTGCATTTTTCCCCTGGGGAGATTTCAAACAAAACCACCTAATTTCCACACCCACTGCCCATGGCAGCTGTGGTACACAAAACAAAAGCTATGCTGGCACAACTAATGTCCCAGACCTCTCTTGTGCACGAGTCGAGGCATCATCAGAGCCATCCTCTGGACCCCACTCTTTGCTAAGGGGGTGTCAAGAAGATCCTTATTTCAAAACTGATGGGTTTTTCCCCTTTGGGAGACATTGTAAGAAGATGTCTATATTTAAAATGTTTTTCCTGGACTAATTTCAAAATCGGGAAACTTCTGTGCATCCTGGAGAGGAACAGCTGTTGGTGTCGAAGTTCATTTGTAAATTTTTGCTGCAGCCAAGCCCAGACCTTCACATGGAGCACAATCCAGAGTGGAGAGCAGCCTCCCAGGCTCCCCATTTCTGTGCCGAGAGCACCACCCGGTGGCCTCCCCGGCCGTCTTTCCCTCAGAAACCGTGGTAAAGCTGGAACATTTGAAGGGGAAGGAAAAATCAGAAGCCTGTAGCTGTGCACAGAGCTGTATGGATAAGGTGAATATAAACCCTGGTGTGCTTATTGAATGAAAACCAGCCAGAATAAGAGCAAATTAAAAAATCCTGCATTACAGGTGTCTTGAAGAAGAGGAAAGAGTCACAGGGTGGGTTTTGCTGGGACCAGGTGAATGTGCAGGGCTGCAGAGGCTTTGAGAGAGCAAGCCATGGTCCTGCTGTGGCTGGTACATTCCTCCTCCTCCTCCAGCACCTTGCCCCCCCAGACAGCAGCCCTGCTACTCGTGGGGGGCAAGTACCAGCACCCCAAAGGTGCTGCATTGCACAGCAGCTGTCCCTGCTCCCTGCACAGCTCCCTGCACCCTCAGCAAGCAGGTCTGGTATTTCTGGTGGGGCAGCGATGGGCCACCACCGCCCCTTTTCTGCCCTCCCTTCTCTATCAGTTTACTTCTACTCAGGGTGTTTAACAGGGTCCCATCAAGTTTTTCTGAAGCCTTGATGATCCTGAGGCCTAAAAGCAAGGATATAAGCGTTCATGAGTAATTTTCCATATACTGCTCACAGGCTTTGGCTGCAGTTGTGCACTCATTGGGTTCCCTGGGGCATGCTCACCAGAGAAGACCTCCCTGAGCACTGTGGGATTTCTGTGTGCGTTCTCCTGCTGCCTGGAGCAGGAATACATTAAATAATTCAGCTCTGGCAAGGAAGACAGCCCTGTGGGAAACAATTTATACAAGGGTTATTGGCTGTTAATGGGAATCTTTGGGAAGAAAAGGAAAATGTACACTTCTATTTAGATGAAAAAGGAGCATGTCCATATAACAAATAATTCCCAGTAGCTATGCCTTGACGCCCCTTGCAAAGGATCAGAAAGGTCCATTGCTTTTAGTACTATGTTCTGAAGGTTTTATATAAGAGCTGAATAGATCAGAGGGAAAATTAAAAAGTGTTGAAAAAAGTCATGTTCTGCCTGGCACTAGAGACCTTAATAAGCAGGCAAGTGAACTCACCAGCTACCTGAAGAATTAACAAATAAAAAAAGCTCACAACAACATGAGCAGGAAGGAGGCAAAGATCAGACATGGCTAATTTGGGAGTGAGCAGCCTACACCAAAACCCCGTGGGCCCAGCCTGGCAGCACAGCCTGATGTGCAGGGTCATCTAAGGCGCCTTTAGCTCAAAGGTCAAAAGCCTCCTGTCAGCTGAGACAATCTTCCACCTCTCTTCCTGCTCTCATTTCTTCTTGCTTTCCTCTCCTTTCCACTTTCGTTTTCCTCACAAGTTTAGGAAGAGCACTTTGTCTCCTCTGCAGACAGACCAGCTGGCATGTCACACAGCCATGGCAATGACAAAAACTCCAAGTGTGGGATGAATACATCCAGCATATACTTGTCCTGCTTATCTTCTGGATGTCACTTTGTCTAAATACAGCTGCACCATGAGAGGTGTTTTCTTGCTAAAATATCAAAGCTGCTTTAGTAAAGACAGAATTACAGAAAAGGCTCTTCACTTCCAAAGACATTTCAAGACACCACAGCACCGTAAACTTTTATCATTTTAATAGAAAAATCTTCTCAATTGTTATGTACTGTGAGTGGTATAGTTTCTGGGACAAGTCAGCATCACTGGAAAAAATGAGATAAGTACATGTACGTGAAAGTGTTGTGTAACAAAATGTAGTGTCACTTTCATTTCCTAAAATTGAAAGGGCCCAATTTTATTGAGAGACACTGGAAATTCAAGCCCACACTAATTAGAAATCCAGAGTGATATTGCCTGTGTACATACTTTTTTTCCAGGTTTACCAAATGTTTGATGAACATTATCTAAATTATCTGTCTTATGCTTAAAGCTCTTTGGAAATGTATTCAATTATTTTTGTTTAACCACCCTTCCTTTGTTCATAAGAAATAGGTGAACACAAAAGGAACATCTGTGTTTAAAACATAGTAACATTATTGGATTTGACTTTGACATAAAGATTCTTGATGTTACAATATGCAAAGCAGCATTTTTCACCTGTTAATACAGCTTTGTGAGTCATGTCCTATTGTAGAGATCCTTTTCAATTTTTTTTTTCCATCTGAAATGAACTTCATATTGCAATCCTTGTCAGCTTGAAACTACAGCCATATCTCTTTTTTCAAAGCTGTTTGCAGATTGTAGAAAGGGATGCAGGCAAGAAGATGGTTTCTCTGCAGCACCTGCAAAAAAATTACCTGCTGTTTACTTTCACTGTGGATTTCTACCAGGATTGCTTCAGTAGTGATATTTTGAAGAATAGCATTGGATTTTTTAAATTGTTTTTAAGCTGCTCTTTAGATTCTAGTTATACATCCCCTCCCACAACAAAGAAAGTCTCTGGATGCTGCTCCACAGAAGATATTTTAAACAGTCTTTGTTAGACCTCCTTATTCTTAAACCTTATAGCACTCATCTGTGAAAATTAGCTAAAATATTCATATAAAGTACCACTAAAACTCAGTTCTCAGAAGTATTTCTCCAGCAGCAATATCCCAAGCTATAAAGGTTTGCTTGTGCTGCAACTACACAGAAAGGAACGAGACTGGTGAGAAATAGGAGGAAAGACCCAATCTGGAAAGCATTTTTAGCTTACACACAGTTCTGCAATGAGGCACAGACAGTGAAGGAGGGTGAAACATGAATTCCAGCACAGACAGCAGCCCCACTGCAGCCTTGATCAACATAAGCCATTGTCGATGACTGAGGACAGGATCCTTTTCCTTAAGCTTTTGAAGATCAGGCTTGCCAGTAGCCATAAGGAATGCCACAGGACCTTGGCAGAAGATAGAGGTGTGACTCCCTAAAACAATTTCTAGTCCCCTGAAGTGTCACAGAAAATGTCAGGAGGAGACATGGCACAAAAGACGACAGCACAGCACCTCTTTGAGCCTGGGGGTTTTCCTTTGCAACACCTGTGAGCTCAGGTCTCCCATTTGCAACTTTTTCCCCTTCTCCACACCCCCATGGCAACATGGGCCTGCAGCACATTTAGACACTAACTACCATTCAACACCACAGTAAGAAGTGTTGTTAGAATCATAGAATGGTTTGGGTCAGAAGGGATCCCTAAAAATCATCTAGTTCTGAAATGCCAGCCTCCTGCAATATGCAGAGGGCAGCTGTCATTCTCTAGATGAAGTGCAGATGAGAGAGTGGGAACTCACGCACAGAGTCGCACCCCTCAGTGCCTCACTGCTCTCCTTGATTCTGCTACTCATTGCTGCTACTAGGGATTTTCTCTTTGAATTTCTCCTTTTGAAACCAACCCATTTACAAAGACTGACTGTTTAATTCTAGGTTATTCGAGCCTCTTTGAAAATACTTTGCAGCAATGAAAAAATAGCTCCTGTCTCCCCAGCTGCTTTTAAAACCACCACTGACAATTGTCCTTGCCTTTCCTTGGCTGAGGAACTCCTCTTGCAATGTTTTTCTCCCTGCATAATTCTCTTCCCCAGGATAACTTTTCTTAAACAGAACTTACTTGAGGGAATCTACCCAATTAAGCATTTAAATCAATTAGGGTGATTGACAGAAGGATTAAGTCTAGCATATTCTTGATTGCAGACACAAACACTCAGCTGGAAGAAATACCTGTCTCACATAAGGACTTGCTGAGGCTTAATTAGTCAATGTTTGTGAAGAGCTTTGAGCACATGAAGTGCTGTACCTGCTCTGTTATTCTCTCTGTTCCTAGTAATGGAGGCTTCAAATTTGGACGTGGCAAAAACAAGGATGGCAGACAGGGACCTTGACCCAATGCCATGGGGGACCGCAGCCGCAGGAGAGGACAGTGATGTCTGGCAGGGCTTTGCTCTAACTAAACATCTCTGCTGCCCTGTGCTCATGAAGCCTCTCTCATTTCTCTGCAGGATGGCAGCAGCTCCTGACCTCCAGACCTCACACCAGGACTTTCCCCCACACTGGAACCACACCAGCATCAGATCAGCAGGTAGGAATTCTGGATCCCAGTTGTTCTGCATCCTGTTCTCCAGCATTCTTCCCAGGAGAGAATTCAGGTTGTCTGCACTTTTGAAGAAGTGCCATTTACTAAGGCATCAAGACATTCACTCCTAATAAATAAAACAAGAGCTCAAGTTTGTGGAGGCCTTTGAGGCTGCCCAAAAGCAGGACTGGTATTATTACCAGCTAACACACACCTAGGAAATCTTCACATTTACAGAAAATCTCCACACAGCTCAGTGACAGAAAAGATCTCTTTTCAAAGAAGCATACATAAAGTGTCACCCTGAAAACCTAAATTTCTCTGGTTATATGGGGTTAAATACAGATTCAGTTTTGCAAGTTGTATGCTTCACTAGAAAAGACTACATCTGAAAATCAGTAAAATAACTAAGTATATTAATTAATATACCAGTGAAAATAAGTAGTTTTTTTCAGCCCACACAGAACTGTCTTACTCAAATTGCAAATGTGTACATGCATGTGAACTGAAAAACCTTAAGTTCAGGACTCACAAAATATAGTTTGGACTGGCATTAAAATAAATCCTCAGAATCCAACCATTGTAGCATGCCAGTAAGGAAGTTTCCACCTAAAAAACAAAGCTGTCCCATCCTTACCCTTTCTATGACAGCCCATTTGACATTGAAAACAAATTGAACAACAGTCAGTTCTGGTGATTTACCTTGCCAGAATTAAGCTGCTGAATTCTTTGTCTGTTCTCCTCCCAGAATCCCTTGTACAGGTGTAGCATTCACATTCTCTGAAAAATCCCTTTGCCCAGGATTTTTCTCCTAGGAAGCTGAGATGCCGCAGAGAAAAGAAAAACAGTTCTTGTCTCTTTTGCTTCTTCTGTGTTTTGCTCATGTGGAATGTGTTTAGAGATTGTTTACCCACAGGTGACTGTTTCATTGAATTCGGGTGTGAGTAGTTTTGACTCATTGGCCAATCAAGGCCAAGCTGTGTCGAGACTCTGGAAAGAGTCAGGAGTTTTCATTATTATCTTTTTAGCATTGAGTAAATATCCTTTTTGTATTCTTTTGTATAGTTATTATAGTATTCTTTAATATAATATAGCATCATAAAGTAATAAATTAGCCTCCTGAGAACTTGGAGTCAGATTCATCATTCCTGCCTTCGTTGGGACATTCCCAGCAAATACAATATACAGGATCTGTCTAAAAGTTCATCCAAAGTCCCCCTGATGAAGGCTGTTTAGGTTTTGGTAGAATTCATAGGAATCCCATCACTGATTCATTAAAACAATGACCTGAAGACACTATCTTTGCCAGTGCATTTTGAGTAATTGCTGAGGATTTTTTCTGCTGTGAGAAGTAGTAATGCTGGCAGACAGCCCCAAGAACCAACACAACAGAGGGCATGCACAGAATTCACATTTATACCATTAAAACATGTGTGCACCCACACAAGCTGTAAACCTGAAAAGCCTCAAGCAATCGTTATTTCCAACTAAGGGGGAAAAGTCTCCATCACCAGCTCTAATCAATTTAAACAGAGGAATGCCCTCAGAAACACCAGCAAATGCTTTCATTTCAAAACACACATTTTTGAAGATGCTCATGAAGGAATCTTTGCTACTGGCAAGTACATAGGAACTAAGTTTAGTGTCATAGAAATACAACACTAAATGTTTTCCTTAAAACCTGGATTAATGAGCAGCAGAAAATATTCTAAACAAGGGCAGGATTTTCAAGGCAAAGGCATAAATTGTACCATTGTTTCACAGGAAGTGATAATCTAAAAACCATGTTTGTGTCTCTTAAGATTCCCACCATCAGAGCTTAAAAAATACTAAAAGAAATATTTCATCATAAAAGAAATACAGGTTCATTTTCAGCGACCATAAACACCCAGTGGTTTCTTTTGGAATTTAGAGAACCAATTCTTTTTCCTGGTCATTAAGGGATTTATCTGAATACCCTTGTTCCAGTTTTCCTGATATATACAGCTGCCTTTCCCCAGGTAAGTCTGCACTTAAACACAGGTTTTGGAATATTCTGATTTTGTAAACTTACCAGTTATCAGCCAATAATTCATGTAAGGCTTTAGCTGTTAGGAGGAGTTTATTACTGTCACATTCTAACATCCTCCTCTAACTTCTGTCTCTTCAACATTAACTGTGTGAGTTATGAAAGCATGTAAAAATAAACTTCCATAAAATTCTCCTGTGGATGATTACTCAAAGTTACTTACATGATGGAGCAGTGTTGCTCTCATTTCTTTTAAGGGATTCTTCTCCAATCCTGTCATTAGAAAATTATGATCCAGGTGAGAAAATCCAGTGGTTACCATAGTATCTGCTTGGAATCAGCTATTCCCAGACACACAGAAGTAACTGGGGAACCACCACAGGAATGCTGCACACCAGCAAAGGCAGATATTTTTTATTTCACTCATGAAGCTCTGGTAGATTTTTCTAGAGCATTGGTTTTGTTCAGAAAATAAAACATTTTAGAAAAAAGTTATGTTTTCTTTCAGGTTTTCCTCCTGTTTTATTTTCCACTTCTTTCCTTCAGAATCTTGCTTGTTTCAAATCACACGGGGCTATTTAATATGGTGTCTCTCCCTCTTTTTTTTATTTGAAGAAATAATACCTTAACAGGACACATGCTGGCTTTAAGCCAAACAGCCAACATGCTCCCATTTTCAAGAACAATTTTATGCTTCCATTGGAAACACTGGTCAATAATACATTTCTCATCCATCACTCACCATGGGAGCAATATTTTGGCCAATATGTTTCCAGGCAAGCTGAAATTATTAAGATGTATTCGAACCATTTAGTTCCAGCCTTACAGTAGGCAAAAAAGTTTCTTCTGGGCTGTTAAATAATACATTTTTATGCTGTAGCAGTGCCATGTCATTGAAACTCTCAACATTGCAAGCTGGGTAGTTGCAAATGTTTAGGTTCACAAAATTAAACTCTTCTTGAAAATCCAGCAATAAGGTTTTCTTGACAATTTACCACAGCAGTAAACAATCACACACTTCCATTTTCTAGGCAAATTATCTTCATTGCTGAAATCCTTTATGTTAAACACTATCTAAAATGTTTTATGCTGCAATTCTTCATGGGAAATGCCTTCTTACAGTACCATGGTTGTTACTGAAGTTTAGAAAGCTTTATAAAGACAGCAGTGACAATGCAGGATTAATGTTTTATATGATTCAAGACATTTTTCCAATGGTTATAAGGAGCACCCCTTTTTCAGACCTACACTCCATATTCAATCTAGCAATCTCACACAGCTCCAGTTGCAGCAATTGCTTAGCCCTACCAAGGTACTTCATGTTCTCACTGCACCAAATATTCTTATTGCTTTAATTGCTGAAACACTCTGGGAATAATTCCTGTATTTCGCTGGTTTTTAAAATGCTTCCAGCTCTTCATATCAGTTTCTGAATTTGGACAACAAAATACATTTCCAATGACAGTTTAAGGTTATTAGCTTTACTTTTTCTGATTTTCCAATTGCTACTTTGTCAAAACAATTCTAATTTAAAAAGAAAAAATCTGCAAGAATACATCTGATTTTTATGATAATCACACAAATTTGTTGCACTGCTGGACTCTGCCTTCAACTACTTCTGACACAGAAAACACATCTGAATCCCACTCCTAACAGCAAAGCATTAAATCAGATTTAATTAGCTGCCTATACAAATTGTTAAAATGAAGTGCAATGAATCTGTGTGATTATCATAAAAGTCAGTCATTCCATTTACTGTTATTCTTAGAGTAATGAGGAGGCTGTGATGTCTTTAAGGACCAATATGCAATAAAATTTTCTCACTGGCAGCCACTTTGTCACACATGGCTCACATGCAGAGAAGGTAGCTTCTTCAAAAACACCATCAATATCCTAGACGCAGTTTTATTTCCACTGCTTCAGGATATACTGCAGGCGTGCAGGAAAATACCATTTTTAATAACAGAACTGAAATGTACACAAGCTGCTAAGAAACAGTCTCCTTTGAAAAAGCCACTTTTTGCAAACAACTC
This sequence comes from Calcarius lapponicus, assembly GCA_039654755.1. Lineage (NCBI taxonomy): Eukaryota > Metazoa > Chordata > Aves > Passeriformes > Fringillidae > Calcarius > Calcarius lapponicus. The sequence goes on from CM077464.1 coordinate 69,421,583, forward strand.
AATTTCAAATAGAATGCCTGTTTCCACAAAGAAAGCAAACCTTTTTCTAAACAAACTTGAATTTTACAGAAAATTATTTAATGATGGGAGAAATCAGTCCTGTATGCATTAAGCATAAGTGAAGCTGAGTCTGCTTGTCATGATGGCTCTAACAACAAGCATATATGAATAAGACAATATGGGGCAAAAAACGGTGGTAGAATAAATCTCAGCTCCAGTTCTGCAAAGATTTGTGTTGGTTTTAATGGGATTACATGCAGCAGCAAAGAAAAACACAGCTGTAAGTATTCAAAGGACTGCAGCATTAGAACGAGTTGTGCTAATCGTAAATGAAGGTATACACAATACTTACTGAAATTGCAAACCTTTTAAAACAAGCATTTCCAAATTTTACACTGCCAGAAGGTAAAAAAAAAAAAACCAAAACAAAACAACTTAAAATACTTGGCCACACATTTGTTTCCCAATTTATTGGAAAGAACTGAATCATAACATTTACTGTATAATTTACCTTTATTGGAGGAGTACAGGGGGAGGAATAACAACTTTTCTGCTGAAGTCTACAATGTATTTTAATTTAGAAAATTACACCTTCAGCCAAGTTACAAATAAACCATATTGTAGAACAAACAGTGCCATTATACACTGTCAGCCCAGTTAAACTGCCCATAATTCCTTTCAGGAACAAGAATGTCAACAGTGAAGTATTACTCATGGACTTAAAAAAGACAGAAAAATGCATGCCCAGAAACATAAGCATTTTCCTTACATTGCTTAAATTAAAAGAAATCCAGGTGACAGAAGAAATTATAGGAAAAATATTTAAGAGTGTTACTCAGGTGTCTTTGGGAAAATCACTTTATAAGCACAGCAAATTTACTATAATTTCAAGCAGACTGAATACCTCCCCAAATCTGGGTACTTGTCAAAAAGCAAGCAGTCGACTCCTGAAAGTTCACTTTAACAAGAGGACCAAACCCCAAGAGGCCTAAGCTCAGGGGATAACATCCCACTATCCCTCCATTGCAGTAACAGAGATGTAGGGAATCCACCCATAATTCCAGTCAGAAGCGAGGTGGCTGATTTGATGGTGTTTGAGTCCAGCTATTCCACACAGCTGATAAACAATCTTAGATTAAGAAAGTCCCTGAATAAAAGTCTGTGTCTCGGAGGAAACAGTCTCTGCTGTACTGCCAAGCTTCAATCACAGGTCTCCTGGGCACACATTTTTAAATATTAGGAGACTAAATATATGAGCAATGACCAAATTCCCACTGTTCATTTTCAGACAGTTATACGCCATGCAGTGTGAAGCACCAGTCTTTTGCTCAGTTTCACATGCCTAAACACTTCCAAAATTTTTTGCTCATTCCCATTTCTAAGGCCAGGATTTCCTGAAGAAAAGCACATTAACATGTGAAGATTTCACCATGTTTCAATAATGGGAGTGATCCAAGGGGATAAGCGGCCAATGACAGGAGGCAGATGACAGGTGATAGAAAGTATGTAGGTGAGGTCTGGGGCCAATGAAATGTAATATCATATGGGAAAGTGAAGAACCTGACCTTGGTGGCAAATGGAGGGGATATCTAGGGACCACTTTATCTTCAGGCAGTTGAAAAGCTAAAAAAGCAACTCTGTCTATTAGGCATGTGTTTTACTACAAAATGAAACACTGGTGACTCAATTCTATATGCCTGGATCTTCGTGTTTGCTTCAAGTCTGAGGACATGAAAATATGCAATCATGCTTAAAAGCTGCAAACAACTAAAGAAGAGCCAAGTCAATGGTTAAAGATGATGGAGAGCCTCTGGTTTCTAAAAGGAGACTATTCATATTTTCTGAATAGTCAATACCAGGTAGTAAAGAAATAACCCTGTAATAACTAGAACTTGATCAGGATCTCCATTATGAGTTAGGAACCAAACAATACCTTTTGAGAGGCATGAAAGGATTCCTACTCAGCTAATTTGCTAAAGCTTGCAGCAAACAAACAGGTTCTTGCCTTCTATTGCCTTAGACCCAGCAAATCCTCTGGAAGTAGAACTTTCCTGTTGAGGTCTGCAATATTAATTGATATTTTGCACTTAGCTCTTGGGCAGAGGGTTGTTTTTCTTGGTGACATATTCAGACTCTCTTCATTGTTGGTATTTAAAGAGATGAGGACACCATAACTTGTTTTATTTTCAGTGGAATATAAAGCCATATGAGAATCTAATCCACAAGGACTTAAGGAAGGGCAAGAAGGGATATTTCTTCTTCCTAACAAATCAGCAAGAATTTGCTCTGAGTCTATAATTTCCCCCAGCTTTGAGCTTCCTCAGACATACTGCAGAGAAAGGAACCAATCAAGAAATGAAAATTTTAAGGGGAAGTTGACTCCAGAACCCAAGGAGACAATATAGATTAGAAAAATCTCAGGAAAGGAAGAACAGTGATAATCCTCAATCACAGAGTGTGAACATGGTTCATATATTAGAAACCCTCTTACAGAACATATAAAACATCTGCATTGGAATCTCAACACAGAGGGAAAAGCCTGAGAAAAGGCAGTAGGAGATAAGAGGGCATTTTCACCATTTTTTGTCTTAGTCCTGCCTAATATTACTTTCAACACCAGCAAGCAAAGCTTGAGGCTGAGCTCTCCAAAATCATATGGGTTTTCATTGCTACAAGTAAATTAAACCATAGTGTTTGGGGACCTGGACTCCCTTGGACAGAGGCAGAGCAAGAACAGTGGAAGCAATAAGAGAAAAGAAGGAATAATGAAGTAGGAGAGAAAGAAAGAAGTAAAAACCCTGAGAAGGATCTGGAAGCTTTTTCAGCCTCCAGCCTGAAGGAGGAGGGCCTAATGCCACACATTTATTAGCAACAGTGACAAACCTGTGCCTCAGCACTGCCACAGAAGCATCTGTACTTACAGGTGCCCTGCAGTGACCACCTGGCACAGTCCATGTTTAGCCTGTCTGGAACACAGAGAACGTGAAAGAAAAACAAAATCATTGAAAAAATAATTACTTTTATAATCATTACAAGCAAATTCTCCATCTTCTGCACTATGAATAAGGCTGCATACAGGTTCTTAAAGGTGAAAAAGGCAACTTGTAACACAATCTCCAAACTTTCAGATTCATTGTTGATTAAATACTTTTTGTTGCTTCAGACTTTATTCCTAAACAACTATATTAAAAATAAGATAATTACAAAATATAGTATTGCACATCAGAAGCTATTTTTCCACAGTTTCCTATCCAAAATAGACTTAAATTGACAGAGGATACATTATTACTAGTACTCAATTACAATGTAATGCTTTTATAATATTAGGTTACATTACGTTCCCTTAACTCGGGGAAGCACTTAAATCCATTCTTGTTTTCAGGAAAAGGAAAAGTCCTCCTGACTCAGAGACTCCAAAGCAGAAATATGACATATCACAGAGCTACTACTTGGGAATACAGTAAACATTAGATTGGTTTGTTTCACCAATTCTTGAACTCCACAGCAAGTCTTATTCCAGTAAGTATTAGAAATAAGCTAATTCAATTTAAAGTGCAATTCTCCTTTAAGAATCAAGTGATCTCTACTTTTTTACATAATTCTTGCAGAAAAACAGTCACAAGATGAAACAGAAACATGATGACAGCACCCTACACTTTTTGGTTATTCAGCAAGTTCACACAAAATATTAGCACTCACCAAAAAATAATATTCTGGTTCATATAGTTGTGGAAATGTTCCACTGATTCTGAAATGCTTCTGACATTTCTCACTATGAAATACATAGGTAGAGCAGCAGCTCTCCAAGTGTAAAAGAACCTCCTTCATTTCTACAGGCTGTGTATTCAGTGCCAACATCACTGACATTCTAACATCAATATTATTTGCTAGCACATAGAACTTGAGGACAAAGAATTATAAAACGGAAAACTCAAGTGCTTTTTGAATTTAATTAATTAATCAAAAGTTCTGAGATTCAAAAGCTGGTCTAGGTCATGGCCCCTCTCTGGGCTGTAATTTTCCCCCACAGGATTTCTTTAAAACTGCATCCAATAAAAATATTAAAAACCACATGCAATAGAGCATCTGATGCTTCCCCTCTGAGACCTTTCCACAGCCAACAAGTTGTTTTTCCTGAAGCTGGATTTTCATTTAATTTCATCCCATTGCCTATTCTCATGGAAGCAAGGAGAAAAGGTCACAGCAAGGGCAAGAGATGGAAAAACCCAACCAACCAAGCAAAACAATTGCTAAACTACACTGAAAAAGTGTGTTGACGAAAGGGAAACTGTGAAGGCGAGGGTTAACTTTAGTCACAATTTCCAAGCTTTTTCTTCTCCATCAGCATGGAAAAGTCACAGATACCCATGGATGTCTCCAAGAGGGAAAAAACTAATGTGGAAATTTGACTGAGTTACCATTCCATAATTATGATTTTGGGAAAAGACGCAAAATGCCCTTAGAACTGTTTAACTTCCCACTGTCCAGAGGAGGAAGAAAACCTTTTTGAAACTTGTTATTATTATTATTATTGTTATTATTATTTGAATCTTGAAAATGTATCAGCCATATCTTCCACCTTCTAAAAACAAATGAAACCTACAGAGTACACCATCCTCTTGTAAGAGGAACACTGTACCATCTATTACCCTGAACAACCAATGAAAGATGTCGCCAAAGGAGATATCATAAAACATCAGATTTAGTCAATAAGGGTTTGTATTCCCTCACAACCTAATAAATGCAGTACCTGGCTGCTCATTTAATATATCCTACAGCTAACTATTTTATTTACTTTTTATTCTTCCTTCTCTGTGGCTAGAAGGAATTAGTGAAAAGACTGTTTAAAGAATTAGTGCAAGATGTGTATGCAGACAGCTATTTTGAAAACATTTCAAACACAAAACTCCTGGAGGATATCATACAAAAAGGATGAGAGAAGATTCACCACTAGTGTGAGTCACAGAAGCAAACATTTTTGAAAGATGTAAAAGCCCTAATCAGTACTTAGAGAAAAAGAATAGACACCCTCCAGATTTTATCTAGTCCCCACTGCTTTCAACAGAGAGAAAGCAAGTAACATCAGAGGAGGCGGATGTGGATGTGATCTCTGTCCTTCAGAATCTCAGAATCAAAAAAAAGGCATGGCAATAGCCACCAACAGATACACATTAAATTCCCAATTCATTTAGAAAAGAAAACATAAATTATTTGTTAATCAATAAAAAGAACACAAAATGAGCTTGAAAGATTTCATGTGTCCTCATCAACAACTTCCTTTCGGCGCTGGGCCCGGAAATGGCGCTCAATGTTTATTGTCACTTCCCTCTGCAGATTCCTGCTGTTGGTTTTCCCGGCTGTTCTGATCCAGGGGTGCTGAAGTACCTGACGTGCTGTGTAGCGCTTCTGGGGATCCACTATCAACAGCCTGGTGATGAGGTCTTTTGCTGCTATTATGGAAGAAAGCAAAGGAGAGAGGGGTGAAGCACAGTGGTGTGCAACCTGCCCCAGAATGTGCAAATCTGTGCAATGTGCTTTAGTACAACCCTGCTTGAGCAGGGTGTTTGAAACACATCACCACTGTGGTCACTTCCAACCTTACACATTCTGTGATGGTGACAGTTATACCCACACAAAATGTCCTTCTTGCTTTTTTTCATTAGTTTTACCTGGGTTTTTGTAACTATCCCCAGGAGCTATTCTAACAACTGCAGTTAGAGTTAGTGACAGAAAATATTAAATCTCCATGACTGATGTCATTCTCCCCTTCAGAAACAGAGGAGAAAGTGAAGGGAATTTAATCTCAAAAGTGTGCTGGAGGCATTTGGCTGAGTGTTCACATTCACAGGAATGAGCACTGGCTATCTTATCTCTTATGAGGCATAAATGTTGTAAAATGCTGTGGAACAAGTCCTTTAAAAGACTGTACAGGGATTAAAGGAATTCTAGGGTTTCTGATTTTGACGAGTGCACAAAAGACATTGTACTAGCCTGTGAGAAAGAAAAAACTACTACGTGCAGACCCCACTGTCAATAGGAAATTGACATTGTGTTCTGCAGGACAAGGATTTCATTCTCAGCTTTTGAGATTTTTTTTATAAAAATCCTTACAATCTAACATAGCCCTTGAGATTATTTTGACACTTTTTTCTGCAGAGGCACATAAACATGATGAGGAAAATCCCTGCTTTTCTTACAAAGGAAGGAATTGAGGACTCCATTAAAGCATTCTAAACTAATATGCAGAAGCACAGCCATCGGTAGTACCAGAGTACTAAATTCACATTTAAAGCACAGATTCACACAAGAGAGACCCATAAAACACCCCAAGTTGATCAAGCCCACTTCCCTGAAAAAAGGGAAGAAGAGTGCCACTTCTCAGATCTACTATAAGTGCAGAATCTTACCTGCAGAAATATTGTCCCAGTAAGGGGATAGGAACTCGTAGTGACCCAGCTGTATGATCTGAAACAGCTCCTCTTGATCACGGTCCTGACTGCGGAAAGGGGGAAAACCGCAGAGAAGGATGTAAAGGATCACACCAGCTGCCCACATGTCTACTTCGAGGCCATAGCCTAAGGAAGAAGGGACAAACAATGTCTTGCTTTAGAAAGAAAACTCACAACTGCAAGGGAACCGTTTCTTGGAAATAGAATGAAAAAGCAACACAGAATCTCTGCTCAGTTCCTCAAAAAGATGAGGTGAGCAAAAGAATGAGTGGCTGGTACATGAGGCTTACAAGCTGCCTGTTATTAACCACAGCTCCCACAGAGTCTCTCTTTTCCACAACACGTTTCACAAACACTGTCTCACAAGGCCAGTGTCAACTGGAGACTAATTGAGAAAACAGGGCACGTATTTCTAAAATAGTCATCCTCAGATTCCCTTCAAAAAAGAATTAAGAGTGCCAAGTTTCCATTGAAATTGGATATAACTGGAGATGTGCAACCCAGCTCCACAGAACATAAACCAGAAATAGATTTGTTTGGGTCACCAACAAAACTGACTTATTTTCAGGTCTGAATCTTTTTGGAGATGAAATCCTCAAAATTCCTTGTAATGCAAAACATGTTTTGAAATGTTAAGTAATTTTAACATACATGTTCACAATGACTTTGCATCATCAGGGGACTTGGAAAGTTGTTTGGATTACAGTAATGAAATGGGGCTGGCTACTTTTAGGTTGCAACATGAACTTTTGGTCATTTGTCCCCCTTCAGCTATTATTATCTATGATATTTTATGGCTTATCTGCTTGGAAGTCAGTGATATATTAGCACAGACACTAATAATGTAAATATAACTGATGTCATGCTCACGTTTGTTAAAAACTAAGAGGTTTCCTTTCCCAAATTACACTGCTAGCCAACCTCCTACCCTGAAAAGATATTTCAGTGGGTTGAAACATTCTGGACTACTTCCATTATTAGAAAGTTCAGCATAATTGAAAGATTTATGACAAATTCAAAATATATACACTCACCCTTCTCAGCAAGTATTTCAGGAGCAACATACGTTGGTGTTCCACAGACAGTAAATATGGGTTTTGTAACCTGCTTAGCAAGGCCGAAATCTGCCAGTTTCAGTGTAGTAGATTTATCTGCATTGTGCTGAACCTATATCCAAAGAAAATACATATATATATATATATGTTTAGTCCAGTTGCATCTTAAAACAGCAAAATATAAAGGAAGCAGAAACTTAAACAGGAGGGAGTTCTAATAATAGTACTAATAATGGAAACAGTCTTCAGAACATGGCTCTTTTCCCTCATACACTAAGAGGGTGCATTTATTTAAGAGGATAAGTAATTAAGGAAAAAAGAAAACTTTGCTCTACAAACACTGGCACACTGCAATTTCCAAGAAATTAATAGAAGGAACACAAAAAATAACCAGGAATCAATTAAATAATATTATTTCCTCTTGAGAAAATAAACTGTTCTTTTTCCCTGGGAAAGCAAAGAAGAATGCTGTGGATTTAAACGCAATGAGCCCATGTAAACTTCTGATTTTGTTTTTTCGCCCCAGACAGCACCCGAGTACCGCACAACTGCTCAGTCACTCATCCCCCATCTGTCTGCAGTGGGATGGGAAGGAGAACCCAAAAAACAGTGGGTTGAGATAAGAACAATTCAATAATTGAAATTATTAAAGTATAATAATAACAGTAGAAATGGTAACAACTATAATGAGAAGGGGCACAGGGAGAAAGAGCGAAAGCAAGAGAAAGGAGTAAAACTCAAGAAAAACAAGTGCTTCACAATACAATTGCTCACATCCCACTGACCCTCAGCTCAGCCTGTCCCCCAGCACAGCCCAGCAACTCCTGGCCAGCTCTCCTCAGTTTATTTACTGAGCATAATGTTCCATGGCATGGAATATGTTTTTGGGTCAGCTACCCTGGCCGTGCTCCCTCCCAACTTTTAGTACACCTGCTACCTGGCAGAGCATGGGACACTGAGAATTCCTTGACCTAGGATAAGCAGTGCTCAGCAACAACCAAGACATCAGTGTGTTATCAATGTTATCCTCATACTAAATCCAAAGTACAGCACTGTACCAGCTAAAACCAAGACACATGGAAAGTGTATTTCCATCATGCTGGTCTAACAACAAAATACAAACCAACAAAAGCTTCATGTTCTTTACAAATTACTCTGCTACTCTACCTGCTGCCCTAAAACTAGGTTATTAATAGTCACCACACCCAAGAGTTATATAAATAGGTTCATGCAGAATGACCTTCTAATTAGGCCTTTTCAGCAGTTCTCATCTCCTACATCCACCTGGCAAGTAGCCAAAACACCTTCTCCAATTCTAATTTTGTATGCACTGGTCTTTAGCATTACTTTATATTGCAGTTAATGAAAGGTTATTTTAAAAAATGAAATGTTAATGACATAGACAGTGGGATTCAGCACACCCTCAGCAAGCTGGCAAGAAACACCAGGCTGAGTGATGAGTTTGACATGTCTGGAGGATGGGATGTCATCCAGACCCACCTGAACAAGCTCAAGAAGGTTGAGCCTTGTGAGGTTCAACAAGGACAAGTGCAGGGTCCTACACCTGAGCTGAGGCAGTCCCTGGTATCAATACAGACTGGGTTATGGATTGAGAGCAGCCCTGTGAAGAGCAGTTTGGGGTAGATGGTGGATGAAAAACTGGAATGAGCTGGCAATGTGCAGTTGCAGTCCAGAACACCAACCATATCCTGGGCTACATCCAGAGCAGTGTAGCCAGCAGGGCAAGGGAGGGGATTCTGTCCCTCTGCTCTGCTCTGATGAGACCCCACCTGCAGGGTTGCATCAGCTCTGGGGTCCCAGCACAGGAAGGACATGGAACTGCTGCAGTGAGTCCAGGGGAGGGCTGGGAAAGAGGGATGGAGCACCCCTCCTGTGAGGAAAGGCTGCGAGAGTTGTGGTTGTTCAGCCTGAAGAAAAGAAGGTTCCAGACGGACCTTATTGTGGCCTTTCAATAATTAAAGTAAGATGGGGACAGGCTTTTAGCAGGGCCAGCAGCAATAAGACAAGGAGTAGTAACCTTTAACTGAAGGAAAGTAGATTCAGACTAGATACTAAAAGGAAACATTTTATGATGAAGGTAGCAAAACACTGGAACAGGTTGCCCACAAAGGGGGTAGGTACTCTATCCCTGGGAACATTCCAATTCAGGCTGGACAGGGCTCTGAGCAACCTGCTCTAGCTGAGATGTCCCTGCTCATTACAAGGGCTTGGGCCAGATGACCTTTAAAGGTCTCTTCCAACTCAAACTATTCTAAGATTTCATATTCAAAGGCCAAGTCACAAACAATGAAGAAGTATAATCATATAAATCAGTATGCTTAATACTAGTTACTGACACTCAAATATTCTTTGAGAGGTAAAAAAGTAATTAATTTCCTATAAATGAAAAATTGTTTGCCCCTGGAACTAGGGGGAACAGATCAGCAGCTAAAATGTCTACAAAAAAGCCAAGTAAACCTGGACTTGATTTTGAATGGACAAACTGGAATATAATGTGACAGGTATACTCTGTGCTTTAATACCTCATACTTCAGCATCATGGGTTAAGAAAGCCAAAAATTCAGGATGGTCTCTATTACCAGATATCTAAAGGCACAGCTGTTACAACATTTGCTCTTATACAATACAGTTGACCAATCCCCATTAATCATCTTAATGGAAACTGTAAGCATACATCCAATTTTGATTAAGCAAAATGGGTTCAGACTTCTTGGTGGTGTTTTTATCCTTTCTTCTTTTTAAGACACAAAAAAGTATTGCATTACAAAATAATACAGTAAAGCCTACTAATTCCTTTTAACCCTTTTTTTTTTTTTAAATGCACAAAACTGGGAGGAGTGACTGATGCCCCAGAATGCTATGGGGCCATTTAGAAGGATCTCAACAGATCTGAGAGACAGGCAAGGCAAAACCTTTTAAAATTTAACAAAGACAAGTGCAGTCTCCAAAACCTGGGCAGGAATAACCCATGCATCACTACAGGCTGGGAGCTGAGCTGCTGGAAAGCAGCTCTGCAGAGAAGGAGCTGGGGGTCTCGGGGGACAAGAAGTTTTTCATGAACCAGCAGTGCCCTAGTGCACTCTTCTAGTGTTGATTAAGCAAAATATTTTGGTGGGTTTTTTTGCTGCTCTCCCATGAAAAAATGTTTTTTCAGTATGAAACTGAAAATAAAGTTTATTACAACCATGCAGTCAAAACTTCTGCAAGAAGAAGCTAAAATGCCACAGCCATTTTCTCCATTATATTAGGCAACTATGTGACAATCTTTTGCCATCATGCACTATGGACACAAAGTGACAAAAATGACAAAAAAATTACAAAAGTAACACTTGTTTTGTAGAGAAACATCTATTTATAGAATTTATATTCTACCAATAGGAGGAGTAGTAGTGTGTTACAAACATTCACAATTAAATGCTCAATCTTATATGCAATACAAAAATATGAGCATGAATGTATTTTCCTATTCTATATATATATGTTTTAATTATATAAGAAAAGCATGTCACATGAATTTCAACTACCCTGCATGCTACTGTACTAAGACAAACAATACTGAAACGTTTATATACATTTTTAGAAAACAACAGGGTGGTGGGAAGGATGGAGGACACAATGGTCTTAATCCCAAAATCTTCAGGAGATTTCTTGCTTTGTAAAATGCACCATTGTACTTTTTCTTTTCACAGAATGCCAGATTCCTAATCTCCCATTGCAGCACAAGGTGGCAACACAGCACCATCTGTTCTTTCAGGACAAAACCACTGAGCTCCCACTTTACTTAACAAGGGAGCAGGTAGGAACAGCGGGTATGTTTTCACAACTTTGTGACAATCACTTCAGAGACAGCATGTAGCCTGTCAGCAAGCCTGAAAACCTCGCCCCAGAACTTCTCAGCAGCTTCACTAACACTGTGCTCAGAACAACTCAGCCAGCTCAGTGAATTCCCTTCATCCCCAACTTCCTACTATCTGGTCTACCTTTCCATCAGCTGGCATCACCTTGAGCATGCAAATATGCTTCACTGTAGAAACAAAAGCTTCTCAGATTCTTTTTAATCATTCCTAAGGCCAGACTACTTCTTCATAGCAGTATTACAGAAATGCACAACCTGCTCAGGAGAAATCAAACCTTTGACATCCACAGTATGTATTCCATGCAGTGGTGAGAACAAAGCAGAAATAGTGCTGCCTGCCTATAGACTTAATTGAGGTAAGAAGGACCAGTACACTTCATATACTTTCTATAGACAGCCAACTTAGGCCATAAAAATACAGCATCTGGTGGCCTTGGACTAAAGGCAGTCAAGTCCATTGCACACTACTTACTCAAATACAGATGACATGTCAGAATATTGGAATATTGCCTGAGGATTTCTAGCTATGCCAGCTATACAACCAGAAGATTATAATATAAGGGTAAATTCATCTTCAAAGAAAAAAAAAAATCTTTCTCCTTCTATCCTGTCTGTGGATGACTCCCAGTACTTAATGGTCTTGTTTGATTTCATATTTACCTTGTGAAATCCATCAATGTGTTTAGGTAATGATTTAAGACATTAATAGTTCTCTGTATGCACATGTATATGGTAGCACAGATTCTTCTTATGGACATCATGAAAGCCAGACAGCCCATGTGACATTTTGTATATGGATAGAGCTTAAGAAAAATTACTGCTTACACATTTGATTTTCAGACATCCCTTGCTGCTAGCTAGAAGAATCTCTATGAAAATCTTACAAAAAATTCTGGAAGTTATGACAGGTAAGTGGTTAAACTGGAGTTTGACTCACATGCACTCAGGAAACTGGCTGTGCTTTGTATATATGTAAATAGTGTTGCAAAATGGACAGTCCTTTGTATATAGGTAAATAGTGTCACAAAGTTCAAGGGCAGAAAGTCTACACTTGAAGTTCTCACACATACACAAAAACTTGCGACAGAAAAAGGTGTAGGGGGGCAATCTCAAATGCATAAAAAGCTATAACATTTATGAAGTTGAGTGTTGAAGAATTAGCACATTAGCATGTGAGGGAAATGTACAATGAGGTGAGGACACAATGACAAATACAGCCCTCTCCCTTCCCCCTAAAAAGGGGTGACTTTGTCTTTTACAGCTACAACGTGGAAAAGCAACACTACATTTCGGGCATTAATTTCTCACTCATGAGTGAAGAAATGCCAGCAGCTGTAGAATTAAACAGTCTCTTACCAGAAAACCTTGCCAGAAAATCTTGCTCCATGAGGGAGCATGAAAGAAGTGACTGGCTTCATTTGGGAGACCAAACACACCACATTGCCCATCCTTGGCAGCAAAGGTTTTCTTGCTGAACACCTAGTCCTAGATGAGGTGATTCTGTTAGCAGATGGGAGGGAGTCGTAGCAGCTGTCTTCACACCAGCTGTCAAACAGATTTTGTTTTTGTAGCGCAAGTCACCACCCTTCTGCCTCACAGCTCTGCTGCGAGGAGCCTGATCCATGTGGGCAGACACGGTAGTGAAAGAGGGAGGGGGGAAAAGCAGAGATGATGATGATGGCCTGGCACAGAAGTTTATAACTAGAGGACAGTTCCTTAAGAGAAACTGAAGTGCAGTGAAGTAATAGCTACACCAGGTTTCCAACTCTGCCTTGTGCCAATAATTTTACAATTTACTAGACATCAAAATATATTTCTACCTTTTCTTCTGTGGGGACAGAAACTGTTTTCCTTCTTTCCCTAGTTGCCTATTTTCATGGAACTTAGGGAAATATTTTTTCCCAGACTGCTGCTTGTCATCTCTTATGACAATTAGCCAATATGTTTAAAAGTCATTAGGAACAGGGTTAGATTCTCACACAAAGCAGGTTCAGAATAGACATACACATTTCCTTAGTAAAATAGCCCAAGGATCCTTACTCTTCCACTTCCCATTTTCTTGAAGGGATAAAACAGTAGATGAAGAATACAAGATCAGCTGACCAAAAGAAGACACAAAGTAGGAAAAAGAAGTCAACAGCCTAAAAGTACATACTTATATTTTGACCTTTGTACACAAAGTCTAGGTAGACTAATTCAGATTTAAACATCCACAGTGTAAGAAGAGGTATCCCATAAACAGGGACATCTCTGCAGGATGCTGGAACTTGAAGCACTTTGCTTCATCTCCTGATGCTCCTGCTCCACCAACAGCCAATGAACCCATGAAATTTGTTTCAATGCTGTTTGTTACTGTTCAGCACGGGCTGATGGTAAGATTTGTGGCAGCTCTCCTTCCTACTTTGCTGCCTCAGCCACTCTAAGGAGACAGAGGCAGCACACTAAAAAGACAGAAGCCCCAGAATCTTGCTCAAATGGCCTGTCTTTATAGGAATACTTATTAGATAGCAGGTGACCTATTCAATACTTTCAGGACCTTATGAACTCGTTAGCATGGTTGAATAGACTTGCTTTTCAAAAGTATACTTTGTGTACATGGTATCTAATGCTGGTGTGCACAGAAAATTACAGCAAGTTGAAACTTGCTAGAACAGGTAAAATTTTATTTTCTGCAGTGTTTAGGTAACGCTGTTCTTGCACGACAAAATACCTACAGTCTGGGAGCTGCCCTGTCCTTGAAAATTGTATTCTGACTTTCAGAATGGGCAACATGATAATTTCAGAGCTACAAAATGCTGCCACTGCCCATCATTCTCTGTTCTGCAGTTCTGTGAACTAAATGTGAAAACAACCAGAACAGACCTTTATGCCCTTCTTTGCTTATCTACATCACTGTGATGATTATGTATTATAGAGGGAAATGAAGCATCAGATCTCAGGTGTTTCACTGAGCACTAGCTTATTTTCAGCAAATAGGAAAGAGCAGGACCTGTTTCACAATGGAAAATAGCTTCTGGAAAAAGCCATGCAGTTCTATGTGAAGTTTTGTTCAGCTTTGTACAAATGAAACACAAAGTCAGGGCCTACAAGCCCACTTCTTCCTGCAAACCCGCAAACCAACCAGTCGCATTTACTGCATTCAGAGTTGCATTCCTTCTTTTATTTACACAGAGATCACACACCCAAGATTTTAATTGAACTAAGCAGGATTCACAGCAGGACCTAATAAAGATGCGATTGCTTAGTTTAAAGGTTTGGGAGCAAACTGTTCCAGCCTAGCCTTATGCAGCCTCTGCATTATCCTTGAAGCTACACTGCTGCTTTTCTCCAGAAATTCACACTGATCTCTGTGCAAAATTAATTCTCCTAAAAGCACTGAATGGCTTATATAAATATATAAGCCATTATATATTTATATACAAATGTAGTGGACAAAAAGTCCAACAAATAAATAAGATAATTTAGCAATTCTAATAACCTTTAGTCTACAAGGAAGATGCTTTATGATTCATCCTTGGACACCTAAAATTCAGATGCTTTTTTTTTTTTGTTTGGCTAACCTTGAACTTCCAAAAAGTTGATAAAATCCAATTTTTTAGAAGCTGGCAAATACTTGCTATTTATCTGTTTGTCAGGAAATTTGGAACCCTAATACAAAAGTGTAACTCACGCTTAGCAAGGGAGAGTTGTTTACTGTTACAGTCCACAATGTGAAGTTCTACAATTGTGAAGTGTCAATACTACAAACATTTCTATGCATATTTACACATGTCAATAACTCTATTGACTTCAGTGCTGGATGCAAAGAATGCAGCCTCAGAAATGTAATGGAAACAAGAATTTTTCTCTTTGGCATGAAGTTACTATTTGAGCTGACTTTAATGCTGTATTCACCAAAACATTTTACTGTCAGATCATTTCAACCAACTGCATAATGTTTCTGCTTCTAAGCAAAGAAATTGTCACAAGATAGAAATCACTACAGTAGAGGACTAACACACTAGTCTGCAAGATATACAAATGTAGTGGACAAAAAGTCCAACAAATAAATAATTTAGCAATTCTAATAACCTTTAGTCTACAAGGAAGATGCTTTATGATTCATCCTTGGACACCTAAAAGTCAGATGCTAAGTAATAGGTTTGATTTCTAAAAAATACAAATGCTCACTTCCCCTGAACATCTGATGATTTTTACTTTAATTCCTTTCTACAACCACTGCTATTTGTAATGCACAGCAGATCTATGTAAAGCAAACTGCAATTGTAATTTCACTCCTCCAAAATTGTATCCATTTTTTTAAACAGTCCTGCCACAGCACATTATTTCTGTATGGGATTTGCTTAAAACAATTCAAAGAACCATAATTGGAAGGAAAATAAATTCAATTCCTGCACAAATGCAAATGTTTGACAATACTTACCAAGAGATTCTCTGGTTTGAGGTCCCTGTGGACAATGTTCTTGCTGTGAATATAAACCAGGGCTTCACACAGGTCAGTGATCATGACAGCAGCATCATGCTCTGTGAACTTCACACTTTCTATGATTGCATCAAATAAGTCCCCTCCTGGGACATACTCTAAGATTAAGTAGATCTCAGCTTCTGTCTCATACACCTCAATTAAGCTTACTATATTGGGATGAGAGAGACTCCGAATAATGAGGATTTCACTTTCCATCATGTCCTCCTTCCCCATCAGCTTGGATTTATCAACAATTTTCATTGCATAGATCTGATTGGAATCACAGTGGCGGCATTCCTTCACCACTGCAAAGTTCCCATCCCCAATAGTTCTGCCAATCTCATAGTGTTTTTCCACATCAGTTCTGCTTTTAATGGTGTGTCTCCGGCTTGTGCTTTCCAATCCCTGAGTTTTGTTGTCTTCCTTACTCACTCTGCGCTCCCCTGTTTTTTCTCGTCGATTCATGTCACTCTCTCTACATGTGCCATTCCCCTCTCTTCTGGCAGCTTCCTCTTTAGCCCTTTGTCCCTCTCTGGCCTCTCTATGTGTTTTAGACATTTTCTCAGCATCCCTCAGAGTGTCTTTCTTTAGCCAACCACTTTGGTTCATTACACAGCTATTTCCATTATCTTCCTTCACTTCATGAGATAGCTGGAGCCCTTCGACAGCGTTCTTCCTGATTTTTACTACTTCCTTCCCATGGTTTTCATGCTTCTCCACATCCCTTTCTTTCTCAATGTTCCTTTTTTGCTTCTCCAGCCCTTCATTAACAATCCTATGTAGCGGCTTCCACATCCTCCTACTGCCATTATCTTTCCAGCCAACTTCCTCACCCTCCAGACAGGTTTCAGGAGACTTTCGGCTGTTCCTGACTTTTGTATTTCTTTCAATGTGGTACCTCTGACACACGCCTGTGTTCAAGTCTCTATTCTCAAACGAGGCCTCTGCCTGCCTTTCCCTTCGTAGCTTTTCTCTGGCCTGCCTTTCCTGTTCGCACTTCTCACACCTCAGCACCTCCTCAGAACTCTCTTCTAAGCCTTCCTCAGAACTCCTCTCATGCTTAAGGTACCTTTCACTTTCCCGTGTTTTCCTAGAAGGCTTCACTCCATGCTCACCACCCCAGCTCTCTCTAGTCCACTTTTTTTTGGTTCTCATTTTCTCCTCTTGCTTTGTCTTGGCTTGACTTTTTCCTTCATGTCCAGCTACCAGCTGGGAAGACAAGCCATCGCTGCAGTTCTTGGTCATTTCTGTCTCATCAAAGCCACTGTCTACTTTCGAGGCCTTGTCATACAGCCTGCTCTTCAGTTTTTGGGACTGCTCCTCATTCGTCTGAATGGCAGCACTGGCAGCATAAGGATTTTCAGGATAAAGTTCTTGTAATACCACCTCCAGGTCCTTCAAAGTGAGGGGCTCCTTCCCCATAGCTATGAACGCATCCCCTTCCCGGAAGAACTCAGAAACACTTCGGATCTCTCTGCCTCTCAGATTGTACAGCTTTCTCACACGGTCATTCTTCCAACGAGGAAATCCCAGAGCTTCTGAAATGTCAGCCATCAGCTGCTCAAAGGTCTGCACTGATCTCCTGTTGAGAAGCAAGGTTATCCTCCGGAGCGTGCGTCCCCCAGGCTTCACCACTGTAATTATCCTTGGCTTCACAGGACTGTGCTCTGAATGTATCGTGTGAAAACCATTGTGGGGACTGAAAAGTGAGGACCTGTGGCTGCTTTCACTCAAACATGGTTTTTCATAGTTTCCACGACCAACAGGAGGACAAGTCCCATGCAGCTTCCTCTCTTTTACTTTTGAGCCTGTGTTGCGTGGTGAATGGTCCAACAAGCCTTGGCGTCCTAAGGCAAACAAAAAGCAGGAATATTTATCATTCTGCATCATCAGACCTCTTGCAGCAATAGTTTTCTACGTGTCAGTGCATGTGACCTCAGAGAGTAAGGGTAGATGACTTCAAGCTTTATAAAGAACTTTTAACTACCACTAAGGAGCATCTCCACATAGTTGCAACTCTGACATTGTCAACTTTGTGAGAAAATCTAAATTCATTTTGTGACAGGGGAAAGTCATTAAAACATAATAATATTGAACAGAAAAAGATATTTCTTCTAAATCCTGACATCTTTCAGAAATCCTCAAAGAATAGCAGGATTGCATCCAGATTGTTTAGTATTCTCTTATTAATACATCTCCCATAAACTCACTCAATTCCTTTCTGAACCCAATTGCAATTTTGGCCTCTTGTAAACCCTGTGGCGACAAGTTGCACAATTACACTGCATGAAGTAAGATAAACTAATTACTTGTGTTTTTTAAAATTTCTACCAGATGGCACTCTGTATGCAACCTTACATTTTTATAAATAATTATCTCCTCTTTATTTTCCCTGGACCTTCTATAACAAGTTAAGTAAATTCTTATTTTTTAAAAATTATTTTTAATGTAATTTTATAGGTCATCTAATAGCAATGCAATTTAATCTTTTGCCTTAAAGAAAGGCCATCTTATTTTTGTTTGATAATTGGAGTCATGGTTTTCAATATTTTGGGTTGACTTTTTTATTAGAAAAATTATGTGAAGTCACACAAAGTTCTGAGTATTCTCTGGGGACATTGACATTTCATCTTAGACCATCATCAAAGAAAATGGTACCATTTGTTATGCATAATTGTGAAACAGAACAACTGAAAACATAACATATGGTTATGGACAAACCAAGCCATAACACAATTCCCTGTCTATCAACAATAAACTCAGAATAAAAATGTCCCCCAAAAGTATTCTGAGCTGTTGTACTTGCTAGGATTAAAACCTGCTTACAATGCATTTATTTTCAGCATCAGGAAATGTACTTTCAGAATGAGATTGCAGAGTGTTTCCACCTCCATTTAATAGCCTTGCTCTTCAGCTGGGAGCAAACATTTAATATATACAAGCTAAGAGGACCAGGACAAAAGGAAACAGCCAGAATGTTTAACGAATCATTACAAGGAAATTTCTGTACACCAATGGCTTATCCCCCAGAAAATCAGGTCCATTTTCATAATTACTGTGATTCCATAGTCACGGTGCAATGGCCAAATCCTCAAAGGAAAATCTGCACATATCAGCATTTCTCTTGGTGTTAGGCTCATGACTACTACATTTTGGGTTTCAAGCGCAAGAAACCATTTTCGGTATTTCACGCTACATATTTTTATTTGTCCTTTCCATCAAGGCATAATAGAGTGAAGAAGAAATACACCTCCTTTCCTAGAACAAGAAACAAAAGAGAAAACTGCAGAAGTGCTGCAGCAGAGCATTCACTTGCTCTGCCTCAACAAATACCCAATAGACCAGGGCTTGAGTGTGGAAAGCACAGGAGGAGACACAGCTGTAGAATCCACTCTGCTGTTGCATCTGCTTGATGCAGGATGTTGGACACTTCTTGGTTTTAACTCTCTCACCAGCTAAGCACTGTGTGCCCCCCAGCATGTCCCTTAACTCTTGGCTTCATTTTCTTCCCCTGCCAAAAGAGATAGATGCTTCTTCTCCAAACAAATATTACAAAGAAGCCCAGCTGCCAGCATGATGACTGAAGACGTAAGCATTATATAAGAGCTACGTGTGACTAATGCTTGGTGGTTGTACAGGTTATTTTAGTCTTCATTCTGCTTTTTAAGGATGATCTCTTGTTATCAAAAGATGACTACATACGTGCTAGTGATTTCTCAACATTCACGTATTTACATTCCACCCAAAATAAAGCTTGCTGTGAATGGAGGGGGAAAAAAATCAGCTGTAATAACAGTTCTCTGAAATCTAAATCAACTCCACAACATGTTAGTTACCAGGAACTGAGGAAGCTCTGAATTTAATCAACATTTCCAGGTTCTTGCGTACCCACAGTCATCAAAGCTTTATCTTGCTTATGGGAACTGTGAGTGACATTTTTACTGCTTATAATCTTGGTACAACATAAAAACAGTGGTGCACAAATAATGACTTTTCCCACAGATTATGTTCCTCCCGGTTATGCTGCTATTATCATATCTTTCTATAAACCATTGATTTTAAGTGCTTGGTTGTACTGTTGATTGTTTCAATTACCCAGGCATCAATTATGTTTCCTTTCTTCACTGAATTGGCTAAGCCTTAAGCAGAAGACAAGCTTATTTTTTAATTCTGTAAATAATGGAATAAGAGCAGTTTTATGTCATTATTAAGAACAATACAGGAATGCTTTGTTCTTTCTATACTAATTTGATTCCTAGCCAAAAACACTTTGACAAAAGCCACAAGTTGATATATAACAATGTTCCTTATAAGAGTAGAATTGCATATTATTCTATGATGAGAAAGGAAATAACTACCTAAATCATTGCATGAAAGTCTTCTAATTTTTCCAAGAAAAGGGGAAGTGTCAAATTTTGTCAAAGTGGCGGTCACAATAACTATATATTACATACAATTAAAAATTCACTTCAGTTGCCTGTTACAACTATTTCAGTCTTAATTTCTGTTATTTTCCAGTTATGCTATATTTAACTGATACACAAGAAGCAAGCCTCAATCTGTCAGGAAAGTGCATATGCTTAAAGCGGTAACAAGCATTTCTAGAAAGCCTTCAAAGGTCACACACATATCCAAATCCTATAGCTACAATTTATATTGCTTCAAAACCTTGTTTCCATATTTATATACAAGTGGGAGAAGGAGGAAGAGGGAGGTGGTATGAGAAACACACTTCAATGAGTTCAAGCACTGGCAAATTATACCTCTGTGAATAAAATGTGCTTTTTCTTTTGCTGTCCTCCTGAGAGCTAATGATTATTAAATATAAATATTCCTTAGAAATGTTAAGATGGATTGATGAGTGTGTCTGGTTTTTATCTGTATACACATCTAACCATATATTCTAGTGTATTATGGATTATCAATGGTGTAGCATAGCCATGGAGGATGCTGAGGCTGCTGCTGTGGATGGGCAGGGGCAAGGCAGCACAGCTGGCCACCCTACACACCACCTAAACTGTGCACATAGGCACAGGAAAACAAAAACTAGAACTCATGGAGCAATAAGTGATGAAGACATGATGGTCTTGTAGGGCAAACACTGACACCAACTCTCTGAAGAAGCAAGGAGGACGGAACAAACTGGCATTTGGGGGCTCAAACATGCAGCAGAAACAAGAAATTTAGCACCTATGACCAAAGCACAGATGCTCCCTACAGAGAAAATGTGCCCCCCTGCAGGGAGCACAGTTTCTGTGACTCATTTTTAAAATTTAAAAATCACTTGTGATCATCACAGTCCATCCCACGGTGGGGGTGGGGAGGAAGGGAAAACACCAGGAGAAATCACAAAAATTCCTCTTGAAGACATTTCCTTGGAGTGTTTTGGATCATATTCTGGACATGGAGTAAAATTAAATGAATTCTGAAGACTTATGCTCCAAAGAAGTAACGTATACAGAGCATCAACATCTATATCTTAAGGAACTGTCTGGTTACACCAGCTAAAACATCAGAGTAACAGGGTTGGCCAGAGGTCACCCACTGCAACTAAAAATGTATTGCTGCCATTTGTCTTTCAAAACTTATCCTTTCCCTTGGCCAGTCCATAAGCTTTTGTTCATTAATTAAAATATTGCCACTCAGCTTGCATTCTTCTTGGCTCTCCTGCTGGAGATCACAGTTTCAGTAATTAACAGAATGGTTCACCATTCCGCTATAAAGTCACAGGTTGAAGGGGAATTAAATTTTTACAGGGAGTTTTACAACACAAAACAGAAGGCAGCAGTGAAATAGGATCTAGGCATGGCACTGCTGTGAATAAGATGGTGTTATTTGAGCCCTCCAATTTTTTTAGAAGGCTTCCACTTACAAAAGCAATTATAAAAACGCCCCAAAGCATTAGCAGCAACTAAACTTGCACATGACAGAAACCCTGTATCTGGGAGTTGTTTTGATATACTGGTCCAAATATAGGATAAACAAAACACTGTTTAAGTGGGCAGAGAAGGACAGCAGTATAAATGCCTGTTTTTTCCTTAAGAAAATTCCTGCTGAGGGCATGAAAAACAAAGACCATAGGGGGAAAAAAAGAGAATGATCTTACATGGTACAGAAAACATTTGATTCATTTCACAGTACTAACAAGTATCTTCAAGTACTTGAGTATGTAGAACGCCTCCGGCACTGAACTCGGAGCAGCCGAGTACGCAGCTCACACAGGTTACCAGTGTGCATCAGCAGTCGGCTCCAAGATGCAATCTAAGTCCTCTAGAAATGTGCCATCTTGATCTCCTCTCCTTACTGTAAATTATTTAAAGTTGCAACTTCCAGGGCTAGTGCACACTGTTAGTGCCCAAGACTGAAGCAGCAATGTGGCAAGTCTTAGTTCACTAGATCAGATGCACAGAAACAAAACGTGATCGCAGGCATCCTTTTACAGCAAGTAAATTTTCCATCATCTACAGCCCCACTGTTGGAAACACTACTGGTAAACATTTCTCTGAAGAGCCATACTGTCTCTTTCCTCCCCTGCCATGTTTTACATCATTTTAGGGCAGAGATTTTGTTTGAGTCAGGACTGGTGGTTATTTCAGCAACAACACTGCAGGCAGACACACTGCATCAGTTCTGACCACATAAAACCCTGAGCAGAAAAAGAAAGTCAAATTTCACAAGGGCTGGATCAAAGCAGTGTCAAATGTCTTGTTACTGTTGCTGTTAGTTGGACAGTCGCTGTTAGTTCCAGCCTGAGCAAGCTCCAAATGCTCACTCAGTTCAGAGGTATGGAATTGAAAATGGAAAAGGAAGCCTAGTGAAGAACTGGACTGTGAGGATAAGAGCAAAGAGGAATTGTGACTGCAGAGAAGGAAGCCAATAGTGCTGCAGTCAGGTACTGTCTGACACACAGCAGTTCCTAAAACCTGCTGATAGCAATTCCCCTGGCCTTTACTGACACAGTTGAAGCAGATGGAGACTGTAATAGGGAAGCAGTAAAACATGAGAATAAGAGTGGATCAAGAAGTCAGGTAGAATGCCAAACTTAGAGATGGGATTGGGAGTCAGCAATAGAAATATCCTCAAATGGTCTGCTCCTCTGCAGTTCTCAATAAAGAACATCTACCTGCTTTTGTTGTATTGCCATATTAGCTTACGTTGATTTATATTTTTTTAAAATAACAGGAAGAACTACATACACACAAAGAGGGGAATACATTAAGAGAGTATCAACAAGGTCTTTAGTGAGACAGGAGAAAATTAGAGTTATCACTCACATCCAGCATTGCATCAAAAGCAGCAAGGCCAGCAAGTAAAGGGAGGTAGTTTTCCCCTGCTTTTCCATTCTCATGACACCTGGAGTGCTGCACCCAGCTCTGGGGCCCTTGACACATGAAGGATGTGGACCTGCTGGAGCAACTCCAGTGGAGGGCATGATGGTGATCAGGGGCTGGAGCACCCCTCCTACAAAGGCACAGTTGGGGATGTTCAGCCTGGAGAAGGCAGCAGCTCTGGGAATACCTTAGAATGGCCTTTTAGTACCTAAGGGGACCTAGGAGAGAGCTGTAGATAGATTTTTACAAGGGAATGGAGTGATAGGACATGGGGGAATGGCCTTAAACTGAAAGAGGAGAGACTTAGATTAGATACGAGGAAGAAATTTTCACTGTGAGGGTGGTGATACAGGTTGTCAGAGAAGCTTTGGGTGCCCCATCACTGGCAGTGTTCAAGATGGTGTTCTGAGCAAGGTGGGGACAGTATAAGGTTCCCCTGCCTGGAGCAGAGGGCTTGGAACTAGATGATCTCTGGGGTGACTTCCAACCCAAATAATTTCTTTTGTGAATTCACCTCCTCCTTGCATACAATTCAGTTTAGATATATACACAGTTTTTCTTGTGTCCACTTCAGGGTACACTGGACCCTCTTTTTCAGGTAAACTGGATTAAGGACTGTGCTGTAGAGAAATATATGTAACTAGAAGAGCTGAAAAGTGTGTGAAAAAATAGAGGAAGATCAGTTTCTCTGCTTAAGGCACTGCAGCCCTGAAGAACTGGATTCTGTCTCAAACAACTCCATTGAGTTTCAAAGCAATTGACTTAATCTACACTTTCCAGAGAGAGTCAGAGTCTGGTAGCCAAAACAACATCCTGAGACCTGGTCCACAAACCTGCTCAGTGCTCACAGCTGCAAGGGCATATACTGGAAGAGTACTTCAGACCACAAGATAATATAACACAACACATAGAAAATGTTAAATCATCCCAAAATTCAGGACCTGGGCATCTCAAGTTGCTTTCTTACCCAGATTAAAGTACTTTTGACTTTATTTTCTGCACCTTGGCTCCCACTGAATCCAGTACAAGCCTTCTCTTTGGAGGTGTCACAGACAGGCTGATTCATATTTGTTACTGTAGAAATAACTATGACAAAAAAGCCCAGAAGCCAATAAGCCTGTATTAACAGCAGGGCTCAAAAAAACACACAGCAGGAAGCATGAAGAAGCAGGGTAAACAGTAGAGTAGAGGCTCATTAGGAAAGCTTTGTCCATCACATACACTGATGGAGACAGAGTCCCTGGGGATAAAAAAAAGCAGCATCTGATAATGAAATAATGCATATATCTTAATGCACAGGAATATGGGTTGGGGGAACAGCAGTTCTAATCAATAGTCATAAAAGCTTGACTTTGTAACCGGAATAATATTAGATTTTAACTACCTGGTTTCATAGAAATAGATTTTTTTAATACATTGAAGAAATACATTAAATAAGCCTTACATGCTCAGAATACATTTGATGGTAAGGCAGTTATAAACTATACTAGGCAATAAAATATTATTGCAAAGCATATGGTATTATAACCATGGTTTAAAAAACAAAATAAAAGAAGCACAGTCTTTTTAGAGACCAAAGTGTATTTTATTCAATTATGTTAACTGAATTTGAAAACAAAAACAAAACAAAACAAAAACAAACCACAAAAACAAAAAATCCAAACTCATCATGGTATTTGCATTAATTCTTATCTGCATTAGCTACTGGAGCAGAAGGAAAACCAAATCACGTTCAATATAATTTATCAGCTGGATTCTTTCAAAAACAATTTTAATACTATAACAATGAAAAAAAAAGGGGGGGGGGAAGGGATCAGTTTAATTTCTATAACATCCCTTCTGCTACCCTAATGGGCATTTCCAGTCATACTCATGCCAGCAGTTCCATGTCTGATATGCACCAGTGTAGGGGAGATCAATCACTGACCCAGTCTAACCCAATTTGTAGAAAATGAAAATCACTCAGCAGTTCAGACAGTGTTCTAAGTTCACTGAAGAAAAACTAATTTGGGCTCACATACAGAATGAAAAAAAAAATCAGAATAATATCTCTATCTCATAAATATGCAGTCTTGGCCCTAAAAGATCATATAAAATTAGTATGATGGGATTCCAAGTTCTTTATCTTTCACAATTTCACATCAAGCATGCTTAAATTCGCATGCAATATTATTTTTCCTTTAACTGTCAGCCCTGCAAACTCAGCTATGTGTCAAGTTGTGTTCCTTCTGTCCCACACGTCACCAACAGAACTAAAGTTTCTCCTGGTCAAATGTGTCTGCTCCCATTAGGTGTTTCCAAAGTGTCAGCTGCAAGGAAAGAAAATGTTCTTAGTGGCTACACCTGGACTGCAGGACCATGGGAGACAATCACCTCTGGAGCCACTCTCTGGCCTCATGAGGGCAAGCAAAGCAAGAAGACTTCAAAACTTTGCATTGTACACCTTATCTTCAGCACATCTGCTTTTCATTTTCAGAACAAACATACATTGCGTTATGCAAACTGCAAACCAGAGATCCCCAAAACTTTCAGTCCCATTGGTGTCCATTCTCATTCTTCCCCAGTCTCTCACACTAGAAAGAAAGAAGTGAGTCTACTCTCTTCCCCCTGGCCCTTTATCTCACTCCCTTTTTGGGACATAGACCAGGCAGACATTGCAGCAAGGAAGTTCCTAAGATGAGAAGGACTGCCATTCTAGACAATCCAATGGAAAAACTTTGCAGCTGCCTGGACTTCAGCAGAGGAGGGAGCCTGAGAGATGCCTTGTGGCCAAGGGAGCTCTGGACTTTTCCATTCTGAGCATGGATGTTGCCTCTGTGACACCCTCAGCCCCAGTGTGAGTGTCATCCCACAGCCAAACACTGTGGGAGGCTCAGCATGCCACCACATGTGACCATATTTACTGTAAGAGAATCACGATGGATAAGTGACACTTAGCAACCACCTTTCCTTATTTCTCCTCAAAGATAAACTTAGAGTTTGCTTTGCCTTATTCCCCCCACCCCCTTCTCCTTCACTAAATGTTCAGAGCCCCTTTGCAGTCTGTGCTGGTGCTCTCCTCTCCAGCTCCTCCAAGAAGGAAGCAGCAGGGACTGGACTGACGCAGGGCAGCCTGGGTTACTCTCTGCGTTACACTCCCCCTTCCAACCTTGCAACAGTGCCTGGGCAAAAATTATCTTTCCAGGTGCTTATCTTCTTCCCCTGCAGGCCCACAACCACCCCACTGTAACGCTGCAGGTTTTCTAAATCAAGCCATTTGCAATTAAAAAATAAAATATTTACAGCAAACACAGATGGTTACTGCCATGTGTTAGTGTTAAACTGAGCTGAATCACACCCAGAGCAGCAGATGAAGGTAAAGATTTCATGGAGACTGGTAATGACTCACAAGTGCCATCATATTTACTTTTTTTTGGAGCAGAACCCCACTTTCATTATCTTCTTTCTGACATTTTAAGAGTAGCAAATTAAGAAGCAAGCATAAAAAGAGAAGTCTTGTAGAGAAGTATACAGATGCATAATCTGTAAAGAACTATGTGAAATGTAAGACTGCACGTGAAATGAATCAGTGCCTTTGGAGGTGTGAGGCTTGGTTTAAGCTGCATAAAACCAAAAAAAGAATATTATGAAACTGCTCATTTATTTAATTTCTTTCAAAGATGACAGGCTGAGTATTTTATTGGGAACAGCCATGGCTGCTTTCTGCAGTTTTCCTGCTTTAGGGTCTGCCCCAGTAACCAGGGAAGTCACTTCTGCAGTCCAGGACTTTCCATCAAGGATCTTTCAGGAGAGGGATAGAACCGACAAAGGGAAACAAAAACATCTTACACAACTGTGGCATTTGCCAGAATCCATCTGGCAAAGCCCTCCATGTGCTTCCCAAGGCTCACCGTACAGGGAGCTCTTGACTGTTGATGCTCTTGACTCCTGAGGTACCATATATTTCAAATTAATTATTCATGTTTCATTACAAAGTAAGCTTTCAACTGCTTTTTAGCCCTGTTAGCCAACAATGCCTCAGTCAAAAGAGCAGGATTGTGTTTCTTCTTGTGGGAGACATTATTTGCATTGCTTCCTAAATCTCAGCTTGATGACTAATCGGTTGCAACTGAGCAAACCCAGTGAAAATGAAAGAGCCTGAAGAGGTGTCACTGAGAGTTTAATTAAGCTTCCAGATCCTTTACTACCAATAACCTCGTTGCATAACTAAAGGAAAGACCCGCCAGAGTCTGATTCTCCATCTGGTTTGCAAAAGGGTAAATCACACAGAAGTTTTCTTGGTAAATATAGCACATTTAAGAGATGTTAACTCACATAGAAAAGCAGAATTCCCAACCACATTATTACAGAACCACTTTTTCAGAAGAGATTCATATATTGAAGTCAACATTGCAAAACAAATTGTTTCACAGGACTTTTAAAGGAAGATGGGTTTCTCAGGGAAAACTGTAAGCCAGCGCTAATTAGACTCAAAAGCATGATGACAAGCAGATCATGATTTTCACATCACCAGACATTTCCCGGCATTTCCATTAACTACATTATTTGGAGTGATGAGAAAACTAAAACCTGGAGAATACATGCAGGCTAGCACTATTGATGGAGTGGGAGATGGTGTTTTCAGAATGTCTGCTGAGAGCATCCTCCACGAACATGTGGCATAATTGTTCTGCATTCTTACAATAATTAGACTGTGTAAACAATGCTAGCAACAGAGGGAAGATGGTAAACATGCCCGACTTCCATTTGCAGTGAAAGCCAACTACTGCTAGGTAAGATGGACAACGTGCAAGCATTACCAAAACTCAAAATTTACATTAGAATCAATCAAGGCAGTAACTCCCACTCTTTCCTCGTTGTTCCCAGAATCTAGTGAACATTCCAAAAGGACAGAGCCCATATCCTGAAATTGAGAACAACATGGAAAACAGTATACTGTTATGAAGAGAAATGTCACATTCACCTCTTCAACTATCATATTTTCAGCTCTGATCCAAGTTGCATTGAAGCTAATTAAAAGTTCCACATTAGCTTCAGTGAGATCTGAGGCAGCTAAAATCACCATACACTCTGATTCCAATTATATTTACAAGAAAGATTCTAATTTTATTTACAAGAAAATCTATGTAACACTAATTTTAAATGTCAAGGAATCATTAAATGAAAGGAAATGAGAAAATCAGTGACAGAAACCAACTCAATTCGCCCTAGAGCTGTTGGAAGAGAAGGAAGGACCATGAATTTTCACAGAACTATAGATGTTTCTGCAGAAAACAAACCAAGCTAGGTAATCCTGGAAATGGGGAAATGAATCCCACACAACTTCCCTTAGTCACCACGCGCTGTAAGTCCAGCTGGTGCCAAAATCGTGACGCTTTGCGGAACACGACCAGAAAAAGCAGCAGTGAAAACAGATACAAAGCTTGTAGTGACACTACCAGATAAAGATACATTCAAAAGTCAGCCTAGCATGCCCATGGTAATTAACTTGAGTATTAAAAAAAACCCAATCTAGACATGGTAACTTAAACACCGCTCAAATTCAGAGGTTTGAACAGCTGCCACTAACTTGAATTAAACCAACTTATCTTATCTTTGCTGACAGTTTGAGTCCAATTAGCCAATTCAGGTTAATAAGCCACAGATGGAAATTTATCAGAAGCTAACTCTCAGCTGATGTGCCCAAACATTCTACAAAAATTTTCATGGAAAAGGTCATGTTATTTCAGAAGATCCAGACCCATTATGCTACAAGAAAGGCACTAACTCAGCAGGATCAGTTTTATCTGGAAAGCTGAAGAGTAGCGTCCTGAGATATAAAATTCAGTTACCTCTTGAGAAGAGCATGAGTTGCTATAATAACTGCATTTCTACTACATAAAACAGCTGTAATATGTTTTGTAAGCTTCATTTCACTTGCTGACTGTTTTGGGAGTCTGCTGAGTTCTCAACATTTCAAAGTGTCAAAACCACATTCAGATCATAGAAAAAAAACACAAGAAACATCAAGAGAAAAAAAAGAAGGGCTAGAAGAAAAGGAAACAAGGAGGTGGGAAGACAAACTTGTATACAGGCACGTTTTCATGCCTCTATAAAGTTATTATCAAAAGCATGCATAACAAATTATCAGGTTCCAGGATAAACTCTCATTTATATCCTCACACAGGATGGGTTTCAATCTTAATGCTCAGAGGAAGGAGCTAGAAACTTTTTACACTATTGCAAGGCATTGGGATTTTTGGTTGGTTTTGGGTTTCGTCCTTTTTTAAAAAAGGAAACCTTTTAGTACTCAGTGCAACAGAAGTTTCAGTTTATGGGGCTCTTCTCAAATACTGTGTCTCACAACCTGAAAAGTGCTCCATTAGCGCAAACCAGTGGTCCGTCCAGTCCTGCTGACACTGCATACTACATGTACCCTGAGGAAGGCAGAAAATATTGCTGCACAGGGAAAAGTTATGGAGTAGTTCTCCTATAAATACCTACTCAGTTATTAAGCAGAAGCAAACACAACTGCTATAACTAGAGAAGTCAGGGGATGCAAGGGCACAGCCAGCACTCTTCCCGAGAGAGGTCTGGCTACCACACGTCACAGCATCTCCATCTGACACAAGAGCCCTCCCCACTCTGAGCCCCTGCCTGTAACCCGTGTACCTCCAGCCGTGGTGATTTCCCAGCTGCGGGAAGATTCATCAGCCTCAAGCGTGTTTTAACACAGTTGTGCAATGGTTTTAAACCCTTACACTGCATTCTATTCACTTTTCTTCGCAGAGCATCAGTGAGCTCTGAACAGCCCACAAGCAATTCGCTCCCAGTGAAGTACTCTCATGCCGACTATCAGGAGTTCAAGTTACTCCAAATCCTCAGTTTTCGTGGCGGCACTGATGACACCGCGCCCGCCTTTCCGAGCGGCGAACGCTGAGTTCGCACTCAGCCTCCAAACCTTGCCCCGGTACCGCCGGGCTGCCGCGGTAGCTTCCCAAAGCAACCTGCTTCCCAGCCAGTCCACTTCGCTAGTCTCTCCTACAACACAAAACTCTGGGGCCGAAGGGGCTCCTCTTCAATCCAAAACCAGGCAATTAAAGGAGCACGGTGAAACAACCACCCCAACTCCGGACCTTCGGGGACCTCTCTCTCCTCCCAAAGCCCTCGGGCCGAGAGGCATCGTACCTTCCTTCCTCCGTCAGTCTGCAGCCCTATTTTCCAGCCCAAACGCTCGCGAAAGCTTCCCCCGCTCCCCGCAAGGACCTGGGCAGGAACTCTGGCCGCCGCCGCCGCTCGGCGTCCCCCTCAGCCGGGGCGCCGAGCCGCCAGCTCGCCCCCTCCTCCCGAAACCAGCCCCCAGCTGGCGGCCTGTCCCAGCAGGGTCCTCTGGAGCGGCTGCCCGCGGGGAAGGGGCCGAGGGAAGGGGCTGAGGGAAGGGCACTCACCCTGGCAGTGGCAGCAGGCGCCCGCCGCGGGGTGGAGCGGGGGCGGCGCGGCGGCCGGCATGGCGCGGGGGCTCGGCTCGGCTCCGGGCAGGGGCTCTGCGCGCAGCTCCGCACGCTCCCTCCGCGCCGCCTCCCGCCTGCGAGGGCAGCCGGAGAGCTGGAGGGAGAGAGGGAAGGAAGGAGGGGACCCGGCGGAGAGGCGGCGCCGCACACCGGCGGTCACACCCCCGCAGCCCTTCCCGGGCTGCCCCGCCGGCGGCACCGCCCCGCCGCCTCAGCGCCCGCCCGCCCCCGCACCGCTGCTCGCCCGCCTCCCGCCTTTCCCCAGCGCCCGGCTCGGCCCCAGCCGCCGGGCTGTCCTCGTTTGCCCCCCGGCCGGGTGCCCCCCGGCCGGGCGCGGGTGTTGCGTGCCCGGGGGCTCCGTGCGTTCCCGCGGGTGTCCCCAGGTGGCGGGATGCGGGGCATTGCTCCCAGCCCGCTCGTGAGTGAAAACGCTTCTTTGTCGCCCAGTAGATGCCAAATAGACTTGGTAAATCATTCACAGAATCACAGAATATGCTGAGTTGGATGGGATCCTCAAGTATCATCGAGTCCAACTCCTGGCCCTGCACATCACCGTCCCCAAGAGCCACACCATGTGCCCGAGAGCATCGCCCACATGCTCTTGAGCTCTGTCAGGCTGGTGCTGTGACCACTTCCCTGAGGAGCCTGTTCAGTGCCCAACCACCCTGTGGGGCAAGAACCTTTTCCTGATACCCAACCTAAACCTCCACTGACACAACTTCAATTTCGCTTGGATTAAACAGACAAGCACTAAGCGATGTAAATAAAGTGCACGCTGGATGCATGAACAACTGTTTGCCCAACATCTATGTAAAATATGAGAAAGGAGTTTGTTTCATCCAGACTGCCCATGGGATGCTGGCTACACGGCCGGCACACCTGAAAAATATGCGAGTGAAGTGATGAGCCACAAAGCTGATTTAGGAGTTGTGTAAAGAGAGATTCATCCCCATACCGTGCTACAAAAGGAGATGCAACTTAATAATAGCACATACAAACCTTCATAAGGGAAAATACCACAAACTAAAAGGCCCTTTACCTTTATAGTTGAAATGAACAAGAAGTCAATGTCTGGAAGCTGAATCTAAAGGGTAAATTCAAATAAGAAATGTCACTGATGGGAGTGAATAATCACGGGCACAAATTGTGGAGGGAAGCTGTATTTTATTCTTTGGAAATTTCCTAATAACACTAGATGTCTCTGTGGAAAATAATATGTAAATACTGTATGAATAACTGGTAAATACAGTATCCCAACAAAGAAGTTGGACTTCCATGCAAAATTTAGTGGCCCAAGATATCCAGTAGGTCAGACTAAAAGATGTAGTGTTATGTCATTCTGGCCTCAAACTGTATGAACAGAACAATGCAGAACATGCTAAACATTTATCTTATATTCTTATTTTTGCCATTTACTGAAAGTATTGTCAATCTGCCCTGTTTAATAGCTTGTATTTTTATGATTTTACTTACAGGGTATTTCATCATTTTGGGGGCAACAGAGTCTAACACAAGCACCTTTGTAAAAGTAGATCTTGAACAATATTTTCCCTGAAATTTATTTCACTATGCTGATAAAGAAATGGGTATAAAACAGAAATATTTTTACTCACTCTTTGACATGGAGAATTAGTATTTAGCTAGACTATGTGGTGAGTGAAACTATGTAAAATAAAAGCATAGAGACAAAAGCTGTCTTATAAACAAGTCAAAACTCAGTTTGTCAAACCCTGCAACACATTATAATACCAAAAAGTTAGCACAACTTCACCTTCTTTTGAAATCTTTGTTTAAAATCTCAGAAACTTTCAAATTCCATATTTATTTTCTTTCTTATTTTTGCCGTACCCCTTTATCTAGAGCTTGTTGCTTGCTACAGTCCTGCAATCATCATTATCTTTTTAGTTTTGAACAAATGATCTTCAGGATTAGAGCTGCCTGGAGGACCATAACTAAGGTGTTGCTTTTCAGTTATTTTCACACGTGCAGTTTGTGTTCTGTCACAACAGAAACCTCTTCTGACACCTCCTCTGACACACCCCATGCCCATGTGAAATCCTGGCTTCAGTAAAGGCAATGGCAGGTGTCTTCTGCTATTCCCCATCTTTCACCTGGTCCTTCAAGCAGTGTTACAACTGATTTCTGCAGTTGTTGGCATCTCAATTATTAACCCTGTCCTAAGAAATCAGGGACTGTTCAGTTCCTGTCTCTGAGACTCCTCCATCAGGTCATTCCACTTTTCTGTGTGTGACCTTTTCAAGGTGAAATGTCAATAACAACATCAGTTAAAGGGGTTTGCTGTTGATGGTTGCAAAATCCTTAGAACAGCTAAGTATCACTCTGCAGTTGGCTTCCAATCAAGAATGCAATGTGACCCAAAAATAAACACTAGATCAGTGGTACCCTCATCTCTTATCCTAAAATTAAAAACAGATGAGGAGTGAATACAGACTTCTGAAGACACCTCATTTCTACTTGCCCCTGGAAAATTGTCATCTCTGCCTTCATCAGTCAGTGAAGTGGTTTTTCCTTTAATCTGCTTTTTAACCAGCCAATGACCTCAACCACTCCATTCCCCTGTTAAACTATCTGCTACTTCCTTACCATTTCTTAATAAGTATAATCAAGAACCCTGAGATTTGATTCTCAATAATAGCTTTTTAACCTGTAAGAAAGCTGAATTTCACAGACAAGTCAGCAGGAAGTTGCCAAATACACGTCTCTGTGTTTTGCACACCAGCTCATACATAGTGTCTACAGATGGCTATGACTGACAACAGATATCTTAGTACTCCCTTGGAAATGGGATATTTAGTCTCTTTTAGTAAGAAATCCTGCTTTCTTTTGGCCTTGTCCTAAAATCAGCAATTTTCTTCTGCCTTAGAAACCCCTCTTTGTATCCTTTTTTTCCTCCCTTGAGACCCAGGATTCTGCTGGCACCTGTTCTGTTTCAAGGGCTGTGCTTAAATTAAAGGAGATATGTAAAACAAAATTTCCACCTGATCTTCTTGAGGAATTATTCTCTCTAGGCGATCATGCTCGGAAATTGCATTTTGTTTGTTTCTTGTTGTATTCTTATAAATATATCACTAAAAATAAATCCACATTTTTTCATGGTGGACCTATTGACCAGATAGGATCATCTGGTTATATCGCAGATAGGATCATCTTTTCTGCTATCACAATACATTGCTTTGAAAGTGATAAATCACTGATATACACTATGCCAAGTGAGGAAGAAGTAGCAAGAGCTACTATATATATTTATTTGCCACTGTTTTGCATAATTTAAAAGAAATTACAATTGCTTTGTGACAAGAAAAAATCAGCTACTTTAAACTTAATCTGTTTATTCACAAAGTCTGATGAGAGCTGTCTTCCAAATGTCCAGAAATCTAATCTAGGATATTGAATAAATTGGCATAGAAATATCAGTATCATAATGTGGTTTCAATAACAAAAATGTTAGTCTATCATTTTTATGTGAAAGTCATTCATATACAGTGGTTTTTCAACTTGCTAATAGTCCCTGGGGTGGCAAATTAGTCTTGAAGTCTCGGGGCCCAGCGCTATAATGTAATTTTGCTTTGGTTTAGAAAGAAAAGTGTGTGTTTCGTTTTCAAACAAATATGAATCTCCCATGGCACCAGGATATTCCAAACACCCAGAAGCCAATGGTTGCTTGGGGCACATTAAACTTTGTCACATCATGTGGTGTAAAGCAGCTTCCACTGACACAGAGGCTGAAATACAGAGGCTGAAATGCTGTGACAGGCAACCTGACACTGCTGCTTCTGGCAGAACTATCAGGGCTTATTTCATATTTGCCAAAAATTCCTATATTGTAAATAAGACAGCAGTTAATATAGCTCCTTTAAAAAAATGAAACCCAATGCATTTAATATAAGAACGAAAGACAAAAAAAAACCTGACCTTTACAGAGGACTAAAAATAATACTGAGTTCTCTCTAAACCACATTTCTATCTCATCTTCTATGGATTCAGTATATGAAATACAAGGGGCAAAAGATGAAGGAATTAATTTAAATGAAGGTGATGGTAGCTAACAGTCTGCTGCTGTTAGAGCTCCATAAGCTAATATTTCAGACCTCTTCAATAAGAAATTAAAAGCCATCAGTAAAATACCAAAAATGACAGGCATTATTCAAATCACAAAAAACAAATGCCAAACTATATGTGAACACAGGATTTACCCTCCACCCTCAAAAATAAATCTAAAAAAAAAATCAGTTTATATGCATGCTCCTCCTTAAGTGTCATGAAGGAAAGAGTTCCCAATAGAAACCAAATTCTAATACCAGAGTGGAATCAAGACAATGTATAATTTTGCCAGAACAGTGATGTTACGGGCATTTACATAACAACAGCACTGAACAAATTCACAAGATCAAATAAAAACTCAGGATCCAAAGCTTCCTCAGCCACAGTCAGCAGGCCAGCAGCTATCCAAAGTGAAAACCAGACTTTGGCAACTTATTGCCTAACCAAGAAAGAAGATAATGAACACAATTGACTACTTCTTTCCAGAACTGACTTTTTATTTAAAGGGCATATTTAGAAAAGAGCATTGTATTCTCACCAAAGTAAGGTCTGTTATCTTCCTCTAACATACTCCCTTATTCCAGCATCTAAGTCATGAAAATACTTAATCAGTGTCAAATTCAGATAATTAGAAACTGCAATGGAAAAGGGCATTGATAATAGGTGTATTATAAATGGCAATGTTTTGATGATGTGGGATAATTCTCCATGACTCGTTTTGGAAAGTGTTCATTTATTAAAGAGACACTCATTGATATCAAATGAGTAGAAATTGTGACCACCTGACATCCCCTGATACTCTAGATTTCAGCTTTACCTGTACTAAGCAATACATACAGAATTACAACTTCTAGTAAGACTCACAGAATGGCATGCTTATCATTAGAATACTCATCTAAGGAGACATTTTATATTTTAGTTATATTTTACATTTAATAATGTCTTTCATTCAGGTATTGCAAAGGTCATCAACATTCAGTGAAACCTTGCACAATGCACAATAAGGCATGTAGAAACTTCATTAATAGATGACCTGATCAAAACCTAGAGCTGGAGAAAAATAGTGAAGGCACATAAACTGTATTTAGGTACCTTAAATGAATATTAAAAGCAAGAAGTTTCAAACATGGAGACACTCAATGAGGGTCATATAGCAAGTCACAGAAATAGAATCCAAACCTCAACTGCCTGACTTTGTGGGCCTCAATATTTGCCATTGTTATTACAATATTTGAATCTGGATGTGTTTTTTTTGAAAATACCCTGGGTATCTACATAAGCTCTCTGTGAATTTTTTAGAAGCTATGTCCCCTGGCTGACAGTATAGCTTTAAAAATGCACTCCTCTCCTTGCTTATAAGTTTTACTCTCCCTTTCTTGCTTTGAGGTTTTGAGCATGGTTCCTACTGTGAATACTTCTATTTGCTACATATCAGCTTATTTCATGCCTCATGTAAAGTGAAGAAGAACCTTAGCTTCTTGGAGACACTGGTTTTCACTGCCACTGATGGCTCAGGCAACAGAAAATTTAGCTGCAAACAGTGTGAGACAGTGTTTGTACAGATACATTTTTAAATTACACAATTCATAGTGTTTGGAAGCAGGCAGTTCATACTTACTAATTATGTCTGTATTGTTACTGTAGAAATGGAACACTACCAGAAAAATAGAGATGGATGGGAAAAACAAACCAGTAAACCAGAAACAGCAATACCAATCTGACATAATCCTGTACCCCAAGGTCATTTAATCTAACACTGGTCAGTACTGATGAACAGGCCGGACTTGTGAGTGACACCAGAGCAAAGGGGCTGTACTGGGAAGGCAAGAGAAGCATCATTGATTTTCAGGGCACCTCTTCATGTAAACTGAGGGGCAATATATGTTTCTCTCCCCATGTTCAGCAGCTGAGCTTAATTAATAAATTCAATTCCTCATTTCTGCACTGAATGAAAAGGCCAGAGCAAGGAATGTGTTTCTGTTTTCAAGAGTGGTTGAGCAGAACTCCAGGTGCCCAGCCTCTGCTGCATCTTTGGGAAATGTTGCCACAACCTGTCATGGTCATACATGCAAAAGGGAGGAGCCAAGACACTGCAGTCAGTCTTCTGTGTAATATAGCTGCAGATCTTCCTTAAATTCTTGCTCACTTCTCTTTTGAAATAAGGACTTCTCACGCAAACAATGCCTGTGGTTGGTGGGAAAAGAAAGAATTTGAAAACTGTAGATTTTATCTGAGAAACTTCCCAAATAATACAAAATGTGGACGTTAACATTGTTATAAGAAACCTCATCTTCTATGCTTTCTTTAAAAATACTTGAAAACTATCTTTTGTGCAAGCTCCAGTCTGATTAATAATGCTTATGATTCTTAGGAAAAGTGGATAAAGGATCCATATTTTCCTTATCACTCTTGAATACATTCCACTGTAATTAAAATTTCAGACAGCAAACAGGGCACCATCACCTCCACTTTCTGCTTGCTTGCAGCATCACTTTTGCATTTCTTACCCAGGACAGAACTTTTTTCTTGCTCAGGCTTTTGCAAAGTCAGCCCCAATGGCATTCTTGATGGCCTTCTCCATCTCACCATAAAATGCACACATGACATGGAGAGAATCCAGGGACACAGGGATTCAGCATTTTGAAACTTCTTCCCAAGGAGAATTCATGGGGAAAGCCTACACAGGTGATAATCTCATGGACAGAGACCTCAGTGGGACTCCTGAGCAATCACATCAGGCAGGTCAAACCATCTGGAAAGATAGGACCAGACTGAAGAGAGCCAGATCTCTCTCTATATGGAAATATATAGTCCCTGCAAAAGAGTTTTGTACTCAACAGGGAGGAGAATCTAGA
Source organism: Calcarius lapponicus (assembly GCA_039654755.1). Lineage (NCBI taxonomy): Eukaryota > Metazoa > Chordata > Aves > Passeriformes > Fringillidae > Calcarius > Calcarius lapponicus. Next base: position 69,459,167 of record CM077464.1, read on the forward strand.
GAATTATTACACTAACCCCCAAAAGACTGCCTTGCAATCCCAGTTATTCAATCCATTATTGTCATAGCACAGTGATATTAAGAGGTGACAATGTAAAGTGGCACGTGGAATTAAATTAATGCATTGCAACACACAGTTCTGACACTCTGATGATCTGGGTCCAAATTTACACTTCAATTAATTGATGATTTCCACTTACAATAGGAAGAAAGTACAAGGTTAAGCCCCATGGAATAAGAATGTTTCTAATGGATTACAGCACGCACAAGAAGTTAACATATTTTTGTTTGTATGAATCATAACCCCTTTCACATCCACAGGAACCTGCTATTTAGTTCAGAAGAATAGGGAAATGAAGACCATTTGTCATCCAAGTCAGTAAGAAAGAAAGAAGCCTTCTACAAAATAGAAAAGTATATTAAAGAACAGAATGTGTTGGAGAAAAAAACTTGCCACTTTGACAAGGCCAAGAGACAAGACAAGCCTGTGCATGGTAAATGCCTGGAGTGCTCACATATTTATGCTAATGACAATGTAAACACAAATGTATTTATTAAGAAAATAACTTTCATGAGAAGTCACAGCTGAATGACAAACCATGAGTGTCTGAAAAGCACGCAATGAAGCAGAATCCTTGAACAAATTACTTTCCTAACCCCCTTGTCTCAATAAAGACTTTAACAACCTTGCATTAAAGTGAATGAATACTGCTCAGCTGCACCCAGAGTATTTCAAGTGTTTTGAAGAGTTGTCTATATTCCTGAAGTTTTTATAATGTTTCCTTAAAACTTTTGAGTTTTGTAACACCATATTAGAAATTCAACACTTGCTAGGACCTTGAGATGCAGCCAGGGAATCCAGGGAAGAGATTCCCACTGGGCAGCAAGAGACTGAGCTCTATTCTCAGCACACACAACAATGATCTGCTCTGGAGCCTGGCACAAGGCACCTCATTTCGTGGCGCCTGCCTTTCCTCTTCCTAAGTAGCTGTGATATTTTGTAGGAAAGGGATAGAGGGAAACTGAGGACAGGACTGTCTCCTACAGCATTGTAGATCCAAAAAATTGTAGCTTCAGGCTCCACTTTCAGCCAGGACATCTTGGTATTACTGAGGTATAAATAAAAATATCACATTGCAAAGCACCCTCTAATATTTAGAGGAAGATTGTGTGTAAAAACAGTCACCAGCTGTTCCTTCTCTGCATGCTTAGGACAACTGGTGCCACTGGTGCCATAACTTTTGGCAGCCCCAGTTAGAATTAGATATTTATTCTGGACTTTGATGAACAAGATATGAAATCAGCTGGAGAACCAAAAAGGGAGAAGTTGTTGTGGTTACTTTTATATTTCATTTATCTCACAATCTAAAAACTATTTTTTTGAAGCCTCAGCTACAGTTACATGAGAATTTGCATTACCATAAAAAATGCTTGGCCCTCCTGATTGAGAAAGGGTATCTTGAAAATACCAGCATTACTGGTTAAAGAAGCAGCAGACAAGTATGCAATATGACCATTAACTGGTTTAGGCCTGAATTCCCCAGAAAGAATTTTGAGGCTGTGATTTTCTCTTCAGTTTCTCATTTGTCTCTTTCTCTCTCTTTGCCTAATAATTTTGACAGCACTGACTAATTTCTACGAAAACTGACAAGAGAGTAGACATTTGAATTATAACAGCCTTGTATACATTTTGTGAAAACTTTAAGCTGGCTAGCACACAGGGAGCCAAATTATTTTCCCTCAGAAGAGCAAAGCAACCAGGATGTAGCTGCTCTTCACATATGCAACTGCTGACAACCAACTGGCAGTAGAACATGTGTAACCATCCATGGGCAGCCTCACATTAGCCCTGGCCCTGATTTTCTGGGATACCATTGACAGCTGCTGCATCAACACCACATAGTGGAGGGCTGACATTATTCAAATCCAGGGAAAGCATAAAGGAAGAGATAACAGACTGGAGGCAAAGGACAATTCACAGGAAAGCAGGATTGATTACTCCCCCTAATCACAGAAAAACTCACTTAAATCTTACTGGCTTTTGCATAGGGACCATGGACACACTGTCAATCTTAGGACAACAGAGTAAAATGAACACATGGCATTAATTTTTACTCATCAGAAAAGCATCTTAAAAGCCTTGTCACCTTTTTTTGATAGCACTTTCTTTACTTCCTAGGCCAATATGATGTAATACATTATTTATTAGCTTTTGAGCTCTTCATGCAATAATTTCACTGCTTTTCTGACTTAGCCTTCAAAACAAGAGTGCAAGAGATACACATAACTGGACAAGGTGAAAATTCATGAGACTGTGTGGTTTTCCATTGGCTTTAATGAACCCCAGAGAAAGCAGAAGTACTGAAAGTGCTTCTAAGTAGCTGCCAGTAACTCATACCCAACTAAAGGAGAAAGATGTAAACAGCAAGAACAGGCACTTAAATAGGTTATTGGGATTTTTGATGGATATGGTGCTTTAGCAGAAAGATAATTTTTTTCTGGTTTTGTGGCATAAAGATAATTTTTTCTGGTTTTGTCCCTCTCCTCATGATGTGGTTAAACTGGGGAAAAATCTGAGGGGCATCCCAAACCATGCTTACTCAGATAAGAGGACTCTGCCTAGTATAGCCTTTCCTCTGCCACATACCTTCAGACACATAATGAGCTCATACATCAAATGTTGTGGGCACAGTCCTTCATTCCACCTCCCAGATCAGGCAGATCAGAGCTGCCCCTATCTTAGAGACATTTGTTGGAACAGAGCTTGGCATAAGATGTTCTGCTAAAATTTTCTGTCTCTCCTTCCCTGACAGATTATCAGATTTGTGGTTCCAGCCCATTCTCTAATGCTCTACCTAATGCTATTTTTGATATCCTGCTTTGACAGGAAATTCAAACTGAAACAGTTCATGTAGGTGCACCATTGCAGAAATGACCTGTTACAGTGTTAAATTAGTCATTTTGCAAGAGATGAAAACCATCTTTCTACCAGACCTCCACTCAAATTTCATTCCTAAACGGCTACGCCAAGATTTTAAACTGCTTTGAACTCAAAGACCTGAGACTAGATAATCTTCCTCCTGCTAAAAGGGGTGAAATTCTTCTGTGTGTGCAGAATAATGAGGAAAAGTGCATTGACATGAATGCTTTTTCAGTCTTCTCAGGCAGCAGACATGGATGAAGCACTAACTGTAGAGACAAAGATATTTATTGTTATGGTTACAGATGGTTACAACCTTTAATTTATACTTTTCTAATTTTCCAGGGCTCCTGACACTCTCTGTCTAAACCAAGGAAAAGGACACTTGACATTTTAATGCTGAAAAGGTGAGAAAAGAAAAACAGGTTGCAATTTCCATCTGAGAAAATTCAATCTCTCTAAAGCCATCTTAGATCCACTGCAGATCACTTCCCAAAAGCCCATGTGGCACCTTGCTTCAAGCAAAGGCAAAGCAATGCAGTGAGCACCTGTTGTCTGCATCACTTCATCTAGTTAAGCAGTAGTTTGTCTAAAACAACATGCAAAGTCCCCAGAATTTGAAGTTCACTTCTAAATTTTCCCCTGCAAATATGTTTTCCCTCCTTTAAATGATCCATAAATCTCTCTCAAGCAAGGAAGCAGAAGTGAAGCAGTTCAAAGTAAGCAATCACTTTCTAATCCCTCTATGTTTATTAGAAAAAGGCCTGCAGTGTTGTACTTGTTCTCAGCCTGGGAGCCTGGGGACAATATTCTGCTACCCAGGCAACTTCTTCACATCACCAGTAAAGCCTTGTGGATAGTATGCGCCAGCTAATCTGAATGAGAAATCCTACATCTCACCAGCTATGTCTTTTATTTACTTAACAAGATGCAAATACAGCATCTGTCTTACAGGTTTTGTAGAGAAAGGAGTGAAGTTTACAATGAAAACTTGATCGGAGTTGTTAGCCAGGCTTTATCCTCCCATGCCTATGCTGAAGGACTGTAAAACACACTCCAAGGACGCATTTCCCTTACTGGTGCTGAAATGGGGCATACATGAGACACTTGCGTGAAGCTGCAGATGTAGATCAATATTCCATCTTTGTATCTGGGTAATTAGAATTATCTACTGAATTTTCCATTAAATGTGAACAAAAGAGAGAGTCAGCCTTAACTAAAAATGTAAAAACTCCCAGTCTGCTTAAATCATGCAGAAGAAAATCTTTCATGGATCATTTTCCTCATTTTAGGGACAAATGCAGAAACTCTACTTTTTAAAGAGAAAATGGGTTCTTTGTGTATAAATTTCACCTACTTCAAGTAACTGGTTGAGAATATCTGGAGTTTCAGGTGTTTTTAAATACAGATCTACATACATGGATCCTACATGTGCCAATGCATACATTGGTTATACATCAATACTGCCCAATGTGTGACAAACTCCTAAGTGGAGATGAGGAACTGAAATCAGTCTGTGCAGAACAATTTTTAATATTATGTTTTGAAAAGAGTGCAGACTGGCTGTTCCCCTGCCCTTTCCACTGGAAGATTTAAGGAATCTACACCCATTATTTCTTTTTACTCAGTGCTTTATGTCCTGTGGTGAGTGTGAACTGCACTTAAAAATCAAGATTGTAGCAAAAAATTACCTCCCCAGTGAGCTGATAAGGGAAAGAGCAGCACAATACCAACAAATTCTTGCTTTATATTTTAAATCTGGGGGGTTTTAAGGCAGTTTTGTGAATTAATTTAATTTAGAACAAAAAATTAAGGTTTCAATCCCTTATCTGTGTTACAGTTATGCAAGCAACTATATTGCAAGGGCATAGAAAATTTCTGGAGGCAATATTATCAGTTTATTAGTTTTGTATGTTCAGCAAGCACCCCAAAGGAGGACAATTTAGAGAGAATCATGCTGTGGTAAATACTGAAAGTTTTCAATAAGAGTTCTTTCAGAATAGAGTCTGTCTGAGCCTAGGATGTTTTATGGTCACTTTTCCAAGAGAGAATTTAAAGGAAAACTGAATCTCTGTTAAAAAGTCCATGCGTGGGTGATGTTAATAACTCCAGTAGGTTGGGGATGATTGCACATGACTTGCAGCTTTGTTTATTCACTGAATATTAGATGACATGGCATAAATCCAAAGGGAAACAATTAATATTGATGTGCTGAGAAACAAAGCGGAGCTGGTTCTTTTACTTCTAAACTCTCAGAGTGACCAAGGAGTAGATTTATGAAAGAGCTGAAAGTCACAGAAATGAGACTTAAGTTCACCAAACCAAATTCACACTCTTAGGCATTTTCCCCCGCCTCAGTTAAGTTCTGTCAGCACCTTCCTTTTATCCAGAAGGTGTTTAGTGCAGAATTCATAACCACAGAAGGGCGATCAGGCTTTACCACCCCAGCCCTGGGCAACAAGGTCTTGGTCCCTGGACCCCCTGATTTTCTCACCCAGGAAGTCTCTTAATGGCTGTTTACATGGGAGGACCAGGCTTAAGAGGGAACCTTGCCTCCAGTTTGGCTTTGTGTTATGATCTCAGAGTGGCAGATACTGATGGTCTGGATATTCTGGGTGAGAAAAGGCTCTCTGTGCTACCATTTTGTGTACAAATGCTCCCACCATTTTGCTGTTGTCTTCAAGATGGGCCTCTAGGAAGTGTCTCAGGGAGACAGATCCCATGTAGACACCAGAGCAGAGATTCATCTTCCTTTCCATTATTTCCACATGCCTAGCTTGAGCCAGCTGTACATTTTAGCTGATCTCATAAAATAAGTGTAATGGATGCACTGGATTGCATCCGGAAGAGTTTTATTCTCTACTTGAATTGTATACATTTCTGAACAGAAGATTTTGGATTTCATTGTGGAGCCAAGCACCAGGCATTTGAGTGCCTAACACATTTACTGAACATGTTTGCCTTAATGTGCTTTCACTAAAAAGAAAAGATGTACATTTAAGATCTGCACATCATTTGAGGTCACCTATTAATTGTTCATTACTCAATTGATACCAAAAAGAAAACCTAAAATAAAAAAAAAAAAAGCCTTCACAAATGCAGCAATCATCAAATGCACAGAAATCCTACAAGAGCTCAAAGAGAAAGGTAACATATGGGTAAGGCTGGAAAAGCTAATTTTAACATGATTTAGTTCAGCGAAGAACACATCCTGATTTAAAATGTGGTTTTATTCTTATCTCACATTGGTTATACTTAGTTATTTTTCTGAAGATTGATTCTCACTTTTGGCAATTATTAAGGCATGCTATTTTGCAAGTATGTGAGGCATTTTTACTATATTTGATGCCTTTTCTTTGGTAACTAGAAGAAAGTATATTAGTGTTCTGATTTAGGGCAAATTGAGGGAGGAAATTTCTGAAGGGGTCCCTCTAGAAAGCAAATTCAAGTGGCCCCTCCCCCACCTGGTTCAGGAGACAAAAATCTCCTTCGAGAAAAGTGGGGAAAAAACTGTTTATATAACAAGGAAAGTAGTCACAAGCATTAAAAAAAAAGAGAGAGAGAATAATGCTAAACAATAAAACCTCTTGCTGTTCTGAAGAGATGGCAAATTCAGGAAGTCCTTGTCGTGGAGAGTAGCTTGGCTCACTCGGTCTCTTATCAGCCCCTCCCGTGCTGGAAAATGTCACATCCCGGGCCCCCTGGGCCACAGGTGGGAGCTCCTGGTGTTTTTCTGGATTTTCAGTCTAAAGCAGGGCTGATCAGTTCCAGGAAAAACAAAATCCACAGGCTGGGGAACTTTACTGACTCAGCTAGCTAAAAAAAACTAACTAAAAAGCAAAGGAGAGCTCTGTCCCACTGTCCATGCTGCAGACAACACAGTCCAGAAGCAGGACAGTGGGGGAGTAAGTGCAGTTTCTGATAACAAACTCAACACTTCTTTCCCCGCCTTTGCTCTCAAAACCTCTCTAACACTGGTGCAGAACTTAATATCCAGCATGAACAGAACAGATTACTGGGGATAGAAGCATCATAAAGTCACCCGAAGACAATTAGGTAACATAACTGTTAGACTGTATTCTATTAGAAAAAGGCAGATAATTCTTTTTGTTTCTAAGGGGATTCCTTTCTATTCATTATGGGTAATACATGATTTACATGTATTTCCATTTGGATGGAAATATCAATCATATATAATATGCAAAAACTTGACTACTTTAAGCAAATAAATACAATTACATGGAATACTTTGAATAATAACAACACATTTATTGAATTATATTTTGAAGTTAAAACTCTTTGAATAAGGACTTCTTTGTAGTCATATGTCCTTCAAGACATCTAGAATCAGAGGAGGTTAACTCCTCCCCTTCAAGGTTTGTCATTAGGTTGTCAATTCTCTTCAACCCAGGTTTCAATGCCCAATCAACTTGTTGAGTTCTAATAGTCCTTGTATTGTATTAAGCTTTTCATGCAGAAAAAAGCATACAATTTATTCCTTCAGCAAATCCCACACACCAAATCATGGGAGGTGATTTCACCTATTACACTGACTGGACTTCTGTGACTGACAGCAAATACAAACATTGTCCTCAGTGTGATTTACAAGGATTTTGTAAATAACTCTAATCTGCAATATGCGTTTTCATGGCAATATTCAGGACATAAGCAGTAAACACATTTTAGTAGAAAATATTCATGACAGTGGGCCCAGTTGTATGCCTTTTTTTGAAGCCACTGTTGTTTTATTCTGTCTTTTCATACCAAGGCAGAAAAAGAAACCAGCAAGCATACATTTCAGTTTCTTTGTTAACCTACTCATAACTTAGTCTGGAAATGGGTCAGTTAATGCTCTTTCATTCTGCTTAAGATATTTTTCTGATACATGAAGCAAAATAATTCTCTATCAATGTTTATAAGGCTGGTTTTGCTCAAGGCTCTTTATCTTTTCATATCAATCAGCCAAGGATAATATGTGTGACAGAAAGTAGGACAGAGATCCCCAAAGAGGGATGAAGAAATGAAATTACAAATAAGCTGGAAAAGATGCGGGGTCATTTCCCTTTCAGCCTCAGTGAAATACCTTGCTTTATGAGTCAGCATTGAAGATATAAATAGTTTGCAATGACATAAATAGTTTACAATAACAAATATAGTCAGATGATGAATATCAGACATTGGAAGAATGTATTTTGTTACCTCAGTTTAGCAAGGCAGGAACAAACACAACTGATTGATCTGAGAAGCCACAGATGAAAACCATAAACCCAGGGGATGAATCCATGTTTTGGTTACCTAATTAATCAGCCAGAACACCAGACCCTTGTGCAACACAGGCAGAATCACCTCACAAAGGCTGAAAAACAGCAGTTTGAGAACATCAGCTTAGGGAACCCTCCTACCTACGGAGACACCTTTCCCAGCCACAGCAATAAACACTTTCTAGAACCTGAGAAAGCATACAAGAGGCTCATTGTCCTGCAGCCTTCTATTCAATAGTATTGATGTCCAGCCCAATTGGCAGGAGAACATCCCTGTTTTGATTTCTGACTAGATGAACAGGTCAGAAAGTCAGAGTAGTTCAGAAAGTACACTTCAGCTTGTACTTTGAGACCTGACTGCCTTGCACCTGAAGAATCTCACTCTGGTTTTGCTTATTTTTCTTTATGGCAATGAAAATAATCTGATTTTTACCAGGTTTACTCCACTTTTCCCTAAGTATAAATAAGATTAAGATGTGTTTGGAAGCATTTATGCTGGGTACAAATAAAGTTCCTTCGAGTGCAGGGGCAGCAGAACCTACAGCTTTCTCTAAGCTCATGTTTAAACATTTCACCCAAATGCATATATCTTCATGTAACTGCAGTTTTGACCTTGTTTTATAACAGCAGCCCTTTTTTAAGGAAATGTGGAAAGCTAATTAATTTATATTGCAACAAATTATCAGAGATTATTTTTCTCTACCCCTCCTCCCTACTTAAAACAAATGTTGAGGGAGGAATAAGTAAAATTTTGCAGGTGGAAACAGTACAAATACTCTCGCTTCGTGATTCTCTCCCTGCCATTTTCAGATGAGTACATTTGCTTTCCAGGAGAGTTTTAAAGTCATCAGTTCTAATGAAAATGACAGGTAAATTGAGCCTGATCATGGGAAGCAAATGGCAGTGTATTCCAGGGGGATGCTGGGTCAGGCAGAATTGTTCGTGCTAATCCAGGCAGCTAGTCAAAATCTGAAAAACATACAGGGCATGAGGTCCTGCACTGGAAGCCTGCTGAAGATGACAGTCCAGCCCTACAAACCAATATTGTTTTGCACCTAAATCTTGTCAACACTCTCCATTCCTGAATTTCTTCATCTCTAGATAGGAATGATCAATACCCGTCCACTGGGATATCACAAAGCTCAGCTGTCCAGTGTTTGCAAAGCATTTTGACAGTCCCAGATGGAAGCTGCTCCATGGAGAGTCGCCTCTACCTCCTTGATGCTGCCACACTTTTAAATCCACCCTTTTATCAACTGGTATTTTATGCACTCTCCCTTGCAGACGAAGCAGTTAGCGAACAGAAATGACAAAGTGCGCTTCCAAACTTCCCTCCCACTCACCTCTCCTCCATCTGTTGGAGAGAGAGATTTTATTTGCTGCAGAACTGCTGTCTGGCTAAAAATGTGAGCACTTTTTACAGCATGATCCCACTCTCTCCTCCACACACACCCACTGCCCAAGTGCTTCATTTTGAAATATGACATTGCTTCTTAGCTAATCCCCTGTGTAAGAAGAGGCTTCTACAGCCCATTTTATTAGGTGATGACTAAAAAGCTGCTGTAGAATCCCACATGGTGTTCACTGATGATCACCTCCACCCTACCTATTAGGAACAGAAAGAAACAGAGGATATCCGACAATAAAGACTATTTTTCTTCTTCTTTGCCCTGTCACAAACAGTCCAAGTCAGTCTTATGCCTCATTATTTCCAAATTTTGAGATTTAATCCTGAGTTTTATGGCAAATTGGAATTTATCTTTAATACCTAGCTCCTGGAAGGAAGTGCTCACTTCAGATTTTCTGTTTCTTTTAAAGAAAGCAGTAAGTCAAGTATTCCTGGATAGGGAGGAAAACTAGGTTTGGCTGAAGACAGTTGAAAAGACTCAGGAAATAAAGGTATATAAGAAAACATTAAATTTCAATAAACACACAATGAAATCCTATGGCTCTAAGTCCACAACTGTGCCACATTTCTAAATTGTGGGTCTGGCAATATGAGGAGTGTGGGGAAGTTTGTGGTCATGGAATACAAAATTGTCCACCATGTGTAATTAAGCAGAATGTCAAGACCTGTTTTCAGACAGTATTTTAGTCCAGATTCCAAGGTCTGGACTTGAGATGCTGCTGAAAGAGAAAACACAAGATAAATGAAACAAAAAAGAGAGACATGGTCTAATTTATCACTGAGGTGAAACCTCTTAACTTCAAAAACCTCCCCACTCCATTATTACTCTGGATATTGTGGCTTTCATAAAGAGAAAAGTTTGTATGGTTTCAGACTTTTTTCAGTTTTCATGGTTAAAGGAACTATTTTTTTCCCCAAGTACCTATAGTGGTCTATCTATCAATCAAACTCTCTATCAATCAAACAGATAATTTTATTGTACATTTTCAGGTAATTTTTTTAGTAATCTTTACAGAACTAGTTACAAAATGGGGGTGGCTGTGATGTCCAGGCATTAGAAAGGCGAGTTACTTTTTGGTGGAATTGCCTTGTTAAAATTTAGGGCTTGAACATTTCAATGACCTAGGGGAGAAAGATGTACTGCTATAACAGACAAAAAGAATGCAGAATTTACAGGCCACAAGGACATTTGGAAAAACTCCCATGATAAGGAAAAACTAACAAGCCAACTCAATCAACTTTGCTGAAATCAGCTCTGAGTGGGGGGAGTTTATGACCACGGACTCAAGAAACCCACTGACTGAAGAGAAAAATTAACATGCGGACTGATCAGCATAAGAAGAGAGGGACTCAACCAATAGAAGACAGAATACTAATTAGTAAGAGAACTGTGTAACTTGAGGCAAGTGAACATTAATGCCTTTGTTAAAATGCATAAATAGTGAAAAGTTTTGATAGCCACTGTGATGGCTTTGTGGATTTGCCACCCAGCATCCGTTTTTGTGCAGAACTATAAATGAATACCTCAACTCTGCATGTGGAATGACGTCGTGCATGCTGGGTTAAAGAACCATATTTTGGAAGATAAGAACCAACATTTGGAAGATAAGCATCAGAAAAGACATGGCATTTTCTCTTCTTTCTCACCCCAGTTTGGTAAGAAGGAATATGGGGATGGAGGTCCATACTACAACTTTGAACCTGTAAAGATTGTGTCCCTTTTTCCATAAGGACACAACTTCAGATTGTCCTCTACCAATTTCAATCAATAGGCTTCAGTCAGACAAGCAGATGTATCACTGTTTCCAATTAGAGGCCCAGGCTAAATTACCAGGTGATGAGTTCCTATTAAAAACTCATTATACCTAGAAGAAAATGCTTTTCATTTGGGGAATGGTGACTAGTCCCAAGTAGTGACCACAGCCTTGGACAAGATTCAATCAATCCTGACAGCTGCTCAAGAGAGTGATAGCTCCTGCCAGACAAAGGGCATTGTCTAACCTAGGTCCTCAAAAGGAGGAAGTTCAGCACGTTTTTCTTGCCTATTCACAAGCCACAAGAACTTCAGAAAGATCCTCCAGCAAAAAACAGATGGAGTTAGCAATTTATGAACTAGGCAACAAAGTGGGCAAGGTGAGGACATAAAGAAGGGCTCGTGTCTTTAGGCAATGGAAACAGGAAAAAAATCCCCACCCCATATCAATATTTACTGATCAGTAAAAAACAGTAACCTAATTTTGATTCACAATGCAAAACATACTCCACACAACAACCAAAACCTTTTCTTCGCCCCTGCAACCTGACTGCTGCACAGAGCTATAAATACCCCAGCTCACAGGTACTGTTCATTGTAATACAAGTTTATTCCTTTTTTTAAACATCAGACTCCTCCAGCAAAAGTAAAGAATGGTGACAAAATGTGAATGTAACATCGGGAAATTCCTTCCTATTAGCTGGTGTTTAATCTTGTCTGAGTAACACTGGCTTGATCTGCAGAGACATTCAAAGTGATAGGGTCAAGAAAAAGTGAGAGTTAACCAGGCATGTTATTTACAGAGACAAGCAGAGCAACTTGGAAACTGGTTTTTGGCACTTATTTATTTCAGCTTGATCTTTCTGTTCTTTATACAGGTCTCCAGCCAAGAGTTCCTTGTTAACTGCTCAAATGGGATCTTTTAGAGAAACTTGACCATGTTCTATCTAGCAACTGTAGAAAACATGGTTCTGCATTATTTGTTAAAACCAAGTATTTAAGTGCTTTATATCTGCCCAATAATCATGGTTCAAATACATTCCATAGCACTGCTAACTTACTCCAGTGAAAGGCTATCATACAAGATTGCAAAGCACCAGTTGTCCTAAGATCTCCCAAGTCCAAAACTGATGGAGCTATGTGAGTAATGTTAGTATCTGCATTTAAGGGATGCAAGGGATAAATTTAAGGGATAAGGAGTAGCCTCATCAGTATGGGAGTGAGGCAGCATTCCTCACCTGGAAGGTAATGTCAGTTTGACCTTGACCCTACACAGCAGCAGACTGACTGGGGAAGGAAAGGGCTTCAGAAGGGATTAGCAACTGCCAGTATCAAACCCAAGATACTGGTCTGCACCACGCTTGGTTTGACCCTGTACCTCTATTATCTGCCCAGAACTGCCATATTTTGACAAACACAGTAGCTCAGCATGTCAGCTACCCCCCCAAGTCCAACCAGGATCCAGAAAATAGGCAGCTCTTTCTCATCATCTTCTTCAGTTCAATAAAGCACTCCCAGAGGTTCTTCCACACCATGGGCATCTTCATAAAACAGGTACTGTTGACTAGCTCCTGAATCAGAGTGTTCTCCCAGGGAACAGGAAATCCAGGCTTAACTCCACATCCACCCATCACTTAACAGTGATGAGCCTCATTGGGGGGCTGCTGGTAATCCCACCTCTCCTACTGAAGCTGTTCCACTGCACAATGAATTCAGCATTTATCAAAGAAAGGGTACTCAACCCTGCCCTGGGAATCAAACACCACCAATACTGCAGGCGCAGGTCCCCTTCCAAGATCTTTCACGTGTAGGACTGCTGTGTTGACACCTGCAACTGAAATGCATGTATTCCCTTCCTGAATGGGTTCCACTTCCACCCTCTCTCTGGGTCCAAAATATCCTGAATTAGGCACCTTCAGCAGCAGCTGCAGTGAATGTTTTCTAGGCAGTTTGGCATCCGATGGCTCAGAGCATCCTCCTGGGAGGGCTGAGTTTGAAACCTGTCTCAGCAGCCTAGAGAAGTACTCCAGCCACTTAGCTGTTACATAAGTATCCATCATCACGTATTCCTCCAAGCAAAATTTTCTGTCTCTCTTCTGGTGAAACTGAAGAATTCTGATCTATTCTTTTGACAGGGAGATGCCTGAAGGTTTCCATGTTCCACAGTTCAGACACTCCTTCACCCAGACTTCCCCAGTCAAAGCTCCAGTGAGACAGAGGGTCTGTAACTCACCTGTATTCAGCAGTTTCCTTTCAGCACGTCTTCTGACACCTGAAACACCATTTTAGATCACCAGCGCCTTTCAGCTCAGTGCTCTTTTGCTCTGTAAACCATGAGGTAATCAACTTTCTCCATAGAAATTAGGCACTGAATTATTCTGCTTCAGCATCTTGTCAAGCTACTCTGTGTTCAAGGGCTCTTCTAGATTTGCAGAGCCTGCCCATAACTACTATGAATGCAGTACAAGACCAGCTAATCCTAAAATGAATAGTACAGAGAGATATATAGCACTGAACTTGTGTTATGTAGCTTCAGTGAAGATCTACTCACCCCTTCACAAGAGAGAATTGCAAGGATTTACTTCCACAAGACCTAATGAATACTACTTTAGGGTATCACTATTATTTATTTGAGAATTTTGACATTTGCAGAATGTTGAAGAGGCAACGTAATTCTGTCAATTGTTTGCCAAAGTCTCAGTGCTGGTTTACATAGGACAGTTTAAAAACCAGTGGATCAGAAGACCATTGAAAGTAACTTCTAAATGTCTAGATATGACCATTATTTAAATCACTAGCTGTGTGTGGCCTAAGCAGAAGATGGGCTGTAGGAAGGTAAGACTCTCCTATCAATCTCTTTCCAAAGAAATTGCAACTATTTCCATAGACCAAGCAGCGCAGAATGACCATACAGGCTTCCAAGACACTGTAACCCATCCTCTTGTAACAAGGCAGGATGAACACGGCAAAGAGCATGAACACACACTACCTGTGCACATGCACATACCATGCTCAGATGACAGGCTGAGTTACAGTTACAGAAGTCCCTGTCAGAAAACTGAAATAAATGTTCTAATTCTCAGAATACTTATTTGTAATGGTCATTAACCCAACAATTCAACTATTTTGGTTTTTAGGTATCTGGCCTTTAAGTATTTCACACTGATGCTGAGCATGTGTACAGTCAGAAACCCTGGTGTACAAAAGTAGTTATGAGAATTACAAAATAAAGTATGCAAACTCTTCCATTCCCCACCACACCAGCTCTTAGAGCATTAGAGAAGATACCTCAAAATTTCTGCCTTCTGCCACACCAAGATAAAGAGCAGGGGTGTTGCCTGGTACTCTGCTAATACATTTCTGAGTCACAAGCTAACAGAAAGACATGGCATAAATCTAATACCAAGGTGTCTCTAGAGGGGTCTTGCTGTGGAAGTGTAGAGGTGAAGGTTTTAATGAAAACTGAATTATAGAACAGTTTGGATTGGAAGGGACCTTTAAGATCATGTTGTTCCAACCCCCTTGCCATAGACAGGGACACCTTACACTAGACCAGCTTGCTCACCGTCCCATCCAACCTGGCCTCGAACACTGCCAGGGATGGGGCATCTACAGCTTCTCTGGGCAACCTGTTCCAGTGCCTTATCACCCTCACAGCAAAGAATTTCTTCTTAATCTCTTATCTAAACCTACTCTCTCTCAGTTAAAAACATTTCTCCCTTGTCCTATACATGTCCTTGTAAAAAGTCCCTCTCCAGCTCTCTTGTAGGACACCTTTAGGTAGAAGAAGATACTCTAAGAGGTCTCTGGAGCCTTCTCCAGGCTGCACAACCCCAACTCTCTCACACTTGTTTTCACATGGGAGATGCTCCAGCCCTCCAATCTTCTTCATGTCACTTCTCTGGACTCATTCTAGCAGGTCTACACCCTTCCTGTGTTGATCAACAATAACCATTTCAGAGACATTCAAAGTGATAGGGTCAGATACAGATACAGTAGTGTGTCCCTGTCTATCATATTTTTGTTACCACTTTGTTATTGCTGGTCATATTTTTTTTTAGCTCTTCTTTCCTGTATTTAACTTTCTAAATGTTCCAACAAAAAAGGCTGAACCTCAGTAGCAACAGCTGTGGTCCCTTTCATGCAAAGGGACCAGAAAAGAAGGGTGCTTCCTAATTGGTTTTCAGCAAATACTGTCACAGGGGTTTCTGGCAGGAAAACCTTTTGATTCATTTACAGAGATAAGACATTTTCTTTCTTCCTATGTTTTCAGTAAGTACAGAGGTAAAAGGCTTCCCTTAGGAATGACAGCAAATGCTTAAAAAATGGCAAGTGTTTAAATTATTTGCTGAGTCAGAGTTTGTAACAGCTGATTTTTAGGCAAGTGTTTTGGAATAAAACTGTGGGCAGTGTAATGAAAAAATGTTTTAAAGAGAAATAAAGGGAAAAGGTGAAAAGTACACATCATTTACCACACAGTTCTTTGTATTAATATGAGGTTCAACGAAGCAAGAGATTTTTTTTCTTGGGGAGTCTGAAATTTGGAGACTTGTCATGTTTAGGACCACACACCTTCTCTTCCAACTGCAGCAAGTAGTTTGTTCTTCTTTTTCATTTAGGTGTAATTTTTGTATCACCAGGGAGAGAGATTTTAAGTCACCAGTTTCTGAGCTTTTGAAGCCTTTTCAAAATTCTTTTCAACATGGCTTAGACAGGCAGAAGTGGGTGGATTAGCTCGACAGCCTGCATCCACTGCTTAGTTCCAAGGTTTCAGTGCAATATGCATCTCACACATACCAAGGCACCTGTCATGGGTCTTAAGCCCTTTGAGTCATAGGCGTTAGCTGGTGCCAGAACTGGGGCTTCCACCAGAGGTGAGATAGATTTTTTTAAAAAATAAGGAAAAAAACAGAACAAAAAAATCCCACAACCCAAGGGTATATTATATATGAGCAAACTCATTTTGCTAATGTAATATGTAAATAGGATTAATGCACTGAGATTGCTATTATCTGAAGAGACTGTAATGGAAAAGGAAGATTCATGTTTCTTTATGGAGACCAGCATAGGGGAAAAAGCCCTTAAAGCAGTGACATTGGTCTGGAGATTCAAGTAGATTTCCCATCTCTGCTTGAACTTTACTGAAATCTTGACCTAATCCATCCCTGAAACTGTAAGCTCTGAAATTTGAATTGCCATTATTTTTGTCTAGCAGTCAGTATTTCATATGTTATTGAAATAAGTTCCATCTGGGAGTGCTGATTCAAAGTCAGAGAAAAACCACTGGGTTGCATGGAACCACATCAAGAATCACAGGTCCCTGAGATGAAGTTCTTGGTAACTTCTGTTGTTATTTCTTTTTGTTTCTCCTTTGCTTGGTATTTTGCGATAATGGTTTTTTTTTCATAAAGAGAAATAAAAAGTATAGTAATTCCATCTTTAAAATGTGGCCAGCAAGAATTTTGAAATTGTAACTGTCCTTAAAAAGTTTAGCTAGTGTTTGCTGCCACAAATGTAAACAGTGAAGCTGGGAAACTAATCAGGAAAGTTTCTGCAAAATACCCATCATTACAGAAAACAAAGCCAAACAATTTACATTAATGATCCAGCTTTCTTAATTCTTGACTTCTACACAGTGCAAGTGACTTGCATTACATTTCATCAGTGTATGTTTCCAAACTACCTTCTAAATCCTTGCTTGATGAATAAGACTTCTTTAAGAAGAAAAACCTGGAAAGAGACCTTTACAATGCAATAGAAAATTATTACTGCTACCCACACAGCTCCATTCTACAGCAGCATTTCATTTTTTTTACCCATTTAAAATGTCCCATTTCCACAACACTGAGCATAATAATAAGTGATTAAGTTGTTGGTTTTTTTTAAAGGTAATTATTGAAGCAATTTGTTATGTATACAGAGACAAACCTTTTTAAGGGCAAAATATTTCAACAACTAAATAATACTCTAATTATGTTTAACACATGACTGTTTTAATTGAAAAGGTTACTAAAGGAGACTACATGTTGTGGTTTAACCCCAGCCAGCAACTAATTACCACACAGCTGCTCACTCACCCTCCAACCTTCCCTGTGGGATGGGGAGGAGAATTGGAAGAAAAGGTAAAACCTGTGGGTTGAGCTAAGAACAGTTTAATACCTGAAATTAAGTCAAATGCAGTAATAATGACAATAATAATAATAATTTCAATGAAAAAGGAGGTAAAAAAGAGAGGGTAGAATAAAACCCAGGAAAAACAGTGATGCACAACACAACTCTCATTCCCCCGACCGATGCTCCGCCCCTACCCAGCAGTGATCAGCCCCTCCTGCCCACCCCCTCCCAATTTGTGTGCTGAGAAGATGTTTTAGGCTATGGAATGTCCCTTTGGCCAGCTGGGGTCAGCTGTTCTGGCCATGCTCCCTCTCAGCTTCTTGTGCACCTGCTCTCTAGCAGAGCCTGGGAAACTGAAAAGCCCTTGACCTACGGTAAGCACTGCTCAGCAACAACCAAAACATCAGCGTGCTGTCAACATTATTCTCATCCTAAACTCAAATCCACAGCACTGTACCACCTATTAAGAAGAAAATTAACTCTATGCCAGCCAAAACCAGGACACTACAGTATCCTGGACACACTGAGATTCCATCAGAATGAAGTGACGCTCTGTACCCAGTTTACAGATCTCACTCATACAGGCACATACGGCTTTCAGAAAGCATTCAAAAAATAAGACAAATTCAAATGATTTTAAAAATTTTACATTAAAATAATGTTTTATAAAAACATTATACATTACAAAAATGTATCACAAAACCCCTTATAATTAAAACTTACAAAGCACTTAAAATGTGTAACATTCCTTAAAATTAGGATTATCCATTTTTTCAATAGGTACAGGTAGAAGTTTATATCAAAACTTTATCAAATAAAAGAGAGCCCCTAGCTTTCATACCTATTTAATCAGAAGAATATACACTGTCAGAAATATGAATGTGTTTATAGAGATTTCTTGTCTATAAAAATAGAAAAGAGGAATACTGTGAATATCTCACCCAAAGACTCAAAAAATTCTACACATACCAAGACTCTTAAAATCAGAGAAATTATCAATCTATTTTTCTGAGGATTCCAGCTCAGAAGAATGATGATGCAAGGAAGAAGAAAAAGACTGAGTGGAAAAACACCCCTGAGATAAATCAGAACATTAACATTTTTTTTCTACTTGCTTGTTTCTTTGGCTTTTGTTACTTTTAAGCTATCACAAAGATTTGAAAAGAAATTGGTCCAGTCATAGGTTTTAACAATTACATTATCATAACATAGGTAATTATTCTGACAAAATACAAGCAATTAAAACCCCCAAAATAATACACAGCATAAGTTGCTCTTTTTCTTCAGACTTCTGATTTCTGATCCCATCCCTCTATTTTTTAAATTTTTTTTTCATTCTAAACATAGATTATTAAGAGGATAAAATAGCCATCTGGAATAATTTTTCAAATTATAGTTTCCCATGTCTTCCTTTTTTCCTTGAGAGTTTTTTATGGACAAGTTCTTCAAAAGCCATTAGTTCATCTTCCACTTCATTTTCCAAGTCTTTATCATGCACCAAGCCTGTATTAAAAACAATAAATTAATGCAGAATGGAAAACCCCATCACCTTTCTCTCTTAACAGTGCGGCAAACTATGTCACTGCTATTTTATATGTCAGCAATATACCTTCATATGTGCATAATCATGTTTAAGAAGTATTTAGCTTAATATGACGATGTATTTAAGAGCTCTGCAAAGAAGCAGCAACTGCTAAGCCACTTGCTGCACTAGTAATTTTCACACTGAAAATCTGTTTCTATTGTTATTTCCTTTGACTTTTCTAAGAAGTCTGTCTCAAGATTCAGATTCAGCAGACACTACATTTCCTTGCTGATTTCCAAGACAGACTACAAGGTTCCTTTTGAGACTACATGAGCACACCCTCTCCTATTAACTGTATCTGCTGGAATAGGAAGAGGCAACCCAAGGCAACCAATTTTTTCTAAAATTGAGCTACTTTAATGCTTTACATACAGTCCATTTTGTAAGTCTAACCACTTCATTGCTGCCAACTGTTGCAATCCCACCACCTAAATATATGCTTAAACATGAACATTCAGGGAGACACAATGAAATCTTAAACTTGCCCTCAGAGATCTGCGCTGCAATAGGCTGCATCAATGTATGTTACTTTTTGTATGAAATCAAGAGAAATGGAAATGAAAATAAAAGAAACAAATAGAATCATCCTTTATCAGGCTGTGATCCACTGAAGGCCAGGGAGAAGTCTTGCTCCACTCTGGCCACCCTGCATCCAGCTGCTCTGTTTTGAAGAGCCACTGAGGAAAAGCCTGGTTATCTCATGTTTTCCAGAGTGCCTCTCAAAGGTCAGTGAATATCGACGACGCTGCTGAGTGGGAGACTGTAGTGATGCTTAGAGACCACTACCGAACAGCAGTGGGCTCAGAAAGCTGTGCAATTTTAAAACATACCTTCTTCTGTTATCCTCTGTGAGTCCATTTGCTTCAGCCACTTACGAGCATCATCAAGGGTGTCAACCAGTTTGTTGGCATGTCTGGTTATTACTTCTTCAGCTGAAATGGAGCACAGTTAACATTCTGTGAGAACACTTAGCTGAGAAATGGACAGCAGCTAAAAGTCAAGCACAAAATGAAGTTACACAGAGCCATGTGGGCTGACAATGCTGCGAACCCAGAAGTCATGGTCACCAGGATAATTCACTAATGTGGATGAAGATGATGTATGTATTACTCCCCATTCTAATCAACATTACTAGCACTGTCAGAACAGAAGTTCTACATCCTTGTGCTGCCCCTTTTGAGTTACATCTGAATCCTGAAAACATCCTACTTTATTTTTGGGTTATAAAGTTCCTGACTCTCATTATCTCTCTAAAATTATACAAATCAAAGTCAAACATGGACCTAAAATGGTGCAGTCTTTGTCAAACCGCACCATTAAGAACCTCAAAAATGCCTGTTAAAGAGACGGAAAAGTAGTCTCAGAAAAAAATAATTTCTCTCTATATATTTTCACTGAGTAGAATTACAAGATAACATTCATCAAGCAATTGTCATAACAAAATCCACTATTACCTAATTAAGCCTACTATATCCATCTTATTCATCACTACCATGGTTCACTGAGCAGGAAGTCAAGTAAACAAACAGTAAGCTAAACTTCATGGACTTCATCCATATGTTAAACTTTCCACTAGGAGTCAAGAGAAAGCTAACACATGAAGAGCACAAACTAACATTTAGTTACAAATTTAACATATTTCACTGATCAGAGCTGATGAACATATCAAGTACTACAGTTTTTCACTACTGTCAGACATCAAAGGCAAAATGACAGCTTGACAGGATTGGTGGATTTCTACCAGTGAAGCCAATAACAATGTTAAGATTTAAGCTGTCACTTTCCCAAATCAAGTATACTAAACAATTTTGCTTCTAGGCCACTCATTCACTAATTCAATTTTGCTTGCAAAAATCAGCATAGAATAATGCTTTAAGCATATAAGGGGTTTGGGGGGAATCTAATATCCAAATATGCATCTGAAGCACCATAATTTACTACATTTTTTTATACCAATGTTGCCTTTGAGTACCTGACACACCACAGATTTGTGGTTAAGTATCCACTTTTGCTCAGTCCTAGCAAAATTATCAGTTCAAGGGCAGAATAATCAGAAATATCCTTAGTCAAAAACTCCAAGTACTCCTACCAGGCTACTCTGCGTTTCCAAATTACTACGGCTAGGAGAAGTAAATAGGAAACAGTCAAAACAATAAAAAAATAATAAAGATGACCTGTCAGTAAAACTGTAAAACTGCGTAAAACTGTGTAAGTTAAGCAAACACAGTACATCATGACCATGTAAAATTCACTTTACTATCTATAAAAATTCACTACTATTCACTTTTCCTCTACTATGTAATTAATTAAGTTGGAAGAGTTTAGAATGTATTTTGAATATTTTCAGCTCTCTCAGTTCTTGTTTTCATCAGCTACCTGAAATACCTGGAAATACCTTTCTCTTGACCACATTAAGATTTTCAAATGGAGCTTTGCCAGGTCTAGCAGTTTGGCCAAAAAAAATGACATATTAAATTCTTTAAAGAAAACTGAAAAAGTCCTACCTCTAGCCCAGGCTTTTTTCTCGTAGATTTCCTCTACTGCATCTGAAATTTTTTTAATATTCTCTTTGATTTTCCTCTGGTGTAAGTTGGAACCTTCTTTATATGCTAAATGGTCTCGGGTGTAATCCCTTCCTGTAATGGCCTCCACTACTTCCAGTCCATCATGTATTACTGGATCTATGTTTCTCCTGAAAAACTCAGCATAGTGTCTGTAGGCAGCATGGTTATTCGTGTGTTCTTCTGTGTTTCTGTGCTCCATATAGGCCTCACTGGCCACAGAAATCGCATTTCCTTCTGCGTGTAACTTTTCTTCCCCACTGCTCTCAGTTGGTGTCAGAGGCTCAGAAGTGTCTGCCTCCATGCTCTCTGACCGGCCAAAATAGTTCTCAGAGCTTTGCATGAATCTGACCCCACAGAGGTCACACTGGGTTTGGTCAATATCTGCTCTTTTGAATAGCTCTGATAAAAAGTCCTCTTCTTTCATTGCAACAGGATGAACTCTGGAGCGGGCCTTCCTTTTCCACTTCGCATACAGGGAAATTAAACAGAACACACGATACAGCTGGCGTCGAGCTGATGCTTTCTGCTCTTGCTTCTGTTGCTTGCTGAGTGCAATAACTTCCAGGGGATCCTTTTGGTCCTCTAAGCAATGAACCTCTTCCAATTCCTCTTTCAGCTCATCAGCATATTCCGTTTCATCCAAAGAGGTTACAAACCTGTCAAGGTCTACGCGCTCATAGTGGATGCCCCGTATGGGTGAATGCCCCTGAGTGTAGGCAGCGTCCCACTTCCAGCGGCAGTCCACCAAGTGCTCTTCATCTCGCTCTGTCAGCAGCTCTTGCAGGCTTGCAGCAACTTCTCTCACCTGTGTAGCATCACCCACTTGTTCCACGACCCTCAGCAGTCTTTCAGGTACTTTAGAGGGAGTGTCTTTTCTCATGGATTCCAACGTGGCCTTGATTTCAGGAAAGAGGTGGCGTAAGAGGGATCTGTCTTTAGAACTCCGCACCTGGTCAGCATTCAGTAACATCACCAAGCACAGCACTACTGTCCGCTCAGCCTCCCCTGAAGTTATGCAGTCAGGATCCCCGAAGGCATCCAGGAGGACATTGAACCTCCCGTGAACACCACACAAGACTTCTGCTAGATAGCAGAGATGAGATCTGAAACGGCATACCGCTGCATTTGTGTCCTGTGGCCTGTACTCCTGTATAATAGAAAACGTGTCTTTAAGTTCTTTGTAATGGTCCTTGTGTCTGAACAAAAACTCCCAGTAATGAAGGAGAGCAATGTAACTCTTCGGAAGGCAGAGAGTAATGTTCTTGGCGAGACGCATCAGGACGGCACAACACAGAATATACTGGAATTCCAGCAACATCACCGTGTTTCCTATGCTTGGAATCAGGTACCTTGTGCATTTCTTGATCAGGACATTCATGAAACGGAAAAAAAATTTTTTGCAGGTTTCCGGGTTCTTATAGACATAGAATTGCTCAAGTGAATATTCAAGAAGCCGAATGAAGCACAAGTGTGTTCTTCCTGCATTTTCGGCATTTTTGTCAGGTAGCAACATACCATGTCTGCCCTCTATTCCTTTGGTCTTTTCTTCCTGGCCTTTATTCCTGGGGGAACTTTTTGCCTTTGCCAAAGCAAACATTAGCTCTTTGTTATAATTATCCTCTTCTCTAAGAAGAAGTTTCTCAAATTCCTCAGGATATCCTGAAGATAAGATAAGGACCTTCATGGCACTTAGCCACAAGTCAGTTGATTCTCTTCTGGCTGCAATGTCTTCATTATTAAACTTAAATGCGATGTACTTCCTCAACATCTCTCTACAAGGTTTGGAAATATCACTACTGAATTGCAGTATTTCTTTGCATGCTCTTGGGTTCTCAGACAGTATTCTCAAATGAAAATGATTAGGAAAAAACATTCCTAGGAGGGCTTTACATGATGCATATTTGTCAGAAGTCAAAACGTCCTCAAAGCTTTTGCACTGATTCAGTAACTCTTTAGGGAAAGCACTCTTGGCTTCCAACAACAGTCCATTTATTGCCACCAGATGCATTTTACACTGAAATATTGTCCTTGCTTCATGACGCAACAAGGGTCTGTGGTAACCCTCACAGGTTTTATCTTCACACTTCAATCCTGCAATGAACTTCACACAAATATCAGGGTACTTCTTGCTCAGTAACTCACGGGTGATAAAGCACAATCTGCTCAACAAGTGCAGCTTCAAAGCTGATTTTACTTTCTCTGTGCTTACTGAGAAATCACCTTTTGCCTTCCTCTCTTTTAGACTTTGCTTGCCTAACAAAACCTTGATAATGGGTTCAGCTTCATTTTGGGACACCTGGCAACTGTCACCTGTTGGGACAATCCCAAAATAGGCAAAGCATAACTTCACCATATCTTTCTCTGCATTGGTGGCTGCTTTCTTCAGACCGCTAACAAGATTCAGAAGAGCCATTAAGCCACGTGTTGCCATGAAGAGGATGTTCTGGCTAGGAGCGCTGCAGCGACATAACGCAAAGAGAGCTTCAACTGCACCAGCAGAATGATTCAGAGACAGGAACTGACAGTACGCGTTCCTCAGCTTCAAGAAGTCTCCCTTCAGAGCTCCCTGCAAAAACACAGCCTCAGCAATGCCAGACTTCTGCCCAGTTTGTTCACAAAGCTCAAGGGCTTCTCTGAGGATGCTCTCCACGTTCCCCAGGTGTGGCTCTGAACCGCGGCTCAGCCTGGCACGAGCTTCAGCAAGCAAGCAAGATGCGCGGAACTCTTTTACAGCCGTGAGGTTGGCTGCTTCTAGGGCAAAGCCATGCTGTTTCATCAACTTCGCAGCCTCCTCCTGGCGATCCTTCCTTTTCAGTAACTCTGCTGTTTGGTGCAAACATCCACGAGACTTCAGAAACTCAAGCTGATCCTCTATATCCAGTTTTGAGAGGACTTGCATCATTTCCTCAGTCCTGTTCATACTCAGGTACTTTGCAGCTGCTTCCAAATACAGCTGATATGCTGTACAGGAGAGCTTGGAAGACATTTGTCCTTTTGCATTCAACATATCTTCATATCTGAAATAACAGATACATCAATTTACTGCCACAGATTACAAATCTAGACCAAAAAAAAGCATTGCAATAAATAAAAAATAAAAGAAAAACAACAACAAAACCATTAAACAAATAGCTTGCCCTAGAAACCCTTCCTACAAAAAAGTCAACTGTTTCATGTGATATGCCTGTCAGGTGAAAGAGCATTATGTCATCTTAAAAGATCTACGGAATAGATCTAAAGATCTATTAGAAAGAAACTAATTACAACATGAGGCTGTCATAATCAAGAGTATTAAAACTTTTGGTACAAACAAGATCACAAGGTTTACAGCATTAGTGAAGCATTCTCCACACTGTCAAATCAATGTACAAATAATTTTAACACATTTTATCAGTGTTAATCTTCTATTTATAAAAGAATATTAATTTCAGTGAATCCTCCAAGGGTCAATATATACAATATTCTGTAAAATTTACATAAACTTGTCAGTTTAGAGAATTCTTTCAAGCCTCTATATGTATCTGCATATACTTTGTAGCTTATTGAGTGTCTGAGCAAAACACCTGGTTGCATCTTTCGTAACATACGCTTTACAATATTCAGCAATTAATTATTAATGGCTGATGTAAAATTATTGATGTATGCCCAAAGCCAGTTTTATGAAAAATTCTCTCCTGCATGCTAAGAGTGAGTAACTTTTTCCTGTTGGATTAGTAAATTATCATCAGCTTTTTGTTATCATCTTTCTCATGATAAATGCGGTAGTGCAGATTTTGTGTGTCTATGCTGATAAATTTCCATGAATGTTTTGGGGGGATGATTTAAAAACTTGTTTGTTGGTAAAGGGAGTTTAATTCTTGAATGTTTTGATCGAACAATCTCTACATATTAAAGAAGCTTTAATCATTCAAAAAATCAGTTACCATTACTAAAGGTAATGTAAACAAAGTCAGTAGACAAAGCCCTTCTGAAATTTTTTCAGTGAACCATCTGCATTATATGGAATTTGGAAATGCAAAATAGAGTTTTATTCCAATACCATCTTGCAAGACATACCTTTCAACTGCCTTTGCTGCTTCTTCATAGAGTTCTTCCTGACAATACATTTTAATGGCCAGATCAAACTCCGCAATTAGCTCATAACATTCAGATGCTTCTCTGTAGCACTGGCTTTTCTGATAGTAAACTGCAGCATCTTTCATCTGCAATGCAGAAGTCAATAATGAAATTGAAGTGCTGTAAACAGTCAAAACTACATGCATGGAATAGATCTTGTAATTCCATCATGTGTCTCATAAAGAAGTACACTTTAACAAAATTTAATTAAAGTATCTGAATAAAATCAAATACATACTAAAGTAACCATCACTAAAACTGAACAGATTGTTTTAAAAAACTTCAAAATATTTCTGTCTGAAAAACTAGAGTAAAAAAATGAAAGGTATTATATAAGGTTTTCAAAATAATTTTATCCACCCAGCTCTGCCTGTTGTTAGAAAACACTACACATGCTTCTGCTCATTTACAGATTTTTCAGAATGAATAGTATTAAATTAAAACAGTTATGGATGCAGAAAGAGAACACTAACATTATATCTCAAATTTCAAAAATTTGGGAAAAACCACTTAATATTCTTTTAGTGGAAATATACTGAAAATAAAAATATTGCATACTGTTAGCACACTAACCCTTCCAAGTTGTAAGGTTCCATTTAAATGGCTGTTATCAATGAAGTTTCAGTATCATCAGAGTACTGAATGAAGCAGCAGCTTAAGTTTCATTACATCAGTCATTCACTAATTTTTGACTGCAAATGACTGATAATGACATTTGAGGAAAGCCAAAGAAATAAAGCCAGCCTGCATAATTGCATCATGCTCCACTTAATTTCTCTTCTGCCTGTTCTCTGACAAATTACTCCTTTTGAACAGCCCAGCTTAAAGAGCTTGTTTAGTTTTGCTTTACCATGACACAAGAAGATACTATTACTTCCTGAGTAATATGAGAGGAAAAACTTCTGTAGGAAAAGGAAAGTGATGTAGTGAGGATTTAATACCTTTCCTAATTTTTTACACAATTCTGCACAAAGACGGAACTCCTTTGATTGAATCAGACATTTTAGTGATAGCTTTGGTTCTCCACATTCCAAGTAAGTTTTAGCCAATGTCATATATTCCATGTGTTTTTCCCTGTAGAAAGTAAGAAAAAATTACCACTAACATCCAAATTAAGCTTAGGATCATGTGAACTGTCACTGAATCCAACCAACACTGACATGACACATTATTCTTAATAAATTACCTGATGAGTTATGATCTTACATTTCATTATATTTTGTGCTGACACTGCTCTGTCCAGAAGTCTGTTCCAAAATATGATAGCTCTGACAGTCAAAAAATTCTTTTGAGGTTTTTTTTAACTAACATATTACTATCCTGTAATATACTGTACTGTACCATATTATTGTGATTCTGTACTGCTTCTCTTTCCTTAACTTGTTCTCTCCTTTCTGCTCCTTAGTACCAATGTCATTAGAGACACAAGCAAATGTGTTCTCAGCCTTTGTTTTGTCTGACCAAACAATCACAGCCTTCCAGGTATCACTGCAGCATGATCTAGATTGAATTGATGATTCTCAAGCCTGGAGAATCAGAACTGTACAGAGCATTTCATATAGAACACATTAAAATCTTACTTAAACTTTTTATACCAGCATTAATACCTCTATTTAAAAAAATAATTCAACTTTGGCAGCTTCATTGTTACATATGTTCTGTCAACATATTCTAATACACCAAATTCCTTCTCAAATTTTATGCAAGCTTTTGACAAGCACAGTGAACTGAGAAAAAGTTTTATTAGTCCCATCAACAATTTCTCTATAATCATGAAATTTTGTGAGCATCCTTATGCTTCTAACCAGGACCACTAATATAAAGCAGGTAATTTTAAAAGATAAAATCTGAACTAACTCCAGTAATAGCTTTTCTTCAGATCCTCCCTCTTCTCCCTTGTGTGCCAGCTTCCTCTGATCTAGTCATTCTTTTCCCATGCTGCTATCATTGCTAGTTTCTGGTCTCCCCAGCATGAACAGGAACTGATTCACTTAGGTTTAGATCTTTCTCCATTAAGTTTTTTCCTGTCTTATTTGAGATGAGTCCCAAAGAGTTTCCAAGCCTCTTCAGGAAACTGCAAACTCTCTCCCCTGTCAAACTCTTGAGCTATTTTACTTAGCTGAAATCATGAACTATATGATTCATCTCAAAATCTGTTCCTTTAAAACTGTCCTTGGGTTCAGATCTGGTCCTGCTTGTTTAGTTTAAAATGACTGTAACATTAATTTTACTCCAAAACTCACTTTTTCCTACAGCTTTTCTTCCCCAATGCACACCACCATTCCCTCTCCTTTGTTGAGTGAACATGCAGCAGGGATTAACATATTCACTCAACAAAGTGAGTTGCCATCCGCACTGCTGATGGCATATGTTCTCCTATCTATATCTATAGATGTAAAGCCTCTTGACATAATGCAAATCCTGCTGCTTTTCTCCCACAGAACCAGTAAGCCCTTGCAAGGGCCAATTTCATTTGGACAGCCCTTCCACTACTCCCTAGAGGGAGCAGTGCCCCGGATCCTATAGTGCTAGACCTTGCAATTCCTTAAATCTCTTTTTCCAGACACAAGCACATAAAGCTTGCACTGTTCTCCTCCTGACTGCTCTCCAGCGTCTCTGGTCAGGTCCCACAGCTGTGGTGTGAATCTCACCCTCTGCACCACAACGTGACACTCACTCAGCTGCACTGGTACCTACCTTGGGCTGCTTTTCTTTGCATGCACTTTGAGAACAGCATCATGTGTCAGGGCCAGCTTTGACTTCTCAGCTGCTCCTCCCTTTTGGTAACATTTGGCAGCCACCTGGGGTGAAATCACACACAGCATTCACAGATGTGCATCCAGCCCATGGCTTATCACATAAAAGCAATACTTAATTTTACAGTCACTGGAATGGAAAGCAGAAAGATTGGCAGGGTGCCTGGAAAAAGGAAAAGGTAAAACATTGTGGTATGTTTTTAGGACAAAAAGAGAAGCTTTATGTGCAACTACCAAAATTAGAATAATAATTATAACATTACATGGAAGTAGTGAAAGCAGAATTCCTGGTAAGCTGATAGAACAAATAGCATATGCAATCAATGAAAGCCTTAACCGTTAACTGGTAAGTCACCAGGCATCTACAACATATTACAAAAAGTGAGGAAGACCAATGTGTGCAAAGTGAAATTGAAAAGCAAGGAACATTTACTCAATGCTTTTATCATACCAGGCTCCTTCTGTGAAAATTAAACAGAAACACCAGGAGTTACCATGCTCCTAGCAAGGTTTTCTCCATCACCCTGCTTATTCTGCAACACCACGATTTCTTTATTCTAGCCATTAATTTAGTGTTGCTTCTGTTTGGAAATGGCACACTGCAAGCCACTCTTGGAACTGCCAAATTCACCAGATAATGTCATCTTAAGGTAGCACTGATTAGCAAAGATCAGCATTATAAAGAAAACAGATTTGCAGATAATATAGCTAATACATTTCAGATTTCAAGATATTTTTTTTTTAGCTGTGTGGGGTTTTTTTTCTCAACTCTTTTCTGTCCATTTAGAAAACTGCCTTTTATTTTCATGGGGAGATAAACATTATCTGTATAGTGGCAACTGATTACTTTGTTTTTTTGTCTTTTTATAAATATTAATTTTCCCTTCAAATAATTTTATATTGTTACCTGCAAAATGCAAGAAGCTTTCCCTCTGCAGTGATCAAAAAGGATCTGAAATTTTATTTCATAGAATCACAGAACATCTCAAATTGAAAGGGACTGATAAGGATAACAGAGGCGAACTTACTGCACCCTGCCTAAAACAAACCCACACAACCAAGAATGTCATCCAGATGCTTCTTGAACTCTGAACTCATGGCTTAATGCCATGACTACTTTCTCAGTGAAGAGCCTTTTCTATGTCCAATCTGATCTTCTTCTGATCCAACTTCATTCCATTTCCCCATGTCCTATCACTGGTAAGCAGGGAGAGGAGATCAGGACCTCCCACTGAGGAAGTTGTAGACTGTGATGAGGTTATCCCTCAGCCATCTCTTCTCCAAGCTGAACAAGACAAGCAATTCAGCTGCTCTTCTTAAGATGTATCCTCTAGAACTGTCCATGGCTATGACAGGGTTGTTGGGACTGGATGAGCCTTGAGGCCTCTTCAGAACTATTTTGAAGAGACCATTCTATGATTCTATGACTTTTCATCATCTTGGTCACCTTCCCCTGGACACACTCTAATAGTCTGTTGCCCTTCTTATATTGTGGTGCCCAAAACTGCACAGAGGCGAGTAGTGCAAAACTACTCCAGGTGAGTCTGCACCAGCAGAGAGCAGAGCAGGACATCACCTCCTTTGACTGGCTCACAATGCTGTATTTGATGCACCCAGGACACCATCTGCCTTTCTGGTTGTCGAGGCACACTGCTGGCTCATCTTCAACTTGCCACCAACCCAAACTCCCACATCTCTTTCCATGGGGCTGCTCTCCAGCCTCTCATTCCCTAATTTGAATGTATAACCAGGAGTACTCCACCCTAGGTGAATCTGGAACTTGCCCTTGTTAAATTTCATACACCTGGTGATAGCCCACTAGATTATCAAGGTCTCTCTGCAGAACCTCTCTACCCTTGAGGAAATCATCAGCTCCTCCCAATTTAGTGTCCTCCTAGTTTAGTATTGTTGCAAACATATTTAATGTACACTCCATTCTGGTGTCCAAATTATTTATAAAAGCATTAAAGAGCACTGGGGAATCCAACCAGTGATGGGCCACCAGCCTGACATAACCCCATTTACTGTAACTCTTTGAAACCTGACTTCACAAGTTTCTCACCTAATGTATTATGGACTTGTCTAGCTGTGTCCAGCAATTCCATCCAGAATAAAGAAACTGTGAGAGAAATTATTAAAATCTTTGCTAAAACTAAAATATACCACATCTACTGGCTTCTCTTGGTCAACTACATGAGTGACCTTGTCATAAAAGGAAATTAAGTTGGTTAAGTAGGACTTTCCCATAGTGAACCCATGCTGCCTATGACTAATGACTGCATTGTCACTCAAATGTTATTTTCAGTAACTCCCAGAATAACCTTCTCCATAATTTTACCAGGCACCAAAGAGAGACTGAAAGGCCTGTAATTACCAGGGTCTTCTTTTTTACCCTTCTTGAAAACTGGGACATTTGCCAGCTTCCAATTGGCTGGGACCTCTCCAGACTCCCAAGACGTTTGAAAAATAATGGAAAGGGACCCCACAATAAATGGGACAGCTCATTCAGTACCTGGAATGAATCCCATCAAGCCCAATAGATTTATGTGCATCCAGCTGCAGCAGCAAGTCTCAAACTAGTGCAGAGCCAGCTGGAAGTTTATCATCCCCCAAGTCACAGTCTTCCAGGCCATCATCAGTTTAAAGGCAGAGGTGAAGAAGGCATTAAATGTCTCTGCTTTGCCTATGTCCCTGTTTGTGAGGTAAACGACCTTATAAAGTAATGGACCGATGTTATGTCCAATCCATCTTTTGCTGTTAATGTGTTTTAAAATGACATTTTTGTTGTCCTTCACAGTGCTGGATAGCTTGAACTCTACTCGAGCTTTGGCCACATGAATTTTCTCCCTACAGTGACAAACAGCATCTCTACTGTCCTCCTGTGTCACTTCCCCTTGTTCCAATGTCCACACACTTTCCCTTTTCCCCTAAGTTCAAGAAGAAGATGCCTGCTCAGCCAAGCCACACTCTGCCCCACTTGCTTGACTTCCGACCCTCTGGAACTTTCTGCTTCTGCACGCTTCAGAGATAGCCCTCAAAAACTGCCTGTCATTCATGAATTCCCAAGGGACCTTACTAATTGCAGCCCAAGTCTGCTCTCCCCATATCCAGGGTCAAAGGTATGCAGAACTTTTTCTTCTACAGTCAACAACTTGAAATTCCATGAATCCCCATTTCACTCACAAATGCCTCTCTGTTTATTATGACGTCACTTTTCCCTAGTCAGCTCCCCTAGTACCTGCACCCAGATGCTACCTTCAACATGCTCCAGAAATTTCCTGGACCTGTTTGTGCCCATTGTATGATTTTCTCAGTTAATGTCTGGGAAGTTAAAATCACCCATAAGGACAAAAGCATTTGATCTAGATACATCCCTTATCTCCCTGTAGAACATTTCATTGACGTTGTCATCCTGGCTGAGTTTTGCTTTGATGCCATTAACTGTCATCCCATATCTGGACTGCATTAACTAGGAAGCTAGGAAAACAAAAGGCTGTAAAATCTCTATGTTTTTTTAACACAAAGGGAATGAAACAATCATTTTCCTACCCAAATTAATACACTTCCAAGAAATGCTTTCGTTTTTCTACAGTATGTGCAATGATACTGTCAAGAACATGGTTTAGATTCATGCGTATCAGTCAATTCTGATGGATGCTAATAATTGTTTTTCCAACTGTCTTTCATTTGTGTGCATTAAAATGTGTTTCCCTCGTGAGACTGCAAATTTCTGGGCAGTCAATTTAAGATTACAAAAAAAGGCTTGCTCTCCCTGCTCATTTCTTGTAAGTCATTTACAAGCAGACACACAGCTACAAACCACAAACTAAGGCAGACTGCTACAGAGCATCTGAAGGTTTACAGATGGTTTTATAGATACAGAGAAAAGAAAAGGTTGCAGAATAAGCAAGAATCCTTATTTCAGATAAACATATGCTCCTACCTCCCAGAACTGGTGTTTGGCATAGTAGTCTCCCTGTGCAATCCATTCTTCTGGAGTTGAAGTTTTAGCAAACATGCTGTCATCTAAGTCTAAAAGGGCAGGGGTGATCATTTTATGTTAGAATGGATAAACCACAGAAACCACTTATCATGTACCAAAACTAAGCATTATCTCACAATGTTCCAAGCTCTATGTCTGTGCTTACACCAGTAATGGTAACTATGAGTCAAGTGTGGTAATACTGTTGCGTGAAGCCACCAGTGAGAATACAAAAACCCCCAGAGATTGGCTGGAGACCAGGCTGGTAAGTGGCTGAAACTGCATTAACACAGCA
Source organism: Calcarius lapponicus (assembly GCA_039654755.1). Classification (NCBI taxonomy): domain Eukaryota; kingdom Metazoa; phylum Chordata; class Aves; order Passeriformes; family Fringillidae; genus Calcarius; species Calcarius lapponicus. The sequence continues at coordinate 69,491,920 of CM077464.1, forward strand.
GAAAATCTGACTACAAATTGACCACTTTAAGCTATAAATATCTGCAGCCATCAGGGTCCACTGAGTTCTCTCCACAGTAACTGGCTGAGCAGCAGTGACTTGTTCTCTCTTTATGTAGGAACACCTCTTAAGATCACCCCTCAAGGCTGAGGGATCCCTTACCCAACATCAGGCATCAATGGGCTGGTAAATGACATTTTTGCATGTGTGTAATATTTAAGGTAAGTATGGAAAGCTCATGTAAAAAGTAGAGTGTTGACCACCAATCCATCCATACTTACTGAATATTTTACATATCTGAATTTACTAGTTAGAAATCAATAAACTAATTACAAGATCAGATCTGTCTAAGGGATCACTGATTCTCCTTCTGTGGCAGCAAGAAAACTTAAACTAGTGAATTAGCAATAAAGTTATACTTTAGCATATTCAACTGATCTTTAGAGACAAAAGAATTAAGATCCACTGAAATAAGTGGAAATTTGCAAGGGCAGTTATCAATGCACACTGTTAAAAGGATCAAGGCATTTAACCTTCTTTATTATACAGCCTAAATGCAAGAAAACACGAGTTTTGACTGTTTGGCAATCTTTGAAGAAAGTTTTAGGACAACTTTACCTTTCTTTTCATCTGTTTTGACAACCTTAACAAATTTTCTTTTGATGAAATACTTAAAAGCTGGAGCCCGTTTATCACGGTCTTCATCAAAGATCCAAAGATTGACTCTGGCTCTTGTAATTGCAGTATACAATTGCTTGAGCTCTCCATTCAGCATCTGAAGCAGAACAAAAAAAAAATTGAATTAAATAAATGAAATGCCAGATGAGCTAAATTGTTAGAAAGAAACATACTTTGCAGTTATAAGAAAATAGAGAATTTATACAGAATGAATAATAAGTAAGAAAGTGCTTTTAAGTAAGCAAGTCTAAATATTAAATATGGACTCCAATTACATAAGCCATTATCCATCTAACTTATAAGCAACTAGTACTACAAATCAGCTGCAGGAATGACAGGCTATTTTCCTTCTAATCATTTGCACACTTAACTATTAATTTACCATACAATTCTGAAAATATCTGCCTCACCAGATTCTAAACAACTTCCTAATTTCAAGGTAGTGACACCCATCAGAAACCAGACTATAGGAATAATGAGTATTGACAAGGGGAATTGCTATATGCTTTAACCACAGATGTTCTGCAAATATACCCAAAAGTGTTTGACACAGGTTTTGTTCTCTACTCAAATTACATTTGCAAACAATCTCTTATCTTTTAAAATCAGTACTATATGTATTATATTACATTGTGTTTATATTATATTATACAAATGTGAACAACTATAGAAGGTAAAGCAACCTTGATAAACATGGAACTAACAGGATGAAAGGATTTAAGAAATTTCCCTACTTTAAAGATTTAAGAATTTAATTTGTCCTTCCTATTCCTAATGTTACAAAAAACTCACCTTGTACATTTCTACATTAAATGGAGTCCTTTCCTGCATACCAGTGGCATCCTCTAATGGCACTTCAATTAGCAAGTTGCTTCCCACTTGCACATCCAGACCAGAACTGTAAGAAGAAATTATCTTCCATTCTTTGCTAGCCTGAAATATCAAGAGAATAAGGTTTATTTGTATGTACTAACTACTACTGCCTACATATGCACAAGACAAAGTTGTACGGTGTGATCTATTCATCCCTACAAGGGAAGAAGGCTCAGAGGAGAAGACTGGGGAAGAAAATTGTCTAAAGGAAGAATGTAAAGAATAACCAGCAATTTTCAATGAGAAAGCTGAACTACATCTCAACTCAGCCTTTGGTTGAGATACTTGTCTGTACCAGATGGTCATCAAGGCATATAAACAACCTTCCCTAAAACAGCTAGCACAGAGTTACACCTTCCTGAGCTACCCAGGCAAAAGCAAAAGCAAAGATGTGCTTCAGCACAACAGACTGCAGAAAATCTGAGGAGCAAAGAAAACAAACTTTTCATAGTGCAACTGGCTTAAGCTGGCTACAAGCCTCATATTACTCTTCAGGGACTGGGGATGGCCAGCATCATTATGGAGAAGCCAATGGGAATACACACATACACACATATGTATATATGTATATATATGTGTACACACAGGGAGCACTAATGGGAGTCACATCTGTATTGTGATTTCAATATATATTGCCATTGTTATATTATGCTTGCCTTGAGATTTCAGGATACTGCTGTATCACTCTTCTAGATCCAAATTATATGCAATGCTCAATATATGAAATAAGTAATTTAATATTAAACATGAAAACCTCCTTGGGTGGACTATACACTTTCAGCCAAACACCCTTACAATGATCCCTCTGTGGAGGAAGTCAGGTTACCTTCACCATGGAGGAAGGTCAAGTTTTAGTCCTAGGGACGAGGATTCTCCCACAAACCCCCAATACCACTACAGGCAAACTCACTGAGGGGGAGGTGTGCTGATTGCTGAGGCAGGCAGCTCCCTGCCAGCTTGGGGCAGAATGAAAAGTAAATGGTGGTGGGATAACACTCACAAGCTGCAATCTGTCATACTAAAATCTACTATCTAAAACACATTGGAGAGATCTTGGCCGGCAGGTTAGGAAGGGCGGCCACTAAGTCTCCTTGACTCTACAAGACTGACAAGCTCAGCGAGCTGGACCCACACATATTCCATGCTGGTGTATATTCTCATGCTCAGGGTTCCCAGAAAAGATCTGGCTGGTCATTCATGTGATGAATGTATTAAGCCTCGTGTTGAACACCAGTAACTGCTAGTGCTGGTCTCAGCCAGGGGGTGGAATGGCACCTGCCAACACCTCCTCTTGTAAGAACACTCAGAGGTGAGCAAAAAAACCCACTCATGGGAAAAGTCTAAAAAAGCGTGGTCAGAAAATATTGGACTCCAACACAGAGACATGTGAAAGATGTCTATAAATATGCACAGGCACTCCTAACTATAAGTTAAGTGTGGCAGCAGATCAGCGCTGTGCACTCTCATGCCATGTAGGAAATGCCAGCTCCTGATCACACTGCTCTGCAGGCTCCTGATCCCCTGCAAAACTAATAACATTAAAATCGTGACTATATTCTAAGTGATGTTCATTTTTCCCTTTTGGTATTGAAAATTCCATTTAATTGAAATGCAATTAAATACTGCCAAGTTTCTGGCACAACATGAAAAATACTCATACTAAGGCTCAAATAACATTTTTACAATTTATATATTTCTGAGCTTTCAGCAACACAAAACAAGTTAACTGTCTTCTCATGGGGGAAAAAAAGCAGGAAACCTTTCCTGCAAAATGTATTTTGAAGTTAAGATTTTAAAAAATCATCAATTAAGATATTCTTAAGCCTGTCACAGATTGTGACATGAGAACCAGCTAAAGGTATTCAGTTTGGTCAAGAGCTTGCTGTGTTTTGGGGGCTTGGCTTTTTTGCCTTCTAGATTTTTCATTCACATCTACTTCCTGAAACAAGACTCTTCTCAAATCTCATTTTCAAGACAAATAAAAAGAAAACTGAACACTTTACGAAGTGCACACGGCCACACTGCCGTGTTTACAATGGTTCAGAGATTCAGCTTTTCTAAATTAGAAAACCTCAGGGTGAGCTGCTTTCTTGCCTGCTTGTTTAGCTGCTCAAATCAACTCAATTACGCATGACTCACAGAAACACAGAAGAATTGTATGAAAACAGTTCTCCAGGCCTGACATACATTAGTCTAAGCTAAAATGCTCTACACAACTCAACTCTGCTAAACTGCTTCTGCTAAATCCTGATAAATGGCCTGTTGTTTTCCTGATTCCAACTTGCATCATCAGAAACAAATCAACTTTGAGAAATCTACCATAACAGCCAGTATTTACCTCAAGCTCCTTCCTTCTGCCCTCATCACATAACATTCACTAACCTCTGTGAAGGGCCACCAGTAAGCTGCCCTCAGTTTTCTTGTGGTTTTCATCTGCTGAAAACCACATGAGACATTGTTTTGAGGGGCAGAGGCAGAGGACATCTGCAACAAGGCTGTTCACACTGAATGTTTAATCACAGAGTAACTCACTCATGGGTACATGGAGTGTCTGCAGACATGTTCAGTGAGGAATATTTGGAAAACTTGCCTGGCCGGGGTCAGAGTAGTCATGGTGTGCAGCAGAAGAGTGCGTGTGTGTGTTTACAATGTGGTGTGTACCCCAAGGCTCTCCCTTAAATTTTAACAGTAAACCTGAAGGACAATGCAGCACTTAAGGAAACACGTTCTCAATTAATAAACCTATGACCTCTGTTTTCTACTGTGTTGAAACCACTCATCTTCAGAGAAAAGAGGGTATCCTTTCCCAGCTGAACCACAAATTAGACCACAAGAAAGATGGACTTCAGAAAAAAAACACAGAAAAAGCATAAGAATTAAATACCTCTGAATCTGTGAAAAAGTTGTAAAGGAGGACATCATCAAATTCCAAGCCCTTTGCTTCATAAATTGTCAGTACAAGCGCCAAACTAAGTTCCTCAGGTATCTTCTCCTTTGCAGTTTCATTTGCCACTAATACCACCTGCCATAAAATACATAAAAAAAAAACCATTCGAAAGCAAAAAAGGAAAAAAAAAAAGGTAACAGTTGCATAGAGAAAGACAAACATGATGATAATACAAGAGCCTTCTAAAAACTAGGTAACATTTCACAAAGACATTTCAGCACACTCCACAAAAAAGGTCACAAAGCTGCCACTAGAAGACTGACAAATGCGTGGTATGTGCAGACAGTTTTAGATCTGGTGTAAGAAAATTTGGAATTAGAAATGAACAGGTCAGACAATATCTCACACAATACCTCTCACCAAAAAAAGAACAGAAAGAACCAGACGTATTAAGAAGAAACAGAAACCAACACAATAAAGGTTTCTAAGCTTGAAATGCCTAATTTATCAGTGAGACAAGGGCTTAAAAAAGAAAGTTGTGGGCAGTTCATACAAGACTATTATTTAGCAACAGAGCTAGCAGAATCTCCAAAAAGCCTAAGAAAAGCAAACCTGATGTGCTCCAAATTCTATGGGTTGTGTTTTCCTTTTGTTGCCCCTCAGCAGAATTGCTAGGTCACTAACACTGCAGGACTCCAAGACAATAGGTTTTGGCCCATCAAAGAGACCACGGTCCTGAGGAAGGCGATCAAAAGATTCTGGAAAATAATGCTGGAGCAAATCAACCACTCCAGATGCTAAACGGAGAATACCTGCAAAAAGCAGAATACAGGTTTTAAATTTCAGCCTGAAGTCCTTGTAAACACACTTTTAAAAGGTTCTGCTAGAAATTTGGAATCAATAAATATGACAAAAATACTGATCAGGGAAGGCTGAAGCTGTAAGTTTCAATTTATGTTTCTGCCAATTTGAGTGGATGTCATTTTTGGGCCTCTAAAGATCAGAAAACATGCTACAGAGGCTTGGCAGCATTCTTACAAAATAAAGATCACAAATGGGAAACAAGTAAGAAAAGCAGAAGCAGCACACCAGTGCTGCAAAATCTAGTGCTTTGGGGGATAGGACAACAGAAATGGGAATGATAATTTCTTCAATTTTCCCTCAAACACAGCCAAAGCAACCAGTAAGCACGAGAGTTCAAAAAATTAAAATTTTAAAAGCATTCGTTTTTGGTTTTCCAGTTGAGCTGTCAAAAAACAGAACTGACATATCAGAAAAAGCTGTCCATCTGATCTTTCTGAAAAAAAGGCCACACAGAGACTGGCTTTCAACTGGCTAGCAGAAAACTTCAATCATTAGTGACATCTAAAGAGCCCAGGCCCCGAACATAAATAAATTTGTTACTCTACCTGAATGGGACCTGTAATTCTGGTACAACTGATAAATCCGTTTCGGTTTCCTAACACGCTGCTTCTTGTTCACAGAGCTCTTGCTTGCATAATGAAACAGCGACCTCAGGTCACTGAAACGAAAAGCCACTCCTTTCATGATGCTCTGGGCAGTGTCACCGGTCAGAAACATGGCATTGGGGTCATTGATGCATTTCATCAACAGGGCTAGCTCAGCTTGCGTGAAATCCTGTATCTCGTCGCCATAGAACTCATGGATGGACCACGGCATCTCCCTGAGCTTCGAAAGTCTTTGAGACAAATTATACAGCAAATCTTCTTCATCAAAGTAACCCCTCTGTGATCGTATCTGCTGATAAAGACAGAAGAGGGAATAGATCTCACTCCTGTCTTCCGTGAAGTTTGGCGATCTCTTTCGGCCTAGCTTTTTGTACTGCTCCTCAGTAAGCTTGCCCCCAAAGCAACTCAGTGCCTCAAAAGAGCCTTTCAGAAATGATTTGATTTCTTTCCAAACCAGTGCTGGATTGTACAAGCTTTTACCTTTAATCATTTTTGGCCATATTTCATTTGCAAATACATTGTAAGTCACAAAAGTCCATGGATCATTTTCCTTAGAGCACGCATCTGCAGCTCCTCCATCATCACCATGCTCTGCTTCAAGATTACCTTCTTCATCCTCATCCTGCCAATTTGGTACAACCAAGTCTTCCTGAGGACTCCAACCAACAATGGTTCTTTTTAGACTTCCATCTTCATTTCTTGGAAAAAATGGGTCAGGCATGGATGCATCTAGTAACAGCAACAATTGCTTGGAGGTGACAAACAGTGGAAAATTTTCATCTTTAATGTCTTGTAGCCTGTGAATGTTTGGGTCCAGAGGTTTGAAGTGACTGGTCACCTTAGAAGACTTGCTAAGTTCAATGAAATTCTTCTGAACTTCTCGGCACAGGACAGGATTTTTTGTTACGAAGATCTGGTGCAGGTGCTCCAGCCTGTTTGACGCTTCTGCACTACACGTTTGGTCTTCTTCGTGGTCACCACATGAATTCATTTCTGCCCCAGCCGTGCCCAAGGGAACCTTTTCATCCTCACTGTCCTGGTTTTGCTCATCACTCACCTGCTCCTCACTTGAATTATCACTCTTATGTTTTGGTTCACCCTCTTCCTTCCCTGAACTACCTTTGTCAACCTCACTGCACTGTCTCTGCTGCCACGTCTGCCTCTCCAACAGAGGTCCATCTGCCAAGGTGGATTTTTCCCAGTATGAATAGAATTTTTTCCAAAGCCTATACAAGCAACAAGTTGTCTTCCCTGTCCCACTTCGCCCAATTAAAATGATTGGTTCCATAGGCTTTGGATTGAGATCAATCACTGCGTACTCCAACTCCCCAACACGGAATGGGTAATCAACGGAAGACTGCACATCATTTATAATGTTAAGTGCCATGTTAGTACTGAAGCTATGAAATTTCATTATATTGTATTCCAGTTCTGCTGCACTAGCTGGAGGGAAATACTCAGGCATGGTATGTTCTTTTGATTTTTCTGCCTCCATGTCTTCAACATAACAACGTGGAACACGCTTCTGTGTTGTCACACTGTGGTTCTGATGCCCTTCGTTTATACCCTTGAGCTTTTTCCTCAAAATGCAGGATAAGCCACGGTTGTAGGAAATGCATATATTTTCTAAGGCACGGTTCAGCTTGCAGTGGTCAAGAACAATGGCCCAAATTCTAATTATTTCTGTGTAAACTCTACCTGATTTTTCTAGACGACTTTTTGTTTGTTCTGTCTCCATGATCTTTTCTGGACTCTCACTGCAACGAGGAGAAAAGTCAATGGCAAGTTCCCATAACATTCTCGCACCTTTGCCCAGTTTGGCTTCATACAGCTGGATATCAGCTTTCAAGTGTTTCAGTGGCTTCTGGAGGCCCCTAGACCATTCCCCACTGCCAAGGCGCTTAATTGTCATGATGGTTTTAGTTTTCAGATAATGAGGCACAGCTTTACTGCTCAAAGTCTTTAGCATTTCAGGAGTGCACTCTATTTCCCAAGTCATGTTATCAAACTCCTGCACATGTGCCTCAATATCCAGACTCTTCCCCTTTTCTTCCTCTAGTTCTTCCTTCTCTCCATTAGGCAGGGCCATACTAAATTCCCCTGCTCCCTTCTTTTTCTCCCAGTCATCCCCTTTTCTTTCAGGATGAGCTATGCTTCCACAAGGCTGCAAGGAACTCCTTCCCTCTTCCGGATTAGTCTGGGCTGAAGATGGCTTTTGCACCAGAGGATGATCCTTTTTCAGGGTGTCGCTCACTTTTAATTGCTGAATTAAAGCTGTGATTGCCTGCACTAGACTTTCCTGCAGTGTTAAGGGGCTGTTTATTCCTTCTGCTTCCTGCTTTGCCAACTGACCCTTTTTTGTTTTCATGGAACATGGGTTTTTTAAATCATTATGCACTGCATTGCCAGATGGTGCCTTTAATGAGAACCCAGATGAAGAACGCCCCGTGCTCTTTGACTGTGAAATCTCAGAGGCTGGAATGGGTTTAGATGCTTTAACCAACTGCCCTGCTCTGTCTTGGCGGTGCCTCTTCTTCTCCTGTGCGGCATTATTCCAGGCTTCTAGCAGTGGATCTCTCTTCTTAATTCTATGCATCACATCTTTTCCTGATTTGTTTTTAATGTTGAAGTTAATGTCAAATTTTGCCAGTAACTCCACTATTCTCTTAGTCTGCTTTGAAAATCCTCTCTGGAAAACAATATGCATCACTGTATTTCCGTTGTCATCTTGTATGTTTGGATTAAGATATGGAAAGTCAGATGGTCTTGAAGCAAAGAGGTCAAGTAGGTAATTTAGGATGTTTAAACCAATGCCATCTGAAAGCAGAACAAACAGAAAATAAACTAACTTGCTTTACAAGTCTGCATTGTATGCCAACACTTTCAATACTTTCTTTTTTCCTGCTCCTAGGAAATGGAAATCAGTTGCTTTTAAAAAGAGAAACAAAATCTACATTTCATGTTTATAAAACATGCTCACCTGAAACAACTCAAAACTAAGCTTTCCAAAGTTTCAGAAAAAAAAATACAAAGGCAGCGAAGTTTTAGAAATTTCTAGTGCTGCAATTATTCCCATAGCATCAGTCAATTTCATTCATTTTTTAACCTCTGGGTACAGACAGATTTGTTCATTTTCCAACATCAGCCCTGACTGCTTCCCAAGGGACACTGGTGCCCTGTCATCCAGACAAGCAGCAGCTCAAGATAGTGCTCTGGGGTCATTTGGTTCACTTTAATAAGGCCCCCAGAAGTAACCTGCTGCAGATAACTTTGCTTTACTAAAATAACCTGCAGGAAATCCCAATTATTTCCTGATATTTGAGGTTCCTGGAGCAACTTCCTACAAAATAAGATTAGTTACCTCCCCGGGGGGGGGGGGGGGGAAATACATATATATTCAACAGCTTCTAGATTTCATCCAGATAATAGATGTGATTTTAACGAGACAATATATGTGAAACATTTATATTCTAGCTGTAAAATAGTGGTATGCCAAAATCACTGTAATGAAATTGTACATCAAAAACTTTGCACAGTGAAAAATACTTCAGAGAACATATTGTCATGGGACTCCTTAATCTTTTGATTTTAAAATGACAACTGGCATTATCTATGCTTGTAATCTCTCTAAAGCCATTTAATGAAATGTTTATGCTTTAAAAATTAATAAATTCAATATTTTAAATCATTTTAATCCTTCAACTCAAAAATGCATTTTTTTCCTAACTTAAAATCAAACCTGATTTAGGGGATCAATTTCACAGTTTATCCTAACTTTTTATATTTTTACATAAGCCCTACAGTTCTTTCACTCCTCCCCTGAACAAAACTTTACTTGATTTATGACTGAACAAAAACTGATAAACAGATTTCAGGATTTCTTTCAAAGTCTGCTGCCATTGCTCTAACTTTACCTTTGTTTCTTCCAACCCACCCAGTCCTCATTTTACAGGGTTTCAGAGAGGAGCCCTCCTTGATTCCCCCATGTCACCTGAGCTGCCATTTCCCCTCCTCACGGTCCCAGACAACAGAGACACAAAGCAGAACACATCAGCTGTGTATCCCTTTGGGGGCTGACTGAGATACAGTCAGACATCCTGATCCACTGTCCCTGCAACAGCAGAGCGGGCAGGTAAGGAATGGGGAATGTTTCCAACTGCAGAAGCCTTACCTTTTTTATTTAAACAGATGAAAACTGCAGCATGCAGAGGAGTATCTCCTTGTGTAACAGAGAGGTTTTGAGGGTCTGCGCCTTTGGTCAGCAGCAAATATGTGAGTTCAAAATAATTCTTTCCCAGGCATATTTTCAGTGGTATTTCAGAGTTGGTTCCAAAACCATCAGGCGGAGCTGGTGTGAAGGACAGGAAAATATCAGGGTTTAAAACTAATACCCCAATCTGCTAAATGCAGAAGGCTCTCAACAGATGCAGTCAGATGCTGACTGCCAGGCAGATGATGGGGGTATTTTTTTTGCCAGCTTTTTACATGTATCTGTAAAAACACTTTTTGACTAAGAAGATCTTCATCATTTCCCCTTGTCTCCCATTAAACTGAATAACCAGTCCTTCTGCTGTGAAAGGAAGACATAAAGGCCAGAACATATCTTCTCCAAGTCAGTCAGTCATTGACTGAAACAAGAGGCCTCATTGCTCCTGCGGCCTTCAAAAGGTTTCAACAGGACCATATGCCCATAACTTACAGCTAACATCAAGCTATAAGATTAAATGAAATATGCCAGAGGGATCCTAGGAATAAGCTCATGCAAAACACAAAGTACGATGATGTCTACACTATTTAAAAAAAGAAAGGCATCCGGTCATGCCTTTGAAATCAATGAAGAAGTCCCCTATTTGTAGCATAACAGCAGACTGAACTCAAAGACTGTGGCTTACACTTTCTACCAGGACAATATTGTGGCTGAAGACAGAGAAATTGAGGCCCAAAAGAAACTACAGATGCAGGAGCAACGATAGTCCTTGGCCTATTACTAACCCTAGCAGAAAAATTTCATTTGATAAACATCTTCCACCCATGCAGCCTTACTAGCTAAGCCATGTCCCACACAGCAGATGCAGCCAATGCATTGCACTCCAACAAGCTGCTGCATTTATACAGAACCACAAAAACCCCACGTGTTGGCATTTCTGAGACTATCTCGCTCCCAACATGTCAAATAACATACTGCATCTCTTATAGCACATTAATATCACAGTTATTCACCTCCTCGTTCAAGCAAGCATCTTATGAGGTGCACTTGCGCGTCCAGTTTTTCACACTGTTGGATAATGTTGCCAATGTCAACATCTGAAAGACTGCAGGTTTTGAAGAGTCCTCCACCTGATGGATTTTCCCCATCGGCTTTCCCTGTTAGGAGCAGCAAAACTTTATGCCACATTTGCTTCCCCAGCAACTGTTTTATGAAGCTGTTAGCACAGGCACTGGAGATGTTGCATGAGATTTCTTCAGGGATTTCTGCAAGACAGTCAAGACAACATAACTCACTCAAAGACTCATAATGAAATCCACTTCATTGTAAACTAATTTCAGAACAATTAACTTGTTAAATTGAAAGTAAGGAACAGCAAAATGTATCTTTCCATCCTTATGCTGTCAGCCAAGTCAGTTTGAACATTTTGATACATCATGAATTTCTGTGCATATTCCATTGGTTCTAAGTGCAAAACACAACATTAAATATAATTAAAAGCACATTGTTCCAGTCATAAAAGTTACAGAACCACATAACAGAAGGAAGGGTAAAAGGGCAGTAAGTTTATGTTAGCACCAAACACATTTTTCACGGCAATTAATTTTTGTGAAAGGAAGAACTGGGAACTCACTGCACCTTTCACAGAAGACAGCCATCTCAGAAATCGCTTAACTGCATCTTCCTTCAATACATTTTTATTATGTGCTCCATTTTCACACCTGTAGAATTGGACAAACTGTTCCAGAACATCCTGGAGACAATCGGCATCAGCTGTGGCACTTTCATTCTCTCCTGCAAAACATTACAGAAATTGAAAATCCACTTCCTTGCCAGCATGTTTTCAGGGCATGACTGTAATGCATTACATCCCAGGGCTCTAAGAAATGTGTAGTGACAGATGAAAAACAGATGGCTGAAACTCTTACTGCCAATGCCAGTCCGGTGATGGATTTCTGACCCCAAAGGAAATTTGATACTTTCATCAAATGCACTCTTGTTCTGGTTTTGCCTGGGATAGAGTTATTTTTCTTCTTGGTAAATGGTACAGTGCCATGCTTTGGATGTAGGACAAGGATACTGCTGATAGCACAGTGATGTTTTGGTTATTGCTGAGCAGTGTTCACCCTCAGACAAGCACTTCATGTCCCATGCTCTGCCAGCGAGCAGGTGCACAATAAAATGGGAGGAAGCATGGCTAGGACAGCTAACCTGAACTGGCCAAAGGATATTCCATACCAAAGAATGTCATGTGCATTACATAAACTATGGGGAATTGGCCACGAAGGGACCATTGCTGCTTGGGGATGGGTTGAGCATCAGTTAGTGGGGTGTGAGCAATTGTACTGTGCACCACGTGTGTTCCTTGATGTTTATTCCTCCCTCTTTCTCCTTTTCATAACTATAAAAATAATAATAGGAGTGGTAGTAATTTACTTTATTTCAATTTTTAGACTGTTCTTATCTCAATCCACCATGGGAAGGAAGGGGAAGTGAGTGAGCTGCTGCTTGGTACTTAGCTGGCAGCTGAGGTCAAACCATGACTCCATTTACCATAATTCACTAGGCTGAAAACTGTAATAGCTTCTGTATGCAGGCAGGAAAATGCTGCAATTATATAATTGTTCGGAATTTTTAGAGTAGATGACTAAACCCAGTAATGTTTGCAGCGTACACTTTTAATGAGCTTGTCTTATTCCCTAGTGTCATTTAAAAAATATAGCCATAAAAGGATTTCTCCTCTTAAAATTAAAAAACAAAGCCAAAAATATATACCACACCAAAATGTTACCTACAAGTTTTAAGAGATATTCATGTAGTGGGAAATAGCCGATTTTAAACAATGTTCTAATAAATGCCATTAAACACCAAAAAACTCGGCTTGGACTTCCTAAATGCCTCAAGGAACTCAGATACACAAAAGACCAAATCACACAGTAGCTTTATCTCTTAGGATAAAGAGAGAGACAAGGTTGGTCATCTTTTTAGAGAGAAGGACTAACCTCAGATTGTTACCTATAAAGCTGAGGCTTATTCTCCAGCCTCTCATTTACACTAAGCTTAGAAAACTTGCAGGCTGTGTACCGCCAAAAAAACCTCAAAACCAAAAATCCTTAGCCACAAAAGACAGTACAACCTAAAATGCCAACCAAAGCCATAATTACCACAGAGGTATTGGTGTTAACCTCCTAATGGAGAACCACTGTGCTAAAACCTTCCCCAGAGCAGAGATCTCCACAGTAAAGAAAGAAAACCTCCTTTGCCAGGAGCTGTAAGGCGCAAGCACAATGAAACCCAGTGTTTTCCAATAAACCTATAAGCAATATACGCATGAAAACTGAGATGTAGCCTAAAAACTCTGCTTTATGCCAAGCTTGATCTGAACAACACTCGGCCAGCAGCTGCTTTCAAGCAAGGACAAAATGTTCACTATTGACTAGCAGGAGATCACAGTGACAACTCACAGGGAAAGTTACTTAAATCACACCCACAATAACTTATTTGAAATAAAAACTATTTTGTACCTAAAGGTTATAATTTTAAAACAGGTAAAGCACACACAGGTGTAGTACCTGTCTGTTTCCCAGAGGAAGTGATTTTCTCAATCTGCTTGCTGATTTCTTTTACAGCATCAAAGTTTTTGTTCTTTTTCAATATATCTATGACATATCTTGACCGTGCATCTGGAACAGTGGGATCAACCCCAAAATTCAGTAGCATGATCACATCTTCTGTTTGTCCTAAAGAAATATATGGAAAAAAAAAGAGGAAGAATAATTCACATTTTTCAGGATTTTTGTTCTGATTTCTTTATTATTTTTAATTACTCGGCACAATTTCTAGCATAATTTTAACTTTAAAAAATCTAAATTCTTCCCAGTGTCATAAGTTGACAGGGTGAAAGTCAAAGGTTGGCTTGAAGATCTCAGAGGCCTTTTCCAAACTTAATGACTCTGTGATTTATGATTTATAATATTTATTATAAATAGCTATAAAGAAATAAACTTTAGTAGATACATATAAAAATACATGTTCTCTAATATAATATATCATATATAAAGACATAAACGTTAGTAAATAAATACAGATTAAAAATATGTGCTCTCTACATAATAAATACCAGATAAATACCACCAAATAAACTTTAAGCATCCAAAAGTCTGGAGTTACCTTGGCTGTGATGTTTGCTTCCTGTTGCCACCTCGTGGGCAGAGTAAGGAACACAAGGAAAGAAGCCAGGGTAACATAAAATGAAATCCCACAGAAACTGTGAAGGAAAGCATTTAGTTTGCCTCCTCTGACAAGGCGCACTGCTGTCTAGGCCTTCAATTTTCATCTATTTAAAAGAACAGGAGAGGCCTGACAGCAAATTATAACTTAGTTACCAGGAATTTTGTGCTCCTTTAAAAATTTTGTAATGAACTATGTTTACTTAGCTAAGGAATATCTGACTCTGTTACTTTAGCTGGTTTTAATTTAGATGTGTGTTGGCTGAGTGTCAGTAGAAGACCCTGAGAAATTACCTCACCAACCTGCAGAAAGGAACTCAATGGGCCCATACCCCTTAGAGAACTTAATCAAAAGTTGAAGAACAAAATTCAATAAAGGATTGTTTAATGCTGTCATATAACTAGAGATTAATTAAATACCATAGAACAAGAAAGATATCTTGAGAGAGTTAAGGAGTCAAAGACCTATACACCCCAGAAAACTTGATTAATACATTGCAGGTGCAGTAAAGGAGCCACTTTGTAGGCTTCTACAGCCCAGGAAACTTAATCAGTAGTAACTGTCCAACCACGACAGCAAATGTAATAAAATACAAGCACTGTTTACCTGGATAAAACTTGGCTTATTCATTTTTTAAAAAAGATAGATGAGATGTTCTGGTGGTAATTAAGAAGAACAAAACACCTATACCACAATGCAACAAATTGGGGGGTTTTGGGAGTGTCTATAAAAAATGTTGGATGCTATAGTGTATATAAATGACTGAAAATTCTTTTTTCTTTGAATATGTCTATGGCAAATGAATTCCCAATATGTTCCCAATTTTGACTCAAAATTATTACTAGGAATGTTCATCTCACAGGTTTTTGCTGTTAGATTTAAAACTCTTTGTTTCAGGCCTCCAGGTGGCCTAATGTGATTTTCAGGGCACATCAAAATTTAAAAATTTTAACTTCTAGGATTTGAAAAACTGCAGCATACTTGTGAGAAAACCCTAACCAGACAAAACAAAGAACAAAGAAAATGGTCACACATCAGGCATAAAAATTTAAAAAGGAATTCTTGGAATGTTTAAAGATCTGCTGCCACTACAATCTGCATTCAGATACTTTCTCATTTTCTTCCTTAGCATGAAATATTTAACACCAGGGTCTGAAACTTTCTTCCATTACAGATTTTTCCATGTGAAAACAAAACAATACACACACACACAAAAAAAAAAAAAAAAAAAAAAGTATTTACTGCGTTTCTGTGAATATTCACTGGAAGAGGCCACAATATGCAGCAGAGTCTGTCCATCTCTGTCTTTCTGGTTGATCCTATCCTTCAGCTCTGGTCTCCAAGTCAGCAACCAACTGAAGAGATGGTTCTTTGCTGAAATGATAAAAAAAACCACTTAAACAAACAGATCTTGGGGTTTTCCCCCTTTGGAGTGGCAAGATGCAAATCTAAGTTTGACTCATGACTCTACTACACACAAAGAGACTGCTGCTCCACACTGAGATGGGGGAAAGAAACACTGTACCTTTTTTAAAGCTGACATATTTGGGTTACAAAAGACCCATACTAATCTCACTTTTGCTTCAAAACACAGAAAAGAACAATTATATTAGGTTTCCACCACTATCAGGCATGGGTGATCAAGGAGAGTGTTTACAATATTTCTAAAAGAGTGCTTTATTGGCATGTGCAAGGTTATACCTAGATGACCTGACCTGAACCTTTGGGACATTTTTTTTAATTTAAAAAAGGTCCAGCTGTCAGTCCTCTGATAAAAGCCAGCATTGTTTTATTTTAGCTGCAGATGCCACTCACTTGCTTTGATACACAGTCTGATAACAGCATGCAGTGGATACAGCCCGATGGACTCAGCCTTGGCCCCAATGGAAATCAGCCACTTGACTAACTCTGCTACTTCCTGCAGCTTCTCACCGTGACCATACAACTCAGAAGTCTAGCAGCAAAGAGAACAATTACAACACATTATTTTTACATACACAAAAAGCATTTTTTTCCAATATTTTCTATATTTTCATGACAAGAATCAGTAACACAACAACAACCAAGCCATAGCCGCTGTAAAACGGAACTATTTATTTCATAGGCATACACAGAATGGCTTGGATTGGAAGGGACCTTAAATACCATCTAGTTTCAAACCCCTGCCACAGGCAGGGACACATTTCACTTCACCAGGCTGCTTAGAATTCCATTCAACCTCAAACACTTCCAGGGATGGGGCATTTACAACTTCCCTGGGCAGCCTGTTCCAGTGCTTCAGCATCCTCTGAGTAAAGAATTTCTTCTTGATATCTAATCTAAACCTACTGTCTTTCAGTTTGAATCCATTTCCCCTCTTCCTGTCACCATGTGCTCTTGTAAAAAGTCTCTCATCTTTCTTGTGGGCTCCCTTCGGGTACTGTAAGGCCACAATTAGGTCACCACAAAGCCTTCTCTTTACCAGGCTGAACAATTGCAATTCTTTCAGCCTTTCCTCACAGCAGAGGTGCTCCATTCCCGTAATCATCCTGGCAGCCTCAGTCCCAACAAACTGATGTCAAGAATAGTGTGGCCTTCAGGACCAGGGTGGCAATGGTCCCTCTGCACTTGGCACTGGTGAGGCCACACCACAAGTCCTGTGCTCTGTTCTGAGCCACTCACTACAGGAAAAACATTGCGGCGCTGGAGTGTGTCCAGAAAAAGGCAATGGAGCTGGTGAAAGGTTCTGGAGCACAAGTCTGATCAGGAGAGGCTGAAGGAACTGGGATTGTTTAGCCAGGAGAAAAGGAGGCTAAGGAGAGACCTCACTGTTCTCTACATCTTCCAGAAAGGAGGCTGCAAGCCAGTTGGGAGTTGGTCTCTTTCATCACCTTCCAGGTGAAAGGAGGAGAAATGGCTTTAAGCTGGGTCAGCAGAGGTTGAGATCTGACATTAGGAAAAAGATTTTACTTAAAGAGTGGTTAGGTGCTGAAATATGTTGCCCAGGGAAGTGGTGGAGTCACCAGCTCAGGGAGTGTTCAAGAGGCATCTGGATGTGGCAATTGGAGTTTAGGGATCATTATAATGCTGCTGTGTTGATTGTGAAGGTCTCTTCCAACCTTGATGATTCTGAGAAACTACACAGCCTGAGCAAAAGCCAGCTGAACTTAAAAAGTATGCTCTAGCAAGGACTTAATGAACATGAAGCGCAGTCTACAAAGGGTACAGCAGTATAGGATACTCTGGAGGTGTGCAGCAGAAGCTAAGATGGAAATTGAGACAATATGCCAGAAGGATCAGGACATGAGGAGGTGGTCGGAAACAGTGTTCAGACAAAACTTCTCCATGTGTGCCAGTCATCTTTTTAAATAGCAGCCTCCACACATGCTTCCAACATTTACAAATAAATCTTTTTTCTCTAATACTTCATGCCAAATTTTGACTGGCAAGAAATACTCTTTGAGCACAGTTATCAAACCAAAATACAACAGATTATAGGCAGAATGTAGGAGCAGCAGAAGAAGTTTGAGTTGTCAGAAAGCCACATTTTCTAATTTTTGCAAAGGAGGATCAGTACTTTGGGATCTTTCATCTTGATTCTTTCAGCCTTCCATGTGTACAACAAACCCCCTAAAACAGGTAAGATTGGTTGGGCCAACTCAACAAAAAAGGGCCACACTATTTTGTAAAGCCTGCCCATTTTTCCTGTCTCAATGAGGCATTTTGCTTTGCTGGAAGATACTTAACTAAGACACTCTGCATGGGTCTTCTGCTGTGTTTCCAGGCTTCATGGCCAGTGTGGAGTTACTGTGCCAGCATTGGCACAGCACACCTGCCGAATGATACCCAACCAAGACATGCTTGCATATATCCATTCCCTAATTCTTCCACTATCTCTAAAAACAAGCTTGTGAGGAGACGTGAATTAATATCCCTTGCATTACCCTCAAAATTACTCCTGCTCACTGTCAGGTGCCTAACTGAAATACAATTAAGGTAAAAGCACCAATTTTAAATTATTATGACCAAAGTAACGCAAAGACTGTAACAGCCAAATGGCAAATTCTAGTGTTTGGTCTAGTATTATGACCAAAGTAACACAAAGACTGTAACAGCCAATGGCAAATTCCACCAATACGACTCAGACCTGTGGCAGCAGCTCTCTGGCCACAGAGAGCAATGTACAACCTTCTCAGGCATTGTGAGAAGATCAGAGAAAAGAATGATAAACAATTCTTATCTTCGCTTGCTGCACCTGTTGTTGTGAACACATGGAATGTGTTATGGAGATTTGTTTACCAAAGGGTGGCTTCTTAATTGGCCAGTTGTGATGGTGTTTAGATGGAACGACCAATTGGGTCCACCTGTATCATGAGTGTCTGTAAGGGGAATGAATTTCTTAATAAGTACAGAATAATAAAGTGATTCATCAGCCTTCTGAGAATCATGGAGTCAATGCTAATTATTACCTGGCTGAGGGCCTGTGGCCACATAAACCTTTGTGAGAAACAGCAAAGCCTGATACTGAGAAAATTCCTGGGAAGCACGAGAGGAAGTACACACTATCTGAGAACAGGAAAGGCATCCTGTTTCTTCGAAGCCTGCAAACCTTGAGGAAACCAACAAACTGTTAGGCTGACAGATTTACTACAGGCCTGCAGCTGGGTTGCATGCAAAGGACTGAACAAAGATTCTCACACTAAGCGTATAAATACTGTCTTAACTATGCAATAAACAAATTCATTTTGCTCTCAGCTCGTGAGTCTCGCATTCATACATCACCAAACCTTGCCAGAGAGTTAATAGCAAGCAGAGATACTACCATTACTACAGCTAATGTCTTCTAAAGTTCCTCTCAGGAAAGACACTATAATAAATATAGAAATTCTTTACTGTGAGGGTGGTAAGGCACTGGAAAAGGTTGCCCAGAGAAGCTATGAGTGCTCAGTCCTGGCAGTGTTCAAAGCCAGGTTGGATGGGGAATTGAGCAACCTGTCTAGTGGAAGGCGTCCCTGCCCATGACAGGGGGGTGGAACTAGACAATCTTTAACATCCCTTCCAACCCAAATCATTCTAGGAGTCAATGGTAAAGCCCAATGGAATTTCTCAATTTCTTACAAACACTGTGAGATGCCTTTAGAAAGCTGGTATGTCGCTGGTATGGAAACTGGCTGCTCCTGAGCTGCAGAGCTGCTGAATTCCCAGCAGCTCCGGGCTCACAGCCTCCAACTACACCTTGCTAATACTAATACACCTTGGAAATATTAAATGTCATTCAGAAATATTACATTACATGAAGTTAAATTTTCAAACAAATTGATTATAAAGTATAAAAATATAACATCCATGTATTATTTTTCATTTTATTTTTCTTGGTTCAAGATGGAAGATCTCTCACTAAAGTTATTAGGAAGAAAAGAAATAGATACAAGGAAAAAATAAAAAACATGAACTTACCTCAAAGAGATTCTTCAGAGATACCTGGTTAACTCTGAGATCACGGGGCAATTCTTGCTTCTCAGACAACAACAACAGACAAGACTGAAAAAAAAACCCCAATCATTAATGCTCTTATAAACACAGTTAAAACTTTGTTTTTTACTTCCTCAACAGATCTTGTTAGAAAGGCAGCACAGACTAATGATATTTCAGATCTTTTTGTAACATGACAACTGAATCTCAGTTTCTAATTTGCAACTGAATTAATGTAATATACAACGGAGTGTAGGAAGTTACAAATGATGAAAGTTTCCTCGGAAATAAAAACATGTTTAAAAAGTTAGGCCCTAAAAGATTCTCCAATACTTGAAATACTTCCAGTGCTTGGAAGTAACCCTTTGCTTTAGGAATGGACCTTTACACTGGGGACAAGACTGTCCAGCTAACACCAACATCTCAAGCAGAAAGGAAGAAATGAATATTGTATCTTCTTCTGCTTTCTTCCATTTGCTCAGTTTCTCTAAAAAACTTTGCCTTGCTCCTTGGAAACCCACCTAGCTTCACCAGAAGACAAGGGAAGGACTATGGATGCCATCTACCTGGACTTCTGTGAGGCCTTCAATACAGTGCCCCACAAGAGCCTTAGCTCTAAACTGAGGTGGTATCAGTTTAATGAATGGACTGCTGGATGGATAAGGAATTGGCAGAATGGCTGCATCCAAAGAGCTGTAGTCAATGGATTAGTGTCCAAGTAGAAACCAGCAGTGAGTGGTGTCCCTCCAGTGCCTGTAGTGGGACCAGTACATTCACTGTCTTCATTAATGACATTGCCAGCGTGACTGTGAGGTGCCTTCAATCGCTCAGCGAGTTTGCAGATGGCACCAAGCTGAGTGATGCAGTTGATAATGCTCATGGGAAGGACTGACATCCAGAGGGACTATGACAGGCTTGAGGAGCAGGCCCATGGGAAGCCCAGGAAGTTCAACAAGGCCAAGCGCAAGGTCCTCCACCTGGGTCAGGGCAATCCCCAGTATCAATACAGACTGAGGAAGAAGGACCTGTGGCATAATGGTGGATGAAAAGTAGGATAAAAGCCAGCAAAGTGCAGTCGCAGCCCAGAAAACAAACAGGATCCTGAGCTGCATTAAAAGTAGCATGGTCAGCAGGTCAAGGGAGGTGACTCTACCTCTCTGCTCTGCTGAGACCAACCTGGAATGTTACATGCAGCTCTGGGGTCCCCAGTACAGAAAAGACATGGACCTGTTGGAATGAGCCCAGAGGAGGGCCACATAATGGAGTAACTCTCCATCCCCCAATTGGATGGGGATGGAGCCACTCTCCTGTGATGAAAGGCTGAGAAAGCTGGGGTTATTCAGCCTGGAGAAGGTTTCGGGGAAAATTTACTGCAATAACATCAATACAAAAAGGGGGCTTTGAAAAAAGAGTTTTTAACAAGGCCTTTGTGACAGGACAAGAGGCAATAGTTTTAACCTGAAAGAGAGTTTGTTCTCATTGGACACAAGGAAAAAAATTTTTATGATACAGGTGGTGAGGCACTGGAACAGGCTGCCCAGTGAAGCTCTGAATGCCCTATCCTTAAGAGTGTTGAAGGTCAGGTTTGGCCAGCCTTTCAGCAATCTGATCTAATGAGAGATGTCCCTGTCCAGAGTAGGGGCTTGGATGGGGCATGTGGGGCTCCAGTGAGTCCCTAGCTCCAGTGTGAGTTCTCCACACGCTGTGGTTACTGTCAGAAGCCTCTTCCTTCATGGTCTCTCCACAAGCTACTCTGCCTAAGGAGAGTGGTGGTAAAGTGGTGGTAAAACAGCTTGAACTTTACCTTATTTGTAAAAGTTATCAGTGTTGGATAGAGAAGGGAAGGTCACACTGCTATGGTCTTGAGGAATGCTGAGACCAGCCTGACTCATCAATCCCAGAGTTACACGTTCTGAGGATGTGAAAAACAGTTTCCTGACAGAAACTGGTACCAGTGACGACACAGCAAAGTTCCTAATAAAGGAACCAACAGGTGATACTACTGATAACTTATCTAAAGCTGCTAAGCTGACACAGCCAGCCTAGAAATACATGACTGACAGTCCCTTTACAGGACAAAAGCACAGTCGCACTTTTTAAAAGAAGGGTCTTCTAACATATCCCTTCCTGCATGTGTGCGGAGATTCCTCCCTTGAGTGGAGACTCCCCTCAAGGCTACTCCTGGAGGCTGAGCAAAAGAGGTTTGCTCATGGCCACTGGCATGGGTGAGTAACATCAATCTCTACTCAATAACAATTTTGCTATCTTTAATACCAATGCTTTACTATTGCTTCAATAAATAGTACGCTATTATAGAGTGTATATATCATTATACAATATTTACTAACTGTTATAACTATCTGTACTATGTAGTAAATAATTCTGATTAAAGTTTTTTAGTCTGATCATTATCATAAATTTAAATAAGTTATTAATTTTATTAATATATATATTTGATTTGCCAGCCTTAATCCTGTGGGGCAAAGTCATATAAAGGCTCAATTACACATATATTATCCTTTAAACATAAACCATTCACCAGGTCTGGGAGTACGGTTGGATCCAACAGCATCTAGGCTCTGAGGAGTTTAGAAAGCAAGTGGATTCTGTCTGAACCTTACTCAACAGGAGGGTTTCCCTGATAAACCTCAACTGAACCTTCCATTTTGCCTGTGACAGGCTGCAAAGGAGCCCCTTGCTCTGGGCCTGGAGCACCTCCTCCTTCTCTACCCCTGGGGCTCACAAGGCTGTTTCTCTCTCTTTCCCCCTCACTCCCCCAGGCAGGGCTTGGCCCTTTTTAAAACACACTTTCTCTGAGGCACCACCACCTTGGCTGAGCCATGCCCTAAAATAGGGCCGTCGGAGCCAGATGGAAGTAGTGACACAGCTCCGGCCACTCCTCGCTGGCCCTGCTGCCAGCACCTCACCAACAACATCCCATACAGGTGCAACTGTGACAATGATCAATTTTTTCCACAGCTGAGAGAGGACTAAAATAATTTCAGACAATCCACCTTCTGATTTTTCTAAATTATCTGGTTTTGCTCAACAACCATGTATACTTCCACTGAGATGCTCCTTTATTGTGGGTCTTTCACAGACAGTTTCAAAAATCCAGTTTGTCATACAGAAGGGAAAGTAAAACGGACCACAAATAAATTTGTATTTTTTCCCCTCTAATTTGAATATTAGTGAATTGAATAGTGACTCTAGGTGATACTATAAGAGAGACAACAGACATCAGCAAGAGACAAGCAGAATTTCAAGTCCATCATACCCCTTTCAGAAATGAGTTTCAGAAATTATTAATCACTAAAAGCATTCTCCCAAGTCTTAAAAATCAAGACATTTGAACCAGACAGCAATACATATTCACAGTTTTGGCTTTCAAAGGTAACAAAAACTTATGCTGAAGTGGTAAGACATGAGTGCCCAACACGCAGTGGGAGGTGACATGGTGACACGGTGACACACTTACCCGCCACTTCCCTTTCTGGGCCAGCCTTTCTATCACTGCTTGCCAAATCAGTGCATTGAAATGTGCTCTGAAGATATAATTATATGCAGGGTAGAAAGTTGATGGCAAGATTTTTTCATCTGCAAGAATAAGCAATAGAGAAAAATATTTGTTATACACAGCACTTCAAAGGTTGGAGTGTCCAACTAAATTACTTCATTACACAGAGATCATTTTAGCACTGGTTAATACCCAGGGGATTGCCCAGTGAGGGCTTAAGAAACACTGGTCACCCAACTGATTCAGCACCTGTTTAGGTGTGGCCAGACTTCAATTAAACAAGGGGGAAAAATTAATCCCTGCTCTCAAGAACCACCTCAAAGCTCCACGGCATTGTGAACCTCATGGCAATTCTTCCACTTATGGGTCAATCAGCTACTGACTCTGCAACCATGAATAAGGGCCCTAGTGTGGGGCTACAGGCTCAAGAAAAGGCAGCAGAGGCACAACCTGAAATCTCCTGACATGCCTGTAGGCCCATCAGAGAAAGCATATTAAACAGACTAAAAAGCAAGTAGAGGAGGAGAGCCTGAGGAGAGAGGGCAGGGAGACAGATGATGGATATTGCTGAAAAACACTCGTACAATGCCATGGGAAGGCCACATTTCCTCTTTTCATTGCTGTCCATCACTAGCTGTGGGAAAGCCCTCCACACTGAAATTGTAACAAAGTTTAAAGTGCCTATCTTCTAATTATTTACAAATCTACCTAGCTAAAAGAAAAGCAGGGTGGTCCGGACAAAACCCACTTAAAGCCTCTGGGATCTGGAGCTCCAAATCTTCAATCTTGTCTTCCTGACTGTAAATTTTGACCTTTTCTAACTATTCCATAATTGACATGTTCCCGTCCCTGCACTGTTTTGAGACTGTTGGTGTCTGCTGTATGCAAACTGGACTAAGACCACCACACCCTCAGTATATTCCTAATCCTCAAATAGGCCTGACACACTGAAGGATCAAAGGAATGATCTCACAAAGGACATGCTACTAAGTGTCATCATCACTACCAAAAGTCTCTTAGAAAAATTAAGGTCTTAATTTGAGCTTACCATTGACACTTATGAAGATTCCTGCTATAAACTCAGCAATTTGAGTTTGATCTGAAGAAGAATTCAATAGAGCCAGACCTCTGTGGAACATAGAAACTGCCTCATTAGACTTTGATAACATGATGAATGAGTGGCCAGCTCTATAATAAGCCTGGAAAAAAAAGGAGAAAAAAGATGTTGGGGAAATATTCTGAGATATTTACTACCAAAAAAAAAGTTGTTGTTTTATTTTTTTTAATTCTCACATTATGTTATAATAATGACATGTAGTACTATTTCCACAGCTTCTTATACATAGATCAAAAAAAAAAAGTGAAATAAACTATTTTATTCTAATTCCTTGGAATTCACAACATGTTACTAATATTATCACAGATACTAAAAGTGCAATCCTGAAATTCAAAGCTTGGAAAATAACTACAGGATAAAGGCCTACTTTCAGCAGCTGTATGTTAACCTCCTCTGGACAATACTGAGGTTTTTTTGTCACAAGGTCCAGAATATATATTTATGCTTCTGCGTCACTGCATTTTGCAGTATTTCTTTCCCACAATCAATATATTCTTCAGCCAACAGCACCTGAACGTGTTTATATTCACTCTGAATTAGATTGTACCAGCCCAGAGTCACAGTGGAGTTAATTTGTTCAAATCAGATAACTGACATGTTGCGACACAGCAGAAGTTAAATGGGCATTTGGATGCAATTTTACCGTATCTAAATAAAACACGTTCTACTAAAGGCTCCAGGAGTCTTTAGTGGTTAGACCAGAAGACTGTTTATTGCACATAAAAGCCAATCAAAGAGTAAACTCTGTATCATAAATACTGTACAGCTCCTACTTATTCCTAGCTACTCGAGTCAAGGTGTACTTAATCAATGTGTATTTAATCACAAGCCAAGTGTAATGTATTGTTCTGTCCACTGGAAATACAATATGACCTCGGTCACCAAGTACCACTCCCAGGAACTGGAGACTTATTAACGTGTAACCCTTGTTTGGGATACTGGTAGTTACATTTCTTGAAAGCATTGGTACAGAGAGAACCAGCATCTCCTGGTGCAAAAGGGAGCTGCTTCATTTCATAAAAATACTATTACAGCTGTGACTCTGATGCTTATGTGTAGAATCAAACACCGATTCTGGAATTTTATGCTGTATTTACTCATCATGCCCCAAAGCAAAAACACAATAAAAAGAAGATCATGATACCAATATTAAATAAAAAATAAAATAAATTTTAAAAATAGAAAGGAAGGTATGCAAAAACTGCCAGCTTAAGCATCTGAATACCTTAACATACTCCGGATCCCACTGTAAGCTTTGGTGGGCTAAAACCATTGAATCCTTCCATTTGCCCAGGCAGTACAAGGCAGTTGATTTGTTGCACAACAGCACAGCTATGTCCCGGGAACACCTAAAGATATGGTTTTAGCATTACTGTTTATTCTCTTGGAAAAGGATCATACTTTATAGTTAGTGATATGAATAAATTTAAAAACTGACACGTATCACCCACCTGACAAAATAAGAGGTAAAACATGTAGTTGTAGATAATAAAGATAATTTGAATGAATATTGGCTATAAAATGTCTTAGAGACATCCTAATGATACCTTAGTGAATACCCATAGTGATAACCTGGTGTCTTCTGAAGCAGAAAGCCAAGGCACTGGAATAATGAAGTATGAGGATTTAGCAAGAGTTCAGACCACCTTGATACAACTACATATGGCTCAGTGAAAGCCAGCAGCCAGGAATGGGGGAAAAAAGACCCATGAATGGAAGCTGTGGGATGCAAAGAGTACTAAACACATTTTGGTCACCAAAGAAACAACCTCAATGCATTTTAGTGTATCACCACTTGGCAAAGTCAACAGAAAAATCCACATTTAAAATAAATGAGTGGCCGGTGTTAAATTAGGTTAACAACAGTGTTAATATACAGGAGTAATGAATTTTTAATAGTTAACATAATACTCAACTATTTAATCATTAATAACATTACCAACTTATATTAACTGATGAAAAGCACTTAAAAGTGCAGCTGGAAAGAAACACCCATAGAAATCTTCTGCTGAAAAACTATTTTTAACAAGTCACAGAATACTGAGAATGACCCAATAACAAGAACAAAGTAACCTGCATGAGTCATTTTACAGATAATCAGATGATTCATGTAACAACAGGCCAGCACGTGGCAAAATCACAGCATTTGAGCCTTAATTTATAATTGATATTTATGTAAAAATATTCAGATTTAAGTCACTAATTAATCTCCCACATAAATGTAAGGAACAGAATAAATATAAAATTAGTACACTAAAGAGCGTGAACAAAGATACAAGAAAATCAAGTGTTAGGTCAAAAAACAGAGTTTTGAATTAACTGTGCAACTGTACATATTTACATATTGCAGGCTTGTCTTATGGTTTACATCTCATAATTCAAGAATACTTACGGGACCCATTGCATTAAATAACCAAGTGTTTGTAGAGCTTCATCATAGTTTTTGATGGCCAAAGAGTAATTTCCATTTTTAAAATCCTGGTTCCCAGCTTGCCTCTTCAACTGTGCATATGTCATGGGATCCATGCTAAGGAAAGCAAAAAAAGAAAGAAAAAAATTAATCAAACAAAAGCACTGACTTATGAGACATTTCTTTCCCTAAAATTGACTTAAATTTTCATCTTAGTTTTTGTGTATTTGAAAGGGAAGACAAAAGAGAACATCTTCTTTGTTTCCTGCAGTTGGACTAGAAAAATAGAGCTCTGGTGACAGCCTCATTTTTGTTGTCGATGCCTCCTCAACTTTTCATCTACTTTTTAATAAACTTCAGCTAACCAGATCTACCACTGGTATGCATTTTTGTTTCAATTTTTATCCTCGGGTCTTAAACTGTATCTTTTAAATTAGGATTCCAAATTATTTCAATGTGTGAGCACATACTCAATGCAGGAGGAAATATCTGAGAAAACACGGTATTTATATGCTTAAGAAATACATGAAGCTATACATTTCATTTAATATAACACAAAACGCATTTGCTTGCTTTTTTTTAATGAGTTTTTTATCCAGGTCCTCTGTCTACATACTCAACAATCCAATGCATACAGAACTGCTTAGAAACTTAATTACTGCAAGAAAATATTGTAACATAGTATGGTAATAGTGCTTGAGGACCTTGAATCAGACTTAAGACAGTTATTAAAATGAATACAGGAAGTGGCCAGAGAAAACAAAGGTTGAAACTAGCATCAACTGTAACTTACTGAAAAACTATTTCATCCTTAAAATTCTAAAATCAGCGTCGTTAGAGAAAGCTAATCACATGGTCAAGCAGCTGGATGAAAGAAACAAATGCAAGAGGAAAAGCAGCTACATGTATGAGAAACAGCACCCAAGAAACAGACAAGAGAAATATCCAGTGCTAAACTGCTGTGTAGAATCCATTACCTGTAAAAACCTGTACGAATCTCACAAACCTCAGTGCAATTAAGTAAGATTAATTCACCAAATAGGAATGCAGAGATTTACTTATTATTAACAGGCCTGTAACAAAATCCATAAAATCTGCAACCTTTGCTACCTGATAACAAAATGTCAAAGTTTAGTCTGACAGGTAGCTAAACACCACAGAAAACTCAGCTCACTCCCCCACTCCCTGAATGGGATGGGGGAGAGAATTAGGGGAAAAAAAGTACTCAGCAACTACTAAAACATTGGAGGATTATCAACATTATCCTCATACTAAATCCAACACACAGCACTGTACCAGCTACTGAGTAGAAAATTATCCCAGCTGAAAGCAGGACTAAAACATGTGCAAGATCTCTTGGCTACAGAGCAAACTAGATATTTTTAAGTATATGAATTTACAGACAAAGCAAGAAAAATTACTGATGTATTTTTTCTGCAGTACTCCTCAGGATGAGGCTGAAACAGCAAGAATCAGTGCTGTCTTGTGTGCACAGAGGCATGGTGAAGCACACTACAGATAGCACTGTACTCTTGCATTTATCCAAGCGCAAAAAGCGCGTGTCAGGCCCACAAGTGCACTAAGCAGATGGGAGAGCAGCAGCCCACAACTGAGAAGGCAACAGCAGAAAAACCAGGTGAAACCGTAAAGCTCAGACCTGCACTGCTTCAGAATGACTGGGAAATGACCTGTCAGAAGTTACACCTTAACTAAACAAATAAACATTCCATGATGATGTCTGTAATTGAGCCATCAGCTCACTAATTCCAAGGAAGCACCAAGAACAGATGAAATCCTGGATAAAAACTAAACTCAAGAGAAAGAGGTCCCAGCTACTTGGGGAAGGCATGACAACCAGTCATACTAGAGGGGTAATTTTTACATTTATCCCAAGCAAATTCAATCATCACTTTATTGAGCAATGTACATACAGTATATACTTTAAAAATACTAGTTTTCCAGAAAGCAAATCAAGTGTACTCATAAGATATTCAGAACTTATTTTACACTGCATGGTATGAGCATTATTAAGGTGAAAAAAAGGAAAATAATAGAGCAACAAAACAAAGGAAAAAAACAAATACTAAAATACGGTTCTACCTCATCTTTTGTGTAATTCTTTCAGATTTCAATTCTTTATCATCAGGAAGTTTGACAAATTATTTTCTCAAGAATAATACCAAAATAGGTCAGCTACACAGGAGTTTTTTCAAGTAGGAATATACATGAACTGGTGGTTTTCCAAGTTACAGCTTAATTTCAGGTTTTTTCTTTTTTTAAAGAAAGCTATGCTTCTACTCAGTGTAATGTTTTTCCCCAGAATTATATTTTTGTCTTACTTTCCTTTTGAACATACTAGAAGTACAAGTACAAATAAAAGGTATTCACAAGTTATTTAAAAAAAAAAAATCCACAGTACAGCAGAAGCAGCAATGAGCATTTTAAAAGGACTTTCCAACGTGTCCTGGGCTGATGAATTTTGGAACTGAACTCCCTGTTTCAGATCAGAAGGCAGTATGCCCTCCTCTTTCCAGGCAGCAGGAATTTTCACCAGAACACAAGTTCTCATCCTTTTCCAGAACTGGAGTTTCCCAGCCAAAACTTCAAACTGTAGATCATATAAATAACTGGGGTGTCTGCTGTGGGCTTTAGCAACTATACCCAAGTTTACAGACCAGAGAGACACACTGGACATGCAGACCTGACATCTAAGTTAATGATCCAAAAGAACTGCTGTGCAGACTAGCACAGCATGTCTTGCTATTGCCCAACATCTTCCTGCAGCATCAACAATTTTAACTCAAAAGCAATGGACTGAGGGCCTATTATGTAAAGTTTATCAAGCGTGAGGATCATTAAACAAAACTGTTGTCTATTACTTTGCCTGAACTGGCACAGGTGAAAGACACAGCTGTATCTGGATACAACTATAAAAAGATTTTTGGCGTGAGTGCTGTGGGTTAACCCCAGTGGGCAGCTAAGTGCTTGCATGCTCCCACCCCCAGTGGGATGGGGAAAGAGAAAAGGAAGAAGTAAAACCAAAAAAAATTGTAGATCAAGATAAAAATTGCTCAGTAACCAAGAGAGACCTGGAAGAAGAGAGAAAGATAACGGAAGTGATGCAAAGGCAATCATTAACCACCCCCCTGACATGGAATAATGCCCATGTTCCCAAGACAGGGAAGGCTAATCCCCCTAAGTCCCCTCCTCCCCATTACCATTGCTGAGGATGATGCCACATGGCATCCCTTCAGTCAGTTTGGGTCATCTGCCCAGCTGTGTCCCCCTCCCAACCTCTTGTGCCCCCCAAACCTATCCACTGGGAGGCCAAGTGAATAACAGAGAAGGCCTCAACACTGTGCAAACACTGCTCAGCAATAGCTAAAACATCACTGAGCTATCAGCATTGCTTTGCTCACAAATTTAAAGCACTATACCAGCTACTATGAAGAAAATTAACTCCTTCGCACCCAGACACATGTTGCCTGCATGAAGCAGGGATTTCTCCTAAGCTATGGAGTCTACGAAACACATAAAGGTATGGGGACACCCTAAGGTCTGGGAGACCTTTCCCAGTGCCTTGTTGAGACCTTATCATTCACAGAAATAAAACAAAAACAAAACAAACAAAAAAAACCCAAACAGACAACATGATTTACTCTGTTTACTTTTTTTATGACTCCTGAGACCACCAGCACAAATGTCACAACAAAATGAAGCACATTAATTTTTACTCACAGAATTAAACCAAAAGATTATACAGTTAAGTTGGAAACAATCTACTCCAAACTCTACTGCTGCCAGTGGTCAAAATTCCCATTTACTTTAGGTGTCATCAACTCTTGTGTTACTGTGCTGGTCAGTGTCCCACTGAACTGCTTCAGTCAGACTGCTGTCAGAAGCAGGGAGCTTTAGAGTGGTTACAATGCTAAGTTTTGATTTCTCTTGCTTCAGAAGATAATTTTGAAAACACAAATGGAGACTGGCCAGAAAAGCTATTTGTCACTATTGAAAAATGTTGTGCTCCTTATGCCAGCTATGGGTCCCAAGAGGCCAGCTTGTGCTTTCCGAACATCTGAAGCTGCCAGCGCTAAAAACTTTAGAAATCTGAGAGTGAACCCAACCCTCTGGTTTTTCTGTCTGCATCTGCTTTACACATTTTAAAAAGAGAAACTGCATGACACTGTTTAATTCCCAGAAAAAAAAAATAGAAGGCCTTCACAGCCATGTTTTTAATTATTTTTGACTCTGAAAGTTAAGCCTTAAGGATCCATCCCTATGGCATTACTCAGTGGCAGGATAATGCTTTTATTCTCCAAGCACAGTAGATTTCTGTAATGCAAGGAACAAATGAAGTACAGCAATCTCAGGAGCTCTGTATCTGAATTAAAAGAATGGCGACAAATAAGAATCCTCCTATTTTCAGGAAATCTGACTTCTAAAGACTGTGCTTTTCTCAGTCCTATTAAGCAGACAAATCATTCCTTCTTCCTTGTTAACCCAAGAGGCAGACATTGCAAACTTGGTTGGAAAAGAAAAAGCCCAACAATGCATCTACACCGTGGATGAGTTACAACTAAAGACATTTCATCAGCATTCAAATAATTCATGTTTTCTTAACAGGAAACATCAGGGCTCCATTAGCTCTCCTTCAACGAAGTCATCCCGGCTCCAAGAGCAGGATGCCAAGAAAGGACTGTCATGTCACCCCTCCTGCTACACCCGAGGGACCCCTGCAGCTGCACGCCCACCACTGGCACCACTGGATGTGTGCAGGCAGCCCTGCAGTCACCCAGCAACAGGACATGCATTCAGGTCTTCCAAATGATACTTTGCTCATGACCTCACATATGTGAATGTCAGGGCAGAGCCAGTAAAAGAAGGAAAAACACAGGCCAAGAAGGCTGTAAGCGGCTGTAACTATGGCAGTGCTCTGCCTGATCGCCAGTTTTACCTGGTTTCCTGACAACAACAGCCACCAAAGACATATTTACAGAACACAGTCTCCTTTCAATGTATATAAGCCTAACCTTGACAGTGAAAAGCAGGGGGAAATTTACTTCTCTCAATTTTCCACTGCATGTTGAAAAGTCAAATGAGAAATCTGGAAATCACCTGTACTTTCAGAGGATGCCCTGAAGAAACAACAGAGACAAAAATGCAGAGCTTGTAACTGACCAGGCTACAAGCAGACACATTTGGAAATCTCATGAGGAAGAAAGGAAAGAAGCTGAGATTTAGACATGGACAACCTCATGGATCTGTTTAGTCTGAAAAAGGTCATAGTGGCATTTGTGATTATCTGAACAATACTTTAACTGAATGCTCAGACAGTATCTCATGAAGAGAGATATTGAAGAAGATGATGATGAACATGAAGATCTCATATTCAGCCCTTGTAAAATGTCAGCTCATGTTGGAGAAACTGGTCAACTCAAATGAAAAGCCTCCAATTTAGACAGCTTGTCATCAGACATCCCTATCATTAGGGATATATTCAGATATATAGATAGGGATAGCCTTATCTACAGATAGATTCTTACTCAGTCCTACAAAACAAGAAAAAAAAAAATTGTGTAAGAAGTCACCTTGCTAGATTTGTACCAGACCTTGGAAGTTCCAAAGACCCTTAGCTCCCAGTAAAAGCCAGCACCACTTGGAAAATAATGAATGAGATTTGGATTAGATTAGGGCAAGCAGAGCAGCATAGTGATAGCTTCTTATCAGAAGGATGTCCTGAACTCCGCACAAATTGGACCAAATGAAGCTTCCTCACTGCTTCTGGGCTCCACAGCCAGTCAGCATCCTATATGTCACAGAACTCCAAAGATAAAGACAGCATGCATCTCTGGAGCTGGGTGCCTCTAAAAAGGTAAAACCATCTCCCAGGTAAGTGAATAGAGAGAAATTTCATCAAGTTGCTTCAGTCTGAACTGGAGACCTGTACAACCTCCATCACTGGACACAAGCAACCCTCAACACCACTTGCAGAATTTTGGTTCTCTAGATACTCATCCTTTCTAAGTGCTCAGGCAGAAGCACTACTAAGGAAATTCAGGCTACTCTTCTGTAGCTTCACCTATGCAGCACCACACTGATTCATGTGCTTTCAAAAGATGTTAAATGGCTGGGGTGAGAGAGCACAGAGTGAGACAAAACATCCCAGCAGCTCTTCATTTTATACCAAGCTTTTCCTTGGAAATGTGCTCTGACTGATGATTGCAGGGCACAGACATTGTCAGAAACAAGACAAACATCCTTATCAACATTTGGCAAATACAGCCCAGATGCAATTAGCACAGATGTCTCAAAGGCCTGTTAACACCTCAAACACCTCATACAAAGCAGACAGGGAAGATTTGTGCAAGGTCTAAATGAAACAAGGGGTATAAGCAGAATGCACACAAGACTCTGGGCTAGGGCCCTGTTCTGGGCAGCGCTGGCCTGAATGACCTCCCAGGGTCCTCTTTTTTCAGATTACCACTGTATTTTGCTTTTTGTTTGTGGAAACTGTCAGAAAGGAACTACTAACAACCAAGCCCAGCCACCTGATGTCTCCAACCAAACTCACAGCTGAAACAGCTTGGCAGCTCAGTTGTTCTTCAAATGCATGACCATCAAACAGGACTACAGAAACAGGACCCAAACCCAGCCAGAAGTTGGGCCAGACCTGCTGACAAGCAGAAATCCATGCAAAACCTCAAGACGTGGACACTAAAATGTTACTAATCTTTAGAGCACAGATTTGTGGTTCACTTTCACACAGGAAATGTACTAGGCAAGTGACAAGTACTAAGGAAGTGACATAGCAAGGATGAACATCAGAAGCATGGCACCAGGAACAAGACAACAATTTTCACAAAAAGAGGTGGGTGCACACACCAGCTTTAGACCTGGGAAACAAGAGTTCCCAGAGGTGGGTGCACACACCTACTTTAGACCTGGGAAACAAGAGTTTCCCACCCACGGACAAGGCAACAGAAACCTGTCAGACCAATGTGATATTCCACGGTATGGAATATCCCTTTGGACAGTTCTGGTTAGCTGTCCCAACTGCATCCCCTCCCAGCTTTCTGTGCCCTCACCCAGCCTCCTCACTGGTGGGACAAGCTGAAAAATACTTGACTTAGGATAAGCACTGCTTAGCAACAGCAAAAACATCACTGTTTTGTCAACATTATTCTCATCCTAAATCCAAAGCACGGCACCATACCAGCTACTAGGAAGAAGATTAACTCTATCCCAGCCAAAACCAGACACCTCAGAACATCCTTCCTGCTTTCCTTGCAAGCTGAACTCAGGCCAAGCACATTTGACTAGCCTTCCCTGAAGACTGTTTCACAGCTTGCAGCAGCAACAGGTCTGGCCTTGCTCCACAGCACATCCTGTTTTGTTAACGGAAACAAAGAGGGTTCTTTGCCTTCAGCTTCAAATGATTCTTCCCTCTTTGTAACCTACCAGTAACAAGTCATACCTAGGAAACATATGGTTGAGCCATGTCTGGACTTTGCTTTTTCAAGAAACACATCTGTTTATACATACAAATACCTATGATTTCCAGTAAATGAAGGAAAGACTTGCACTACCCATTTTATATACAAAAACATTATGCAAAAACATGTTCAATATTCCGTTTGCACAGTGTCAACACAAAAACCACCAAAACCTCACAACAGCAGGAAAAGCTAATCTTTCTGTTTCTCTCTGAAACAACAACAGTCTTGAAATCCCTAATCTAGCTCAGCCATACAAGACCTAACTCAGTCCAAGAGGGAGTTGTTTACACTGCTACAGTTGTTTGCTCAGCCTGGCAATGTTCCTGTCATCATTATCCTGCTCTTCTTTTCACTGGTGTGGCCTCACCTTGAATACTACGTGCAGTTTTGGGCACCACAAAATAAAAAAATACATTAAGCTGTTAGAGAGCATCCAAAGGAGACCACAAGGATGGTGAAGGGAAGAACCTCTGTGGGGAGCAGCTGAGGTCACTTGGTTTATTCAGCCTGAAGGAGACCGAGGGGAGATCTCTTTGCTCTCTGTGACTTCCCCGTGAGGGAAAGAGGAGGGGCAGGCACTGATCTCTTCACTCTCGTGACTAGCAACAGGACTTGACGAAAATGACTGAAGCTGAGTCAGGGAAGGTTTACACTGGATATCAGAAAGAGGCTCCCCAGGGAAGTGGTCACAGCACCAAGTCTGTCTGAGTTAAGAAGCATTTGGACAACGCTCTCAGGCACATGGTGTGATTATTAGGGGGGGTGTGCTGTGTAGGGCCGGGACTTGGACTCAATGATCCTGATAACTTTCTTCCAACTCAGCATTTCCTATGATTCTACGACCAGGTAAGAGAAACGGCAACAAACAGCCTGAATACTTCCTTTGTATAGATTCACTGCAGAGGGTATTCACTCTGGAATGAGGTAAAAACAAACGAAAACCACCCCTAGACCAAAACACCAAGACTGCCCTAACATCAAGGTTTTCGAGCTTGTGCAGTTCACAGCCAATGCCTGACAAACTTAATTCCATGCTGGTAAAAAAAACACTGATAGGAAATACTCCCTCTGGCATGTTTTCATGGGAAAGCAAAGCCTCTTCCCATTTGCAATAAATCTGAAGTTAATTCTCTGTAAATCGCTAAAAAAAAAACCCAAAAGCCGGTGAGAGATCCTTCTGCATTTATTCTTCTGAAGCGCACACTGTGCTCAAACTAGTTTCCAGTTGAAAAAGTCTGTTTTGTTAAGTGACCACTCCACGACCTTGTACAAGAGTTTTGCTTTTCAGGGAAAGAATCCAAAACCACTGAAAACAATGCTTCGCTCCGGGCTATGCTAAAGGAGTTCTCCCTCCTCTCTTCAAGCACGGACACGGCATCCCATCTCCCCCAGCTCCTCCGCGCAAACCATATCAGGCCAACACACATTCCCAGATGCCTGGCCGGAGCAAGAACGCACTCTTCTCCTTTTCCTTCAACCACCCCACACATTCCCTGGCAGGCTTCCCAACCAGCACAGCCACCCCCGCTGCCCACACGCCAAATCCCGCACCCACGCTCCTGGTCGGGGCAGCACGTCCCCTCTCCGGAACTGCTCCAACACGCAGGAAGCTCCCAACAGCTCCGCCGAGATGGCAATGGGAAGCCACCCCCAAGAGGCCGCGGCTGCCCCCAAGCATCCGTGGAGCGGCGCGGGGGGCGCGGGCAGCTCAGCCCGCCGCACCCGCATCCCGCACCGAGCGGCCGGCTGCCCTCACCGGGGAGGGTGACGGGGCTGCAAGGGGCGGCTGCCGAGGAAGCGCACCCAGCCACCTACCTGCCTGCCCGCCCGCCTGCCCCCGCCGCCGCCGCCGGGGCGCTCCGCTTGTCGCCCTTAAACTCTCCGCCCCGCGTCCCGCCCCTGCCGCCCGCGTCACCGTGCGAGCGCGAGTGGGGGAATCGAAACAAATCCACGGCGCTCCGGGAATCGAAACGGGACCGCCCCGCCCGTGGGGGATGTGTCCCCCCCGTCCCGTCCCGTCCCGCGCAGGGAGTGGGGCGGCGGTGGGAGGTAGCGGGCTTCCATCTCCCCGCCGGAACGTTCGGGAAGTGGCTCTGGGATGGCTCTGGGCTCCCTCCGCAGCGGGAAGCCTACAGAGGGGCATTTTTTTAAAGACCTAGCGGTGCCTTCAGGATGCTTGGAAAGCCGGCGTTGGTGCGCGCCAGGGCACCCCCGCGTCCCGAGGCGCCGCGCTGTCCCTCCGGCTCCTCACGGCAGCCCCCGCTCCCAGGAAGCTGAGGCTCCTTGGGACTTCCACGGTGCAATGGTCACCTGGGGAGTGGAGGCTTCTCCTCCTGCGATGAAACAGTTCGCTAATTTATCGTTTCCCATGGTCTATTCATACCATAAAAAGTGGATCAATGAGTCAAAGATGAATACTTCGCAGGAGATCGTTCAATAATTCACCCCTCTGTTAACCACGTTTCTAATCAAGTTTTTCTCTGGCATTGAGTATTACTGCTTGCGCGTCTTCCTCTGTATCCGGGCTGGCTGGGACGGAGGAGTTAATTTCACTACCAGCAGCCCCCACCGTGCTGTGCTTTGCTTTGGGAGCTGAAACCAACATTACATTTCTTCTTCACCAGTGGGCTGGGAGTGGGCACGATCCTGGGAGAGGACATGGCCAGGACAGCTGGCCAAAAGGATATACCAGAACATGTGATGCCTATTCAAATATAAAAGCTAATAGAAAGGAGTAGTGTTGCCCGATCCGAAGAAAACACAAAACAACCGGAGTTGCTTTATGCGGTGCTTTATTGAGGGCCCGGGAGCCTGAGGACTTTCGTCCAAAGTCAGAGCCCCAAATTCGTGATAAAATCTACAAGGTTTATATACTTTTCTTAACATTATTGCTTCATTCGATTTACGTACATCGCTAATCAATTTTATAGATAAATGAAGATTCATTAGATACATCATGACATTTGTTAGTTAGCCAAAAGGTACATTCCATAGATAAGATTTAGTACATTTTCTAGATAATACATTCTTTTGATCTACTATGCACCAAACCTGGTATCATGCACTAAAGTTCACTTAAAGTTTACCGGGCCTACTGCAGCCTTAGCATAACTACTGCTACTCATGCTAACTATAGTATCGTTTCACTACTCTGGATACCTATCTATTAACCATAATATGATTTTTAATAATTTTCAACCTTCTGCAACAGTAGGAAGGTGAGGCATTCATTATTTACATTTGCCTTTCAGAGCAATCAATGCACATGCTGAAGCCCTGCTGCTTCCCAGGTCATGTTGCTTGCTGATGGGAGGTAGAGAACAATCTTTTGGAGTTTCTTACCACTACTTAAGCTTCCGTTTTATTAAACTGCCTTTATGTTGACCCACGAGAGTTTTCTCCATCTTTTTTCCTTTCCTCTCCATGCTGCTGAGGAGGGGAGTGACAGAGCAGCTTGATGGCCTCTTGATTTCCAGACAAGGTGAACCCACCACTGTCCTTTTGATGCCCAGTATGGCATCCGTACAAGAGTTTTGTGTGAAGTGTTCTATAGCTGCAGTGGCTATTCAGCATCAAGCTCCTATGCAGGTCACAGAGATTGTTGACTGCACTGCTTATCTCTTTATTTAGTTGAGCTTTAGAACACGTTAATAAAAGCAATGGCTCTGACCTTTGCTCTGGCGTTTCTGGCCTTGCCCGTCTGGAGGAAGTAGGTTATGGTGAGCATGAGGAAATATATATCCTTCTCCATACCTGGGACTAATGCAGATGGTTTTATTATGCAGGCCTCAGAGATGCTTGTTCATGCTTACATGAACTGGTTAATACTATTTATTAACACTGTTAGCATACTAACACTGTTAGCAAACACTGGTTTGTGGAATCCAGTGTGATCCTGATTGAAGAGAAGACAATTTTTGGATAAGATGATACTGAAATGTGCCCTGGCACAGCTGGTCCTGGGGTGGCAGGGTGTGTGGGAGGATTTGGGCAGGTTCCTGGGGCAGTTATCATCTACCAAATCCTGGAAATTCACACCTGAAGAGGCAGGTTACCCTGGCAAACTGACATGCACAAACTGGTAGAAAGGTGCCTTGCCTATCCCAGGAAAACCAGCAGCTTCTACTACTGTACTGGGTCCTGGCCTGTGCCTATGGAGCCGCAGTTCAGTACTCTCAGAGGAACGTCGTTGAGACAGGAACCCAAACAATAGCTACAATAATTCTCCCAGTACTGAGAAAAAAAAACAGTGGATGAAGAAAACAATGGCTCCATATTGTCAGTTAGTAAAGGAGGAGGAAGAATAAGAGGAAAGGTCTGAGCAAGAAGTCAATTCTTTGACAAATGATAAAAAATGGGCACTAATGTCTTCACAAATGGCTTGATCTGGAAGATGGGGTTTGGGCTCTTCACTAATGGTAGGAGACACGGGTTTTAATGTCTTCACTAAGGCCTAGGTCTGAAAAAAACAATCAGGTGTTGGAAGAATGGCTGTGGGGCTCTTTAGAAGAAGCAGGTGTTAGTGTCTTTGAAATGGGTCTAACATCTCTACAAACATCAAGCCCTGCAAATTTATTACAGAACCCAGGCAGTTTGACCCAAATTGAACTTCTGGACTTTAGGGTAATTGGAGAAATGGGTCTGCAACAGTTCTATTGCAGATCCCAGACAGTTTGAGCTTCTGATGGGTCCGCAGAACCCAAACAACCTGAGCCTCCAAACTTTTAGGGAAGATGACCATACAAGTTCAAGGCGGGGGGGAATATGTAGTAGGTGGTTCAGGAAGGCTGTACTTCAGCCAATCGTAAAAGAAGAGGGCAACATATGGTTGGGAGTTTAGGATTAGAGGAGGCTGCACCTTCAATACCTCAAGAGAGAGCCCAGGGAGTATGGCCCAGTGGACTCCCTCTTTATTCAAATAAAATTGCAAGACTCCTCTGTTTCCTTTGTGGACATTGGCTTTTCACATCATGCCTTTTCTGTACACAAATTGGAAAAATCAGTCAGAGGATTCATACAGGAAGCAGAAACTACCCAGTCCGTGACTTCATCAGAATTTCGAGATACGTGGGAAGATCGTGGCCACCAGACAAGTGAGTGGATTTCTGCCTGGCTGCTCCAGTGCTGGGATAACAGGGCAGCAGTCAGCAGCTGGAGAGTAGGGAAATCCAACAGCTGGGACCCTTCGCTAGAAACCAGAGTTGAGAGAGTGGAATAGAGTCAGCAATTTACAGTCTTTGGAGATGGTTCCTCTCAACTGTGAGAACAGGGTACCCATTCAAGGAAGATATTCTGAACTTGCCAGGAATGTGTACCCACCACAGAGAAAGGAGAGAATTAGTGCTTATGAAAGACATCTACACTGATCTAAACAATTATGAGGTCTCCAAAGATCCAAAGGATGTCCTGTGCACACAGGCCATGTGGAGGAAGTGCTCCAGCTTCATATTCTAACAGTTTGGCAGTAAAGTATTGCCCAGATATCAACACCTCCATTTTTGGAGTCAAGTCTTTTCCAAAACTTTGAAGACCATTTCTGTACATCTTCATCCTTATGGGTCAGCACCTTGGCAGTTGGACATGCCGCAAGAAATTAGTCTTCTCCTGCCCTGGTCAGAGAGAAAGGGAGCCCCAGGCATGTGCTGCATGGCACATTTCATTTTTTCCTGTGTGACCAGAAGAAGAAAAGGGATGGCCAGGCTTACTGGACCACGTAGATTCAATTGCCTCACACATCAGACCCACAGAAGTAAAAATCCATGGTGTCCAGTGTACTCTGATGCCATCAGGCTGCAGGGGCACAGAGCACATTTGGATCTTTTCAGTGACAGAGAGGTGCCAAGAATTGTCTGTATTGGAGGCAGAGCAACCACTATGCATGTTAAAACCCTACTTCCCAGCAACTATCTGGGTATGGCATGGTTGAATATAGAAAACAAATCTTTTGTTTTCCTTTGCTTCTGCACTCAGCCTTTGTTTTTGCTTTATTAAACTGCCTTTGTCTTGACCCATGAGGGTTTTTTCCCACTTTATCCCTCCCCTCCATTCCTCCTGAGGACTGATAGAGTGGCTTTGATGGGCACCTGGTGTCAACCCATCCCATTCTCAAAAAAATGGACTTTTGATTAGCATCCATCTTCTGTGTTGAGTTTTCACATAAATTATCCTGCTATCCATTTAGGGACTAGAGAAACAAAGTAATACTAACCTTGGCACGTAGGTTTTTTTATCACTTGGCTCCTAGTGGAGTGCATCAAAATAATAGGCAAAGCCGCTTTTAAAGAAAACAGTGAAAATACAGCCACAATTGTTTTGTAGCTGCATCCACACGAGGTGGGGAAATACAGTGTAATCCTGTTTCCTGAGTCACTTGAAGATATCAAAGTATGTGGGCAAAAACTATTCAGGCAAAAGCATCTGAGTGAATCAACATGATATAAAGGTTGAGAGGAATGAGTGGCGGATGAATACTATTATACCTGGAATTTTATGTGACCTCCTGTAAGGCGCCTAAAAAACTTGCTTGACGAGACTTTTAGAAGGGCTTATGGTTGTTCATGTACTCTTGAGTTAGGAGAATGACAGAAATACTGACAAGATATGCTCAAAAGGTCAAAACAAAAAAAAATACTTTATCAGCATCTTGAGAAAATCAGAGAACTTTAGCAAAATGTTTAGAACAACATTCGATCAACGTGAAACACTTCTCAAAGCATTA
The DNA here is from genome assembly GCA_039654755.1 of Calcarius lapponicus. NCBI lineage: Eukaryota > Metazoa > Chordata > Aves > Passeriformes > Fringillidae > Calcarius > Calcarius lapponicus. The sequence continues at coordinate 69,532,973 of CM077464.1, forward strand.
ACTTGGCCCATTAAACTTAGCAAACTCTACATCCATTCAGTTTTAAGTTACTCAAAAATTCCAGGAAGAGAAAATTAGAAGAATGAAAAAGAGAGAAAGACAGAAAAGATATAGAAAAGGACACATACAGCTACCCACTACTGGGTTCCAGTGATAGTATTGGGATAAAATGTTTCTAAAATCATGGGATATTCAGGGGAGTTGGAAAGAAAGGTTGAGCCTGGTAGGCCCTGGGAAAATGTTGGGCTTTACTGGATCATGCAAACTGCACCTGTATAATCATTTAATGACCATGATAAATGATATCATTGCTGTATGATAAATGATATGATTGTTAAATGTGATGATTGTTTGGTAATGAGATATGATTATTGTTTAATCATAACAGGAATCATGAGAAACTATGTTTGGGGGGTTTGATGGAGATTACAAGAATCCATGCTTGGATGAGATCAAAGTATACAATAGAACAAAATAAGTTTAATAATTAATATGTAGTTATATAAAGATAAGGGAGCAAAAATGTGTTCGTCCATGAACCCATGTCAGAGTCAGATTTGGGTCTGTACCCCTGACACCCAGAGCTCTTCAATAAAACCACCTGCATATAATCATTCCATGATTATGTGTTCCTGAACGTTAACACCAGCAGTGTTCAGGTAAAAGTTCCAAGACGAGATAGGGTCAAGCCATGTGCTTGCCTCATGTTCAGCCTTTAATACACCTTGGCCTTCCTGGTCCATTCCCACACGGAGGACTTTTGGTCAATTAGCCACTCAGGAGCTGGGTTGGGGTCTCCAGAGGTAGGTGTGGAGCATTGCCCCAGGTGTGCCACTGCCAGGCTGGGATACAGGCCCTAAGGCAGGGGGAGTGTACAGGGCCATGTACCACCTCGCCAGGACAAGGCCTGACCTGCCCCTTCCCCCATACACATGCACCCCAAAATGTCTCAAGCCATCAATCTTTGCAGTCTCTGACACATCCTAACTCCCCATAATTGTATTTAGGGATGTTTCAGTGCAGCACAGAGGACCAGCCCGCTTTAATACCGATACAGAAAGTGGAACTCACTGCTTTTTGACTCAGAAGGGACTCTGACCTGTGTCACTGGCACAACAATCTTTGCTACATCTGTTGGCATGCCATGGGTGTTTTTGTCAAAACAGTCATGAGACAGAAAACAAAACTAGGGTTTTTTTTTTTTAATAACTCAGCTGTGAAAATGAAACTTGGCAGCTTGCAAGCCTCTCTCGGGTGTGCAGCAGGGCGTTTCCTTCTCATTGCAGCATGTCACATGTATTGCCAGTGAATTACTGAGTCTGCAAATTTATGCATTTCCTGATCTGTGTGAGTGAAGAAGCAGCAGAAGCTGGAAAGGGTGGACCCACTCGGGGAGGCAGTACTGTTTGTAAGCAGTAAGGAGTTATGTGTGCTGGTTGATAAGGGGTGCTCATAAAGGACAAAGAGCACTGGGAGGAGGTGCTCATAAAGCCCAGTAAGGAAGCAGAAAAGTATGTATAAAGCCATTTATACATAGCTCCTAAATCCCTTCCATTGTGACTATCGAGTAGAAGTGTCTGTGTGGGTACATTTCCAAGGGAAAACATTTCTTTTGCATGGTAGATGGAGTGATAGATCCCTCACATTCCTTGTCACTCAACACATGTACCGGTACATCAGAGCTCATGATGCAGGTACGTGGAAGGATGGGTCCTGGCATAGTGCTAGCAATCCTTCTTTTTATCTCTGCTTCTTTTTCAATGATGGGAAAACCTCCCTTTGAGGGGAAGAACAGCCTTCATAACACATCCAGGAAAGAGAATTACAGTGCATGTCACTGGCCTTGGGTCATGTTGAGCTTGGGAGAGCTACTCCACCAACAGCTTTCGCTCTCCTGTGCAGTCAGCATCTCCTGGCTCCTGAGAGTACAGTGCCAAGCCTGTGTCAGATATTGCTGCATCTTATCCCAGACCTGTACCTGCTGCGAGGCAGACTCAGCCCTGAAGGCAGTGCATCTGTTGCAGTGGCAACCTGTGCCTGACACCAGCACAACTGGAAATGGGGAGCAAACATCACTCCCTCTCCCCTGAGGACAAACTACACTGTACATCAGGGCCTGGGGACACCCACCATCCTCAAGAGCCCTGGGGTAGCCTTCAGCCCCTGTGGTTCCAAAAAGCTTAGTTCAATTTCTATTGTAACTGTGAGCTGAAAGACACTGTGACTGTGAACTTTTAGCAGAGAAGACACTGTATCTGCAGGCCTTTAGCAGAGAAGCAAGGCATGCAGAAATTATTCCCCATGCAAGGATGTTAGAAGATAAAGAGGAAGATAAAGAGAGGACATCTGGCTGAGGAATACAGCTACAGCCAAAACAAGGACTAACTTTGGGAACCTGGGGGACAGGGGGAGGGTTTTTATGGCAATAGGCAAATCATAATATGCACATAGTGACTGTATATCAGCAACATAACAGTTGGGGGGGGGGATGTTAGGAGGAGTGATCCCTCATGCCTTCCAGGCACTTAAATAAATGATGCTCTCTTTAACAAAGGAAAATTGGTGCTAAGGAGTCTTATTCTTGTTTTCAGAGATTAGGTAACACATGGGCCTGGCAATCACAAGGCTGAATCTGACCCTAATTCCCCTCACCAAGCCTATTTCTGATCCATGCCAGCAAGCAGACATCCCAGCCTGGCCTCAGCCCATGGCCATCTCCAACCCCATGAGGCTGCCTGATGCCCTGCCTGTGCTTGGGGCTGTGCTTGGCTTCCTCCCATCCTGCCAGCTCCCTCACTGAAGGCAGCAGAATGGACCCTGGCTGGGGAAGCCTCTGCTTGCCCTGTCTCCCAGGGATCTCCACATGTCCCCAACCCTTGGGAAGGAACTGGCCCCTGCTGCTCCCTGATACCATACACAGAAAAACATGTATTTCCTGGTATAACTGCCCCACACAAGACAGCTAGGCAACAAAAATATGCTGGCCATAAACAATAACTTCAGCTATTACAGCTATGAGGGCAAAAGTTTGTGGTGTAGGTGTGGTTTTGTGGAAAGCTGCAGCTTCTATCAGCATGATTATTTCAGGATGTTTAATTGAGTTTAAAAGCCTATCTCCAACTGATGTAGCGATACTGGTGACGGACTTCTGTTTGCCCTGCTTTATTTCTGAGTCAAGAAACAGGTTTCAGAGAAACCAGGTGCTTCAGAATAATACCAGCTTTAAAAGAACTTTTAATTAAGCACATAATAATTAAAGGACAGTGCAACAAACAGCAAACACACGCCTAATTTGTTATTCTGCTGCTAGTTGCCCTAATGCTGAAAAATCCCTTTACATCTCTCCTGCCTAATGCTTCTTGCATGTTATCCTTTTCTGTTGCTCCTTTTCCTTAAAGCCCGACTGCTTAACCATGTCTGTCCCAGCATCATGTAGGCCAGTACACTCATAAACCACCTGAAGGACTACTTGTCCCCCATGAAGAAGTCTGTATGATTTTACAGTTGTCAGTGATGCACACACAATCTCTGCTGCTCTTTCCAAGACAAAGTTTTTTGTTCCTCTAGTGTCTGCTACCAACACAGCCGTTCTCCAGTGTGATTCTTCACACACTTAAAACAGTCGTGGCACTGTATGTCCTGAGTGGGGACTGGAGTCCTGTGACAGCAAGCACTGTGTATCCTGTTAAGAAAGCAATATAATCTGTTGTGCATGGCAAGACTGTTCTAGCAATGTCTCTTAGCTAGGCTTTAACCCAGCTATTGATAGTAGCATTAAAACTACACAAGCATAAAAGTCACTTAGTATCACATTCTTTACTATTTTTATTTGTGGCTGCTAAACAATTTGGAATAACCCAGACAGTTCAAGACTGCTTATAGAAAGTGTAGTCACTCCTGTGGGAGCAGTTCGAGTAATCTTACAGAGTCAAGCAAGGGACGAAGAATGGGCAAGAAAAGCAGTAAATGTGACCAGGGCAAAGAAATGTGCTCCTTCTGTACCTGTCACCTCAGCCTATTTTTTTGTAGGCAAAAGAGCTGAGCAAGGAGGAGTGGAGGCAAAAGAAGAAAGAGAAAAGTGGAGACAAGAGGGGATGATGAAAGTTTAAGGAAAGGCACTTCTTGAGGCTCTTTGTTGAGGGCTGGAACTGGCAAGTCTCCCTAGTAGTGGTGCCTGAAGGAATCTGGAGAATGGGCAACCAACAGCTGGCAGCAGCACAACAAACAAAAACATGAGGCTTGTGGTCACAGATGAGTCATCCTGGAAGAAACCGGAAATAATAGTAAAACAAAGGTATGTGGGTTTTTCACTCTTTTGTTTTGAATTAGATGCATAAATTTTCTCCAGTTCTTGTTCAGGTAATTTTGGGTCAGTAACTTCAGACTCATGCCCTTGTTGCTTCCATCCCTGAATGTTCTAATGGGGTGCAGACACCTATGTGTGGTTGTTGCAACCTGCTGCAGAAGGCAAGGGTAACCCAAGTTCTTGTTAATAAATCCCTTGGAGTGGATTGGAGTGAAAGCACTAAATAGTTGGTGTTTGCAAATATACATATGTAGGGTTTATTGTAGTACAATTTGGTTGCAAAGAAAAACAGGTATGTGGTGATTTTGGTTGTTATTATTATCTACAGTTACATAACAACATGGAAACATTGCAATATGAATGTGCAACAGCATCACCAATGGACATGCACAAGGGAAAAGAAAGAAATAAAGAGTGAGAAAGGACGGGTAAAGATCTCAGCACCTGTAGGCCCAGGGACAAGACTTGGCTGCTGCACAGTCTTGTCTGAATTGGGGGTAGCAGACCAGAGCCATTGGTTGGGGGCGGAAGTCCCAAAGTAATGGTGAGGAAAAATCTCCAGGAAAATCTAAGGAGGAGAAGAAGCCCTACAACCCAGTGGTTTGTGAAAGGGAGGACAATATAGCAAGACAAGAGGCATCATCCAGTCTCCAAGGATTGTCTCCTAACTCACTCATAGCCCATCATTCACCCTCTGTCTTATCAGATCGGAGATCAGCCATTACACACCCAAAAGCTCACCTCCTCCATTTCAGCAAAGCACCTTGGCTTCTCCACAAGTGGGGGAATGTTTTGAGTCATGATCACTTAACAGTTCAGTCTCTCACAATGGTGAAATACATGAATGCCAACTCCCTGAGATCACCACGACTGAATGAAGCCAATTGTGAAAATAACAGTAGCAGAGGGTTATCAGGTGTTTTGGAGCATGACGACCAAGTTTTAAGCAGCAAAGAACATGCCATCTACAACACCAAGGACTGGACAGGCTTTTAGCAAGAGAGAATGGCATTGACCTTTACTTCATGAGAAACAGAGGTGACAGTGTTGGTGACACAAAGGAAGATGATTGCTCCTAGGAAGAGATTCCCAAAGGTCAGGAGATGTTTATGTATCAGGAAACAAGTCAAGAATCTGTGCAAGTTTACTAGGACAACTAATTCAAATATATTCGAATCCAGATCTCAGCACTAGCATACTTCTGGCAGCACACCAGGAAAGATTGGCAGGATTTTCTGTTTGTTTTTGTAATGAGTTTGTGCCAAGTTTTAATCAGGAAGTATTTGTTTTTAGTGACTACAGTGAGTACCGCCGTGGGTTCAGAACTGCAAACAGGTTTAACAAATTTCTCTTGTCCCCTTTTGTGATTCAAGCTTCAAAACCAACCCATGACAGAGACTACTAAAAAGGACACCACCTGCCACCCATCCTCCAGGACCTTCCAATGGAGCCAATGTGATCCCCTCCACCCCAGGGGTACAGCGTGGCTGACATGGCCATTCCTGTACAACTGAGCATCTGTGCAGGATGTTTCCTCCAGCTGTATGACTGCTTGTTTGGTCTGTATCTAGACTTTTGTCTTGTTCTGGAGATGCTGACAGGATTTACTCTTCCTGAATTACCTGCTTTTTACCAAACACTACAACCAACTCTCTCAATCACATAGGAAGTGCCGAAAAAAATTGCTTATGTGTCCATTCCAGTTTGTCAAAGAAAGATCTTTGTCTGACAAAAGGCACATCTGTTTTACACAATTACTGTCATACCACTAGAGGAAGACAACATAGCTGTGATATACTCTGATTACCTTCAAAAATAGCAGGGATCTCTTTAATTTAGCATCTGATTGCTACTTATTCAAAGGTCTCAGAAAAATTTCCACAGCTCTTTTAACTCCTACAGGCTTACAGAATGGTTTCATTATATTTTTCATTAGAACACAAGCAGGCAACCAATTCTGAATCACATGCTACAGATAATATTATCTAAAATCCCCAGAAATTTCTGCAGAATATGACACAAATTTTATGTGAATCTGGAGGCCATGGTGTTATTACAGTTATGGAATGTAATATATGATAGGGATAATTCATGCTATTAATGTATAAAATATTGTGAAATCCAAACCATGTCTTTTGACCACCTCAGCCACCTTGGTCATCTTTGCCTCGGGCAAAATAAACTGTATAAAACCTCACTGCACAAAGCAGCATGTGTGAACCGAGGGGGAGACTGACACTCTGCAGGTCAGATCCAGGTTCACCCGGTGTCGACCCTGGGCTTGACACTGTATCTTTGGCTCTGGTGGTTTCGAAGACCGAGCTTTGGTCTCAGAGACAAATTAATAAGTCTTTGCTAAATTTTTGATAATTTTGGCTCATTATTTGATCATTTATAACATGGAATATAGCCCATATTGCAGTAAGGGATTTCCCTCTGTTTGAGTTTGTAGCTATTTGCTTAGGCTTTCTTGTTATTGGAGTATGGTGTCTCCATACAAGAGAAACACAAAAGTGAAAATTTAGCAGAGCTGACTGAAGATCATGGTGCTTTTGCTACTCTTGATGTCCATTGAAAAGACATTAAATACCCTGAGAAGAGTGGTGGTAAAATTTTTCCAGATCTTGCCCAGTATCTGAATCACCTATGTCCTAAAATGTGGTGTGTACATTTCAGAGCATGCAGATCACTGACTGGCTGTGAAAAAGTATGGCTTATCCCCCACTGAACTTCTTTCTGGAAATAAAGTTGTTGTTTTTTTTTTTTTTTTCTTTTTCATTTATTTTACCTCAGAAGTTCAGTAAAATGGAAGTCTTAGAGATTTCTTAGCCCAAGACTCAGATGTCACTCCAAGAGCTAGTTCACCTATTATGGGAAAGGCCAAGGTATTGAAACTTCAGCATATGTATGTTGTCCATTCTTGTAATGTATTGAAGTTAAAGAGCAAAATCAAAATGGGACTTAAATCACAATAAAAATTAGGTTAAAGTATTTATTGCCAATGAAATTATTAGAAAACATTTTTTTTTCCTGGAGTCCAATCATGCAATGAACACAGAACCACAGAACAGCTTGGATTGGAAGGGGCCTCCAAAGTTCACCTGGTCCAATTTTTGGTAGGAAAGGGAGCCTTGATGACATTATCTAGCACTGTGTCCAGTTGCACCTTGAACCAGTGACAGGGGGGGCCTCTGCAAGCTTGAGGAGTTTTTTCCACTGATTGATTGTTCTGACTATAAAAAATTTCTTTCTTATATCTCAAGATGAAGACACCTCTATATAATTTAAATTTTTTTCTCTAATTTTTTTTCCAGTAATATATAGTCCTATATAGTTAGTATAGTACTTTCAAGTCCATATTAAGCTTCCTCTGACACCATGCCAAAAAACCTGATCTTTCAGAATATACAAAATCCCTGAGCGAAAAAAAACTGTAGCAGAATACATACAACGTTATGTAGAAGTATTACACCATCAGGACCTCACAATATACTTCATAAAAGTAACTCTGACATGCTGAAGAATACACAGTTTGTACAAAAACAAAGGAATAAAACTGTCCTTTTTTTCATGCTTCTTGATTGGTCCAGAAGATTTTTGGTTTCAAAGGAAAATATAAGTAGGATATCAAAAAAACTACCATCATCATGAACAGTAGCTTGGAAAAATTTAAACACTGTGGAACAATCCTGTAATGGGTGGAAAAGAAAAGTTGGCATAAATTTGGTGTCCAAAATTCCATCTTTATTCCATTTTAGGACCATGGAAAATGCTGCCTTCATAGTGACCTGATTAATTTGCATAAGCATTCTGCTTGTGACAGTTTTTAATGCCAGACAAAGAGATAACAAGTAATGTTCTGGTAGAGTTGCAAAGACAAATACAAGATGCCTCACCTACAGCAGTGTCCTCTCTAAGAATCAGGGCTTCGCCTGCAGTCAAGTAAAGACCATTTCTGCTACTGCAAATGAAAGCCTGAAGGATTTGCATCAGCTTGACAGGGCAGGGTCTGGGTTACGTTAGCCCAAGCTGATTCTGGTTGATTTTAGCAGTGATGGCAACCACCCAGTGGTCAGGTTGGGTTTAGGCTCCCTTTAGGTGATTGTGACAACAGGAAGTTATTTTCTGTTGACTGTGTTATCTATTATCCTAGAACAAAATTGAAGGTAACAGAACCAAAAATGGGATGGTACCAGCAGTGCCAGGCTGTGAGGACAAACCACAATGGTTATTACAGGAAGAGAGTCTAGTTAAACCAGTTCAGATATAAAAGAAAGAATAGAAATTTTAACAGCTGAGAACCAATGGAGAGTAAGTTCCCATACACACAGTGCATTAAGGAACTCCACATATTTAGTGCTCACCACTTTTTCCAGTAAAACTGTAGTTTTGGAGAGTAACAAAACTTCAGCTTGTACAGCACAGTATTTCTTTTTCCCTAGGTGCTGCCTTAAACAGCTGGAATAGAGGCTAGACAGAATTAAGGGGAATAAAAGGATATTTATTGACAGGCCTTCAAAGGCCACACCCTGGCAGTACCAGAACCACAGCTTTGGCACTGTCTGGATGGCTCCAAGATGGAAGCAAAAGAGGACTTGGTCACAAGATCTCACATTTTTACAAGTTTTGGTCCATTAACATATTGGAGCTAATTGTCCAGTTACAGCCCTAGTGCATGAAGTCCCATCCTTCTTGGTTTCTTGGTTTTTTCTCTCTTCTGTACATGTTGTTCATACTCTTAGGCCTGAGATCCAGATTGGCTGTCCTTGGGTCCCTGGCTAGAGAAGGAATTGTGTCTACCTACCCTGTGAAGAGAGCTTACTATCCCTGTATATGAAAACCCACACTTTACTATCCCCTTATATAAAACCCAGACCCACAAAATCAAAAAAAAAAAAAAGAAAAAAACAGAAAGCTAAACCCCAAGGTATCATAGGAAATGCAACTATGAGTGTTTTAAGGTCCATAGAAATAAATGCCCATATTCTAGGTAGAGAAGTGATATTATGGTTAACATACTGACAAAAAAGAATTATTCCAAATTCTATCAGGCATAGATAGAATATCAGGAATCCTATAGGATCAGGAATCCTATAGGATCTTGCACAAATCATGCTGCTCATCTGAGTGCTCCAGGGCCATCTCAAGTGGACTTAATAATGACTCCTTACCTGACAGGACTGCATACACAGGATGTGATGAGGGGATGCAAATACTTCAAAGTTATTTTCTCATTATAAGTTTCCAGAACATGCTTTCCTTCCAAACTCGTAAAAATGCACTATAAACTAGGGTGAAAAAAAATTTATTGGGGCAATATTGTCCAGCAGAAACTCCTCTTGCCTCATGCAAATGCCTGAGGCTTTGTATAATGGCATTTGACACGTAGTCTGAAGCAGCTGTTCCACTCATAGAAGCACATTTTCACCAAACCCTGGACCATGAGTGAACAACTCAGAATAAAACTACTGTTGCTAAACAAGTGATCCTGTGTCAGGTACTGTCCTGAATTATATATGGGATAATCTGATTTCAGTGGAACATGAGTCTGAGACCTTTTCTTCTATCGTTGAGATGGGGGAGTTGTGTGTGGGGAGGGGTTAGGTAGGCACTGCATCCACTCAAAGCAGCTCCTTCTCTGTAAATAGGTTTAGTGCATCAGTACTGCCAGTACTATTTCTTCTGCTGTTGATATGCAGCCAACCTTTGTCGCACAAATTTTGTGTTAATGTTTTATTCTACATCCTAAAGATGCAAGAAATTCACTGCAAAAAGAGTGGGTCTGTATTCTGCAATGATAAGGGTTAAAAGAACTGCCTGGATACTCTGGGTGCCTGTCAAGACAAGCTGAAAAGAAGCAGAGGTCTGTGAATCAAGGTTATTTGTTTGCATTCTTTCGGTTATCTCTTCCTTGGCAACTGGAGACATTTTTGAGAAACTGTCATAAACTATGCTGCAGTTTGGCATTAAAAACTGTAAGAAGGGTGAAAGATGCCATTTTCCACTAACATGCACATCATGGGAACTTATTCAAGGGCAAACGAGAAGACATTTCCAGATACAGGCATACCACTTAAAAAAAAAAAAAAAAAAAAAAAAAAAGCAGCTGTTTTTTACAAGGAATTCTGTTAAAGTGGTAGTGTACTGGAATGCTGCTCAACTTGCTTCTCTTTAAAAACAAACAGAAAATCAGGCTTTTTTTTTTTTTTTTTCAAGCAATCCTCATCTTTTAACCTCTTATTCTGCTTAAACTGCAGTCTAAAACCAAAATAATTCTAAGCTTTCAAACTGATTTCATCAGTCTTCAATCCTTTCTTCAGTGTAGCAGATCTCTGCCTTTTTTTCAGCCATGTCTTATGTTTCAGAATGTAGTCTTGGGTTCTAGTTTCATACAGAAGACAGTGTTATGTCTGATGCCTAACCAGCCAGGCTTTATTTGCTTCCCCTGTGCTACAATCCCATGCTCCAATTCTTTCTTAAACTTTATTTACTATTTCTTAATACTGTCTTTTAACAGTCAAGGCAAATAAAGCAATATTGACTTTGAAGGGGTCAATAACTACTTACAAATAAGTTTCAAATATGTTTTCTGGGGTTCCTAATATATTTGATTTGGAATAGTAAGTACATGCTGCAGGTAATGAGTGGCTAGGACTTCAAAATGATATAAAGTATCATAAAATCAGAATAGTTTGGATTGGAAAGGACCTTTAAAAATCATTTAGACCAACCCCCCTGCAATGAGCAGAGACATCTTCAACTAGACCAGGTTCCTCTGAGCCCCATCCAACCTGATCTTGAATGCTTACAGGGATGGGGCTGCCACTACTTCCCTCCACAACCTGTTCCATTGTTTTACCACCCTCATTATAAAAAACTTCTTTCTTATGTCTAAAAAAATGTGTTAGATTAATATTATCAGACCCCACACTAGACAGATCTTTGCATTTAATAAATTAGATTTTCTAGTAAAAAACAAAACATTTAAAATCCATATTGTTTACTGACACTTAGGCCACCTTTTCCCAGCACAAGTAAGATTTTTGTAAGATTGCAGCTCTTCTATTACATTTTTTTATGATCCTTTATGTCTTAAGGGAAAAAACTCACTACGCTTCTCTGATGACTGTGGAACTGTTTCAGTTTCATGTCTTTCTAGGAAACTAATTCTTGCCTTCTGAAATTTCATATCATTGATTGCTAAATATATCAGCTTTCCTCTCTGAGACCTTAAAAAGCATTAAGATTCCAACAGGCTCTTTCTTTTCATTCTTCACCACTTCTTTTGCTCTAACACCACTTCTGTGCTCTGGCACCAAAATACACTGGTTATATCTTCCTAAATTATTTAAAATGAAATCTAGATATTTTGGGGTTTATTTGCTTTTATAAAAACAAATTTATTTTTTAACACACTGTCACAGAAAACAATCCAAACTGGAATGGATGAGAGCAAAGCTTGGAAGATATGAGCAACTAGGGCTGACCTCCAGTTGGAGCAGTTGCGATGTAAATATGAAGAAATCTTTTGATGACTGCTTGCAGCTAGAGAAATAGACTTTTTCATACCTGCTTCCACATAAAAATTAGGGCTTTGGCACAGACAATACAAACATTTTAAAGTTTCATGCAAGTAACATCCTGAGCTGCATCTCTGTGGTACAAACTTTAACACAGATAAAAGGAACATAAGTGAAGATTTTCCTACAGGCTGGTCCAGGGCAGATACTGACAGCAACAGCATGGACAAGGGAGAGTTGGAGAAAATGTCTTCTGTCCCAGATCAAATGCTGAGATCCAGGAGATTCCTACTCCCAATTCCAGCTGCTCTGGGTGACACTTGTGACTGTCCAAGGCCACTGAAAAGAGATTCCTCCTCTAAGTTCAGATCCTGGAGCAGAGTCAGATGCACCAGATCTGAAGTTCAGTGCTCCCCACACTCCTGGTGCTTCCCAGGTCAGTACACAGTCAAGGTGAGTGTACAGTAGGTCACCCTTTCTTTGTCTCTATTAACCCTTTGCCCCCTGCCCATCCTAACAGCTCCTGAATCTTTTCCTGCAAGTCAAAACAAAAGTGCACCATGGCCAAGATAGTTGTCACTGCAGCCTGGAGGTTCCGGAAGCCACAGGCAGGGAGGTGGTGAGGCAGGACTGCTGTCTTCCACCCAGGTATTTCTGCCAAGGTCAAAAGCTGGGGAACCTGAGGTCAGCCTCAAAAGGGGCTTTTGTGGAGATCTGTCATGCTTGGGGGCACTGCAGGCACCTGTACATATGGACAGGAATTAGAGTGAAACTTGGTAGCAACCATCCCAGACAGTGCCGAGGACAAAATGTCCTTGGAAGGCAAAGCATCTTATAGCAAGGTAACACCAGTCCAAGTTTCACATACTTATCCTTAACACTCACAGAAGTGGTTCTGCTTCTTGCTCTACATGTTCCTCAGAGGGACTGTATCTTCTTCATGACCTTGGCCAGGATCATCCTGTTTAAAGTGACACCTTTCTCAGGTGATACCTATCCTGATATTTCTCAGGACAGGTATTTTTCTTTTCCCTTCTGCAAAGTGAAAACTGCTTTGTTTATTGCTGTCAGCATTTTACAATTAATGTACAATTTCAAAGATGAAGACAGATGGATATGAAGAGGATGAGAAGAAACTGAAGTTACATTGCACTAGTTTAAGAGATGCCAGTTGTAAAGCATATTCAAGGGGAATTATGTCCATTTCTTGGTGCTGCAGCTACAAGCAAGACATAAAAAACATGAACACACCCTGGTGTTTTACACAGCACTACACTTGCTACATTACCCTCACAAGGCATTGCAGTGACATTGCCATCCTGGAGAAACTTTTGCTTCTCTGAAGCCCTATGTAGAGCTTGACTGAAAGCAGCAGTGGCTACTGTGCTGAGGGAAATGCAGTGAAGAGCTGTTTTGCACCAGGAGATGCTGGACTGATACCATCCCAGTACCATCTCTTATTTGAGATGGAAAAGTAAAGGAGGAGACAATAGTACAGATAATCTTACATCCCTTTTGATACTGGGAGCCTTAAGTGGGCTTCCAGTGCAAGTGTACTGCACCCATGCAGACCCTGTCTGCAGAAAGGGTTACCTTGTTTTGGTTTTTCAAGCTGTTGTAGGATTTTCTTGCATGAAAGAAAATCCATTCATCATTTCTGCTGTCCAACAGAAAGGATGTTCACACGAGAAATCCTTGCTGCATTTGTAGATAAGGGAAAGGCCTCACAGGTGGTGCAATTGCTGGTATGGAGGGGGAGCTGCTAGCAGCTTCCTCCTTTACAATGAAGCTGAGGTTCTTCTGGGGGGGAAGGGGTTTGTGCAACACAAAGCCATGCTGGGTGTGCAGCAGTTTAATTCATATGTGTTCCACTGACTCCTTTGTTTGCAACCTTGCTGGTCAGGACCACTGTGAGACCAACAGATTTCATTGCATTGTGGGGTCTCCTCCTCTGCTGGAAGGAAGAGAACAGCTTCCAGTCTCCCATACACTGGTGTTTTGGTTTCAAAAGACAGGCATCTACTAAGGAAGGCAAGAGCCTCTCCTGAAAAAGAAAAATGTAAACCCCCTCACTACAAATCACTATAAATTTTTAATTAAGGGGCTCTTGGGCAAAAATATAGGAACGGGAATAACAGTTCTTTATTAGGGGAGAAAATAAAAAGATAAAGTAAACAATGCAGTAAACCAAAACAACACTGACAGAGTCAGAACATGACTTGACACCCTGTTGGTCAGGGTGCTGGTAGCAGTCCAATTGGAATTGTGGCTGCAGTCCTCCTGGAGTGTCAGGTATGTTTCTGTTGGAGTAGGGATCCTGTAGAAAGGGTGCAGTTTTCCTCTGAAGATCCAGTGGAAGAGGCAGCTGTTCCTCTGGGAAATCCAGTGGAGAAGCTGTGCTGGTGTTCCAGAAGCTCAAGACTATATCCAGGTAGGAATGCTTGGCTCCTCCCTCTGGGCAGAGCATCTCACAATGGGATGCTGTAGTTCTTATCAGTCATGCAGTGATATTCAGTAGCCTGTTATCAGCAGAAGTACCCCAGAGGGAGGAGTGGTTGTGGAAGAGATAAGGAAAACTGCCCTCTTAGCAGAAGACAGATGGCAAATAGAATACAATTTGCTTGGCATTCCAGGACAACTGGTCATGCTCCAACCATGAGTCCCAGAACAATGCATGAGGTTGTACAGAACCACAGAATCATTCAGGGCTGAAAAGACCTTTGAGATCATCTAGTTCAGCCTTTGACTGATCGCCACCTTGTCAACTAGACCATGGCACCAAGTGCCACAACCAGTAGTTTCTTGAATACCACCAGGAATGTTGACTCCACCACCTCCCTAGGCAGTTCATTCCAATACTTAACCACCCTTTCTATTTGTACTGGCAGAGAAAGCAAGAGCTCTGCTGAACAAATGTCTCCAAACCTCAAGAGAACCCAAAGCTCGGAAGTTGCTGCCAAGTTTTAGCTGTTGCACAAATAAGGATCTGCTTTATATTTTAGAGTAATTACTGAGTAACAACGTGTACTGTGATTGCAGAGACATGTATTACAGTGGATCCAGGAACACCCTGGAAAGCATCCTGTGATTGGAGACATGTAGCGGCAGTCACACAGCAGTGCAGTCCTGCTGACATAGGCACAGAGCTCAGCCTTGATGGATGCCATGGTGCTCACAGCACTTCACAGAATCACAGAGTGGGTTAGGTTGGAAGGGGACCACACTGGGTCATCGGATCCAACCTCCCTGCTCAGGCATGGTCACCCTGGAGCACATGGCACAGGATTGCATCCAGATGGTTCCTTAATATCACCAGTAAGGGAGACTTCCACAACATCCTTAGTGAAAAATGCGTATTTTATGATTGGCTTTTTGCAAATATTAAAATGAGTATTATATGTGTTGTGTTAGAAAGTAATGCTGTATTAATTCTCTTAAGTAGTGTGTTAAATATAGTTTTAAGTTATAAAAAATTTTAAAACAGAAACGATGCTATGTAGGATATATTTTTTTAAAGAAAGGACTGTCAGTGAGATAGCAGCCACAGGACACCTAAATCTTTCAGAGAAAAAGAATTTATTGCCCTCTTATCAGAAGAAATGAACTTCTTCCTGCCTCGAAGGCGCTGTTAGGATTCAGAGGAAGAAGTTGACGATGCCCAGACAGAATCCTGTGTTTGAATGGAATCTATGCATCATGTATGAAGTGTATGAATATGCAACAAGCTATTGTTTTTAAGAATTAATCCTTTGTTAATGGGTGTCCTTTTTCAGGCTTGTACTGCCCAGAAAAAGGTACCTGGACACCCATAGCCCTTTATCTCTATTGTCTCACATTGTCCTAAATTAATTTGTCCAAATTATTATTACTCTAGTTGTATTACTATTTTTATAACCATTTTATTACTATTAAACTTTTAAAATTTTAAAAATAAGTGATTGGCGTTTTTCACACCTCTAAGGGCAATCTGTTCCAGTGCTCGGTCACCCACACAGTAAAGAAGTTCTTCCTCACATTCAGGTGTGCATTACTTCCTGTGCACCAGTTTCTGCCCATTGCCTTTCTCATCCTATTGTTTGGAACCACCAAGAAGGACCTGGCGCTATCTCCTTGGCACCCATCCTTTAGGTATTTATATACATTAACGAGGTGCAGTCTCAGTCATTTCATCTCAAGGCTGAACAGGCTCAAGCTTCTTCAGCCTGTCCTCGTAAGAGAGATGCTCCAGTTGGCCAGCCAACCTTGTTGCCCTCTGCTGGACCTGCTCCAGGAGCTCCATGTGTCCTTGTACCCAGGAGCCCAGAGCTGGACACAGCACTGCCGATGTGGCCTCACCAGGGCTGAGCAGAGGGGCAGGGCCACCTCCCTCGAGCTGCTGGCAATGCACCCCAGGATATCTCTGGGTTTCTAGGCCGCAGGGGCGCTGCTGGCTCACCACAGCCTGCTGTGCCCCGGATCGCCCGGTTCGGACGCACCCGGGGCCCCTTGCGGGCCGCGGCCCCGGCGGGTCCGGCCCGGCCCGGCCTCCCCTCCCTCAGCGCTCCGCGGCCTCCCCCCGCCAGGGGGCGCGCCCCTCCCCGGCGGCGTGCGCGCGCCCCGCCTCCCGCCCCGCTTCCCGCCCGGCCTCGGCGGCGCGAGCGCGGCTCCCCGCCCGGCCGCGCCCATGGCCGGCGTCATCCGGCGGCTGGATGAGGCCGTGGTGAACCGCATCGCCGCCGGCGAGGTCATCCAGAGGCCGGCCAACGCCATCAAGGAGATGATCGAGAACTGGTAACGCGGGCACGGCCCCTCCCGCAGCCCGGCCGCGCTGCGTGGGGCGGGGGGGCTCTGCGGGGCTGGCCCCGCGTCCCGGCCCCGGCGGGCAGCCAGGGCCGAGCGGGAGCCCGGGTGCCGAGGAGGGGCGGTGCCTCGGTGTGCCCGTACGGCAGGCGGGAGGCAGCGCTGCTTGGAAAGCCGTGTTTCTGTCTGCGTTTGTGTTCCGGCTTGTGTTGCTGTTGTGTGAGAAACTTGAGTTATTTGCTTTCAGTGCCAGGTTAACGATTCATAGAATTATTTAGGTTGGAAAAGACCTCCAAGATCCCCAAGTCCAACCATTAACCCACCATTCCAATTCTACCGCTAAGCCATGTCCCTAAGCACCACATCTCCAGGTATTTTAAATACCTCCAGGGTCAGCGACTCAAACACTTCCTTGGGCAGCCTTTTCTGTGCTTAACCACCCTTTCTGCGAAGATATGTATCCTAATATCCAATCAAAACCTCTCCTGGCACAAGTCGAGGCTGTTTCCTCTTTGCCCATCACTTATTCCTTGGGAGCAGATGCCAACCCCCACCTTGGTACCACCTCCTTTCAGGGAGGTGAGAGCAATAAGTAATTCCTTCTCAATAAGGTCGCCCCTGAGCCTCCTTTTCTCCAAGGTAAACACCCCCTGTTCCCTCAGCCTCTTCTCATCAGCCTTGTGCTCCAGGCCCTTCCCCAGCTCCATCACCTTTCTCTGGACATGCTCCAGCCCCTCAAAGTCTCTCTTGTAGAGAGGGGCCCAAAACTGAACACTGGAATTGGGGTGCGGCCTCACCAGTGCTGAGCACAGGGGACAATCACTGCCCTGCTCTGCTGGCCACACTGTTGCTGATCCAGGCCAGGATGCCATTGGCCTTTATGGCCACCTGGGCACACACTGGCTCATGTTCAGACAGCTGTCAGAGCAGCACGCCCAGGTCCTTTTCCAGATGGCAGCTTTCCAGCCACTCTTCCCTCAGCCTGTGCTGCTGTGTGGTGGTGGTGCCATCCAAGGGCAGGACCTGGCACTTCATCTTGTTGACCCTCATGCCATTGGCCTCAGCCCATCAATCTGTCCTGTCCAGATCCCTCTGCAGAGCCTTCCTGCCCTCCATCAGATCAGTGCTTCTGCCCAACTTGGTGTCATCCACAAACTGAATAAGGCTACACTTGATTTCCTCATCCAGGTCATGGATAAAGATATTAAACAGAACTCTGAAATTGAAATTGCTTTCTTGGTCTCTTGGTTTCTGCAGTTTGGATGCTAAATCTACAAGTATCCAGGTAGTAGTTAAAGAAGGTGGTCTGAAGTTCATCCAGGTTCAAGATAATGGCTGTGGTATCAGAGTAAGTAAACAAAGTTGACAGGGGTATGCTGCTGTTTGATACTACCTTTTAAAAATTATTTCAATTCGTAAGTGTTTCTGGTCTTGAAAAAACTCAGAAAGTGACTGTTGCTTGTCCCTTTCACATAGAAAGAAGATCTTGACATCGTATGTGAGAGATTTACTACAAGTAAACTGCAAAAGTTTGAAGACTTGGCCAGTATTTCTACATATGGTTTCAGGGGTGAGGTAAGCTCTTCATCAAGGTTTGGAAACCATTCATTGCTGTTATTATGCTGTATTGGGTTGTACATAGTATCACATTCCCAGTGCACTTTACAGAAGCTTCTGTTTTCTGAGAGAGCCTGCTATGGGAATAGAGTTCAAAATACATTTCAGTGTCTTCAAGATTAGGTGGATGCCTATATATTGTTTTTGCTTTCTGGAATAAGTTGGTTTTTTTTTTTTTTTTAATTGAAACAAAGCCTGTCTTCTCAAATGATGGTTCATGAACCCACAGGTAAAAGACAGTGGAGGATTTGAGTGAGAGGTGAATCTTTGATGTCAGACATTTGTCTAAATACCATACTTTAAACTAAATGTGCAAAATGTACAGTGGTCTTCCTTTGTGTTTGCTGTTAGACAAGGTTAGTATCTCTGACCCCTCAGATATACTGGTTCTTCATACTCTCATAGACTGTATCTAAACTCTGGAAGAACAGTCAAGGATGAGTTTGGCTATTCCCTCTGGATGAAGAAGATATATGAGTGTCTGTCCTGTGCTCAGATACATAGATGCTCACATGCTCCAGAGAGTAGACTGCTTGGGCCCTCTCCTCACACACTTTAAACAAAATCATCTCCGCAGCCAGTGGAGTCTGATCCTGAGGCTGGTTTCATCTGTGTAGACATGTCCATTGAGTTTTCTAGGAAAACCACCTAACATTGTAATATTTCTTAGAGTCAAGGGAAGAACTTGGGCAGGAATGAGAGAGTAGCAGCTAAAATCTTCCAGGTGCTTTCTAGTTAACATGAAAAAGGCACAACTGTAATCATTTTGCAAATTTCTTTTAGTTATGCTACATGGTTAACCACTTGCATCATCAGAGATAACAGAGTATTAGGGAAGAATCTCCTGGATAAAATGACTGGAAGTTTAGTATTATAGATACTAAAATTTGTTTAAGCTTTACTGACCTGCAATTTCCTTGTAAGGATTTTTATTTATTACTTGCTAGTGGTGTGTTGAAATTTAGTGATGGTGTTTAAAGTGTGGGCATGCCTCATCATTGTCCAGAGCAAGATTTACAAAGATGCTTTCTCTTTTCCTAGGCCTTGGCTAGCATCAGTCATGTTGCCCATGTTACAGTAACAACTAAAACAGCTGATGCAAAGTGTGCATTCAGGTATGCTGCCTATTACCCTGGTGACTTCTGCTGCATGCAATAACAAACAAATGTATCAATTTCAGAGCTCCCGTTGTGGAGAAGGGTGTGGTAAGGGCAGGTATCAAAAATACTTGGAATGTGAGAAAATGTACTTTTTTCAAATTGTAAAGGTAAGCTTTAGCTTAATAATGTATTTTAAAATTGGTGGAGGTGGGGTGGGGAGGCAGAAAATATTGAAAGAACTTCTATTGCAGTAGCTAATGTAGGTTAAACATTTGTCTTTTTCTCCATTTCAGAATAAAAAGTTGCATGTATATTATGAACATCATGTCTAGCAAATTTCACAAGTCTCAAACTCACAGCTCACAGGAACTTAGTTTGTCATCATACCTTTATGATACGATAGGGGCTTTATCCTATCCAAATAGAATTTTGGATATTCTTTTGAAAACTTAATCTAAATTAAAAGTTTTTCCATTAATTTCATAATTACTTTTAAGAAAAGGGAGTGGAAGAAAGAGATGTTCCAAATCTTGGTTTTTCAAAAGATTGTGTGACTATGGTCTTTCTTGCATTAAACATACAGGGTATGTTAGAAGGAAAGAAAAAGTATCCTTTGAATTTATGCATCTCTATGACTTTCTTAGCCAAAAGACCTACGTGGGTCACAAATCTCTTATGCTCAAAATCCTGTTAGTTTCAAAGGAAATAGATCTTTGACTAAAGATAAGAATTTCTTGTTAACATAATTGAAGTGTAAAGTCTAGTGGGAGAATTGTTATTAGGTCGTGTCTAGCTATTAAAGAAAGAAAAAAATGCAGTAATCCTGCCTTTGGAGGAAAAGTCTCAGTAATATAATTTCAAAATGCATATGCCATGATCTGCCTCCTTTCCTCTGCTATTATTTACTTTCCCCCATTTCCCCTCTGCTCTTACAATCCATGAAGACAGTTTTACTCTAGCAGAAAGGTGGAGGAAGCTAATTCTCAGTGTCCCAAATACTTTGCTGGGAGGAGTGTGACAATGATAGCATTTCTTTGGTTTCATCCTTTGTTTTCCTCTTTCCATGTCTGCCCTCCTGTAAATCTGGATGACTGACAACTTTTAATTTTCTTCCTAGAGCTACTTACAGTGATGGAAAAATCAAAGCCCCTCCGAAGCCCTGTGCTGGAAACCAAGGAACTCAGATCACAGTAGGTTTTTGTGCCTGTTCTCTCCTGTTCCTTTTCTGTTCCCCTTGCACCAAGTACATTGTGAGGTACATAACAGTATCATCTTTGAAGCTGCAGTTTGTTAGGTGAACCTAAGGAGTTAAGGAATACACTGAAAGTTGATTTTTCATAAACCAAAGTGTTCTCAGAAAATTTATATATAAAATAATAATTAACAGGATGGATTTCAATCAATTCTGTAGTAAGAGAGAAATTTAAAAATTGTTTTTAATTGTGAACTTTTTCTCTGTAGGTTGAAGATCTTTTTTACAATGTAAATACAAGAAGGAAGGCTTTAAAGAATCCAAATGAAGAATATGCAAAAATACTAGAAGTTGTTAGCAGGTAAACTAAAATAGGAGGCTCCCAATTTTATATACTACCACGGGGAGTACTGGGGTTCTTTAGAGAGGCTGGCAGCTGTGTGTTTGGTGTAATTCTGTTGGTGGTGGTGGTGATTTTGTTACTTTTTTTTTAAACTATTTGTTAGTGTGCAGTGTCAGATAACAGTCCAATTTGATGTGAAAAATCCAGATAGGAAGTAGTGTATTCTGTCTATTAATTATTTGTAAGAATTACAGCAAAGAAATGGTGATGGACTTGAATGAGTGAACTTTAAAGGTACCTGGGCTGAATAGAATTCATGTAAAACTGCTCAGGAGAATTGAGATTTGGCTGAATACAGAAAAGCTGAATGGCGACTTCACATCCCTAAAAAGGTGTAATATCATTTTAGCTATTGGATGTTCCCTTCCTGGGCCTCTTGGTTGCTCTTTTGCCACTGCTGTAGTCTTCCACAGAGTGCAGAGGTCTTGCAAGCAGGATCCGCACAATTTAAGCAAAAGAACTGCTTTATGCTTTTATAAGACACAAAAGGTAGCAGAGAGAAGCAAGACTGTATACCAAGGTTTAGCTTATTCCCTAAATGAACTATTCAAGGGTCTCTACTGGCTCGGCAGACTTCAGCCAGGAGATGGAGGGTCAGATCCTGCTGCTGTGTCAAACAGGGTGATGTGAAGTCTTGCTGAGTTACAGCCCTCCAGCTCATTCGTTGTTCTTTTTCATTAGGATTTTCCTATTACTTAATTTTGGTTTTTTTCCTCTTGAATTTTTGACTTCACAGTCACAGCAGTCTAATCTTTGCATTTTCACATTTCTCATCTTGCAAGGTTCTATGGTGTGTTTTTTCTCACAGTGCAATCATTTCCCTAGAATTTTGAGTCAAGATTACACAGGTGTAGTGTATCAGATATCAGGCATGGGATCACAGATAGCTGAACTGTCTGGGTAGGGAAAGTTAGAAGGGTGGGCCAGCCATTATTCAGATGCTTTTCCATAGTAGTTGAAACTTGATTCTGTTATACTGAGGATGTTTTGATGGGTTTTTTAGTTAAACCTGTACAGTGAAACTGAAAAAACAGGTCTGTAGAAGCTGATCCTTGGATTTCCTGTGGTGACAGTTGAGTTCTAAATAGGACAAACTTTTTTTTTTTTTTTTTAAACTGTTCAGTCTGCAGAAGCTCAGCTTGGCTCAAATTGCATTACTGTCTAACAGGAAGTGAAATTGCTTGCCCCCATTACTAGCTGCTTTTCACCAATCAAGGGAAACAATTGCCCTTATCTGTTTTTCAGGTATGCCATCCATAACTCAGGCATCAGCTTTTCAGTTAAAAAGGTGTGTAGATAAAATTTTTGTAACTTCACTGTGTGTCTGTGTGTGCCTGTGTATACATATACATAATGTGTATATCTGAAAATGCCAGAAAATTGGCACTGTGTCTTTTGCAACAGGATCAGCACATAGAGCCTTCCCTTATACTGAAATGTTGAAGGGTATGTTGGTGCAGTTTGGATAGAAAGCACATCAGTTAGAAGTAAACAAGCCAAAAATTATATTTGTCAGGAGTTTGGAGGATTCTGTGTGGTCAGTGGTGTATTTGGTTTAGCTTTATGTGTTGTTTCAGCTTCTCTGGAAAGCCTGGTTACTAAGTGCTGTATGAAAGAGGCTCAGGTAGATTATCTTTGTTCTGTGCCATTCTTAATAATTGTTTACTGAACTGAGTTCAGTAAATAAAGTGTTCCTCACTTTCCAGGGTGGAGTTACTAGCCTCAGTGGGTCTGATGTGCTCTAGCTGATCTTGTAAACATGTGCCATTTACCATCCATTGCTTTTTTGAACATAAATAAGTAAATAATACAAGACAATATAATTTTTGTTATGTCATTCCTTGGTGTTTTTTTAGAAATGTTATTGTTTAATTTAAACAATTTCTGAAACTTCCTCCAGGTAGGTGAATTGATTGATACTCATTCCTGCTCTCTTTAGCAAGGTGACGCTGTGTCAGATGTTAGAACCTTATCCAATGCCTCAACAGTGGACAACATCAGGGCCATCTTTGGAAATGCTGTTAGCAGGTACATTGATGTAGAGTTTCCTTTTGATATGAAGCTTTCCAGTGAATCACCCTTTCTTTTCTCTTTAAAGACCATGGGCTATGATAACTTTTCTTGCTTCCTTCATGGTTAATTTCAGAGAAGAGGGAGCGCTGCAATTAGAGAGCTCTTCCTTCTTTTCAGAATGTGTGATTTTTTGGTGCGCCAAAGGGAAGAGGAAAGTTACAAAGTTATTCCTTTAATGTACTGAAAAGAAACCATCTGCTTGTAACTTTCTGCATGCTCATGTAAAAACAGCAAGCTGAACCTGTGTTCTCTACAAGTTCCTGGCCTCTTCCTATACCATGCTTACTGTCTGCTACCTGATAAATTTTGAAGCTACTCATATTGGTTTTTTTCTGAAATATTATTGTTTCTTATTTTCTACATCAGTTGAAGCTGTGTAAATCAGATAGAAAAATTTAAAAACTAAAAGATCATCTTTTGAAGATGTATCTGCTATTTTAGGAAAAATTCTCTTTATGAGACTTTCAGCTGTGAAGAATCCATTGTATGTATTTATCCCATGAATAGCTGGGTGTCACTTTGATTCTGGTCTGTTACTGACTGAAGTCAAGCTTCACATTTAATGGATGTAACTTCTAATTCATGAAAACAGTTTAGGAAGCACAGCAAAATAGAGAGGATGTGAAGTAATGAGGTTTGCAGTGTTACATGTATTTCTTTGCTGTGCATTTGTTTATTTCTACTGTGGATAGTAGCTCATTTGATAAGTTTTTCCTTTGTATGGTTCAGGATAAATTGTTGGTTTAAAAGTAAATATTTGATAATTTATTTTCAAACAATAATTTACCCAATTCAAGATGGTTTTAAAAACTGAACAGAAATAAAAATGGCACTTGGTATATATATTGAGGTTGAATTGGAAATAAGTAGCTTCAAGTCTGTTCTGTGTTAACTTTAGAAGTTGGCATAATGCCTTCCTAGACAGCTGTGCTCACAAAGTACTGAAGTGGATTTTCCTTGACTAATGGATTATGAAAATTATTAAAACTGTTATGAAAATAGTTAACATTAGGATCTATGTGCATGAGCAAGAGAGAAGTTCTAACATTTTAATGACTTCTTAACAAACCACCAAGACCTATTAGACTGATAATAGTGGACAAAGGAGTCCAAAAAAAAGTATTTGCTCTTTCTTGGCTGCAGACAATTTTGAAGTGTTCTTGTCAATCACTGTTAATGACTTAAATAACGAAATGCATATTAGAATTATCAATAGATTATAATGCTGTCGATACTGTGATATGTTACACTATTAAAAACATAATGGAGGTAATTTTACAGATTCCAACCACACAACATTACCAGTGTACACTTAAGAAGAGGAAATTATGCAGTTTAGATTAAATAATTACCGTGTCCCAGCAATCAGTGTTTGAGCTCTCAAGTAATTCTAATGTTTTCATTAACTGTGATAGAAGATGTATCAGTATAGGAAGTAATGAGACTTGAGTAATGGGCCCTAAGCCAAAGTTGACCTTTAGATGAACCTTCCAGCCATATGTTCTATGATATTTGTATCTGCTCATTAGCAAAATACGCATGATCATTAGCAAAATATGTAGTGTGATAAGAGCATATTTATCTTTCCATATTTGGAGGATGGACAAGGCCATGAAATCAGACATCTGTATACCTCCTTGTTTGGAGGTATATGGACAAAGCCAACTCCCTTGGTTCCTCCTTGAGCCCTGGCCAGGCTTTGGGTGGAACCCAAGAGGAGAATGAAACCAGATGTTTCTGCATTAAAATTATCTGAGTTTTTTTATTCAACAATATAAAAGCTGGACCCTTTCCCAGCAAAGGTGGAGTCTTCACCTATGTGTGGTGAAGACACCCTGTGATGACACACTGTGTAGGATTTCCCAGTTACCAGGAGTGGTTCTCCAGTCCTTTGCTGTGACCAGGGCTCCTCAGCTGATGTGTGTATCTGGATGATGGTAAAGTGTTAGGGTAACTGGTGATGTATCTTCTTAATCTTCTATAGTAAAGATTAGGTTCATTACTTATATTATCCTTTTGTAATTCTTTGCTGTTTTGAACTGTAGTTAATTACACTCATCCCTTAAATTTGGTGCCTGTATCTTTTGTGCTGACCCTGCCAACTGGCAAAACAGAGTATCATTGCTTGTGAGTATTGTTCAAAATTTACATCAACAGAAGAATTAATTTTTTGTTTGTGTTTCTGTCAAACTTAATAGGGAACTCATAGAAGTGGGCTGTGAAGATGCAAATCTGGCCTTTAAAATGAAAGGTTACATCACGAATGCAAACTACTCTGTGAAGAAATGTATATTTTTACTCTTCATAAACCGTAAGTTTAAAAAAAAGGCAGCATTTTGTACAGTCAAATGTTGCTTACATAATCAGAAGAACAAAACTTTCTGAAGGCCTACAAAGTGCATAAGCATTCTTAAAAACATTTTTAAGAATAAATGTTACAGTTAATTGTAAAGTGTTTTTCGATTTGTAATGTTCATCACACTCCGCACTGTATTTAGTGGAAAACAGCTAACACTGGACCTAAAGGAACTTCGGTGTGTCAAGGTTATGGCTGTGTCCTGCCAGCTTACACAGATTGATCTGTCTTTTGTAGCAACACTGGCATGGGTTGACTGTATGAAATAATGAAAGGTAGCCTGGTTATTTCAGTATTTGTGGGAAAAAAATACCTCTACGTGTAAAACATGCTGAGAAAAACACTGTCCATTCCTGGGTTTATATGAAGAATAAATAGGTCCTGGGGGAAAATGGGTATAACAGATTGCCTTGGAAGGCACAAAGAGTGAAGATGTTTGTCAGAAGGAGGAGCTGGGCACTGTGCAGGGTGCTGTGGCTCTTTGGAAACAGTGCTGTGTTCTGTGTTTCAGATCGTTTGGTAGAGTCAGCCGCTATGCGCAAAGCCATAGAAACTGTGTATGCTGCTTATTTGCCAAAAAGCACGCACCCATTCCTATACTTAAGGTAAAGTAATAGGAAGAAGTAGCCTTTTAATACTGTCCTGTAGGATAGAACTAGGGTGAGTAGGTTTAGAAGGACATTTCTGTTCCTCATGATAGTGTTAAGCATTGCACTGAGGTAATTAATTGCCAGGCAGGAGATAATTAAATAACATTAAGGAAATCTTAAGAAGACAGGACTTATTTTTAGCAGTAGTATCTGTAATTTCAGCTGAAGTTCTTTCCTATTAATTCGTGAGACACTGCAAGTAAAAGATATTTCTAAAAGTGAGTTTTTGTAGTTGTACAATGGAGAGGGTGATTTAAGCTTATCTATGTAAGCTCATTTTGGTGAGTGATTTTGGATTATGTTTTAATTCTCTAAACAAGTCTGACTGTAATACAACTTCAGTAGGTTTCAGGATCATTTTGACTTCTTTGTATGGAATAACATCCCCAAGCCTGACAAATGTGAACCAATTTTTGATTTCTCTGCCATCCATGGGATGTTTTAGATTAACTTCTTCTAAAACATTTTCCAGCCTGGAAATAGCCCCTCAGAATGTAGATGTGAATGTGCATCCTACAAAACACGAGGTCCATTTTCTTCATGAAGACAGCATTCTGGAGCGTGTGCAACAACATGTAGAGAGCAAGTTATTGGGCTCTAATTCCTCAAGGATGTACTTCACTCAGGTGAGGACATCTATGGTGTGATGGCAGTTCTGCATTATTTTAATGATCAGGGATAATTTACTCTGTTCAATAGTAAAATCTTTGCAAATAGGGCACTTATCAGTGTTGAACTGGTACCTTTAGATCTTTACTCTGTTTCAAGTTACTTTAATGTACCACTGTTAACAATATGGCAAAAGAGAGGAAAAAAAAGTATGAGAACATTTTAAATACATTTCTGTCAAGTATCTGATTAGTTGTCTTAATTTTATATTAGCCTTCACATGCAGTAAATTGCTTTTTTTATTCTGTCCTGGTTTATGTGAAGAAGTGATTGAGGAAACTGTTCTGTGTATTTGATAACATTTGGTTTTAATCTTACCAGAAAAAAAAGTCAGGGAGATACTCTACTCTCTCTTTACGTGAAGCAAAGCATAAGAATTGCTATAATTTTTATACAAACTAATTTCCTTGTGTATTTTTTTTACCTTAGAGATTTTTTCTTTTGAGACAAAGGAATGGTAACTATTGATTTTAACTGCCAGGATGACGACATTCACTCTATGTGCATAGCAAGTGCAAAGCTGGTGGCCTTTTAAGCAGTTGACACTGTGTTGCTGGGGGTTTCAAATTTGCCTCTGGGCAGTAAGGTACTGTGAGAGGTGTGACTAATCTTTCCGATTCTTTTTTTTCTTGCTGTTCAATCTCTTCTCTTTGCTTCCTCCTGTCTGAATGAAGACATTGCTTCCAGGGGCTGACTGCTCTTCCAATGAGGTTGTAAAATCAGCAGCAAACTCTTCAGTGGTTACCAAGGGAAGCGGTGATAAAGTTTATGCGCATCAGATGGTCCGCACTGATTCCCGAGAGCAGAAACTGGATGCTTTTCTTCAGCCACTGAACAACCCCCTGAGTGCAGGCACCACTGAAGTGACAGCAGAGGTTAATGCAGGACCTCCAGAGGGTGCAGAGAGGCCCCAGGATGCTGAAATGGAAGAAGTCAGTGACCTGGTTGAAATGGTTGATGTTCAGGAGGATGCAGTGCAGCCTGGGGGGCTGAGCGAGAGTGGACACTTGTCTCCTGAGACTGTGCCTTCTCGGTAAGCCCCACCTTTCCTGAACTGGGGCAAGGCTACCTATTTATTTCCTGGCATAGACCTGAAACTATAGATTTCTCTCGTCTCTTTGGGCTTCTGCTTTTCCAGGAGGCAAAAATTATCAAGAATAACTTCATGATGTTTTATTCAGAAATTAAACCTAATCTGTGAACTGTAAATTACATAACTTGTGATAAATTTTGTGACTGGAATAGTGTTTCTATGCATACTGAAAGGCAGGAAGCACTGTAAATAATGGCATTAGTTTAGGGAGATCATACTGGTCTGTCTCTTTCTGGAAGCCTTCCTTTTGTGAGGGATACAAACTATATCACTGAATTTGACAGGCATTTCCCTAGTAAAGGCTAAAGTGCTATAAATTTTTTATAGCTCCTGCAGGAGCTGTTACAAGAAGCCAATGTCTTCTGAGGGAATCTGATTCCCTCTCCCCAGTATTACAGAAAAAGGGATATGGAAAAGAAAATTGTTAGAAATAGGAACATTTTTGATGTGTCCTGTAGAGCCAAATTTGCTTGATGCTTAAGCAACAGCTACCTAACATGATTGGTATTACTGTCACAAATTCTCCTAAAATTCTGAACTACCCTTTCCTAACAAATTATTCCTTAGAAGCAAAATAAAACTGTCTTTCTGAGAAACTGTCTGCATTTCCTGTGTTAACATACAGCATGTGAATTGAGCATCTCATCTGTTGCTGTGTTTGGCCTAAGTGATAGAAGAATTGAACAGAATTCCTTTTGTTTTGGTATTGTAGGAAGAGACCACGGGAAGACATGGATGTAGAATTGGAGAAAGATGACACCAGAAAGGACATGACTGCTGCCTGCACCCCTAGAAGAAGAATTATCAACTTGACCAGTGTGTTGACTCTCCAGGAAGAAATTAGTAACCAGGCACATGCAAGTAAGCATGACTTGTTTCTCAAAATTACTGTTATTCCACCACTAAAAATGACTGTTCAAAGTAGGAAAATGTATTTAAAAGGAGGCCCAGTGAGCTTACTGTGCTGCTAAGCAAGTTTTTAACAAAAACTTTTGCTTTTCATTTATATTTGTATCTGTCCCACTTAAATGGTGAGACTTACGAAATACTCCCTTTTTTGTTAAGAGTTGTTTTAGACAAAGGTAAAAGGTTTGTGAATCTTTCTAGAGTGTTTCCCTCTTAACTTAGTTGCCTCTGAAGGCAAATTACACTGACTCATACTCTTATTATCCATATGTCTAAATGTTAGGAATCTCACATCCTGGGGGTTTGGTTGGATTTCTTTTGATTTTTCTGGTTGTAAGAATTGGGGATGCTCCACACAGACATCTGTAATAAGTAACTTTTCTATAAATTAATAAGAATCTTGAAGTTTAGAAAGCATGAACTTTACTTTACTTGTGCTTCAGTAAAAAGCAGAAGACTGGTAATTCTGAACCAGTCATTCCATATCTGACTGTCACTGTTTAAATATTGAAATCAAAGAGTTGTCCCAGAACCTTAAAATACCCAAAAATGCCTCAAAATTCACAATAAAACTTGTGAAGCTGCCTGAGGTTGTGTCTCATTTTCACATCTGTAAGAAATACCTAAAAGAGACTTTGGAAAGAGAGAAATCTTTTCTCAGTCTGTTACATTCCTTTAGAAAACATAGCAGTGAAATTAGTGAAATTAACGTAGTGCTTTGTACATGCTGTGACTGCAGTGCCAGACATCTGTAATAAAGCTTCTCCCAAGGATGGCAACTAGTGATTTTTTTTTGTAGAATGTCTAAAATGAACTCTTTTATGAAATCTGACTTATTATACCTTTCCCAGTCTTCTCACTCATACATATAGTTTTTATTTCTCTTACAAATAACTTTTTTAAAAAGAAATTATGAAAAAAATATTAGGGACCTATTCTACTACACCTCTAGAATTTAGTTTGATTATACCTAGATTGTGTTGCAAAGCTGGTTTACACCTGCAGTTTTTGATGTATGTGCTCCTCACCAATCTCCTGTGTCAGGAAATTAATTTTGGAAAGCTATTCAAACACAGGAACTTTAATTTTATTTTTTTCTAATTTGTATTTGTAGTTTAAATGTTAAATAACTCTTCTCCCTTTAAAAGCATGAGTATGCATAAAAATTACTAATATTTCAAAACTTGTGAATAATTGGTCATACAAGGATGTAAGGAGAAGCAGGGGTGTAAGAGTCACTGAACAGTAATCTGAGACTTTCATGCTAAAAAGACACAAACCACTCAACTAAATAAATGAGGGCAGGGTTGCAACTATGAAATTACATTCTTTTGTTTCTTCCCACCTCTCTGTTGTTTCAGAACTCCAGGAAATGCTACATGAGCACTCATTTGTTGGTTGTGTCAGTCCTCAGTGGGCTCTGGCCCAGTACCAGACAAAACTGTATCTTCTCAATACAACAAAACTCAGGTAAAAGAGTTGTTAGACCTGTTGGCAGCTGAAATAAGTACCAATTGTGAAGCTAATGAGAAGAAGGAAGGCAATGACAGGGAAAAGAACATTGTTCTCTTGTTGCCTGTATGAAAAGTCATGAGGGTAAAGATTCAGCAGTCCATTGAGAACAGTGGAAACAAGTCTGGCACGCTTGGGAAAAGTTGCAGGGAATCAGAGTCATTAAAATGCCAACTACTGTATTGTGTGCTCAGGGACAGTGGGAAGACTTTTTCTTGCTTCATGATGATCTAGATAATCTATGATCATCATCATGATTCGCTGCAGGATCATCTACAGGACATTGTATAAAGCAGAGGCTTCAGAAAAGTGCTGGAAAACATTGTATCCAGTTGGGTTAAGAGTATCTGCAGGACATGCTTGTAACATGAAATTTGTAATTTTGCCTGTGCAGCCTTACAGGCCCAGCTACACAAATTTTCTAACAAGTCAGAGAATAGACTTGAGATGGACATGTCTATTAATTAATTCATTAATTTCCCAGTTCCTTTGCATTTCTTACAGTGCAGTAAAGGAGTAAAGAAGTTGAAATATAAATTACCAGGGAATAAATTGATAGGGATTGGATACTTGAGTAACCTTTCTGCACCAGTGTGGCTGATGATGTCAGAAACCAAGAAATAGATT
Source organism: Calcarius lapponicus (assembly GCA_039654755.1). Classification (NCBI taxonomy): domain Eukaryota; kingdom Metazoa; phylum Chordata; class Aves; order Passeriformes; family Fringillidae; genus Calcarius; species Calcarius lapponicus. Next base: position 69,563,776 of record CM077464.1, read on the forward strand.
TAATTGTAAATATCTAGATAATGCAGGTGAACCCCTAACTCTTCAGTTAAAGTAAGATCTTTATTAATAGGACTAGATCTGGATATCTGATATGTCCAGAATGATCCTTACTTTCCCCTCTTAATTATGGTAACTTGGAGATAAGCAATCCTGTCCATGTAATTACTTTTTGTGCTTCAATTTAGCCAAGAACTCTTCTACCAGATACTTATTTATGACTTTGCAAACTTTGGAGTCTTAAGGTTGTCTGTAAGTATACTTTTACATTATATCCTATAGATTTTTTTAAATGTATTTACAGTATGTCTGTCCTTTCAGACAAAAAAGGTTGTACAGTCAGGTTGGCTTTTGTCCATTACAGGAATGTTGGGTTTTTTCTCATTAAGAACAGAATGTAGAAAACTTAGTAATTTTGTAGCTGCTACTGTTAAATTGTCATCCTGGCTGCTTGTTATTAGTGTCAGTTGTAGTTATTTAACAAGTTTTGCTGTTGCTCATTACATTGGGACAAATAATTAATTTGAATATATAATCAGCAGAAATAGAGTGTTGATTCCCAGTGTTTATCCTGTAAAATATCACAGTGCTCGGGATTGTGGATGGCAGAGAAAGAAGAGAGAAATTCATACCTTTTTAGCCTAGTTATGATAAACAGAACTGTTAGTTCTGCAGGTCAGAAATACTGTATTACAATTAATTAGTATGTGAAGAAAGAAGTTACAGCCTTCCAATAGAGTGTGCTCATCATTAACCAAAGTTTTACTTTCTTCATTTTTAGGAGCCAGCTCCTCTATATGAGCTTTCAATGCTTGCTTTAGAGGATCCCGAAAGTGGCTGGACAGAAGAAGATGGCCCAAAAGAAGGGCTTGCTGAGTACATTGTGGAGTTTTTGAAAAAGAAGGCTGAAATGTTGAAAGATTATTTCTCTCTTGAAATTGATGAGGTGACTGCAGCTATTACTTCTGATAGTAAATGAATGGTGGACTTGGCAGTGTTAGGTTTATGGTTGGATTAGATCTTAAAGGTCTTTTTCAAACTAAATGATTCCATAATTTTACATTTTGGTGACAGATAACTGCGGTAGTTTGCTTGCAGTACTTACCATCACTAAGAACTAGTTCCAGTAAGATTTTAGGTGGCATAACCCTTTCATTTAAAATGCTCAGGTCTTATGCTACCTTTAAGGAGGGTGGTACACAAAGTTTCTATTTAATTTTTTTTTTAATTAGTTACCAAGTCACAGAATGGGTTGGGTCAGCAGGGACCACAGTGGGTCATCTGTTCCAACCTCCTTGCTCAGGCAGGGTCATCCTGGAGCACATGGCATGGGATTGTGTACAGATGGTTCTTGAATATCTCCACTGAGGAAGACTCCACAGCCTCTTTGGGCAATTCATAATTCAGTCATTGCTTCTATAACTAAAAATGCAGATCTCTTAACCAACAAGGTGTGCATCTTAACCAGCTCTCAAGTCAGACAGGGCTGCAGCACCATTGTGCTCTCAATGTGTCTTTTTTTGTGGCTTAAGGCATCCCTTACTTCGTACAAAAGTGAACAGCTTCATCAAGCCCAGGCACTTCATTTGGATATTTGCCTGGGAAGTGGTATCTGTGTAACCTGGAGCTAGAGGACAAGGTTGAATTCAGCCACTCCCTGAGCTGAGTGGCTTAATTCATGCCTTGTGAAATTAAACATCACCAATAACTTCTTTTATGCAGCATCTGCCTGGCTGACAGGGCTTTTTAAAACTTGTAAGGCTCACTGAGTTTGGTAAGAATCAGTCTTAAAATACATCAGAGTTTTGGTGCATTTACTGCAAAAAAGAACTTTTTTCTTTTTTTTTAACTGACCCAGCAGTTTTGCCTTGCAGGAAGGGAATCTTACTGGGTTGCCACTTCTGATAGACAACTATGTCCCACCACTGGAAGGACTGCCTATGTTTATCCTGCGCTTGGCCACAGAGGTACATTCACTCAAGGATTTTATTAATGCACAATTACTTTTTTACTTTAGGCAATTCCAGCCTGTCTTTTCAGTTTCTGGTGCAGCTTAAATGTACATGTTCCAGATGCTGTTCTGTGGTTACTGATTAGTTATGCTTTACCTTTGTATTCATAACCACTGACTGACTGAGCCTCTATTTTGATTTAAAAGCCTGCATTCCTACCCTCTTTTTTGATTCTATAACTTTACCTTACCAGGACAGAAATGGCCAACACATTAATATACATTTTCCATATTAAGAATCTCTGTATCATATAATTTTCCATATTAAGTCTCTGACTGATACCCAGATTTTATAAAATTACTTTTTTATTGTAACAGGTAAACTGGGATGAAGAAAAGGAATGTTTTGAAAGCCTGAGTAAAGAACTAGCCATGTTCTACTCCATCAGAAAGCAGTATATAATAGAGGAATCCAACCCAACAAACTCTCAGGTACTAGAATGCTGTAAGAGCAGAGAACCAACAACATACAGAAAACTTCTGCTTTTTCAGATTTAGACTTCTAATCCCAGCTCTTTCAGGGAACTGAATCAAGTAGCAGTGTGGCAAGATTCTGAAACAATGCGGCTTAAATTTTATGAAGTATTACAGATATTGAGGGAACCTTTTAACTTGGGGCATTGCAGTGTACTTAATATTATTACAAGCCTCCTTGGCCTCTGAGTTGGGAATGTATTTTTTATGCTGTATTTCTATAGAAGAATAAAGATGCATATCAATTACAAGTACAACCGGATTGTGACTAAATATCTGCCTAATTGATTAGTTAAGCTTACCCATTCTGCAAATGAATTTACAGAGCTTAGAACTGACTGTATAGAATGAACTTTTCAAATACCAGCAGGATTTTACAATTGCTGTAGTCTTACATAGTAAAGGCATGCTCTCCTCTAGTTAAACAGAACCTCAGTTTGTTTGTCCTTATTTTCCTGTATTTCAGAATGAAGAATCTGAGTCTGGTTCAACAACATGGAAATGGACTGTGGAACATGTGCTTTACAAAGCTTTTAGGACTCATCTTTTACCTCCTAAACACTTTGCAGAAGATGGCAACATTTTGCAGCTTGCTAACCTGCCTGACCTGTATAAAGTTTTTGAAAGATGTTGAGCAAGCATTTATTAAAGACTGTTTTTATAGATAAGACACCATTCAGTTTTACTTAGTAGAAGCTAAAACTGGAATCTTGATACAGGAAAGAAAGAGGGGATTTAACATGTCAGTAAATCATCTATTTTCCTTCTGTTGATCAAAGTATGAAAAAAAATTTTTGCTGTGTCTAACCCCAATGAAAATCCCTAAAATAAAATCTCCACTTAAACTCTGAGTTTCCCTATTAACCAGTCTGCTAACAGAATACACTTCTGCTGAAGAAAATATACTGGGTTAAGTGATTGTGGAAGAAAATGGAGCTTAATTTAGTTGAAATGTCAATGCTTTAACTTTGCTTGCCTCTGGAAATCAAACTGGGTTACCTGCATTCCTTTGCTTTAAGCATGAGGGTTGTCTGACAGTACCTGCAACAGGAGTGTACATGCAAAGCACTTAAAATAATCTGTTACTGCACAAGTTAGCCATGCAATATTTCAGGGCCCTTGCAGAAATAAGGGAAATTCCTTCCTTTTTAATCAAAGAGTCAGAAAATAGAAATGGGAATGTCCTGGAAGATAGTAAATGAGCATGCACACATATTCATTGTGTCCAATTTAATAAATAGGGCTTGGGAGATCTACTTCCTTTGCATAAAAAATGCAGGAAATCTTTCTTGCAAAGTATATTTTGAAGTTAAGATTGCAATAAACCATCAATCAAAACATTTTTGTCATAGATACATGACAAGCAGGTAATGGTATTACTTTGGTAAACAGCTTGCTTGGGTTATTTTTCCTATTGAATCAAAGATTTAAACCTGCTTCTTGAAACAAAACTTCTTGAAAATCTCATTCTCAAGCCCAACAAAAAGAAAAAACCCAACACATTACAAAGAGCACAAAATTGTCACAGTCATGCCAAGCAATTCAGTCCATTACCACGGGCTTTCACATGAACAATTGCCTTGCCTGTATTAGAATCAAAAGCAAACAGCTTTTTCAAGGAAAGACTGGTGGAAAGTTCTGAGGATGTATCTGGGGCTACCCAAGGAGAGCAGAAATCCTGCCCAGGATTGAGTAATAGTTTTTGTGTAAACTTTGCAGGTTTTACAGTAGGTTTGAGAGGAGTGGACAAAATAATCCAGATTGAGTGTTTTAACTCCTTTCCATACTATAACATGCATTTTAGATTTACAGGAGATGCAGCTTCTCATGGCAGCAACCAGCATTGTTTGGGGATGTACCAAAGGGAGTAACTTCCTTGGCAAACAACTCATGTATGAAAGCATGACATCTCAGTTAACTCACTATACAGAGCATCCAAGCCACATACCCAGGAAGAAAGGTGCTTATTTAGGAGAGGCTGCAAAATCTTTACCTGACATTTGCCAAATATCACTATTCATGTCTGGTGTAACAAAATACCCCCCACCCCAAGGATTTTCTGTCACCGGTGAATATGGTTTGTTCCGCTTTGCAGTTTCTGTATTAATTCCCTTTTTACCAAGTACTGAACTGCAAGAGGAAGCAGGCTCTGAGAATAGGTTGAATTTCTTAGATATGCAGAGCAATTTCATATTGCAGAATGAAGAAGTTCAAGTCATGGGTTGTGCACCTAGATGAAGTTCATAGGTTTAATGAAACCTTTGACCTCCTATCCCAGATGTGTTTTTCTCACTGAATTTAATCACAGAATCTTTAGGGCTGGACTGGACAGCTGGAGATCATCTGGTCCAACCCCCTTGCCAAGGCAGGGTCACCTGGAGCAGGTGACACAGGAATGCATCCAGGTGGGGTTGGAATGTCTCCAGAGAGGGAGACTCCATGAGCTCCCTGGGCAGCTGTTCAGTGCTCTGCCACTCTCAGTGTAAAGAAGGTCTTCCTCCTGTTGAGGTGACACTTCTGGTGTTTTAGGTTACAGTCACGGCTCCATGTCCTGTCGCTGGGCACCACCAAAAAGAGTCTGGCACCATCCTCTTGGCACCTGCCTGAGAGACATTTATCTGCATTAATGAGATTCCCTCTCAGTCTTCTCTAGACTCAACAGGCCCAGCTCCTGCAGTCTCTCCTCATAGAGATTCTCTAGATCCTTGGTTAGGAACATTCCAACATTGTTAAATGACACGGTTGGAATTTCTCTTTCTTCTAATAGTTCATTCTTACCTGCATCCTCTGAGACAGACCTTGGCTATTCTGAAGCAATGTAAGAGAAAAACTTGGTCCTGGCTTCTATTTTCATTCAGCAATTACAGAAGAGAACTTCAGGAAGAGCATACTGAAGCCAATGCAACAAAGTGATGTGCCACTACCACTAACATGGCCTCCCTACAGGCCATGTAGGGAGTCCCAAACAGTACTATTAACACATTTGGCACAAAATCTATGCAAACTGGAGTCCTTATTGCGCCACATATGCAGGAATGGTAAATGTAGATTTTTCCAATGACAAAGCAATGAAATATAATTCATTACTCATGTTTTAACATTTTTATTTTAGAAAGTGAACATATCCATTAAAAAAAAAAGAAAATGCATGGAGTTAAAAAAAAAGTAAACATAAACTAATGACAGACAGCAATAACATAAAATAATTTTATCTAGTGAGACCCAACAATTATTAAATATACTTCCACCACAGAAGTTTTACTTCATTATATTACCAGTCTCTTGATTAGGAACACAAGACAACACTTTCCAGTAATTACCTAGTCATTAGAAGATCAACTTCAGGAATCACTGAATAATAAAATACATTGTGGACAAATACTTTCATACCACCTGGGAGGCAACCTAATATACATATGTCAACAAGGTACATCTTCATGAGGTATTACAGTACATGGGAACCATTCCCTTTACTTTCTAACGAGTAAACTCTCCTGTCAGCAGCTCTGCCAGCAAGTCAGCCACAGACTCTGTTGCCAGTTTCCAAACCCCCAACAACTTCCTGCAGAGATTTTCTTTCTGCAACAGATCACACAAGTCAGGATGAATGAAGATGGGAGTAAAGAAAACAGATACTGTAAACAAGTAGCCTGAAAAGAAAAGGTCATCCACTCTTCCAGGTGAGCACTAGAAGGCTTCAAATCAGAAGTTTCAGCTTCTCAAGAACATTTAATACCTCCCCCAGCTTGAGCTTTGCGGTGAGTGGTGAAGTGAAAGCATGGGGCACAATAATCCCAGAAGTAAATTAAGTAATTTCCAAAATAAGGAATTAATCTCATATTTAAACAAAGTACACTACAAAAATGTTAAGATGAGGCTGCTCCAGTGTAACTCATTTGTAGTATTAAACAGGAGGGGAAATAGTAAATATGGTTTGCCCATGAAATCTTCAGGCATATTTGTCCTAGATTTAAACAAAAGAAAATCTCTTCCTAGCATTCTTGTGCTTTCATCTCCAAAGAAGTGTATTTCTTTGCTGCTAAAAAACGAACTTTTACACATCTGGTCCGCTACTGTCCTTTCCAGGAAGGCCAAAATATAATGCAAAGGAGCCTGACTCTAGGCTCTCAAGAGCTTTGCAGGATTTTCCTTCTTGAAGGCTGCTATGAGAGACAGACTGAGTTCAAAAATTATGAACTCTTGAGAGTTAGCACACCATTTAATTTGTTTGGAAAGGAACTAGAAAGAAAAAGCATATCTTTAGGAATATTCAGGTTCTACACAAAGGAACTTACCTGCTTTTTCTTATTTGCTATACAATTGGTTTTTCACTGTCTTGTTTTTCTTCAGAGTCTTCATCAGAACCTGAAAAGGAAGACAAGAATGCTGTAGATCAGTTGAGAGAAGTTTTAAGACACAAAAGTGTCTTAAGCTTTTCCTTTTCTTTGGACAAATTAGTCTGAATGTCTTTCATTTCTTAGAATAGCATGTCAGCTGCATTTTGAAGCTCAAATTGTACAGAAACTGAATAAATTTACTCTTTCCAGGCTGATTTTCCACCTGCAACCTCCAGAATAGACTTGGTTACCAAGTAACCAATGTCGAAGATGAAGGGTCACCCCATATAAAGAAGTGGCTCCAGGGTATGTCCCTGGACATGTGCAGCTTCAAGAAAGACAAAAAGAGACAAATATGCTGAAATTTCCAACAGAGCTCATTTTATATGCCACGTCCTAAAAGGAAAGATTTGTTTAAAAACAAATGTTGCCATATCAGCAGAAGGGTTTATTCCCCACTGCAAAATCATATGGGATAGTTTAAATATTTGTCAATTCGATATGTATTGCAATGTGACCAAAAATTGCTCTCTTAGAACAATCCATAGTTTGTCTTCTCAGGAAGAAATGCAGATTTTTGAAGAAAAAAATTAATTATGAGCTATTTTTACTGTACATTATTCAGCAGTTTCACTCTGTGAACTACCAGTGTGTGTTCAAATATATTAATCTGACTGTTTCTTTTGCATCTCATACCCACAAAGGGTGCTTAAAATATACTTGGCAGTCAGGGCAGCACCTGAGCTGTTACTGAATCCCTTTGGACAAGCTGAAAGTAATGGCACACCTACAGTCAATACATGCATGCTGAAACACAACATCTAAACTGCACAAGCAACACTGACCCAGCCACAAAGTCTAGAAAAACATGCTGGCTTCACTTGCACTTCCTCTCACACTGTGTATTCTGTTGCTAAAAAAAACCCCACAAAACCCAAGCAGAACAGCTGAGTCCAGTACAATATACAATACTTCCATTATCCCTCAAAGCAGACCCATAGTTGTAGCTAAAATCCATTTTCACTTTGAATCACTGGTTATACTCGACACTAATGCTCAGTGACCCCTAGATGGAGCTGGGAGTCATTCACTAAGCCAAGATGCCCAGCAGAGAGAAACCAGACAGGACATTAAAATGAAAAATATCACCAACATGTGTAACTATATACTGCAAGAGGCAAACTTACCTGTAGCAACTAGCAGATATTATTTTAATTATATTACATTATACAGCACAGCTTTGCAGAGGAGGTTTACATTTTAGGGGAAAAAGACTGATACAGGAGTTGGGGGTCCCCACTGCATTCTCAGGTTAACTCAAATTTATTTGATCCATTAAGAAATTACTTATTTCCTTGGAATGCTTGAGACGCATTCTAGGATCTTGCAAGATTTACATTTATTTTTTATTTAATCAGCTCATATCTCAGCTAGACAAAGCAAATTATATGCAGAGGTAAGATGTACTTAACATTACCCATTGGTTTACCCAGACAGGTGAACCTTTTTATAGAGAGAAGGCTTTTTCTTTTTGTTATGAGAAAAGAAAAGAAGCTCTGATTGAAATTTCAGTTTGCCTTATAGCAGTTTCAGGTTCATTGTCTATCCTAAGGCAGTATAAAGCTCCAAATTTAGGCTGGAGTAAATTGAGCATTGCTGCATAAATGCTATTGCTGCAGATAAGAGACCACAGAGCCACAGAACATCTCAGGCTGGAAGGGACCCACAAGGATCACTGATGGCAGAAGCAAACCATAACAATCTCCTTTCAGTTGTGGAGCCATTTTATTTCAGACTTACCTTGCCTTTAGTCAGAATATGACTTAATTATGACTTATACACTAATCACATGTCTTGTAACTCATCTGGCAGACAGTAACTGAACTGAATTACTGAACAAAATAAAAACTTGCATTTTAGGATGACAAATACAGTTTTAATTTAAAAACAAAAATATATTTTTTCCCTTCCCCTCTTGAAGGGCATGAAATAAGCAGGAGTGTAAAGTGAATATGAAACATCCGTCACTAAGCCAATGTAACTACCTGCTACAGACTCAGGGGGAGAATAGAACTGCCCATCAGAGAGAACTCCTGGGTGAAGAAGAGCTGCTCGTTCTGAAGCATCCTGTGCTATCAAAAATCCTAAAAGAAAAAAAATAGCAGTAAATAATCCCTCAATGCTAACACATAAAATCATAAAGACAAAATACTGATGAAGAATCTTGAAGACTGATGTATTTTATTAGCACTCCCAACTAGTTACTTCTTTAAATAAATATCTTTTTAAAAAGCATCAATAATTAATTTAACACTTATGTTTTCTATTTAAATGCTGTCAGCTAAGGTGACATACATTAGCAAAACAGATATTGCACACATGAATTAAGGAATTTTTCCTTCTATTATGTGTGATTACATGATTAGGTTGCCATATGTAAATTCATCAATATTCACTGGCTAACTAAAACTTCTGAAATATATTTTTAATGATCAGTGAGGTGCCATGCACAACCAAATAAATTATTTTCTCGCTTTGCCACTATGACCCTTCACTAATGACTTGCTTTCACCTATCTGTCTCAACATATTTGGTTTCTGCAACCTTCATGAACTATTTGCATGTGTATGTATGGAATATTTTGTCTGTGAATATTCAATATGAAAAAATGCAAAAGTCTCCAAACTGGTTAGATTTCATATCTTATTTAGATAACACTGTGATGCAGCTGTATTTCCTCATCCCCTTATAAGATAAAAAAAAGTTACTCTAAATTTCTTTTACTCCAGGTAAACCCCACTGTTCTCATTCAACCAACTTCTTTCTCAGACCACTGAAAAAGAAGAGGGAAGGGATCAAAGCAGAAAGACTGCACTCAGAGCACATAAAAATGGAGGCATCCATGCCCACGCACAGTTTTTTGATTTACCTAACAGATAAACATGCCCTTCCAACAGGGCTTCACACTGTATTTCAGGTAATGATGCATAAATAACAGGTTGGCTGTATAATTACTCTTCTGCTATTGAAACTACAAGCATCTGTAAGCTTTCTTTCCCTCACCACTCAAGCAGTATTCTCTTTCAACTGAAACAGTGGATTTCCTCCATTTTAGTTGAATATATTGAGTGTCAGATGACCTGGTGCCTCATCTCAAAGGTTGAAATTCATACTTTTTCTGGTCTCATTCTGCCTGTGCAAGAAACAGACTCTCCACAACACTTCTTGCTTTCCCCTTTCCACCTCAAAAGAAGAGTTAGTGACATTGAATTAGTTATTGTGTCTACTCTTCCTAAAAGAGGAACACTTTATGCATCATCCAGAAAATAAAGTTTTACAAGCCCGACTTCGTTAATTTTTCATACCTCAAGCATACAAAATTAAACACATTCCCAAGTGTTTGACAAACTGCTCATCTGGCCCTTCTGACTTTTAACTTTGCCTCCCTAAATTAATTAACACCTCACTTCTTTGAAGGCATATGTTCCCCTTTCCAAGAGGAAAAAATCGTGCCATTTGATTTAATTTTTTCCACAGCTCTTTAAATTTTGAGAAGCTGAAAGAAGCATTCTTCTGCCAGTTAACATGGGAACAAGTCTTGCCAGCTGCAGTGACTGAAGGGAAATAACACAAGCTTACTATTTTCTTCTTCAGCTTCTTGTGGTAACACTTTAAAGTCCAGGAACCAAGTTTCAATCCAGGCAAGTATGAATGATATGATGGGCAGCACATAGCCAAAAGCACCCTGTGAGAACAGCTAGAAAGAAAGAAAACATTACAAAAATTACTCTAAAGAATCTTGTTTTTAAGAAAACAAAGTAAAACAAACTGTGATTAGAATATATACCTGTGAAATAATTACTTTTGCTAATAAAAAGGCACTGGTCACTGCTGTTGTAAACTGAAAGAGACAGAAGAGATAAACTAATGAATGGATTTAGCTTCTTATTTCTGCCATTAGCTATTCATTGCAACTTTAAATATTTACTGACAACTGCAAGATCACATAAATTAACAAAATGTAACAAGCATGATACAGTTAACTTAAAGTGTTATTAAAATAACCTTATAAAAGGTAACTTTTAATACAAACACCTCCAAAGATTGATTTCACATAGCATTTGTATAGAATCTAAACTGCCTGAGTATGTAAATTGTGATCTTACTGTATAATGAAGATAGTGTACTTTATTCACCAAGTCCCTTAAAAAAACCCCAGCTATTTATGTAATTGGGAAAAAAGCAAACAGCAGTTCTTCCAAATGCTTTTCACTACCATCCAAATCGAAATATCCATTTCAAACAACAAAACACCTTTGTGGGAATAAATTGGAATAAATATTTTAATTCATGAAGTAGTATTTTGAAATTTTTTTAAAGACTTGATACTCCCTGATATATTTTTAAAAATCAGCAGGCTGGGTAAAATACCTTAAAATCCCCTAAAATCTGAAAAAGCACTGAACAAGTACTGTTCACATAAGCAAGGCAAGGCCTCTATATGTTCTAGTGCATTTTGGTCCAGCAATTCTTTAAAAAACAGCAAAACCTACTTCTGTTAATCACAGGGAGGATGTTAAGATTCAAGGCTTTGGCAAAACCTACTTCTGTTAATCACAGGTGGGATGTTAAGATTCAAGGCTTTGGCAATACCTTCAGTGAAGCTTTATGTATCTAAAATTATGAGAGTGGGTTCCCTCTCACCACCTCACAAACACAGGCATCAAGTTGGAGGATTAAGAAATACTCTAAAGCTACACAACTAAGAGCAAGGACTTTTAAAAAGACATGCATTTAAATATAAGCACAATCAGAGCAGCAGCTGCCACTACGTATGTGATTGTGCCATGCTACTAACACAATCTATAAAAATCATGGCATGTGGTCTCAGAGTACTAAGCAAACTGCATGCTACTCACTTGAAGAAAGTTACACATGAACATGCTCTACATGCACCTACCACAGTGTAAGCAGAAAAAAAAAAGAGTCAGATTTACAAAGCACTAAGGCAGCAATACACCTATTGTATTACAACCTATAGTATTGACTGGTGGAAGCATGAATTTTTCACCAAATTTTGCATTCTTTGTCATCCACACCACATAGCTGCATTGAAGATATTGGCTCCAATTCACTGTGGTTACCTAGAGCTCTTGAGAACTTCCTTTTTAAGAAGGGATGAATATTCAACCTTTTGTTTTGGAGCATGAAGCAACACAGGTTCTAGTGTTCAATGGGTGGCACCTAGAACTTTTTAAAGTAAGAGTGTGGGACTTAATGGACACCTGGATCTCTGGCACAATAATGCCAATTCTTGTTTTTGAAGGAGGTTCACGATTACAAATGAAAATATATTTCCAACATTGATTAACAAATCTCAGCAGTTATCCATACTGGATTAAAAATAAACCTTCAATTTGTATTAAAATGATACCTAATAAGAACCACACACACTGTTCTATTAAATTCTTGCCTTTAGGCTGAAAATCTTCCAGAAAACCAGTTTTTAATTTGTTACTGTGCAACAAATTTTTAGATATATACCATCAAGATGATTCTTAACACACAAGTGTTAAGAGGCATCTAAAATTTTGTCTGCTTGATCCATTCTAGGAAAAACTCCATTATGCTTGGCCACTACTCACAGCTATTGCCCACCAATGGCGCAGTCTGCACATTGCATATGCAAGTATTAACACCTTAAACCGAAAGACTGCCAGTAGCTATAGAGAGAGGAAAAAATATTGGTTGGTTAATTCAGAACACAGAAGAACCACAATATTCTTAGCTCACTGAAAATACTAACTACTTACAAAGCAAATTTAGGACAGTCGAAGTTCTGTTACCAAGAAACAAATTTGAATGTGTCCTTATAAAACAGAAATAGAAGGTAATTTCCCATTTGTAAAGCAAATGGCAACATCCAGCTGCCTAGACAGGCTCAAATGTGCAAGCATGTAGCATTCCACTAATAAATTAGAAACATAAGAAAGCTTTACAAAGTGTCTTCATGATCACTTTACCTGGCTGGAATCTAAACAATTATGTTAATCCAGATTAACAGCTGGATGCAGTTAATCCAGCAGATACCTTCAGCATCTCACCTGTGCATCTCACTGATCCTTAGCGGTGTGCTACTATACTTCTAGTATTTCGTGAAATATTAACATTGCAACAATCAATTATTCTTTATGCAGCTACTCACAATAGCAAGTCATTCCATTTGGCAGTAGAGAAAGGAAAATTATGGTATTTGCAGGCCAGAAAATTAAATCAATAGCAGACAGATGAGATCTCTGAATTAGGGACTCTGAGCTTCAATTTCCCTGTTTATTTTTTGACAGTAGATTTTCAATTCTGAACACATCTTTTAAAACAAATTGAAGACAAAGCGTGAAACAAATGCTTAAAAGTGAAGAGAAATCAAAGACAGCCATGGCCAGAGGTATGATAAATCCATTTAATCTTATGCAAATGTGTAGTAGAATCAGAGGAAAACTTGTAAAAACCCATACACAATTTTGCAAAATTTCAAGTTCTAGTCCCTTCCCAAGGAATAAAAGTCTATTATTTTGCATTACATGTTCTTAACCCTTGGTTCACCTACAGGATAAAGTAATTTCCAAAGCATCAACGGTTACAGTTAACATTTTTTGCCTTCTGCAGCATGGTATATCATGGAGACCCTGCCAGCAAAACAATGGAAAAGGGAGAGGGAGCATAGTTTCCTAGTTTATAAAATTTTTCAATCTAGTATGTAAGTTTATGTGACACAGCAAATGTCCAATGCAGAAGTAAGGATGGGTTTCTACACCAGTTTCAAAGAAAGATTCTGGATATGGTCATCAGTACAAAATGACTGATACCAAACCAAGTCATCTCTGAAAGGCAAAGGTAGAATTAACAATCTTGCCCTCTAAAAGAAAGGAAAAGAAAAAGCTTTTACTTGGGCTGTGCAGTGAAAAATGCATTGCAGCTACAGAGCTACAGCTTTGTTTAAAGAAAGAAATTTCCCAATGTAAGAGAGTTCCTCTTATATAGCTAAGGTACTTATACATAGTAAGGGAGCATCATCACATCATCTCTTTTTACTGTTTTAAAACACAGAACTCTGAAAAACCTGCCCTGTGCAGGCCACCCTGGGCACAAATCTCTCCTCATTGCAGCCACCTTATGCCCAATGCAGGACAAAAACGTCGGTTTAAGCAAAATTATTTTAGAGTGGAGGGCTATGGGTCTTGTCCTCTTAATGAATTACCTTACGTCACATCAAAGTCACATTCTTGACTGGGTTTTCCATCTGCTTTTCCACACACCCCAAAGCTAAAGACACAAATCGATTGGCCTAATCATTTCTATCCACAGGCTCCATGAGCCTGCTGCCAGAGCAGGATTGGGCAACCCCTAGATGGGTAAAGCTTGGCCTTTCTGGTTTAAATTACCAAAAAAAGATCAACCCTTTCACAAGACTCAAACTAGGAAACATCTGTGGAAGGAGGAATGGGAAAATTATACTTTTGCTGCTCCTTTTTCTTTTTTTAAGAACACTTACAAATATATCAAAATATGAAGAAGAGTAGTCATAATGTAGAACTTCTTTCTCTAAGGTAGTCTCAATGCCTCCTTTTACCTACAAATGAACAACAACACATACAGTTTCAGAAAAAAAAAATACACAGAAATATGAATAGTAAAAGTAATAATTCCCTGCTGATAAACAAAAAGATCATTAAACTAAATACAGAAGACCTGTCTGCCAAGAATGATTAGGTCAAAACTACTGTTGTTTTTTGTTTTTCAAGATTACATAGACTTTTCAAAGTGAAAACATTTAAGATTATGATCTGGCCTAGGCAAGCAACATTTCAGGCTGTCCCAAAATAAAAGCAAACAAGCTATTGAGGGAGGAATAAATGATTAAATGTTAAGGACTGTTACACAAACTCACAAAGTGTTTTACCTCTTATAAGGAGCATCAAAACAGCTGATCACAAAGCCAACCATAACCCAGTTTCTGTTTCACATAGGAAACAGAACAGAAACTGAATTCATACTTCAGATCTCTTCCTTATCAGCCCTGACACAATTTGTTAAGAGAGCTGAGCCAAAAGATCCACAGTAAAAAAAGCAGAAGCTGCAACTATTAGAATAATCTCACACAAATAACTAACATTCAAGTTTAATTCTTCCATTTGCTGATGAGATTCAAAATTACATCTTCCTTAGCCACCATGTTTCTTTCCAGTGGAAGGATTCTACTGCTCAAACTGGCCTTGTAAGAAAATAATTTAAGGTGTATTGGCTCAGAGAATGAGTATCTATCTTAGTTGAAAATTAAAAACCTCAGTGTCCATCTCCAACTGTTTTTAATATGAAATTCCATAATTAAGCACTGCATGAAATAGTTATGTAAAACACCAACAGAAGGCTTTAAAACTGAGTTCGACTACTGTCATATTTTTAAGGAAAGGAGCTACCAAAGCACACCAACAACATATACTCACTATCTCAAAGCAATGCAGTCTACACCGTTCCACACTTTTCCAACTACACTGCTGGATAGTGTTTTCCTGAGACGAGTCATTCCAACTCTGAATTCTTTCTGTTTCTTCTCTCCCTCCCCTCTATGGCTATCTAACAAGTAGCCACTTTTGAAATACAGTTTTCCCTTGGTTGCTCTACTGCATCAAGTGTGATTATCTGTTTCCAGCAGAAACAAGGAAGATCAACTTCCCTTTCTCCAAGCTGTGCATCACTGTGTGGCTGTGTGAACACCATGTTAAAATAAGGATAAACAGAGAACCATGGAAGTCTTGATTTTTGCTCAAAATGCCATGGAGCTACTCCCCGAAGCATTTAACAATAAGCTACACTACACCCAAGGAAACTGGATAAAAGCAACAAATTGAAAACAATGTTTACAGGAAGTCTCACAGCAATTCTAATCATTACTTATGCACCAATAACACTGGGTCCTATCACAAGCTATTTGATTTCTCAGCAAACAAAGCACTTGAAAGAAAAACAGAACAAAAAACCTAAGCACATGCCAGATCCCAGATGTCGTATTTTAGCTTGTAATATCATTAACTTTTAATGACAAAAACCTGTTTTTTATTCTTGCTGACATGTAGCAGTATGGGACACTGGTTCATAATATGTTGTCCTGAAAATACAGCTGTTTACAAAGAAAACTGCTGTGATCTTGAGGTCCTTTGATACTATAGCATTCAAAATGAAACACCATGATATCATGAGTTGGTAGCATTTTCTATTCAGAATCTTCAATATTCTGACAGCACTCGTGCAAATCTGTACTCTGAAACCTCAACAAGAGATATAAACCCACTCTGCTCCTCTTAGTCTTACAAGCTGTTGAGAAACTGGCCTAAAAAAAGAACTGCATCAGAACACTATGCTACAACCACTTTTCCACCTAGAAAGAAACAGAAAGTCTAGTCCCAGAATTACATCATTCAGGCAAGCAAAATTTTCTTTCTCAAATTAAATAAGAATGAATATTTTTCACTTTATCAATGAACTATTGAACAGTCAGCTCCTGAAGCTTCATAATGTAAATCAATAACCAAGGTTATTCATCTAGTAAAGAAATGCTGATAAAAATATTTATGCAAGACCCTTTTTTCTAGAAAAGGGATTCCTCCCTAGTGTGTCCTTTATTAAATGCAAAATAAATTACAGGTTAAAACCCAGCTCAAGAACTGGGATGCTACTTATGAAGTAACAACAAATGAGCTATCTATCCTGTTGCTTTCTAGAAATTTTAGAACAGCCTCATTTTCTAGATTACAAATGCTGGAGTTAAAAGCTGGCAACGGCAACTTGGGAGTTTATGTTGTTTAAATGCACCATGCCATCCATAATGTATAACACACCAAGTTTACATCAAAGAAAATACAACAAAAGAAAGGTTTTGACCCTTAGAAGTCTTTTCAGGGACTAACACCTCAGTGAAATATCACTGACTTGAGGTTACTCAGAAGGCAGAGTCTTGAATCCTGTAAAAATTCACACTTCTTGCTAAATTCAAAGATGTACAGTAACATTTTTGGTTTTGATGCTGGAAGACTACACTGGATTTCCAATGGCTTTTTTCAGCATGGTTCATAGACTACAGGAACATCTAAAGGTTTCATAAGAAGATAAACACATATCTTAATAAATAAAAGTAGATGCAGTTGAGTAGGTACTGTGTTTATGGAAACTTAAACAAGCTGCCTTAACTTAAAATAGATACCAACGACATAATTTTGGATAGAAAGGAGCAATTTATCAACCATCTTTGAAGTGAATAAAACCGTAATATACCGTCTAAGGGTAGGTACTGAAAAGACAACTCACATTCAATTCTATTATCCACAATAAGGTTATGAATAAGAGATCAAATGTAACAAACAAACAGAAAGTCCTTCTGACATCTGATATGCCTTTCTTCTCCCTGCCTTCATATGACTCAATCCTTGCCATCAGCTGTGTGGGGTTGATGGAGTGGACATCCCGCAAGGAAGGACAAGATTCCACACTGCTACTGTGAGCATTTTCTGCATCAGCTGGGACCCGAATCATCCTGGGTTTGCTTAGAGTGGTCTTCTCCCAGTTTCACCATCACTAGAAGGCTGATCCATACAGGAAGGATTTCTAAACAAACAAACAAAACCAAACCACATTAGTCAACAAACTCCCATAATTCCAAGAGGTATTTTCATCTTACAATGAAGTCAGTTTTCTTTTTGCTGAACTGATGACTAAGAGAATTAGGCAAGTAAGCCCTTGAAATTGTTTCTAACACAGTATCAAGCTCCTCTTCATCACTCAGAGGATTTGTGAAGCAAGAGAATTAATGTTCAATTAGGCCATATGAAGTAAGGGAGCACTGTCTAGATTTAAAGGGTCATTTCTCCATTCTGCTAGAGTGAGATCATTGAAGAGAATGAATAAAAAGCATGATGCTGTGCACCCTTTAAGGTTTTCAATACTGATTTAAATGCTCTCAATAAACAGGAAGATAACTTAAAGGAATTTCCACATACAATTCCTTAAAAATAGCAGTGTTAGTTAATAGGACATCCAGAGCTGACACAAACAAAAGATGAAAAGCCCATTAAAATCCCTAAATAGTGTAGCAATAATTCTATAAAGCACATACACTGCTATTTGCTCTGTAAATTCAGCTGCTATAGCAACTTACATTGCCAGACAGTTTCTCCATGAAAAAAGTGTGTCTAACTAGTGGTTAAAGGTAATGCAATTACCCTAAGTCTCTTCTGACTACAAGGCTTTTGAAAGAATTTTCAGGCTGAATTTCCTATAAAACTGTGGCAGTTTGATGCATGATTCACTTAAATCCTCCATGAGAACATTTGCCCAATTAAGGCTTCTAGAAAGGGTGGACTCAGAAGGTCACAAAAGTTTCATGGAAACACACGGAAAATTTAATTTTATGCAAAATGCTCAGATGATTAAGCTATACATCCTGCAGTACAAACCACATCAGACACGTTTTTGTAACACTGGGGGAATACCTTTTTGAAATTCAAGAACAAAACTTTGCCTCCTCCTGTGTGGATTATCTCTAAGTAAATGGCAAGAGATAGAGAAATTCTTCCCACTCCTGTCTTTCAACTCCAAAGCTGCAAGAACACAGTCAGTCAGAGCTCAACAGGGCGTCTGTAACACACCACTAGGCAAACACAAGGGAGGATACACGGGCACAGGGGAACAGTAAAGGTGGTGTGGGGAGCTGCCAGCGCACACACATCACAGCTGAGGAAGACAAAGGCCAGCCAGGGAGGGTCAATGTCTAGGTCAAGTCACACAGAACAGTCTTTAGGGAATTCAAAGCACCAGGCGAGGGTGGACAAGCACAATGAACCTTTGTATCTTCCTCCTTTGTTTCCACAGCAGCTGCCTGAAACATGGCTGGCAAAGGGCTGTAGAGGAGGGAGACATAAGTGGTGTGTGTTTGGTCAGGTGCCTTCAGCACTGCACTGAGCTCTGGGCACCTGCACCCGAGGGTGTGAGCAGGATCACTGCACTCCAGTGCTGTAAACAGCACTTACTTTGTACTGAAAACCCTCACAACAAAGTGCCCTGCTATGTAACAGCAGCCCATAGGAAAATGTTTGGGATGAGATCTAAACCTCACATCAGGCCATCAATGGTTATATTTCAAAATAAAAATAAAATAAAAAGATAAGCAACACCTGAACCTCCAAAAATTCCATCTATATTGGCTAAAATATTTATTTTATTTTGATGTGGCACTCAGTGCCAATTATATAGGAAGTTGTTACTTCCAGTCTGGATTATTGCTAGATACAGCACAGGATGGCAATGCAATTAGTACAGTCAGAGAGAATTATTTCAGAACGTGCTAGTTCAGCATCCATTTGCCTTGTGGGGCCCTTTGCAAAGAGAAAAGCGTGGTTTTAAAATGTATTGGCTACCAGTTTGTTTACAAGCATGACTCAAAACATCAGATTCAGCTTATAAATCCCATGTAGTCTCAAATCCTTACTACTGACAGACTTTTTTTGCCTCAAAGCCCTCCAGATAGGGGATACTCACAGTAAGGGAATTTGTCCCTAGTCTTGCTCTGCCTGCTGATCCATCAGATCCATGTTTGGACACATGGAAGGGCCTCTCTCACCACACTAAGATGGCATCAAAATGTTGATTCTTTAACTGAACAGACATAGCTTGGCAGCTTTTGCACTCATTGCAACAGCTCTGCAAATTGATTTATCACCAAGTATGTGCTAAAGATTATTACCCATAGTTTCTCTCATTAATTAAAAATAAAAAGTTCCTTTGTACCTGAATGACATAATCAGTCATTTCATCACACCAGCATTCTCAGATGAATTCAGGGAGGTGCACAAAAAAATTTCAAATTCTTCTTGGCAGCTGTCTTACAGGCACGTGAGGACTATTAAAAAGCAGCACTTCCCTTTTAGTGCTAGATGGTGACCTGGCCAGCCACTTTCCTTCCCATCTCAGCACTACCAGCAACAACATTTCTCCTCCCTTGCACTTCCAAAGCACCAATCATGCCCCATCTCTCTCACCCATCACAAGTTTGCAGGGTGAGCGAGCCCTGCTCTTCCCTTGGCTCCATTTCCCCAGGGGTCCTTGCTTGTGCAAAACAGCCTGTGCTTGGAAGAGTTCCAGGCTTGCAGCCCCATGAGGAGCTGCCACTTTTCAGCAGTCCATGTGGGCAACATAAGCACAGGCAGGCACAGGAGTGCTTTACATGCATCTCTGGCCAAGAAACACAGTGGTGGAACAAGTTTAGGAAGGCAAAAAAGGTGTTTGTCATTGAGATGTGTCACACTTTTGAAAAAACCACACAATTCTTTTGCATGTGACTATTACTGATCCTTATTCTTGTTATTCAGGAAGCAGGCACTGCTTGGCCTGAATTCATGCTGCCACATTACTTGAGTTTTTGCATCAAAAGTGATACATGACATTGTTATTGTTCTATTGTCATGGTTATTGTGCTTTTTAAAAACCAAAATAATTTAAAAGCAAAGGAAAAAATAATTATAAACTGGGTGTGATGATGTCTGGGGTTTGGGTTTTTGAAAGCCAAAATGCAAATTCGGCCAGAAAAAAAATTCATTATCAAATAAGAGTGAAAATCACATTCTTAAAACTTCTGGGTTGTTTTTTCCTAGAAAAAGCCTTCTTTATGCATCAGTCAGTTATCAACTTTCCTGTTTCTGGTAAAGGTTAATATTTTAGATATTTTTTAGGGTGTTTTTACAATATCAATTACATATTTTCAAGACAGCTTGACATCTGTGGCTTGACCCAGTGTCTGGGTCTCTGATTTGAAGGAAACTGGGTTCACCTGGTGCCACTTCTTTTGGCTTCAGGCCGTTCCATTGTTTGGGTTATTCTATATGGCAGGGTTCAGGAAGGATGTGTGGTCAAAACAAACACATCCTATGAAGAAGTGATGTTTGGAGACCAGCATGTTAATTTTCTGCAGAGCCTGGGTGCAAGCCACTCACTAGGAAAATAAACAGCCCATAATTCAGAATATTCTAAGAAACAATATGGGCAAACTTGCCTGAAGAGGTGGAGCTCATAGCAGCTGTGTTGGATACAAACTGTTCCATTAACTCCTTGCCACAAGAGACAAGTGAGACAGAAATCTGTTTTCCCCACACAGTCCCATCAGCAAATGGGTCTCCACAAGATGTAGGGGATTTGCAATGTAGCTGACTTTCCTTTACCAGGCTTCAAGTGATGGTTTTCAAGCTAAACTGAAGATTGCATTAACCTGCTCCTGGCTACACCTGCACATTGTGATAATGCTTGTGAACATCTGTTCTGAAAGAGTCAGAAAAATAAAATCCTATTCCCAGTATATCTCTTATGTTATATGTTTTTGAAAGTGTTTTCAAAGCTAAAAAAAATCCCTGGCATTTCAGGGAAATAACAGTCTGGTTGTTATTTCACTCATCATGAGTGCAGAATAGAATAGAGTATTCAGTTGAAAGGCACAGAAAACAGTCACCTTATCCATCTGCCTGACCACTTCAGGGCTCACCAAAAGTTTAAGTATGGCATTAGGGGCAATGCCCAAATGTCTCTTAAACACTGTTGGGCTTGGGACATCAACCCCTTCTCAAAGAAAACTCTTCCATGGTTCAGCAACACTCTTGGTAAAGAAATGTTTCCTCCTGTCAAGTCTGAATCTACCCTGATGGATGCAGCTTTCAGCCATTCCCACATGCCCTGGTACTGGGCATTACTGAGAGGAGATCAGCAACTTCCCTCTCCACTTCACCACCTCAGAAAGCTGCAAAGAACACTGTGGTCACCCCTTGGCCTCCTTCTCTCCAAACTAGATTAACCCTGTGTCTTCAGCTGCTTCTCACAGGGCATCACTTCTAGCTCTTCAACCAGCTTCAGTGTCCTTTTGCACACATTTAAGGACTTTCACATCCCTTTTAAATTTTGGGGCCCAGAAATGCACAAAGTACTCAAAATGAAGTTGCAGCAGTGCTAAATAGAGTGGGATGATCACTCCTTTCGACCAGCTGGTTGTGGTGTATTTGAAGGTTTGCCACTGCTGACTTTGAGCCTGCTGTCTGTCAGCCAGCATCCCCAGACCCATTTCTGTGGTGCTGCTCCCCAGCCACTCTTGAAATCTGCACTTGTGGAAGTGCTCTATCCCAGTTGCAGAGTCTGGCATTTGTTCTTGTTCAGTTTCACGCTACTGATTGTTCAGCACTCCAATCCATCCACATCCCTCTGCAAGGCCTCTTGTCCCTTGAGAGTGTCAACAGCACCTCCCACTTTAGTACCATCAGCAAACTTGCTGACAGTGCATTGACTCCTGCCTCCAGATCACTGATAAAAACTGTGAACAGAACTGGGATTGAGCCCTGAGGAACACCACTGGTGACTGTTCTCCAGCCAGGTGTAGCCCCACTCCCTACAACCCTTTGAGCCCTGCCCTTCAGCCAGCTCTTCCAGCAACCATCTACCTGCTCACTGCACAGTCAGACTTGTCCAGAAGGATGCTGGGAGGTACAGTATCAAACACCTTAATAAACCCAGGAAAACTATATTCACCACCTTTCCTTCATCTACTAGGCAGGTGAAATGACAGAATCTACAAGCTTACTGAGGTTTAAAAACATTTAAGAGGGAAATAAAACTTCTGAAATAAGAATCCACATTAGTGTATTTGTGATATGCCTTCTTACTTCCCCTGATTTCAAAAAATGTACGATTTTAATGAGGCTTTTTTGTTATCTTCATAACATATTCACTCAACTACTAGTAAAATATTTACTAAGTAAGTTTTCTATGCTGACCTATTCAAAGTCATAGACAACAGCAGCATATTTTAATGGAAAGAAAGCTTCCAAAATTTGTATCTATTTAAATTAAAGGCGTGTTTTGCCTTTTTTTTTAGCCCTTAATCATTATGCCTGTAACTTAAGCTTCTAAACAGAGAATTAAATTCTCTAACTTTCTAGTGAAATACAGATTTTATGCTTATTAATAGTTTTAACTAGTATAACAACTACAATAACTAGTATAATAAGTGAAAAGTAAATCAAGCCAAAAAAAGTAAATCATGAATCAAAATGATCAAGCTTAGGACTGCAGTCCTTCCCTGCCCCCAAAGTCTACTAAAGACTTTAGCAATACATGGCAAGAGCTTGCCCATGATGTCAAGCTACATTTACAATTAACATCATTATTTTCATTCATACTGACAGAAGCAGATGGCACACACTGCATGTGTCAATTTTACACATATCTTAGAGATAGAACATCAGAATGCTGCTTCTCTTTTCTATCATTATTCTGCCCCTATTCTTCCAGTTTATTGTCCTTGGTTTAAATTATTTTTGTTTACTGTATTACTGTAGCATACATGAGCAACAACACTATATATGATCCATTTTTCTTTCAAAAGGAAAAAAGACACACAACAGAATTTAACTGAGAAGAGATAAAAGAAGTGCTTAAAAACGAAAAAATAAAAAGGATTACTCAAAGGCTATCAGCAGCTCAGCAAAATCAAAACTGAAAGTGTCACATGGAGGCAATTTGGAAAAGACAATGCCAATTTACTTTAAAATATCAGAGAAGTCCCCCTTGCATAATGTAACTACGCACAGGATGTAACACTGTGTCACAACTGCTGTTGAAACATACTGAACGCCTAGAATACTTAGTATTTACATCTGGACAACACTACATATAGCCCAAAAACTCCCACTATAAACAGCTTTTCTGTGAATGCTGACGAATAAAACATGCCAGTTCTTTACAAAGGACTGATATATTTTCTGATCAAAGGGCTGACATTGCTGCTTACACTACCTGCTACACTACACAGATAAAACCCAAAATTTCTCACAAGAACAGAGCTTAATACTGTACCAGTAATTGGTATTGTAACACTAACATTCAAATATTTAAGTTCTACTTAAAGACAGTTTCAGACAATTTTAACATACCTAAAGGAAAATGGTCTCAAACCATTGTTTGCTCTGTCACCATCATGAAGCTGAACTTCATTCTTTATCTAGGCATAGACACAAATTGCTCTAGGCAACACCATGCACAGAATATACAATTATCTGTAAAGACTCTATAGTGAAAGTCAAATAAACAGAGAGTTTCTGGTATGAAGCTGTATTAACCTGCAGGAGTATTAGCAGAATGCTCTCAGTGTGTTTTCTGACAATATCAGCACACACCCTCATTAAGAGCCAACACAGATAAAATCAATACCTATGAAGTAATGATGACTATAAATCAGGGGGAGGAAAAAATCCCAAAGAGCAGAGGACTGTCTCCAAAGCCTACCTGGACACATTTTTTACAGTTTTTCGCCATAAATGAATGAAACACATTCTGCTGACATACGCTGTCCCTCCTGCTTATATAACTGCAAGAACTCATTTTCCTGAAATCCGCTTGCAGTGGATACATTGCTAGTGACCTCCTGATAGCCACTGCTCCTGTTCCTGAACAGCATTTAAATCCCTTCCAAGCTGCACTCATTCTGTCTCTAACTGTAACACATCATTGCCTCAGAAGTATTTTAATGTTTCAATGCCCTTAAAAACACCATTTGAAGCACTGAACTGTCCAAAACAAATGTTCCTTAGTGAACATGAAAGGATACTTAAAAGAAAAACCAAAATACCAACAACAAACAAAACCCAAACCTGGGGCTAGACACTTTAATCAAAGTCAGACTGAAAAATTCAAACTGATGCACACCCCCAAAATTCCCCGAACATAAGCAGAAGATACTGTCGAGTGCTTTGGCAATACTCTAGCTTTTCAATTAGGCAACACAGCAGGAATTACAAGTTACAAATATGTAACACATTCAGAGACTGGGAAGGTTTCCCACTGGAGGAGCAGGGCAAGATTTACCAGCATACAGGAGAGAGCCCCTTACAAGGAGTTTGGCTTTATCTGAGCGTTCAGAACTAGAGTAACTCTGCTTTATCCTGAAAGAGCAGCTCTTACCATAAGTGACTTGTCCCTGTAAAAACAAAACCAAAACAACAAACCACCAGTTTCCTTGAGAAAAATGTTTCCCCAATTTCTTATGCTCTGATGGTGACCTAGCAAAAGTAACAGGGCAACCGTGCATATTTGTACTGAGCAATATTTTTCTCAGACCATTGAAAGAAGGTGAAAAAGAGAAAAAAAAAAGGAAAAAAAAAGGTAATACATTTTCAGGTTAGTAGAGCATCTGAGGAAACAGCAGTGTCACCTTTCTCCATCCCAAGAGTGAAACTCCTAGATTCAGAAAGTCAAATCAAAGTGCTCCAACCTTGGACTAGTTTTCCCTGCAGCAAAAGAATCCCTGTTATTGAGTCATGTCCTGCAAAACACTATTGTCCTTTTCCAAACACTTCATTTTTCATTCTACAAGAGCTGAGAAAAATGGCAGAGTAAACAGCTTGGAAACTTGGCATCAGCATTGTCCTTCCTCCCTTTCATCTCTTCTCCTCTGGACTCCTTCTTAGCAGCATATTCCAGACTTTTACTTTTAAAATCAGCTCAAACCAGAATGAATGGCCCATACAGGGCTCAAACCTGCACCCCGGCATTATTAGAACTGTGCTCTAAACAACTGAGCTAATATGCAACTATATCCTATGTTAAGAAAATACTAAAAACTAACAAAAAGGATGCACCATAACATGTCCCAAAGGTCTGCCTCAGATCTCAGCTGCACTGAAGATACTTAAGCATTGCAAACTACAAAACTGAATCCTGTGCATGTTATCACTGTTAGGTCCTTAGAACACAGAAAGTATCCCAGGTATAGAACTGGCAACATATCATCCCATTTACAACCTATACATTCCAACTGACAATACTCACTTCATTGAATCAGAGAATGCTATGGATTGGAATGGACCTTGAAGATCATCCAGCTCCAAGTCTTACTTAATTAATTATCAAACCAAAACTATAGTTGTTTTTTTTTAAAAAATAACACAACCCTTTCTTTTGGTTTAATGTTGTGGACTAATCTTGCCAAAGACCTGAAACTACATCAGGATTTTAAGGTTGTATACAGTCAGCTCCCCACAGTTGTATTAACACATGTATACAGTATTTCTGTATGTTGTATGTATAGATACACATTCCAGTCACCAGAAATAGCTACATGAGGGAAGGGAAGGGAAGGGAAGGGAAGGGAAGGGAAGGGAAGGGAAGGGAAGGGAAGGGAAGGGAAGGGAAGGGAAGGGAAGGGAATTATTTCTTGCAAGAGCAGGGAGGGAGAGGTGGGCATAAAGGGGAACTGGTACAAAAATAAGGGAAAGACAGTTAAAAAACCTCCAACTAATCTGGTACTAACTCTTCTTCACATCTGTTACGTGCTCTCTGAAGCTGATGTTGTAGCCTACCCAACACCAGTTCACAGAAATGAAGATTTCATGGCAAACTTTCTCCATTAAACACTAAATAAGCAATTGGGCCTAATATTCTTTCAGTTTCTCAGAGTTAACTGTGGGCCAAAGAAACCATTTAGATATCTAAAGCAGCTCTATTTTATCTCGTCTGCATTTCTCTAAGTACAAAACACAATTTTTCAAAGATGCCAAACACCTCACTGATTGCCTCAAACATCAAGCATGATACTGGTTTGTAACACTAACTACTCCTACATGTTTGTTTGTTTTTTTTTCCCAAATCAACAACAAAAATATGCCCCATGGCTGCTAGCCAGATACTACTTGGATAAGAAAAGCTATTCTTTTGCTAGCACAGAACTGTGGGACTCTTCCTGAAATAGCTCAGGCATTTTATGCATTAGTGAGAAACACTCAGAATTCTGTCACTCCCTCAAGAACTATTCCACAAAATGGTGCAAAAGTTTATTCCAGGCAAACAACCCCTGAAAATTCTTCAGAGCTCTTAAAGAAAACAGCATTTCAAGAAACTGATATACATTTCAGAATGGGATAAACTTTTGTCAGATGTTTTTCAGTCTTAAGTCCTCTTTTACAGCACTTGAAGGTGCTTCAAAACAAAAGGAAGTTTCAGGTTTTACATTTTAGCTCTACTTTTCTTCTTAAAGGACATTGTAAGGAAACAATTACCTAGTCCAAGCAGCAACAAGTTCTAGCAAAGACCTACATCCGAACCTTAAAGAGAAAATACTTATTTTAACACACCTCCATATAACTTATCTAATTTTTCTGTCAGTGCAAGATGGAAATTAACTTCTTAACGTCTGAAGTGATGCTATTTTAGGCTGATAACTGAGTAGCTGAACTTAATATGGAGAGCATAACATCATTAGAAGATATTCAGTTGGTTCTTTTTGGTTCTAAGACTAGTTTTTTTCAACTTTTCATTTTTAATTCTACTCCCAGCCGAATTTAAGACAGCAAGGCAGAGAGGTAATGTACAAGTTGTCTTTTAACACACTTGCTCATGATGCCAAATTAAGAACAGATGTTTAGCACATACAGTTAAATTAGAGAAGGTTTAACAAGCAACAAATTTGTGATCCTTCAAAATGACTCATCTGAGTTGCAGAATGCTGCTGCCTAACCATTAGAAATCGCAGCCCCTGCTGTGATTTTGATCACAAGTGTGATTTACCATTATCATGTCATCAATACCTTCTGCAAAATCACTAGCAATATTGTTCATGCTGACTTAATTCACTGAGTGAAATCCTTTAGTCGTGCTTACTAGAAACTAGGTTTGGCCCTGTAAAACATTTTAACAAATATATTTTAGTAACTGTATGTTTAGCTAGGATGCTCTGACAAAGTTTAAAATGGTAAAGTCTAAATACATTCTTTCTCATGAATGAAGGCCTAGAACAATTGTGCTAAACTCACTTTGAAAAAAATCATGGCTCAACACTTGAGAATTTATGAAAATTAGACCACATTGCATCAAGACAACCCCACTCAAGCCCAAATGCATCAAAACAACTGAAGTGAATTTAGTATTTAATGAATTCCAGCATTTTTAAAAGGTCATATATATCCTTCTCAACATGCCAAGTGTATAGAAAGCAACATTCATTCTGAAAAGGTCTAACACATGAATAACAAAAAAGTACTTAAAATTATGGATTTGTGCCACAACAAGAGGATCACGGCTGCATTTTACGCAAAGTAACTGGCGCTGAACACCATCAACAAACAAACAAACAAAACCCAAATCACTCTGCATATGGCCTACTTAAAACTGCAAAGCTGGTGAAAAACATCTACTAAAAATAGTAGCACCATTACGGACTAATATATAGAAATGAATCTTCTCACAATGCTGAATTCACTAACAATACCCCAAAACACTACACAAAATGACAATTTTCATAGCCATTAATATTCAACACAATATGTATAATATGCAGATATTATATAAACTAAGATGACAAATTTGCAGAGTAAAAAGTATTGACAACGTTGTGCAAAAACACAGCGATGGTCTCTTATGCCTTTAAGCGGACTAACACAATTTAAAAACAAACAACCTCTTCAAACAAGTTTAGTATTTGTGGTGAATATTTCCCAGGTTAAAGTCGACCACTGTGTCTGCTGCCACCTGACCACAGTGAACTGGGAGCTGCCGAGTGTCAGCGCTCCATCAAGGAGTAACTCGAACTGCTGCTGTTGCTGCTGGAGCCCGAAGGCTGCGGCTTTAACCCGCTCTCTCTGCAGACGCACCAGCGTCGCCCTCCACACGGATCACAAACGCTGCACTTCAGCACTGTATGACCCACTTTAAATTCGGATGCTGAACGCAGGCAGTGCCCCTCCGAGCCTGCCTAAATTCATTCAACCCGACGCCAAAATTAACCCTCAGCACGACATCTTCCCGCGATGGAAGCCGGGGGGTCGCAGGGCCCGGCTCGCTCACACTGTTTACCAACAGGACAAACAGGTCGCCGTACCTCCCTGAGGATGGAATTGCTGGGCTGGAATCGCAAGGAGAGAGGGAAAGCAAACCTGCTCCGGGTCCGCCGGCAGGAGAGGCGCTGGGCATGCGGGAGGGGCGGCCCTGCCCGCAGAGCATCCCCGAGCGCCGCACGCACCCCCTTCCCGGAGCGGGATCCCCTTCCCGGAGCGGGATCCCCTTCCCAGAAGCGGACCCCCGCCCCGCTCAGCCCGCCTCCCGGCACGTGATCGCCTTCCTCGTCCTTCCTCCTCTTCCTCTTCCTCTCCCTAGCACCCCCCTCGCCCCAGCAGGGCAGCGGGCTGCCTACCGAGGGGGACAAACCCGCGCCCTCCCCGGAGAAAGCGGCGGCTCCGGCACCGGAGGAACTGGGGAAAAGAGAGGGAAGGGAAAGGAAGGAAAGGAGGGCCGGGCCGAGCCGGGCCGGGCCGCACCGGCGGCCTCGCCGCCCCTCTGCCAGCAGCACGCCCCGCATCCCTCCCGGCCCATTCCCTGCCGCGTTCCCCTCTGCCCCCGCTCCGGGCGAGGGGGCAGCGAGCTCACCCAGCGCGCCGCTCCGGCCCGCAGAGACGGCCCCGCCGCACCGGGCAGCGCCGCAGGCCGCGGGGACGGGCGGGGCGGGGCCCGGCGGCAGGGGCGGGCCCGGCCCGGCCTCCCGCTCCCTCACGGAGCTCGAGACGCGGTGGGACAGGCGGGACCGCCGCCCGGCCAACCCCCGGTGCGAGGGCTCGGGGAGAGGCGGCAAGGGGCCAGAGCCCCGGCGGAGGCAGCGGGAGCGGCCCAGAGATAAGGTTCTTATCTTTGAACGTCAACACCCCCAAGTCGTAGTGCAGCCGTCGGAACGAGCAAAGGGACCGGTTAGCTGTCGTTTGCCGGGATTCCACTTGTGTCTTGTCATATCACAGTCCTTATCTTTGCAGGGATTCGCACCAGAAGAGTGCGAATGAGAGAACTGCAGACTTGGAAGGGACCCTCAAGGGCCATCAAGTCCCAACTCCCAACCCCAATTCCCTGCACAGGACACCCCAAGAATCACACCACGTACCCAAGAGCATTCTCCAAATGCTTCTTGAACCCTGTCAGGCTTGGTGCTGTGACCACTTCTCTGGAGAGCCTGGTCCAGTGCCCAAACCATACACTCTGGATAAAGAACCTTTTTCTTATATCCAACATAAACCTCCTCTAACACAGCTTCAGGTCGTTCCCTTGGGTCTTGCCACCGGCCACCACAGAGAAGGGATCTAGGCATGATTGCTGTCATTGTGAAAATACAACAGAAAATTAATCAACCTGCCACTGTAGGAAACCATCCATTCCTTTGGGAAGCACGGTCTCCAACCTTATTGAAGCCCAGGGCTTGTCAAATGCTTACATGTCATAAGGTTTGTCTGCAGTTCAGAGCTGCAGGCTAGATCCACCTCTTTTAACAAGAAATGGGTGTAGCAGGGAAACAGAGGAAGAAAGGTGAAAATATAGGTCCAGGAAATCTCAAGATAAAGGTCACTTACTCTATCCTGCCTTGCCCACTCTGCTCCAGCCAAGCGTCTTCAGGGATATCTTTGCAGAGTAGCTGCAGCAAGGCGATGCTTGGGCTGTTCAACCTGGAATTAGAACACTGCTGGAAACAAAGTACTCTAAGACTTTATTATTTAAAAAGACATTATGGTAGCTGATAGCTGAGGTGAACTGCTTAATCTTTGTTCTACGAACCCAGAACTCACAATAAAATGTCCTCTTCAGTATTACCTCTCATTAATGGGAAGCAAGAGGAATTTCTGTAGGCGTGAGGAATACCTTGCAAGATGCAAGATCCTTTTCTTTTGTCTAATCATTTTTTCTTAATCTAACTTTGTAAATACAATCTTTGTAAATACAATCTACCTAAATAAATACTTTATGCAATTTTATGCTTTTTATTCAGGTTGGTTTATTTTGATTATCTATGTTTGATTTCTTTTGTTGTGCTTTTTGCAGTTATTGTACTAAAGATCACCTCAGGCTTTCAGGGAGGTAACTGTTTTTACTTATTACTGTTGTTTTTCATGCAAGTACAAAGAGAAAGATGTGGTTCTCAGTTGGCAGTCTGTGTTTGAATTACCTGTCACCAAATAGGTTTGATACAATATATTTAACACATAGCAAACCAAAGGCAGCAATCCTCTGCCACAGCATGTTTTGAAATAAATGTAGCTTGGAATAAAATGTGGTTGAAATTTAGCTGAACAGATTAGGAGTATAATTTGTGAAAACATGTGAACAGCCACTGTTATTGAGGCCTCATCTGTAGTTGAAATTATATGAAAAGATAAGTGTTATGTCCTGAAAATATAGCAAATAAATAATGGCTAGATTTCAGATAACTAAAGCCTGTGCAGGTTGTGTGTAACCCCTATCTTCATGAGGAAAGCAAAACCCTCAGTATTCCTTCATATTTCTGACTGAATGACTTGTTATAATCCAATTTAAAAAATATGATATATTTGATAGCTATAACTAGCTGAGGCTCAGATCTCAATAAAATGTGGCTATCAGATCTGAGAGCCATACATGCTCACAGAACCAGCCAGCTTGCTGGTTAGTGGGGAAAGAGAGATCTGACTGCAAGAAAAGGGCAATTAGATTGTAGCTCTTCCATTTTGGAGTTATGCTACAATAGACACAGGATTAGAGGAGCAAAAAATTCTCCAAACCCAAATTCCTTAAAACCTAGCTGTTAAAGAAACTTTTCACACTGGGTTCTCATCTCCATTAGATAGGTTTATTGGCATCAATCAATTATGATACATGATAGCTCCAGCCAAGTGCCTGATAAGAGGAACCATGGAAAAAGAAATCCCTGGGCAAATACAATGTAATCTCCCCATCCATCATGTGACAGTCTGGAGCAGCAGCGGTGTTGGGGCTGTGGTATTGTTGCCCTTCGTTGTTTTTTAACTGAGTGATTGCTGTGTGATCATTTTTACATCCCTTTAGGTTGGTTTCAGTGGGGGTTTCAGCCAGTTTTGTAGTCCATGTTGTAATAGCGTTGTTACAGTTCATGTGCCACAATTTAGAGGCTGTCCACTCTGGAAAAGGAACCATCAGCTTTAAGGGAAAGGCATGATGAAACTATGGAAGGGAGGGGGAAAAGGGATCCTGGGTGAACTCTAGCAGAGATGAGTAATATCTGTCTTCAGATAAAGAACTAATATTTTAAGACCTGTCAGATTAATGCCTCCTCTGCCTCCTTCTGGGTGGCCTATCTCCTCTCCTCTGCTAGCTTTGTCAAAATACTATCTTACAGAATCTCACTGGGGAGAAAAAAAAGTGTTCTGCTTTTGCTGTTCCACAGGGTGTGTGGAGGGGATCCTGATGGGTAAAGAACTGTTTCAGTTCCTACTGGAATGGCATCACATCTTGCTTTCATCAAGGAAATTCAAGTACAGTTGGCTGAGAAGGCTTTATTAAGCTGTACTAAATACAGTCAGTAATTAAAGTGCTTAGCACAATATGCTAAGGCTATGTTTTCTAATCTACTGAGAACGTTGGGAGTCAAAATATGTCATTGTATATCACACAGAGTATTATTGCTAGTGCCCTAATTTCAGATCATACTAGTGAGCTAAACTACAACTTAAGTTTGGGAGCTGATAATCTTCTTCTGCCTTTGGATAGGGAATGAAGAGATTTGAGGATTTACATTTAGTAACCACTCAGGACATGACTTCAGACAGATTAAATTATGTAGAAGTTGGCTTTGAAAGTCTTTCTGAAGAAATTTGCACAGGTAATCTTGTGTTTGTCATGCTGTCCAAAGAGAGGACATTTAGCAATGCAGACTTGAAAAAAATGAGCTGAGCATGGACTAATGGACTATCTTTTCTAGATTGTGTAGAGGTATTTTCCTAACTATCAGTGGATCTAAACACAGGGAAGGACAGACAAGGTTAGGTCATGTAAGGAAGGACTCTGCAGTTTCTTCAATACTGCTGTAGTGGTTTAGCTTCAGTTGGCAACTATGTACCATGCAGCTGCTTCTTCACTAGACCCTCCAAACCAGTGAGATGGAGAGCAGAACTGGAAAAATGTAAACCCCATAGGCTGAGACAAGGACAGTTTAATAATAGGAAAAAGGAAAAGGATAAATAAAAAGCTAGAGAAAAAACAGATGCTCAATTCAATTGCTCACCACCTGCTGACCAACGCCCAGCCCATCATCAAGCAGCAATTGGCAGCTCCCAGCCAACTCCCCTGAGTTTACATATTGACCATGATATTCTATAGTATGGAATATCCCTTTGGCCAGTTCAAGTCATCTGTCCTGGCCATGCTCCCCCCTTAGCTTCTTGTGCACCTGAGATAATGAGAAGTCCTTGACTCAGGGTGAGCACTGCTTGGCAACAACCAAAACATCAGTCTCTTGTCAATATCATTCTCATACTGAATCCAAACCACAGCTACTAAGAAAAAAATTAATGCTATCCCAGCCAAAACTAACACAACTGTTTTCCTAACAGAGGCATGTCTCTTTGTCCTGATGCTGAAGTTTGAATGTGAGCAACTGAGTTTCATGTGCAGGTAATGGAGTGCCTGCTCCACCTTCTAAAGGAGTGGAGCAGGTTGTGCCTAGGTTTCGGACAGCATTCCACTTAAATTGTTACCTTGGACTCTGCTCATGTGTGCCTATTGCAGGGCATTAAGGAAAGACTGCCTGTAATCTTCTGGAGCAAGAAAAATGGAAAGAGAAATACAGTAACAGTACTCATAATTTACATCCTAAAGCCTTTGTCATTTGGTTTTCCTCTGCTTATATTTAAGTTACTATTTTTCAATCTTTAGCTCTGTTGCCTCTGTAAAACTGTGTGTCAATAATAGGTTCTTTGGCAGAATAAGTAGCTAGCAACCAGCACAGGTTAGTATTTCAGTGTTGTTCTGAATATGCTTATTCTCAGGTTTATATTCTTTCTTTCTGGAGAAAGACCATCAGGGTTCACTTTGTAGATGGGTACTTCTTTGAGGCTGAAGAAAATGTAATTTCTTATTCAAAAATGCTATTGATAGATAATAAGTAAAATCTTATAAAGCCACATGATGTAAACTACTTTCTAAAGACTCCTCAGCCTCCTACTGTGGCAGGAGTAGGGCAAGAGGGACGTCAAATGGAGGCAAATGTGCTTGAGAGCTTATTAATGCTGTTCTTTGGAAAGAGGATGTGTCAGTGTGCAATACCTGTGGAGGAGAGTTTGGGAAGGAGCAAGAAGGTATTCCTATCACTTGGCTTTTCCAGCAGATGGGTTGTGATACAGAACTTCCTAAACTGCTAGCGCTGAAATGCAGGTGGTTGTTCTAGTGTGATCCCTTACCTGAGCAGTGAGGAGGTCTAAAGGCAGAGTGTCTCACTCGAGGCAGGTGACAGGTCTCTGGTGTTCATGCTGGCCTTAGGACATCAGCTAATTGTTCTCACAGCAGCTGCTGCTGTAAGGTGAAGTGTGGGCACTGCAACAGTTATCTCTAGCATGACTCATTGCATCAAGTAGCTGGATGTAAGGTGAGCCACTTTCTGATGCAAGTGTCTCAAGTGTTTCTTCCTGTCCTTTCATGCTGTGGTAAACAGTGGAAATGAGTATGTTGGTTCCTGCAACAGAATATACACACACATTCCAGTAGTTACATGCAGTGCCTAAAGATAGACACTAAGATGTGCAAAGTCATTACACCTCCAGGTCCCCTTTGAAATCAAAGGAACTGCTTAAATACATGTCAGGATGTGATGGACGTTCCTATTTCTGCACATGACTAGTTCTCAAACCTCAAACTGCAAAACCAATGCCCAAAGACATCCCTGGCTAGCTGACCTAATGCCTCAGCTTCTCTAGTTCATCAGCTCTTAATGTCTACCTTCAAGAAGAGTGAAGTGGGTTCACTGCAGGTGGTCTGATTGCTTCCCAAATAGATAATATGGATAGGATGTAATTAAGTATTTCAACAATAGGACAGGAAGAAAAGAAATCACTTGACTAAGAAAATACAAGGCAAGTATACAATTAGGATTGTCACATAACTTAACTACCCCACCCCAGTGTTAAAGCTGTTGGTAATTCCTTCTTCCATGACATGGTTCAGTTTAAGCAAATGGACCCCCTGTGCAGGAAATTTAAACTCACCCTGCAGCAAGAAAATGACAAAGTAAAACCAGCAGCCAAGCTCCAAACATTTGTTAGTTATAGAAATAAAACACATTCTTTTTAGAGTTCCTTTTTTTTCCCTAGATAATGTAAAGTTAGTGCAAGCAGTAATTGCTGTTTAATATTCACTGCAGCAGCTGAACAGCTCTGTTCAGCATATTTCATAACAACCATAGTAACCATATTAACAGGCTGATGTGCTGCTTTTGAAGGCATTATTTTTGTTCCATGAAATTAGCTAACTCCCTCCTACATGTGTTTTATCAAATGATAAAATTCTCCAAATTTCTAACAGGCACATGAATCATTATTTTATGATCCTATGCTATAAAGAAAACTTCTCCTTCCCTGGAAAAGAAACAGTCTAAAAATCCTGCTGTCTCTGATGTTAATAGGAACTTTATTAGACTGTAACCCACAGCAGTTCATTAGTCAGCTCAGTGACAGAAATGTTCTTCTCTGAGTTCTTGCCTGTCATCAACACAAGACAAATTCTATCTTAAAGATAAGAGCTTATTCACTTGGGAAGAAGAAAGAAATACTTGTACTATACTTTTAAACAAAAGACCATTTTGAATTTCTGTTGGCTTTTGGAAAGTGCTTTGAGCACACAGAATGCTTCTGGGCCATTTATGAGCCAATTTCTTACTTTTTGGCCATTCACACTCACATTTATCTCTCTGCAAACTCTCTCTCTTTTCCACATCTACTGCCTTATCTTTCTAATTAATGTTTTTATTATTGATTAATTTCCCCTCATCAAGCCTCTCTGTTCCATTACACATGACCTGCTTGACATAAGAAAAAATGGCCTTTTTGGATTGTGCTTTTTTTTGTTTCATGACAAGTTTCTCTCTCCCAGGAAAAGTGCTTTCACTCAGCTACAGATTGTGAGTTCAATGAAAATAAAAAATAAGGAATTTCAAACATTCGATGACCTCTTTTACAGGTTTTTTTTTTTTGCTAGAAACTGATGATAAACCCTCTTTGTGTAGCTAAAACTGTCTTTCCTGAAAAACCTTTATTTGGAATCCTTATATACACCAATAATTGTCTCATTTTAAGCTATATTTTTATGTATAAACTACTCTATATTCTTTATTTTCTTTCATCTGTTTTTATATATTTCTGTGTTTAACTGTCCGTGGTTTCCACCTAAACAAATTTCTTCATGCGTGGAAATATATCTACTAATGTTAACTTTAGAAATATGTTTATATGCTTGTAGGACCAAATAAACATCTGGTAGTTTCATGAAGCTATAAAAAGGAGACATTATTTTTGCCATTCATGTGACAGAAACAAAAATGTTTAAGTGAAAAATGAGAAGTAAAAAGTAGGAAAAGAAAAAAAAAAAAACCCTAACACTCTTGAGCAGAGATTTTAAGTGTGATGCTTGGTTACATTTTATCCTGCTAGAAGAGGTAATATGTCTAGATTATTGTAAGCAAGACAACATTTCCACCAAACTGGACTTTACCCAGGGAGTATTTATAATGCTCATTCTGCAAAGCCTGAGACCGCAGAGAGACAAAGTATCATGGTAACCTTCAATAAACAGATTTGCAGTTATGCTATTACCAGTACAACTATGATCACCTCAGTAGAGAGTCAATGCCTCTCAGATTTTAGATTTATGTGGTTAATGATGCAGTACTAATAAAACCCCAACTGTTTCATGGATAAATTGCATATGTGCAAAGTTCTCAGCCTCCAGTTATGTCCAAAACAATTTTCTGAACATAAACATACTGAAGGAAGGAAATAAGGTGTAAAGCAGAGTCAGGTATAGAAAAGTTGAAAATTCTGATGTGTTGCATCTACCAAAAGTATGAATTTGAAGGGTGTGTTGGCAATAGGCATTCGAAACCATTTGAAGTGGTGCTCAAGTATCTGCTGTCCAGTCTTTTCATCTTCAATTGCTTTAGAATGAGTAGCCCTTGTTTCCTCTCCCCTCTTCTCCTCCTCTGTTTTGCTTTAAAGATGACCTAACAGGAACACCACTACTATAAAATACATTGTTCCTGTCTGAATGACAAATGTTTTTCTGAAAAAAAAGGGGGAATTCTGAGTGAGTGGATGAAAAAATACTAAATCAAGAAAAAAAAAAAAGACAATGAGAATTATGCAAGTGGCAAGAAAACTGAAAATTTGAAATCTCTAAACCATATCCTTTTAGTTTTTTTCCATGCTTTACCACATGGTCACATAGATTGGTATCATATTTTAAAACATCTACAGGACTTTCTGCCAAAACAATATGCAGAAAACCATCAGAATAAACTGCAGAAGCCATCTTTTGATTTTCTGTAATCAAATTTTTGGAAGGTTGTGTATTCTGTTCTTTAAACTCTCTCCTATCTGAAAGGCATCCTGTAGCCTTCGACCTCCTTTATTGTTCCTACAATGGCATTTTCTTGTGCAATTTCTGTGCAGTTTAGGTTTGTTTTCTAAAATAATATACATGGACTTCATTGATATATCAGATGCATCAGTTAGATCTTGTTATGTGAGCTGCACCAAAATGAGATGCTCTTTTTGGAGCTACCATTCAGGACCTGGCACAGCACCTATTTCTTCAGATTAGTTCCTTGCAAAGCCCCTTCTGGCTTGAGTGGGATATAAAGCACATAAGCTGGTTTGGGCTGGGATAGAGTTAATTTTCTTAGTAGCTGGTGCAGCGCTGCGGTTCGGATTCAGCGTGAGAGCAATGTTGATAGCACGCTGATTTTTAGGTGTTGCTGAGCTGAGCTTACCCTGAGCCAAGGACTTCTCTGCTGTGCCAGCGAGCAGGTGCAGGAGGAGCTGGGAGGGAGCCGGGCCGGGGGGACATTCCGCCGCACACAGCGTCATGCTCGGGAGCCTGGGAGCCGCTGCCGGGGAGCTCGGGCTTGCCGGCGCTCCGCCTCTCCCGGGAAAGGCTCGGGAAGCCAGCCCCCTCTCCTGGGCAGCCCGGCGCGCTGCACGTCCCGCTCCCGCATCCCGGGAGGCAGGGACGGATTTGGGCCGTCGGCGGAGTCAGCGCTGCCCCGGAGTATCCTCGCCGTACGCGGACACACGCAGCACTGTACCGGTTTTAAGATGAAAATGAACTCTATCCCAGCCAAAACTAGGCTACGTGCTTTATAAGCACATATAGTGCAAGCGAAAGGTATCCTGGAAAGGATGAAAGACAGAAATTCATTTATGCAGAAGCTGGATGCTGGAGGTGAGATGACGATGTGTAAGAACAACACGTGCAGACAAAAGGCAAGGATGAAAGGATCAAAGTCAGATGAAAGGATGGAAAGTCAGAAATTCATTTATGCAGAAGCTGGACGCTGGAGGTGGGATGACGAGGTGTAAGAACAACACGTGCAGACAAAAGGCCTTCAGATGTGTGAAATATCTTGTGAGTGTTTCTTTGGCTGCCATCCCAGATGGAACGCTGCGCCATTCTTGTTCTTGGAGTTCGGTCTAGCAATCCCAACACACTGAACTATAAAGAGAAAGAAAAAGAAATCTGTGAAAATTTAAAAAATATTGTCTGACCCATAACAGCTGTATTTGAGCAAAAACTTCTTGTCGAGGCTTTAAAAAAAGAACAGGAAATATTATTTCCAGGTTTGTGTCCAGGAGTGTTTCCAGGAAATAACACACTGCAAGGGAAACTTCTAGTGTTATGCAGCAATCCTTTTGTTACAGGCGGCATTTTCATCATTTGTGTCACAAATTTTAACACATGACTGCAATTTTCAGAAAAGAGGACTGTATGGAATAGGTCAAATCCACATGCATTACAGATATTAAAGAATTCTTAAGTTAGTGAAAACATATTGAATTTCACAATAATCTGTACCCATGTAGATTAATTTGAATAAATAAATTAACTAAACAGTAATTGAGAGCATAATCTTTCTTCACGTATGTATTAGAGAAAGGCATTTTGTATGTAATAGTAGAGACCACATTT
Source organism: Calcarius lapponicus (assembly GCA_039654755.1). Lineage (NCBI taxonomy): Eukaryota > Metazoa > Chordata > Aves > Passeriformes > Fringillidae > Calcarius > Calcarius lapponicus. The sequence goes on from CM077464.1 coordinate 69,602,665, forward strand.
TATTCCCTTTTATGTTAAGATTACATTTGACTGTATTTTATTTGTAATTAATGGTTGTGCAATTTTAAAATCATAGTGATTCTCATAGTGATGTATTTTGTATAATCTTTTACTGGCACACACTGATAGTAACACAAGTGAGAGAACACTATTTATATAGCCACTACATAGATAAAACAATGCAAATGAAAGAAGTAACAAAATCATCAGCTTCAAAAATCTAACCTTAGCTTTACATAATGAAGTTTTTCTATAGCTTTAGAAAATCTTGATAATACTTTTAGGCTAAGAATTCTTTAATCTGATGAATGAAATTCCTAGAAGAAACTACTTTCACTTTAAAGAGACTGTAAACATAAAGTGTTGACAGCTTGAGATGTCTTATGTTAAAGCTAATTATTTCAGTTGCAAAGTCATGTGCTTGGTAGAGCTACTTAAAAAGGAAGAGAGGCTGCTCTCTTATGCTGTATTGAACTCTGCTCTGTATGACAGAAACAGGGAAGGAAATGCTTGGTTTTTTCAGTCTATTATGGAAACCTAAAACTGTCCTCATTATAGTGGAAAATCCCATCCATTGCTTAAAGAGCATAGAGCAGTGTAGGCAGCTGTGGGCTGCAACATGGGTCATTGATTTTGGGAGCTGGATTTGATTTTTGAAGTGTGTTTTGACTGGTGGTTAATTCAGGAAACACAGCTGATTCCCTTTCTAGCACACAGGAGAAACTCTTTAATTGTCATCTCACAGTGTTGAGCCCACAAACTGTGTCTCTTTTGGGGGGACAGGCTTTGATTTTGCACTTGTACCTTATTAATGATTGGAGCTGTTGCTGGGGTTGTGGCTTCATTCACAACAGCCTCTTTTGCTCAGGAACACCTCATCAAACTTCTCTTGAAACCCTCCTGTGTTGGGCAGGGTTACATCCTGCCACACACCTGTAGGCCAGGGGAGGTGTAACGGGCATGGAACTCACAGAGAAAGGGCTGATGGAAAAGACTTCTTCATCCTGGGTTCAGTGACTTCTCTCCTCTTGTTTACATTAGGAACATGCTGCAATTATGCATTTCCCAAGTGTGTTCACATTTACTTCATTGCTGGGAATTACTGTCTTGTTCTCTTTCTGTGATTGTAAACAGGCAGGCAATTAATGGGTGGTTATTCAGCTCCAAGCTGGCACCTGCCACTCCACAATGGCTTTGACAACTTAAACTTTTCCCACACCAGGCAGCAGCTCTGTCAAAAGCTGGGCTCTGACCACATGTGGCATCAGATGTTGCCTGTAAGGGTGGTAGGCACCCGGGTGCATTACCACCAAGGCTAAAGTGTCCTGCAGATGTATTAGCTGGTGAAGAGGTGCAGAAGGTCATCCATCCTCGGCTCATTTCAGGTCCTGGGAAGCTTTGGAAATGTTCCAGATTGCAATGCAGGATGTTTTCAATTACCATCTGTATGGCAGATTATCTTTTGTCAAGTGGGCAGTTTGCCTTACCTCTCTCTTTGAGTGACCATATTCACACCTCCCTCGGGAGGGGATATCTGCTGATAACAGACTATTGAGTGTCACTGCATGACTGATAAGAACTATAACATCCCATTGTGAGATGCTCCGTCCAGAGGAAGGAGCCAAGCATCCCTACCCAGATATAATCCAGAGGTTTTTGAGACACCAGCACGGCTTTCTCCACGGGATTCCCCAGAGGAACATCAGCTGTCTCTTCTTCCACTGAATCTTAAGAGGAAGAATACATTCTTCTCTACAGGACCCCCTTGCTCCAACAGAACCACCTGATATTTCAGGAGGACTGCAGCCACATTTCCAATTGGACTGCCCCAAACACCCTGACCGACAGGGTGTCAGGTTGGGTTCTGACTCTGTCAGTGTTGTTCTAGTGTACTGCATTGTTTACTTTATCCTTTTATTTTTTTCCTTTCTGTATTAAAGAACTGTTATTTCCTGCTCCCATATTTTTGCCTGAGAACCCCTTAATTTAAAATTTATAGCAATTCGGAGGGGTGGGGAGGGTTTACATTCTCCATTTCAGGGGAGGCTCCTGCCTTCCTTAGCAGACTCCTGTCTTTCCAAAACAAGACAGGAAAACATCCTCTCCTCTGTTTTTTAGTTGCTGTGTTGGCAGAAAACATTCCTAGGACCTCCTTCAAAGATACAGGATTTAAAAACCACTATGCTGAGCTGTTTAAGATGAAGACAAAGTTACTTGTGTTTGAGGGTGGTAGGTAGATTTTAGGAGGGCTGGAATGGGGACTCTCAAGGGTGGATTTTGCTTGGAACAACAATTTAGCAGGTGAGGCATTACTTGAAGAGAAGAATACTTAGCAGTCTCTTGTACCAAATAAAAAGAATAAATTTGAAAGCTACATATGAAGAATTAAAAGTTAATAGGCCACACTTTATGCAGCTCTGGGACAGAGACTGAGAAGTAGGAGCAGAAAGACAGTTCAAGATGATTAATGCAAAAAGAGGTTTAGACAAATGAATAGACTACAGCCCCATATATGCATAATAAGTAAGTAATACTTAGATAATGCCTTTTATTCCCTTTTATGCAGAAGTTCCATTCAGCTGTACTTAGTTTTAAGAATCTTTAAGTATCTTACTGCTTTTTATAGCAAGAATATGTAAAGGTCTATGAATGGAGAGCTGCAGAAATGTGCATACATTTCCTCTGGTAAATGCTTTTGTATATATCCATAGATGTATTCCCATCAGGAGGTGGTAAAGAGCTCAAATCTGCAGGCAGCAGTGGTAGACCATATTCTGAGCACCACGTTACAGCCTTCAAAGATATTTCAGCTTCCAAAGGAGAAATTCTCAGACAAAGTTTGTTTTAAAAGTATTATCTGCCTGACTCTCTGCGTAGAAGAACTGGAGCTGATCTGTTTATTTTCTTCCCAGCCCTTGGGATCTAAGCCTAGATGATTTTTTTTTTTTTTTTTTTTTTTTTTTTTTTTTTTTTTTTTTTTTTTTTTGCATGATACAAGGAATGGGTGCAGCTCTGCTCTGGTTAAAACTACTGTTTGTCCTTAGAAAGAGATTTCAGATGAATCGAACAGTAACAAACACTACAATGTGAGTGTATCAGGGCCAAAGTAAGCTTACTTAATGTTCCTTCAACCTAAGCCATAAATGTAACCCAAACCTTTCTTCTTCTTATTTTGAAGACTTATGATACATTTAGGGTTAATTAAAGGAACATTTTTATTTCTTAAACTAATGGTGAAGTATGAACCAATTCCTTGTATTTTTAATTATGTTAGTTAATTCTGAAAAACAGTGAGAACAGCTCATTTGGCATGGAAATGGCAGTGCTGTTGCTTTTTTGAAGGGAACCAGACTGCCTCAGGTGTGTCAATTATCCTGATATAAGAATGAAAGAATCACAGCAGTGCAGTAGATTTGTTATCTGTGTCCTAAATTCACAAGTCTAACAGATGCAGCTGAGGTATTGTTTAAGGATGCCAAGGCTGCCAGAAATACAAATAACAAAGCAAAAAAACAGTAGAGAAAAAATGATAGTACGGGTAATTGGAAATGTATCAGCAGCTTTTCTATTTAGTAGGTACCTTAGGAAAGAGGAGTTCAGCTCAGCATGTTTCATCAGACTGGCACCATATAGAAAGATAATCAGGAAAGAAAATTTTGAAAGAGACGGGCAAGCCATAAAATCAAGTTCTATTGAATTACGGCAGTGGTTTTGTAGGCTCTTCTGCTTGAGGAAAAAAACTCCAAAACAGTAAGAACTTGAAAATTTCTGGTTTTATTGCTTGAAATCCTGTGTATTGGGCACTAGGAAAGAGTTACGGTAAGCCTGAACTTTTCACATCTCATTCACAAGTGATGGGACAGGATAGAAAGCTAATGTTTCAGTTGTGGCTTGGTTCTACTCTATTGTGTTTTATTATAATTACCCTGGTTTGAGAGTGAAATTACTGATGAAGTGGTGCATGATTCCCATGTCAACATAAAACCTCTACAAACAAGGATTTGGTTGCTAAAATACACACATCACAACATACCATCCTATCATTTACATCTGACAAGACATATCCAGTATTTTGGTTGGCCATCAAGTAAAAAAGAATAGCCAAGTTTCCAATAACTTCACTTTCCAAAGTTTAAATGAGACTTCAAAAGCTGTAGAAATGCAATACAGGATTAAGAAGTCCTATACATACGATATCAAATCTTTCAAAAAGGAATAACTGTGAGTGCAATTGCTTATTATACTGACTGACTTAGTTTCTGGAAATTGCTTGGGATTTGTATGAAGACTTTAAAAATCTTTTCCATCTGTTCTTTCTCTGGGTTATTTTAGAGTGAATTTAGAGAACTACATCTACAGTATACCATGGCCACAATACATAGTTAATATTTGGAATAGGCATTTTTACCATAAAGCTATGTTTAAAGTCACAGGAACATTGATTTCCCTAAATAGGCATCCAAAATAATGCTGGGACTCAGAATGACTGAAGAATCACATGGATAATCCTGGCTAAATAATAGTCTGAGGAAAGAAATATTCACTTGGTCAATAGTTACAGAAGGCTGAACATCGTCTTCCATTTCAATGTAGATCTGAAGCCTGGGAAAGGACTGAGTTTTTCTTCTCAGAGAAATACTTGAGCAAAACAGGATCCCATCTACGGAAATACCCATCCTGCAAAAACTGATCATCTATCCCACAAAAATTAGGAGGCTGCACATCCTGTGGTAAGAACAAGATAGTTATTACAGGTAGTTATTAGCTAGCCAAGACGCTGACACTATGCAAAACACTCTCACTACAGTAAGTGAGATTAGTTAAGTATGGCTGTGGATTAGTTAAGTACATGTTTTCCTCATGCTGACTTGATTACCCAAAAGATCAGGGACACCAGACCTCTCCTTAAGCTTCTTTTCAGGGTAGAAATGCAACAGAGGTGGGATGTCAAGAGACTACTTACATGCCCTCAAGAAATGTCCAGAGTAGAAGTGGCAGGTTGGAACAAATCTTCCTTAGTTCATGGAGAATGAACTTTACTCCACCTTAGAAGTCTGGAGTACTTCTAAAAGCAAACTGACAAAAAAAAAAAAAAAGTAATGGGTGGGATCTTGGAAAAAATGTAACACATTCTAGTCTACTAGGTTTGTCTAGTCAAACTAGGTTTGTTTTTACAAGGATATGTATACAAGGAAAGTGTTGTATTCCCTGTCTCACACTCTTAGGCCCAGGACCATCATCTTCAAGCTCTGGTGTGTAGCTGCTCAGTTCCATTACAAACTTGCTCAGCCTCAGCTTCTTCTTGTCCTCTGTCATCTCCAAATATAGCGTTGAAGCAAATTGTTATTTTTCTTTTTAGACACCAGATGCAGATCCAGGCATGCAGCCAACTCATGTATTCTTGAACAGAAATAATAAGAGAGACTTTCTGGGAAGCGTAAGTGCCGAGTCCAAAGGGCAGATGTGCTTCCAGCTCCATTTATGTTATACTCACACAAGCCTCAGCACAGACTAAAAAACTTGAAAAAAGATAAAATTGGAAAGTAAGATTAAGCCCAACTGCAGGTTGTTGGACTATCAGCAGAGAGAAGCCAATGGTTATCAATACACAATTTTCCAAGTAAATGTCAGTAACCATCATCTTTAGCCACTCATGTGTTGTGGTGTGTCAAGTTTTGTCTGTTCTGTTAAGTGGTTTGTTGTGTCTTCCCCCACTTTGTTATGGTTCTGTCCCAACTTCTCCTACCCAAACCCCTCCCCAGTTTCTATGACCACCAATGTATCCATTGGCTCCCCTCCCCGGTTACCCTAGAAACCAAATGTACCCTTCCCTCGATCCCTCCTTGGTGCCCTGCCAGTCACTCCCTGCCACCGCCTTTCTTGCCAGAAACTTCTGTCTAGGGCTCAGTGTTATTGGCTTAGGGGGCCAGGGGTCCTCCTCTGGATTGTCCCTATTGGTATTTTCCCGGTGTCAGTCCTTTGGATCCCACTCCCCTTTGTACCCCTATTGGTCCAAGGACCGGCTCCTCCCTTGTATCTCCTACCCCTTAAAGCATCGTGTAATTCCCCCCCCCCCCCCCCCCCCCCTTGTCTCCACGTGCTGGTTCCCCTGGGATCTATTAAACCTGGATTAACCTCAGCTGGAGTCCGCCCTCTTCTTTCTGCTGCTTGCAGCTTTTTGTCAGCCTCGTCCCTCATCTGGCAACGTCCCCAGATCCACCTCTGGGTGATTGCCTGAGGCGCTGGCCTGGAGCCCTGCTACCGGGTGAAGTGCCCCACTGCTGCTAGTGGTTGCTGGCCAGCAAGCCGGGACGTTTTACCAGCTGACTGCTGCACTCATGCTTATCACAACATTAAGATCATCATCATGTAGAGCGGAGGATGACATCTCTTCCTCCTGCAGGAGGAGCATCCAGGCCCAGCAAAAGGCCCTTGGGCTGCTGAATTCACTCCACCCCACTGCATGGTGAATAAATAGCAGACATGGAGGGGAGGGAATGAAGAGCTTTATTTGCTCATGTGTGGGCTGTTAGGAAAAGTAGACATCTTTCTCTGTAAGAGAAGCCCCACGGGACTGATGAGAACAAGACACTGCTGTTACAAGTCTCTCTGAAGAAATGAAGTGCTTAGAGTGTTGTTAATAAATTCCTGCTGGTTTGAACTGCTTATTGCTGAAAAGTGATAAAATTGCCTTTACTGAAGAATGTAGCAATCAAAATAAGGCCTTTCATCTTTTTGTGCCAGCCTGGAACCTTGCTAGTGGAATTTCCTAATGCATTTCCCAACCATCATTTATTTGCCCTTCTGTCACATGCATCAGGGTGGTTGTTAGAATTTAGGGACATGGAGATAACTGTGGGTGCTGAAGGGGTTGAAACAGATGTTTCTTGCTGTGGCTGTGACTTCTAAAAGAGAAATGTCTAGAACAGAAGGCAAGAAAACAAATTTTATCTACAAAACTGTAGCACTGACAATTCTGAGTTTTGTCTGTTGCCAAAACTGAAGTCGTGCTCCAGTCAAAGTCTGGATGAGAGGGGGGACAAACAAAGAACATGAATCTGCAGATGAGTAATTTGGTGACCAGGTGGTGGTGGAGTACTGGGTAACAATGGGATAGTGACCATGTCTGTATGGTCAGTGACAGGCTGAGAAGGCAGCGGGTATTGCAGTCACATGAGGGTTTGGTGGGTACCACTATTGTTAGTAGTAATTATTGGAGAGGTGCAGAGCTAAAAAATTCCCTGTTGTAACAGTAGAACTTGTTTTGATAATGATTTGAAAAAGCTTTTTGTTCCCTACATTGCTGACCCCTCTCACTACACCAAAAGGTTTATTTCTGAGGTTCTCCTGGCCCACATCTTTGCCAGCACTTTACTGTCTGATTTATTCAGTTGGGCCTCAGAAGAGAAATGTGCATGGAGAACCACAAGAAAATATAATTTGTGATATAATCTGTGAATTCACTTAGTCAGAAGAGAAATACTGATCAGTTTTGATGTACACAATTCAAGCGACTGGAAGAGCACCCAATAATAATCTATAGACACTTGCATCCTGCAGCATTGTTGTGTTCTGTTCTAGAAGTAAATGGAGTATGACTAGTGAGGCAATTGGCATGACCCCCATAAAAAAAATGTGACATTTGGGGAAATTTGTTGCAGCTTGGCTTCTGCCATGACATGATCTCCATGGTCACAGACTTATGTCTTGAAGGACCCTGAACAAAAGATTAATACCATCATTGCAACAACTCCCAAAAAGCAAAGTGTTTGGGGTTTTTTCCATCCTGGAAGACCTACTGACACACACAGCTGAACCAACCAGACAAAAAAGCACAAACCCATGAGCAGAGTGTATTCTACATTAGATGAACTCCCAAGTGATTAGAATAACACCAAATGCAGTACTTGCTTTGATTTTGTATCGTGAGCACTGGGCACGCATATTTGGCAGGGTCTGTTGAAGTATTTGAGCTTGGATAGAATCGTGATGAATTATTAAATTAACTGAAGAGACACTTGTCAGACTATTTGCTATTCCTCATTTCCTAAGTTTTGGCTGAGGTATTGAACTCCTTATATATATTGTATGTACAGATCAGTGAATCTGGGGAAGGTCTAGTCAGTCTGGAGTGGTTTTATATTCATAAACATGGTTAAGACACGCTGGGGCTGACCATACCCTTTGTGGAACAGACAGCTATGCTCCAGGGCTCTGCTCTATCTCTGGGGAGGTTCTTCAGTCACATTACAAGAGGACAGACCTGCAAGAACAATTTTGTGCATCCTCAAGTCCTGAGGTCTTCCAAATCTGTCTGAGGTCTGGCAACCCCTGTATGAAAGGATTAAGGGTAAGAACAAGGTTTAGGACTCTAAAAGGAGATCAAGGATGCCAGAATCTATATTTCAGCAGTCAGGGTCAGTAGCATCAGGTGTCCCTGAATGAGGACAATGTTGTATTATTCAGAGGGTTTCAGAGGCCCTCCAGTGACTGATTGAAGCAAGCCTATGACTAGTTTTAGGCTCAGTGAGTTTATTTTGACCCTTCAGGTCCAATGTGAGAATGTTTGTTCCTAAGCAAATCAGTCAAAGAGTGCCTATGATGAGTACTGAGGAATTAAATCCTTTCAAGTATTTTTCTTGTTACAGTTCTGGTGCAGAGAATCTGAATTACTTATCTCTGTCAGCCACTTCTGACTAGACTTTAGAAACACCTGTATTCAGATTTGCCAGTATTTTCATGGCATGGCTGTATTTAGGAAATTCTCCTGGTACCTGACTATTTGATAAAAGTTGATCAAACCATGTAATTTTTTCCCAGGGTCTCCTGTGCTTCATTCATATGCCTAAATAATTTTTGGCAGAATGTAGGTAGGAGACATTTGAATTCTGATGTGAAGTTTCACTTTTGTCACTAAATCCTACCCAACTGCTGAAGGTTTTAAGCCAGTTCTACAGATGTTGGTTTCTATGCCCTTCCAGGCCAAAGATGCTGAAGTTGTCCACTGCCTCCACAATTTGTTTGCTTTCTTGAATGTCTTACATCTTTGTGGTTTGGGCAAGGAAACTGAGTGTTCCTCTTTGCTCAAGAAACCCTTGGGGTAAGCACTGCTGTCACACCTGAAGTTTGATGGAACACATTTGAGATTTCTCGTAGCCTAAAAGGACTTAATCTGTTTTGTATATGAAACTATTTTAAATGCAGATTTGTTCTTTGTCTTTTTTTAAAAGACATATGCTACAGAATCTCAAATCCTTTCATTCAGAAAAATGTAATGCAAAAATTTATGTAAACATGTGATGAAGTCAGTGACTATAAATATGGTAAATGTTAGACTGAGAGCAACAGTTTCACCTCTGGGCTTTTGAATAAGGGTTTTGGCATTATGTATCTGGACAATGTGCTTGTAACTTCCATGAAGTGTAATTAACCAGCCACCTCATCTGTAAACTTTAACTCTTTCTAGATTAACTGTGCTTCATCCAGTTGTTTGCTATGGAAGAAACTAGAACAAAATATCACAATGTGGACATAGGGTCTTGTTACAATGATTAGGCATAAAATAAATCTATTTGTTTTCCAGTGGTCAAAGTGGGGTTGGAAACTTTATATTGGCTGTGGCCAAAAGATATTTCTGAGAAGACTTTTGGTCACAAAAGGAGACTATATACTCACATGGTCGGTATGGCCTGTGAATACAGCACAGTGGGCAATAGAAACTTTCCCTAAGCTTATTACAAATTCTCATCCTTAAAATGCATTAATATTTTTCAATTTCATAAAATTTAAAAATTAAATGCAACTGAGGATTTTTCTTGTTAAATGGAATATAATAAATTTTTAGTACCTTTGTTCTACAAAAAATCTACACCAGCTATGAAATACAATATTATGGGATGATAATATAAAAGGGTTCTTTAACATTATAAAACCAGTAAGAATCATCCTGATATTTTGTTAAACCTTTTACAACAGAAATGTTTATATAATTATATGCAGGAATAAGAAAAGTGTTAAATGGGTTCATAGATGATACCTGTGCAATTGACTCATTAAAATAAGTGCAATGTTTGACAGACAGCAGCAGCCCAGGCAGCTGCTGCCTTAGTTAGACACAAATCAGTATACCAGACAATTGCTGGGGAATTTTCTGAAATGACTCACTGGGAGAGCAGGGTGTTGAAGGATGAGGTCGGAAGACAGACAGCAGAGTCATCACTAAATTTGAAGCAAAAGGCAGATAAAATCCATGAAATTGCTGGTCTTAAAAAAAAATTGTTAACCCAGACTAGAGAATAATTTGTTTTAATTAGAATAAGCAGCTCCATTTTCCCTGGAGTCAGCAACATGAATTGTCAGGCCAAGATTTTAGACCATACTCTGGCATAAATTAAAGGGAGACTTGAAACTCACTGAAGTGAAATTAAAATCCTAAAAAAGGAAAGCATTATTGTTACTGATTAATTATAATGACGTTTTTAGAGATCTGTATTAAATATCTTTATGAAGCACATTCTGTGGAGTGGCTATTGGGCTTTGACATCCTTGATCAGCCTTTACTAAGGAAGTGATTGCTCAGACAGATTCCATGAATTTAGATGTCAAAGCCAGTGGTCTAACAAAACTGCTTTTCTAAGAAAATATTTTAAAAGGGTGTTCACGACCTTGCTTGGATAGTCTTGTAATCAGTGGCATGATGCACAGTGTTTTTTCATGCCCTGAACTTGCCATGTTTTCTTTGCTTCTGGACAGCACTTTTATTCAAAGTGTTCTCATAATAACAAAACCCTTATAATTTGAGAAAATAAGTACTTCTACTGCAAAGAATCAGCGGTAACAAGGAAGAAAGAGATTCAGATTTGAAGAATACTACCACTGTTAGGAAAGAAGTTGAAAGAACAGACAAATTCAGATGCCTGTAGCCTGTAACTGTGAGAAGTTGAAAGACCAAACAGCACAATGTATGGACGGACATGGATTTGCTTTCCTTATGATCATCACAGGAACAGCCCATATCAAGTTCTTGGTGCAGAAAATGGAGAGAGAATATAACTGAGATGTATCAACTGAGTGTGCAAGGCTTATCCAGCCTGTACAGAAGGAGATCACTGAAGGTGATGGACTGTGCCAGGCAGTGCTGCTGTGCTAGGAGCGGGAAATGAGGGGAGCTGGCACAGAGGAGGGCAGTGATTCCTTTTCCTTGTGCTCAAATAGAACTGGAGGAGCAGATGCTGTTGAGCCAAACCTTGCCATGAAGACACAGGACTGTGTTAATGGCAAGCAACATAAACCATGGAAAGGAGCATGAGAAGCAGAACACAAGCCCTTCCAAAGCCACCAGAGAAATGTCAATAAATATCCCAACAATAATGCTTTGTTGCATTTGCTTACCTCCCTTGGTGACAATTAATCTACCCAGTGACTGTTCTCCAGAAAAATGCATCCTGCACCTTATGTCATCCTACCCAGTGAAGACTGGTTGTGAAGGACATACAGCTGTAAAATTTTATTTTTTTACCCCTTGGGTACTGTGGAAAGAAGTTTGTCACAGGCCATAGAGACCCGCTGTTACTGAGCTTTACTGCACCAAGGTTCCTCACTGGTTGTGCTTTTCACCATGGAAGCCCATTTCCTCTGTTGAGCATCCTTGCAGCTCTCTGGCTTGCTTGCTCTGTTTATTGCTAATGATTTCCTCTAGTCATGGTGGTTGGGGTGGACCTTGTAGCAGTCTATGTCAGTCAGTGATTTCCTTAAAGAGGGTGCAGTGGCATGTGGGATCCACACAGAGTCGTGCCACATAAAAAACTAAGGTTTCCTGAAAGGAGTCTTTTCCTTTCTTAAAAAACCCTCTTTGCCCAATGTTTTGCTAATCTATGGCTTTAGCCTCTAATTAGGGTGGCCATTCACTCTGGGCATGCTGTGCACAGTGGATTTGCCTATGGTTTTCCCCACAGGGCAGTAAATACCCGAGTTTCCCCACCTTTAGGAACCCAATGATTTTCAAGTGAAATATACCAAAATACAGTAACTAGGGACATGAATTAGGTCTATATAGGACCATCCACTGGTCCATGTGCGTGTGCTCTCCAAAGATTCCTCTTTGAGCCATCCAGGCTCAGAAGGAGACAGCAGCCAGACACCTTGAACCCTCAGAGGGGAGCTGCTCTTGCCCCAGGCCATCAGCCAGACCTCTGCAAGGCAAAGGGTGATTGCTTAAGCTGGCAGTTCTGAGAACAACATGCTGGTGATGGATGCAAGGAGTTTAAAAATATATAATTATGTCTTTATTTTTTCAAAATATGCAACAGCCATCACCAAGCTAAATTTCAGGTTGTAGAGGTAACAGCTCATGTCACTGCATGTTAATGGAACAGGAATTTCACCTTTTAAAATGTTAGGGGAAATTTACAAAGAACACTAACCCATGTTATCTGAAGTCCAGCTGTTTTTTTTGTTTGCTGTTTCTAGGAGCCCCGTGATAGCCAACCATAGTCTTTCACAAGTTGTCTTTCTTTAATGAGTATTATCATGGCACATTTAGTGGATATTGTGCTTTGAAATTCTCCCCAAAATCTCAGGGCTGCTTTTAAGCATACTCATAAGTTATGAAGGAAAGTTTTCCTAGTCCTTACATTTTGGCCCTGATGTCCACACATGGGACTCTTAGATACACATCTGCAAACACATATACACTCATATTTACATATGTATGCATATCTATATGCAGACACACACACATTAACTTGTTTCTTAAGAAAATAACACATATCTCACCTTTATCTCACCCTGCTAAATATGCAGTCACACAAAATGGCCACATCAGTCATTGTATTGGGAGTAAAGAAGAGAAAAAACATTCCTTCTGCACAGGAGAAGGAAAAGCAAACCCTTCAACCTTAAATCTAAACCTTTGTGTTATTATCTTCAGTCATAAATGCAGACATCCTAATGGTTACTATGATTTTCCTTTTGGGAGGTGGGGGAGGGGTGCATGTATTTAGAGAATTTCAAGACTAATCTTAGAAATGCTTATTGTCTTAGTGACCAGTGTGGCTGCTTTTTTGCTGTGTTTTTTGTTTTTGTAGAAGCTAAAAATAATTTAATTGGTTTGTGTTAGCAAGAAATGCTTGGGTTTTCTTCTGTGCTGCCATGTGGCGTAGTCTGGGATGTGGGTTTTTAATGGCCTGAGTAGTTTGTGCTTTGTCCCCACAGTATCATCAACACCACATGCTCCAATGTACCCTCGTGTTTGTACAAGGAAATGAAACCTCCCGGCTCTGCAGCCTTTCTTTTAATAACTGTTCCACCTGCCAGACCTGAGTCAAAGTTAGACTATACAGCTTTCTAGTGTTGTATAGTGCTTGGGCAGAAAGCAGAGTTTAAAAATAACTGGGGTTGTTCACATGTGCGTTGGGTACTTGCCATAACCTTTGTAATTCTGTTTTTAAATAATATTCCAAGACTCCTCACACTGAACCTCAGAGATATTACCTTCACATGTTAAAAACAAATAATTAAAAGACATTCAGGTGGGGAACAAGGCTCCCAATGTCTGTTTAAACAGGTTTATGGACAAAAGGAACTGTGTGACCTTGGTGCTGAGTTAGAATTCACTGCAAATAAGGATCCTGAAAAACTGAACTGTAGTTGCTTGCTTACACTGTTTTCTGGAAAACCTTTTAAACATATTGCAGCAGTAGTGGAAATTATATAATCAATGCTACAGGTCCCTAAATCAGCCAACCTCTAGGACCTGGGAAGGAAGAAAGGCAAGGATGGGAAGGAAAGAGGAAAGATCACTCACCCAGTAGTCATAAATTACCTGGCATTTTTATTCTGTTTAGTGTGAATCATCCTGTAGTCCTACGTCAAAGTCTGGAGGATAAGGCTGCTTGTGTCTTACCCCAGAATATGTGAAGACCTTTATGCTATGCTACTGGCTCATGTTTCTTTTGATCAAGCCAGACAGTGCTTCATGTTTTAGTCTGTAAAATTCTGGCTTCCAGACTTGCTCAAGGAGCAGATTTCAGTTCAGGAAGGAAAGTGGGCAGTGTGACAGAGCCAGTTGCGTTACGCAGCTCACTTAGTGTGTCAGGGCACTGTACAACAGTTATCTCTTGCAGACAATGATATATTGACAAAAACTCATCTCTTCAGCTGCATTGTCTTTATATATTATAGATGATTTGGATCCACAGAGTTTCTAGCAGGAGCTGTTTATGAAGATGAGAGTAACTTTCTGCTTTCAGTTGCTGAACCTTCCTTCCCCATCTAGATCACAGTAAAACTTCCCTTACACTAAAGAGTTTGCTGCTGTCTGGGACGCTTAAAAGCCTGACTCACGCAGTTAAAGTTTTGTGTCAAGATTCATGCACTTACAGGCTTCCATTACACTCCAAATGAAAAGACAGCAAGGCTTTTATTACGGTTGGTTCAACTGTGCTAAGTTTGCTCGCTCTGACATCAAGTTTCTTTCATGTTTTACATCTACAACGGGCAGAGCTCAGGTCTTTTCAAGCAGCACTTTAAATCATGTTCCACTGATTTTATTGACTCATTTAAAAAGTATTACTAATTTAATAATTATTTAGTAAGCATTATTTAAGAAATAAAAATTAATATTCAATTTCTGTATGGGTTGGTGAATGATTTAAAATGGTTTTTTTACCATGAGATTGTCCATTTATCAAAACTTAATTATCCCCATTAAAATAATTTCAAGTCATTACTCCTTAAATGAAAATGGTGATTATATCAAATGAATGATAGAAAAAGTAATCCAATCTCTATATCCTTTGAACCTGCTTTGAATCTGTCTCTTTACTCTGAGTAAAGCACAGATTTATGTGTAAGTGCTCAGGAGTGTAAGGAAGGTTTTGCTTTCCTCTTTGTGTGTCACTATCAACTATTCCCAGAGAAGAGTCACAGCTATGGAGCTCCACTTCTATCTCTATGGCCAGACCATTTCTGCTAGGAAAAAAATAATAGAATCATTAAGCTTGGAAAAGACTTCCAAGACAATTGAGCCCAATCTTTGATTGAACACCACCACTCCAACTAAACCAAAGCACTAAGTGCTATGTCAGTCATTTCTTGAGCACTTCCAAGGGTAGTGACTCCACCATCTCCCTGGTAGCCTCTTCCAATGCTTGACCACCCTTTCTGTGAATTCCTTCTGATGTCCAACCTGAACTTGCCCTGATACAGCTTGAGACTGTCCCTTTGTCCTGTCACTGGTTGCCTGGGAGAAGAGGCTGATCCTCATTTTGCTACAACCTCTTTTCAGGCAGTTGGGAATGATAAGGTCTCTCCCGAGCCTCCTCTTCTCCTGATAAGTTTTATACTCTAGACTCTTCCCAAGCCTTGCTGCCCTTCTGTGGATGCGTTCCAGCACCTCAATGTCCTTCTTGTAGTGAGGGACCCAGAAATGAACACAGGATTTGAGGCGCTGCCTCACCAGTCCCAAGTACGGTGGGACAATCACTGCCCTGGTCCTGCTGGCCACACTGTTTTTTATACAGGCCAGGATGTTCCTGACCTTTTTGACCAGCTGGGAAAAAACTGCCTCATGTTCAGTGATTGACCAGCAACCAGCAACCCCAGGTCCTTTTCTGCTGGATGCCTTTCCAGTCAGTAAATGTGTATATTTAAAAATCTCTCCACTTAACCTCCTGTGATTTCACTGCAAAACGGTTGCTGTGTTGTACTCTACCCAACACCTTAAAAGCTCATCTAGTAACAGTCTTAATCAAAGCACATATTTCTTCTAAATCAGTCATTCACCAGTATTCATGCTGAGTTTTCTCTGTGCTTACCCTAAATTTTGCTTTAGGGGCTTTTTTTGGGTATGTATACAGTAACTGCAAGCAGACACAAGGTTGGCAAGGCACAGAAGAGCTAAAGGAAACATTACCACGATAAGATGTGAACTATGGATCTGACTCAGGGACCAAATTTATGAGTGGATGTTAGAATGTGGCTAGAAACTGGAGTACAAAAGCCACCATAACCAGCCAGTTAATGCCACTGGATGATGAAAACCGTGCTAATTACATGCTTGTATTTGCCTTTACAGCCATAGGAAATTTGTGGTAAAGCACAAACTGAAAAGCCAGCACAAAAACATCACTATCTCCAAATGTGTGTCAGATTTTTACAAAAGCGTAAATAACTCATTTTTCAAAATCCTTTTTTTTTTCAAATACACTTTGCTGTCCTAAAGAATAAGAAGCTCAAAAGCTGTGGCTGATAAGACTGTGAGCAGCCCTTATCATGCAATCCCTATTGTCCGGCCTTAAGGGGCTATGGGGCAGACTCTGCTGTCACAGCTGCTAATAGGGACCAAATGGAGCAGCCAGGGGCACCTTGTTCAAGCCCTGCTGCGACTTGAAGAGCACCACTACCCCAGGATACTTCATCAGGAACAGAAGGTGAGGGCAGCAGATAAATGTCTTGGAGGCAGCCCTGGAAGTAGGAGCTCACCTGCTCAGCCCGTCAAGGCAGAGTGTTAAGGCATAGCCCAGGATTCTGTTGTCCTGAAACCTTGACTAATCGTCCAAAGTTTCTCAAGTCAGACCATCTTGCAGGATTAGGCAGCAAGAAGAAAGGTTATATACTGCTTCTTGAATTCTTTATTATTTCCAGATATACTCTCAGCTACATAATGGTTTCTAGGGAAGAAACAGAAGAAGAGAGTGTGTAGGTTTTGCTACATATCCTGGGCTTTGTCTGCAGCTTATTTCAGGGGTAGTTTTTGGCCATTTGCCCAGAGTGCAGTCCTTTTCAACAAATCAGGCAAGGCTTGAGACATATTTATAACTTTTCTTGAGATCTCCAACTTGATGAGAGCTCTGTTGTTTCGGATGTCCCTTGGGAAAATGGTGCAGCCAGAGTGGGAGGTGGTGAAGGTCATCCTGCACTTGCTCTACTCCCTGTCAGCCCTGTCTTTATGGATCCAAAGGAGTTGTTGTAGTGAGCAGGAAAACTCCCTAAAATACCAGTGGTTTTTGCGGACAGACTGTTACCTTTACAGCAGGCTGGGATCCTTCCCATCACATATCAGGATGCTTTTATAGGACCTGTCTCCCTTCAGCTCTCTGAGCTGGAAGTTGTTTTGTTACTGTGAGTTTGAAGCTTGGGGTGTGAAGACTGTGACCAGCGGCTCAAGGGATTCCCTCGGCTGCAGCCACAGCAGCCACCATTTGTTTTCTTTTGACAGCCTGTGGAGGCCCTGCAGGCAGCTCAAATCCACCAGCTGACTACAAGCTGCAAACCACAACCCCTCTCCACTGTTTTAGAGCATATACCTGACAGGAATATAAGCCCTGGAGGGCCTAGCTGTGCTTTTCCAACTGTTCTCTAGCATTTCACTGGCTTTTTATTTACCCAGGATTTGCCTGAAGGAGTTTGCTTGTATTTTGGCATCCCTAGAGCTCCAGCTGCAGACTTCCCCTGTAGGGATACTTAAAGGGTGAGGTTTTCAGAGGGGTGGGAGGTCTTTAGTAGTTGTTTAAAGTAACTTGGGTAGCATAAGAGGTCTGCAGAAAATATGTTGTCCCTCTCTACAACTGTCAAGAAAGTGTGCATGAACCAGGTTAGGAAATCATGGAAAGGATGTTTAATCCCTAAAGCTGTCTATGAAGGTGCTGTTTTCATGTCCAAAAGCACTTCCTGAAAAGTCTGTCTAGAAGGAATTTTAGATAAAATTGAGGTGGAAGAAGGACATTTCTTCACTTTTTTCTGTGTAAAATATAAGACCCCAATGGTCTGTTCTGTCATCCCAGTACCTTCAGGCAGAGAAAGACTGATCAGGTTGCTAACACAGTTAGCTCATCACCACACCACTGCCAAAACCTTATTTTTCCAAAACATGAAGGAAAAGTCTTGAAGCTCCTAGAAGAGGCAGATAACTACTGTGGAGATATGTCCTTGGACAGATGCTGTAAACAAAGAAATCCCTCTTCCCCAGTTTTGAATAGATTCAAACCTTATTGAAGACGAAGAAACAATAACCAAAAACCCCAACCATATGCGTCACGTATAAAGATGGTCTGTAAAGCCCCAAACTTATTTATGGGTATGGTCAGACATCATGGATCCTGCCACATCTGATGTCTGGCCTCTCACTCTGTGAAGATTGGGGGTTTTCCATAGGCTGCCTGTTAGACAGTAATCTCCAAATTCAGCAGTCCAAAACCTGGCTCAGCAACTGTTTGCCTGCTCTACTTAGCCTAAACAACCAGGCTGGAAGGATAGTTATTATTGCCCTGTGGTGTCTAGGATGATGTGTAGGATGTCCTTTCAATCTGCCCTGTGATAAATTTACATAGAGGACCTCAGCTGTGATGAACATCAACTTCCACTCTCAAACTTACAAAACTACTGAAGAGATCTAAACGAACCTGAATATCTTAAATAAATGGTGGCTGTCCCATGCTCAGTCTGCTGCTGCGTGCTAAAGTTAAGCCCTACCAAGGTCATAGAACATGCATCCTGCAGGGTGTGACCTAGGCCTCACTGAGGGGTTAAGCATGCCGATTTCAGCAGGAAAAGAGAAAAAAGAGGGTTGCTTATTGCCTGGGGCTTTGTTATAAACAGGTACGCCTGAAAACCATTTTCTAGCAGTGCACAGCTACAAACACAATATTATTTCTAGAAACCACCCATGGCCTCAGTGCTGAAAGATGCAGAGTGGCCTCAGCATTAGGAACGTCAAGTTCCCTTGTTCCAGACTGCGGTTTCCTTACACCTTTCCATTTTGGCATAAGTTTGCAAAGCCACTCTCCATTTTTAATATTTAAAGGTTAGCTGACGCACCAAGCATATTCTTGGGAAATGGTGTAGCTGCAGTTCCAATAGGCATAGCTGAAAGCGGGAAAAGTAACGTGGCTGCGTATCTCAAACAAACGGGACGACAAGCTGCATGAGCCAGAAAATAAATTTTTGCATTGCCTAGGGAGTAAGTCTTACTTTCTGCTTCAAACTATAAAGATGATGGCTAAAATTAGATGATTCATGTTGATTCACTACAGGTATAAAAACAAAAAGTCTCTCTGACCAAATTCTTTAGTGGGCAGGAGAGCCTTTTTTGTTAGAAACAGAAAAAAATCCCAAAGGCAAAAAAGCACAACACACATACACATTCACACATGCTTAAAAGTTACTGTTTTTTACCCTGGAAAATGTGGTTTCCGTAATTGAGGGTTGTAAAAAAGAAAAAAACCTTTTAAAGCATCCCACTCGATTAGTCATTCCAGGGTGGGTCAGTCTTATCATATCACGTGATGTCCAGTAATGGTGATGCAATAAAACAGATGCTGTCCGAATTTTGGGCCACCAGTCTGCAGCAAAACTATGCAAATCAAACCACTGTCCTTTTCTAGAAATTCCAAAACATCCCATCTCTTCCAGGCCCTGTGCTTAGTAGCCTCTGCCTTCCCAAACAAACTAAATACATGATCATTTCTTCTTCAGCAGCACATGACAAGAATGAGTTCCAGACTACTGGAAATACAACTCAGTGGAATTTCTTATTGTGTACAGAGGGGTACTGTACCTTCTTGGAGAAAGAGGTGGAAAAAATAGTATTTCCATAAATTGATTACAGACTGGTATTCTGTATACTTTTATACTACATATATTTATATATTTATATTGTCTGGCAAGAAGTACTGTACATAAAATCTCATACTGAGACAGGATCAACCCATTTAAATCTTTCAAGACACTGTATCGCCCCTGAAAGTTTTTACCCAACATAAAAGGATGATGACAAAATGGTACCAATTCTGTTTCTATTTGGTATATTTCTCATTGAACAGATGTGTGGATACAGAAAAAGGAAAGGTAATGTGCTGCCCTGTCAAAATTTATTTAAACAAATTTCTAACAAGTAGAGGATGTGGCTTTGAGTGACTAGCTATAATCAACTTCTATCCAAAAAATGAGGGAAAGCCCAATAAAAGTGCCAGACACAAGATTTTTTTTTGCACAAAGTGAGATAGTGTTAGGAACACACAGAGAAGTACAAGGGTGCAATGAGAATGACCAGCAGCAAGTACAGCAGTGCCTATAAATCAGATTGTCTGAATAAATGATAAGGTATGATTTTTACTTTGAATCTGATTTTACTTGAAAAAATGGTGATATTTCTACTAGAACACATAGCCTGGAAGTTATTTATGGCTGAACCTTTCTTCATTCTGTGGGGGAAAACAACAAATACACAGCAACGATGTCATCCCCCTTGAAACTTTTCACTTCATTTAGATATGTGTCCTGCCAAGTTTTGGATGAATTTTCTACCGTAAAAGTAAAGTTCTCTAAAGATCTCTGAAGCTACTTTGAGTATATAAGTAAATCCTAGTGGGAATTTCCCAAGTGGGAAAATGCGCTCCATTTCCAATTACACTTCTAAAATTTGTAGACATGACTTGTATATATAAAGAAGAGGTACTAGAGATTAATTTGATCATGTAATAAATTCTTGAAGAATGAAAAGCAGAGCTTTCAAAATATGAACCCAGCTGGAGTGAAAAGACAGGATGTGATGGTAGTGGCCACCTGGCAAATGCATTTGGGCAAAAAGCCCACTACCATTGGCTTCCTACAGATCAGAACTGACCAGTGTACCCAAAGAAGACACAACCAGGGTCAATAGGTGCCTTCCTAAATTAAGCTCCAGAAAGCTATGTTGCTATTGGCACCAGAAGTTTGCTCAGTCACCGTGGTATGTATACATCAGAGAAGTCAACTGAGCTGAACTGAGCTGTGGCAGAACCAAACTGTCCCAGGATTTACCCTTCATGCTTGAGTAGCTCCGTGTTCTCTCTGCAGTGAGGCCCTGTGAGGCTGAGGCACCAGAAGCTTGTTGTGAGACAGAAGTGTCCACTCCAGCACCCAATGAAGCCAGAATGTTGCTTGTGGGAAACAATTCAGACATTTTGAGAGATCTCCAAGCGCTGGCCTAGGAGTGGGACTTGGGACTTACCCTGGAAAAGGCCTGGGGTAAAGTTCAGCAGTGGCTGATGAAATTGAGACTGAGGAAATAAAGTGTTTGGCCTCAGTAAGAGGAATAGGGATAGTTCTGGCAGGTTTTTGATGGAGTAATGGTTGAAGAAGCCTGATTTGCAACATAATGGCAACAATGTGAGTTTAAGGACTAAGGGCTGGTGAAGGAAACTGCAACAAAACCATTGCTTGTCACAGATAAAACCTTTTTTAGCATTTACGTTTCTCCAGATGGAACACTCAAAAAACCTCAGCAAGGCTTGCAAAAGACCGACAATGCCACCAGTTGTACCCTGCCTTTGGTTTTCATGCTCAATCCTTTCTCCACCAGCACAACAATGATGTGTGAGGGCTGAGTTTGAGCTAGTTACAGCCTCGAGGTCTTTAGGGAGTCATATATAGAAAGGATACCCAGGAAAGGGCTGCCAATATTGGGCCTTCTTGGCCTATAACTCAACCCAAAAATATCCTTCCATGTCTGCAACCATATGGTCCCAGATCCCACATACAATAGACTCCCCATCCCTATCCTGTGTGATGCATGATGCTCTAGCATGGCAACTTGGAGCAGTGGAGCAGAAACCACCAATTTTCTGAGCTAGAATAGAGGGATGCAAATGGCATTCGGAAGTGGAAGAGCAGGAACTAAGACCTATCAAATGATAATAACAGAAAGACAATTGAAATATAAAGAAAATTTCCCTCAAAACATGAACTTTGTATTGAATATTTCAATACAGCCTATGCAACAAATAGAAGTACCATTGCAGTCAGAAATGGATTTGCATTCTTTATGCATTCACAGGAATGTGAAAGGCTTAACAGTGCTGCCATGGTATAGTCTATGGCCTTTATTGGAGGCAGGCAAGACATGCAATGGTATGATGTTTAAATTGGGATAGGAACACATTTTCTGGTTCTTTTGTACTTTTAAACTTAGGTTTTGTTTGGGAGAAATAGTCTAGTCGCATTAAACATTTGTGCCTCGTGAATTTACTCAAGTGAATTGTATGAAACCAATACAGAACAGGGGATCACCCATTCTGCTTGGAACGGGCATTAGCATGAGAGCTCTAGAACAAACTGAAGGAGTTTGGCAAATGTACTGTGCTGCAGCAACATGCTTTGTCTTTTTACTAGCTGTGTATTTAAACAAGGGCCAATTTACACAAACTCTTAGGTTTTGCTTTCTGACTGCAAGACTGAATACAATGAAGGAATAATTCTGGATAAATTTATTTTAATTGCAATCACGTCAAAATGGTTAAATAATTTATCAGCTTCTGAACCGATCATATAACAAGTGGAGCCAGCAATGGCAACACTGGTTTTAGTAATTCTCCTGCCTGCAACATTATGGGTGCAAAGAACTTTCTGGAGAAGTTGTGAAATCTAGAAACATTCAGTTGGGCAATTTGACAGAAAACAATAGTATTGCATGGAAATAAAATGCTTTTCTAGTCTTAAAAGTAGCCAGCATTAAACAGGTAATACTGCACAGGTCTGTCACTTGGACAATGTTGTCAGAGTTTATTACCCAACATTTGTATTCTGCTGTTTCCATTTTCTAATAATTCAAATTGTTTGCCAAACATAAGGAAACTTAGATTCCAAAGATGATCCGATGCTGTGTCAAAGAGGAATCAATCATTTTCCTGTTGTATACATTTTCCAATAGATGATATCCAGGAAATATTCTTGCCAGAATCTCAGTTTGAGGCAATGAAGTCTCTGTAACTGAAAGCAGAGGCCAATTGATTTTACACAGCTCCTCAGCATGATTCAGTTTTCCAATACCCAGTACCTACTCTGAAGTAACCATGACTGTTTCATCTTGAACATTACTGTTTCTGAATTCGCAGTGTTGGAATATTTACTTTTCTTCACTTCCAGCTCTCAGCTGAAGAGCTTGTTAGTGGCTGACACTTGGGAATTTATATGCATGAAGAATGTTAGCCATGAGCTGGTAATGGATTGGATCACCATCTGCATCTTCTGTGTGCACAGACTCACAGAGTCTCTTAGGGAGGGAAGGATCTCATGAAGACCTTCTCAAAGAAGGGTCAAAGCTGAATTCAGACCACATTGCATAAGCCTGTGTCCTTTTGGGCCTTGAAAGCCACCAGGCCAATGCCCTCTTCTTGGTATCCTCCTCCTGCACCCCAGGAGGCTACACTGAGGTCCCACCCCAGATCACCCTGCCAGGTTATTTTGGCCTGAGGAGCCTGGCTTAGCAGTGCTGTACAGCTGAATGCTCAGGCAGCTTTAGAACACAGACATGCACAGACTTCCTCCCCTTTTGGGTCATGCCTTCCCCATGTCTGATATCATTGTTCCTGCTCAATGCCCTGGGGAAGGCCATCTCAGGGAGGGCTAGCAGAGACCTATGGAGTCTCCCTGTTGATCTAAAGAATTATATTTAAGACTGGAATGTCTCTGGGGAGTGCTAACACACCATGATTATAATAGTACCACAGCACATGTGAACCCTGTGTATGAGAAGAAAAGATTTAAAGGAGCCAGAAATAAAGACAAGTTCCATTAGCCATTTGCTAGAAGAGACTTGTCCTTGCTTTCCACTCTAAGAGCTGTGGACTTGGACAGGCAACAGAGGAAACCTTCCCTTCCCAGAAATTTTAACCAAGCTGAATGAATTTCTGTGAGAGAGCTGAAGTGGCTGACAGTGATGGGAAAGATAATCAATGCTAGGGTGAGTGCTTTGCTTCACTGACTCAGACATTGCTCAGTTAATGTTACAGTACTTGCAAGATTCCAGCACAACCCTTGTGGCTTTCCCCACTGGTTTTCTTCGCTGAATATCCATTCCTGGTAGGACTGAAACAAGGGAAGAGAGACATGCACCATCAGATGCAAGTAATATGGACCCCCACAACTGAGCTTGTTCTCTTTGATAAAGTAACAGCAAAAAATTATAAACTAGGCATGAATAAATTCAAGCTGGAAAGTAGGAGCTGTCTAACTGTTAGAGTGAGAGGATCTTGCAACACCCTATTCATAGGAGCAGCAGGAGGCAAAATAACATGATTATTTTTAAGATGGAGCAACCCTGTTCTTGTGAAAGGGAAGTGTAGTAATACAAGGACCCGACCTTTGTGGTCCAAGAAATCCTAGTGCTCTCTCAAATGGTAGGAAAGGTGAATTTAAGAAAGCTGCTTATTCATACAGAGAAAAACAAATTAATTTCCCTTTATGTTGCAGATTATTATAATGGATTCATGTAATGTGAATGAATGAGGAAACACTTGTATCTTCAAATGTGGAGTACTCCCCCAAAATAAGGAATGCAGCTGCTCCATTTTTAAATTTGACTTGTGTTTAGTGAAGACCTGGGAATATTTTCTTTGCCTAATTAAGCATTCTTTATAACCAAATGTTTGATGAGAAGTGTCATGTTTCTAGGCTCTTTGTTTTTTTACAAAAACTCCCAGCAACAAAACCTTTTAAAAGCAGATGGGTTACACTTATCTGCTATTGGGTAAACAAGTCTTGGATTTTGGGGTTTGTGATTTCGTGACCTGCTACCAGCGTCTAAGACATGTCATGAGGTTTCAGTTTGGCTCATACACACATATAAAATCCACAAATGTTAAAAATGTGACCGCCAGAGCACTTCCCCTTGTCTCTCATACTGCCAGCCCTGGCCCAATTTAAGAAGGGCATCAACAACCTCCCCACATTTCTGTGTGAGTGTCGAACCAAACCTCTTTCATGTCTGGTGGGCCTTCTCCTGAGGGTGGTCTGCAACTGCTGGGCTGAAAATTTGTGATATACTCCTTATTGTCAGGGTAAATTTTTGGAAATTCAATTTATTTCCAATATGAAATACCAGTTAAAATAATCCTTCTACAGAAAGTCTAACTGGTTGATGTTCACCACAGTGATTCATCACCTTTCTCTGAAATTTAATTTCCCATAGTTGTAGATGGGAAAAGCAAAAGCAGTAGGTGTCATACATCTTAAATATAACACTCATAAATAAGCTGGAGAAGCATGGTCAAGACAAACTGAGGATTCTGGGGCAGGGAAAAGCTTCTAGAAAAACACATAATCTGTGGAGTCAAAGGGATGCAGTGAGCAGAGTTTCACAGGGATTTAATCTGAGTCTGATATGATGCAGTATTTCCAGGTCTGACCCAAAGACAGAATAAAGTATTGTACTAAATGTGCAAATAACACCAAGCTGGGGAGAAGTGCAAGGTTAGACCTCAAAGAAATCTTGCCATATTGGAAGGACATAATGGAAACAAAATGAAACAAAACATTTTTCAATGGGGACAAATGTGGGGGGTGCAGACACTGAGTGGAAACCAGGCAGCAGACTGATAGGAAATGGCCTACAAGAAGAACATGAGTCAACAGAATTGTAAAGCTGCAAGAAAAACAAAAACTGTCTATTGGCCATAGAGAATGGCCATTAAGACACATGGATGGAAAATCCCAAGCATTGTGCTACAGCACAACCACAGGTGAAACTGGGTCTAGCTGGGGGGTTTGCACATTAAGAAGGACATAACTACTTGGAAAGGATACAGAGAAGAGTAATGACAAAGAGCATGAGTCTGGAAAATAAAATCTTGGAAGAAAGATTCGATTTAGTTGTGTTTTTCCTGAAGAAGGAATGGCTAATCAGGGGCATCACAGGTTTCCAAACCAAGAAAAGCTGCTGATAAGGTGATGAGAACAATCATTTTTCATACTCATAGGGTAAGAAAAATGTCTATGGGTTGAACATCAGTTAGGACATTCCTAGGAGCATGGGAAGCAAAGAATGAGGTAAACAACCAATGGAAAAATATTTTGGAGACTGCTAGGAGCAGTCTGGTTAAATGCTGATCAGGAATGATGCAGCTAGAGCTGACCCAGCCACGGGACAGCAGAGATGAGTTAAACAGCCCACTGAGGTGGAAATCACTGACCTGGTAAAACAACAGTTGGAAATATCGGTGACAGCTCAAAGCTATTTTAAAAATGAGCTCATGCCACTTCAAAGAAACTACAGCTTCACAGCTCTTTTTCATGGCTGCCTGGAAATTCTGGGCAGTTATACTCTGGGGAGATGGGGCTGTATGATGCCACTTGAGAGCAATTGACAGAAAGCATGCTTTAATGCTTGGCAATAAAACATTTTATTGTCTGGTTTAGTCACTCTCATCTCACCATTGCAACATCACCAGGACAGCATTAATCTCACAAGCCTTAGCTTGCAGTATTTCACCTTAAGATAGAGAGAAGCAGTGAAAAAGAGATACAAGTTTAATTTGGATTGGTGTACATTGCAGAGTACATGCAAATTAAGGTACAGATGCAAAAAAGGGCACTGAACTGCACAGAAATATGCTTCTTAAGAAACTTCAGAGGCTGCCATCAAGCATTACCACCACTTTGGGTGTGTTCAGTATGCTTGAGTTCCTTTCAGATACCATTCTGGTTTCACGTAAGAATTGCAAGACTTTGGGGGTTACAGGGAAAAAAGGTTCAGGATCAAAATCCTGTGGTCCACTGAGCCAGGTAATCAAAGCTAGAGCTGCTCACAGCAACTTTTTGAGAGCTACTGTTCCCGAAGTCTTTGTTAGACAGGGATCTCTCATATTGTGAAAGGAACAAGAGGGGGACATTTTCCTAAGTCCCAGAAACACATCTTTTGCCCCATGTTTATTTGAAAAATTATATGTGACATGTAGTGAAATAGTGTTCCAAAAGAGCAAATGTGCACAATGATGTAACAGTGCGAGTTCTTTCCATCAAACATCTTTTGATAATGACTTGGGACAAAAAACAGTGTCAAAAATCTGTGGGGAGTTGTTGTAAAAAGTAACACATCCATAACTTTTTGTTAAAAATACTCTGATGCTACGTATACCCACTATTCTTTTATTCTATTTTGATGGCTTTACACATGAGATGTTTTTCTGAGGACTGGAATTATGTCTTTGTTGAAAATTTATTACTTACTCATCAAGGTTTTACAAGGAGCAACAAAACAACAAAACAACAAAAGTTGCACAAAGATCCAACAACATGGAAGGATTTTGGTTAATCACAGAATTACATAGCCTTGTGGTCTTCCTCATGCATTATACCAGAGCAGGCTGCTACAACAGAGATTAAAGAGTTTCCTGAGTGGTATTAGCTTCAGTGTCAGCAAAATCATCAAATTACATCCTGCAGGGGAAGGTACTGCTGAAGTGGTCAAGATATTAAAGATCTAACAGATTTACAGAGCTGCATAAGCAGGTTTTTACATAAGATTTCTAGACTGAGATGTGCAAATCCCTGGAATGCTTTCATTGCAACCAGATGGTACACAAGACAGGAAATATCAAGTGTGAAACCATTAAGAGAAAGAGGTCAAATATCAGCCATCGAGGTGGTAACATCTGGATGTTCACTAAGTCTGTGTGGGAAGAAATTCAGAAGTCTGAGGCAGTATTTAATTTTCAGTTTAAAGAAGTTCATTGATCATGGAAAAACCCATTCACTCCTTGCACTAGCAAAATCAAGGAAGTTTTTTTGTTTTCTAAACAACAGTTTCTTTAATGAATAGCACCTTCTATATTCGAGTGTTGAAATTTTCCATCTCTTTGATGATTAACAGAATGAGGCTGATAAATCTGTCTTTCAGCTCCATAATGCAGTCTGTCTTCTAAACCTTAGCATGGTGACCTCTTTTTCCCTCAGATCTTTCAGAACAGTGAAACTATAAAACAACGTTCACTGTCATGTCAGCACCAAGTTAAAACTGTTAATGGAAAGAAACCTTATTTCACAGGGTTCTGTAAGAAGAAGTTTGAGGTGATGTGAGTAATTTTGCTTGGGCATTTATGCCAATTTACATTGCTGCTAACAGTAACAATCCCTTGACTGCCCTTACTCAATGCTTGCAACTTGAGAACATTTTCATGGATTACACAACAATTTCTGTTGACTTTATTCTCCAAAAATCAAGGCAGGATGAAAACTGTTTTATCAGCTTGAAATCTGACAGTCATTAGTCTGAGTTTCAGACCAACAAAAACTGGAAAAGTGATGATCAGAAGTGCATGGTCCTCCAGGCACATATGGCACACTTCTATTTCATGTAACTTTTTGAACTTGCTGCAATGCAGCTCCTTTGGGGAGCTCCTTATGCATGAAAGGCTTATTTTCTCTTTCTTTTATTTTATCTTGGAATAATAACAAAAAAATACTTGCAGAGAGTATTGTCTGGTTTACAAATGGGATGCTAAACCAGCAATCATTCACGTAATCTGCCGCTGTAGATTTGGGAAGCCAGAAAAGAGTCTGAGTCAGCCAGGTCTCTGAGGTCCCAAATTGCATTTGTTTTCCTGAAGTCATGCTGAGCTCAAAAGGAGTTTAGCTGCCTAAATTATTTTTCTTAGTTTTATTGGTAAAATCTCCAGACTTTTTAAAACTCATGTTCTAGATAATAGAAGAACTATAAACCCATATTTTTATATTAGCACATAAACCCATTTGCAGATAACATGCTAGTAATTATTTGGATAGCGGCAACTCTACCAGACAATAAATCCTTCGTCGCAATTTCAGTTAAAATAATCCAATTCTCCTAACCAATGCAAATGGAATTTTAAAAATAAATAAAACTCTCTGAGGGAGAGTTTTAATGCCTTTAATGCTTGGATATGCTACATTTCTCAATAGGAATCGGAACGTGAAGCCCTTCCCTGTAATGGACGGAAACAGAGACACAACGAACAGAACGACAGATAGAGACAAACTTCTCTAAGTAACTGGGAAGAAAAAGGTGCAGGGAGGAAATATTTTGTTGTCTTAAAGTTGGTTTGAAGCAGTTTTTGAAAACGTTTTATGCTTTCATAATATGGCTGGGGGAGTGGGGAGTTTTTGCCTAGAATAAAACTGGAAGAATGATTCACTGCCTGTCTGCAACTGTTCCTTGATCCCAGTTAAGTTTGACACCACTAACACCTATGAGTCAGCGGAGGCTCTTCGGGATGTGCTTTGCCTGCCCTGTTTTGAGACTGTTGCAGTAGGATCTTTACCCAAGGCTGGAAACTGGCTCCCAGTATTGCCTGTGTCAGTTTTTCCTACCCACTATCAAATACCACCAGCCTCCACCAAGAGAAGGGATCTATTACTACATCCCATGATATCTGCACTACAGCTGTACTAGTCTATACTTTACTGTCTATGTCCAGGACCTCAATATTGTTTATCATCTCTCTGTAGCCAAGATAACAGATGTTCCCATAGGGACTTTGGCGCACAGTGTTGAAGATGAACATCTGGAGTGGTCAACATAGCCTAAAAAAGGACAGCTGGCATAACCAGCAGTCATGCCATGGGAAGGTTTTGTGTGTCATGCTTGGAGGCTCCTTTATTCTCCTTGAATATTCATGTTCTCTGTGCTTAAGGTTAAAAAACTGTTCTGCTTCTAAAATTATATTATGTAATTTGGGGATTTGACAAAGTAGAAAATAAGGGAGCTCTTCCATGTATGATGCCATGTTACAACCACATCTTATACATCTTTGTCTTGTTTGGTTCCAAGATTGCTCAATCTCTGAGCTGCTTCAGCTTTCTATCTGGATGTGGCCTACAACTCCTTAGACAACAGTTACCACATTTAAATTTTTGGCTAATGGGCAGGCATCTATTTTCTAGAGCCATTTTCCAAAAATGTCATGAACAAATGGTAATGGGAATACTTGGAAGCACATTGGATTGTTGTGCTGGCTACATTTAAGCAGAATTAGACTATTTCACAGTAGTTCTTATGACTTCCTTCAGTTGTATACCTACACCTAGCTACTTGTTGATTTTGGCTTTTTTTGCGGGGTGAGACAAAGCTCTTACCTACCTTACCAGTCTTATCTACACAGCAGAGGATGTACTGCTGGCTGCTCCGCAAAACAAAATAATCAAAATAATTTCTGAGACCCATTTTTCTCCAGGTTTAAGTACCAGCCACCACCTACAATCAAAAATATTTTTTACATATGGCACATGATCATCTTCTTGGAAGAGAGATGTTAGAGAATAATATTACCAAATAATTTGATATATGTAGAAGCAGGATTTACTAACAAGAACAGCAAGTCAGCAACAGATCTGGAACAGAGGACATGGTTTTTATGAGAAAGCAAGTATGGATTCATCTTCCAGATTTCTCTTCAAACTACTAATTTTAATGTGAACTGATGGACAATCTAATAAATAGTCCAGATAGGAAAGTTTTCAAATAAATACCCATGTCTGTAGTGCTTGCTGTGTAGGTATTGATTGTAAGAAATTGACATTTAAAGTAAGACCAGCTTTGGGAAATACAGAGTAAGGTGTTTAGGAGACATTTGGAAGATGCTTAAAAGCTCAGCAAAACTCTTCAAATGAAAGATTATCTGCTAAAATTTTCACTTTGCAAAATCTTGTGAGTAGTTTTCCATGCCAGTTGGTCTGAGTAAACAATATCTGGCAGTGATATCACCTGGAAAAGCAATGATTAAGGGGTTAGTTAACATCCATGTCAATCACATAAAACCATTGCTGTTGGTGATCACAGGTTTCTAGTGCAGAGGAATGGTTTTGTTTCACAGCTGTTTACTTTGGACTGATTTACTGCGATGCCCTTCATCTACACCTGATGCTTTTCCTGAAGTGGGAGACAGCACAGGATTCAGGTCATAGCTGGGTACAGAAGGCAACATCTTTCCATGGTACATCACATCCATCTGCTGGGAACCAAAACACTCATCTGCTGAAAGTTCTGTACAGTTCTGTCCTATTGGGTTTTGTTTGGGAAGCCTGCAGCAGGGTTGTAATTATTTATCTTGGTCTCTGGCTCTTCCTGTGGCATTCGTTTTACAGTCATGGTCAGAACTGCGTTCCTGTTCACTGATAGAGGATACAGTTTTCTTGTGGAGACAGGGGAAAAATCCACTGGCATTTGGCTTCCTGGCTTTCCTGAAGGTACAGAATAATTGTTGCATCTGACTTCAGACTATACTGAAATGCTTTAGCTATTGTTTCTTTGATTTATTATTGACTGAACAAAAACAATGTCTCGAGAACAGATTATTTATTTTTAAAAAATCAGCACAAAACCCCCATGTTTTTGAAAAGCTTATGTAAAGGATTTTTATTTTTCTTTTTTGTTTTTAATTGACTTCAAAATTTACAATCTTGAAGGCTGACATTGAGCACATCCTGCTCTGCCTGAGTTTACACTGCCCTTGAACTTCCATCATGTCTTAAAAAATGAGGGAAATGTACATCAGTTCCTACAGTCATGCTCTCTTTCATTCACCGACTCAAAACATTTTCTAAAAATGACAAATGCATTGTTATTTAAAAAATAGGTATAAGAATTAATTCCATTTTGTCTGCTCACCACTTGCAGACTTAACAATCTTAACTTAAATTCTCTTTATAATCTCCTGGAATTCTAACTGTAAATGTTAAATCTTTACCAAAGCATGGTCTTACAAGAAAAATTGAGGTCAAATTAAAAAAAAATTGTTCCTGTAGTGCAGTCTGGGATTCTTGTACTTCTTCAAGCCCACCCTCCCATTTCTCTACTCTTCTAGAGCTATGAGAGAAAAAGATTAGAGCGCACCAAGCTAGAACTTTGGGAAAAGTTATTTTAACCTTTAAGGTAATTTTGTCAGTGTTGTAATTACTGTTATCTTAGGGTTTACTATGTGATAATTAATTTGCAGGAAATTTTGGATGTCTCAGTGTTAAAATATTGGTTTTGTTAAAGCAGGAGATCTCATATGATTGCTAAATTTGCAGAACAAAAAGATTCAACAAACTGGTTTGTTTTCAAAGAGTATGTAAAAATAAAGTTTAAATATTATCAAAAGGTTATTTGAGAGGAATTTAAAAATACTCCTGCCAAAAAAAATACATTTAGAAGCTGATGGCAAGGTCAATATTTAAAGTTCTTATTCTTTAACCTTCTTAGCAGAGTCTTTTCAGTACTACAAACAAAGATACCCTATAATTAGCCATCCCCTTGGACTGTCCTGTTGGATTTTCCCTCTTGTAATTCTTAAGAATGATCATAAGCCTTCATAAAGGAAGGCAATATTTTAATATGCCAAAAATTATATAAGAATGATGAAGGTGAAACACTTATTCCATTAGAGGGTCTTATATTATAAAAATAAATGGCCTTTTAAATGACGCACAAGAATTTCCTTTCAGACTGGTCTTGTGAAATGTAGTGGCTTTGTCTCTGTCGTGGTTTGAGTTGGAGGCCTTTTGGTAAATAATAAGTTTTTTTAGTTCTTGTCCAATTATTCCTTCAGATGCAGTCTAATCTAGGGCTCCTTCTGGGGCAACAATAACATTGCAGTAAATACTCTGTCTTCAGTGCAGAATGAAATGGATTTTAGGAAAAGACATTCAGCTACACCTAACTTTTGCTGTCAGCTGACCTGCAACTATTTTTCCATCCAAGTGGGCCATTAAAAGAACTTCTAATTCAGTATTTTATCAGTCCATAAATCTCCTTATAATCCTGCTGACAGGTGCAGTCCTTGAAGGCTTCCCTGGCGGCCTGGGGATATGCATGTCATTGCCAGCCCTTTGTGGACAGGTTACTGACCATCAGAGGAGAAGAAAAAGCAACCCTTCCCAGGGTCATTAGAAAGTGCATGCTGTCAGGGATGCTCAGCACTTCCCTTTTATTCTAAAGGTGTATTAATGGTGGTGCTGACACTGGAGACACTTCCTGCAAGGACCTGAATCATTCTTCCCATCTGGTACAGGCTTTCTGAATCTGGGATGATAAATACCCACAGGCTTCATTGCAATTCTTTTTTTGCTATCTACAACCCTAGCACAAAGCTGCAAAAATATTGTTGCTGCACTCAAGAGTTTAAAAAGAAAATGTTAGAAATGAATTTACAGACGTGAGACTAAAGTTGCTCTTGGTTTCTTGCCTGCCTGAGGATGACTGATCTACCCTGGCCAGAAAAGGCTAGAGTTTATTGCCTTGTATTGTACAGTATGGCAACTTGCACATGGAAACTTCTTAGGTTGTTGGAGGAAGTGTAAATTAAATCTGAAGTGAATTCTTGATTTCCCTAATTATATATCCAGGTGCTTTACTTACTTCAGAGGTAGGTGAATGCTTTACTTCAGCTAGAACAAAATATTTCCATATTAAATTATTGGTTATGAATTCAGAATGTGAATTTACATCAGCCACTGAGGAAAAGTTTGGAGAAGCCAAAACTAAGGTTTAAAACTTTAGGTTTAAAAACTTTAAGTTTAAAACTAAAATTTGCCTGACTTTTCAAAGTTTCTGTTCTCTATACTCCCAATATTTATACTTTTTTTAAAGTTATCCATCAATTTTGAATATTTTAATAAAAATCTAATTGCAGATTTTACAGCTTTGATTTAACCAGTGCTCTCAGGTGATTGAGGAAAATCTGTAGAGACATTGAAAAGTGATGCAGTTCACGCCTGTATACCAACCTGGGTGTTGTGTTTCTGTGTCTGTCACTATAGAAGTAAAAGGCTTTCTCCAGTCTAAACCATTACCTTTTCTGCCTTGCTGCATCCAGAATTGGAGTATTTCCTGCAGAAAGTTGAAATTTCAGTTCCAGAGGGTGTTGCTCAGTCTAAATGACAGTGAAAACAAGTGAAGTAAATTGAAATTATTTCCTGTTTTCTGAAGGTGATCAACTCTGATGACTGCATTTGTGTTTTGTGATATTTTGAAAATGTCATTTGAATTTAAAAGACCTTTTTACCAGTGTTTCTAAAAATGTAGCTGATGCTGTTTAAGTTGTTTCCAGGATAGAATTATTCATAAAGATCCTCCAATAAGAGACCATAAATTACTCCTCATTTCACAAAGTCTGTCTACTGGTTTACCACACTATGTCTGGGGACTTCATCTATTGCAGATGCCTCTTCATTCTTTTATGTGACAAAATAAGGTTCCCTTCTGTAATAGATCAACATTTCATTCCCAAATTCACTTGAAAATTAGACAGCTTTGTTTCAAAGGGAAAATGACAAATATTATAAAATACTGATGAAAATACAAAAAAGTCTTTAAACCTTCAGGTTATTTGGTAATTAATTTGCCATATTCTCCATTTTTTCTACGACTTCTTTGAACATATTTGAGGGACACTTAGAAGGGGACTAAGGTGTAGGAATCAATAGCCCAGACTTTGCAAACACCTGCAGGTGAGACAGCAAGGGTGGCAGATGCTAACATTTCACCACCCAAATAGCGTTGAAGTCAGGAAGAGGAAGGTGCTTCCCAGGATTTGGAGCTGTAGGAGCTTTTGATGCACACCAGAACCAGCAGCCTCCTTGAGTGTCTGAGACTGAGGGCAGCTGGCATCACTGACCCACCAAAGTGGTGATATCCTGTCTGAGCTGGCACATACAGCAGGCAAAGAAGGATGGTTCCTGTCCTTCACTCCCTGAGGACTGATTATAGATCACATTCAGCCAAGATCTCCAAAGTGCTCAGGGAAAGGTCAGAAAGCAACAGTTGAGAATTGCAGCAAGGCAGGTGCTAGCTGGATGAAATGGGGGGAAAAATCCACTGGGTGAGTGGTCCATCCCTGAGAGAGAGAAAGCTTCATCCTTGGAGATGCATTCTTTGGAGAAGCTCAAGACACAGCTGGACACGGCCCTGAGCAACTGGAATTCCTTTTGGAGCTAGCCCTGAACTGAGCAAAGCTTGACTTGGGGGCCACCAGCAGTCACTTCTAGCCTCAGCTATCCCATGGGAAAATTACTTTCAGGTAAGCACCCAGGTAGGACAGATGTGCAAAGACTGAAAAAAACATTCTCACACTTCAGAGAGATAAGGTGAAAGAAGAGAAATGGCTTCAGAAGAAGAGTTTAGAATAGAAATCTTGTTCAGATACTCTGGTTATAGAAAACAGTCTGTAAACTTCTCTCAAGGATTTTTTGCACTTTTTGCAACATACAATGAAAAATCAGTTGTCTTCTGAAAGGATTTAGTTCAAATCCTTAAGTCAGCAGCTAACTGACAACAGTTAGTGGTGAGCAGCTGAAAACTGTTAGATATTCTGAAGGTTATCCTCTTCCAGTTCATTATTATTTTGTGGGTTTCATTTTCATTTAAGAGAAAAGTTCTTGTTAGAAAACATTCACTGTGTCTGTAACAATGATACTATAATAAGTTCAAATGAGTGCCATTTTTTTAAATCCTCAAAAATGTACTACCTTTTTTTCTCTGAAAATTTTTTCCAAAAGTAGGTTTGTCTTTTTACTTTTTTGTTTCTTTTACTTTTACTTTGCATGTTGTCTCACAGAGGGAAAAAAAGTCATTGCAGTGAAATAGGAAGACGTAAATCTATCTTTAAGTCCAGTGATCAGCATTTTAAGGCTGAAAATATTTTGAAAAGACAGGCAATCCTCTCCCAAACTATAGTATAAACAAGGCTGCCACAGTCTTCAAATCTAACATAAGGCTAGGCTTTACGAACATCAGTGGAGGTTTTCTAGTCCTCTACATGGTCCTAGACATGGCAACATAAATTATCAGTTTCTGAATTTAAAGTCCCACCTAGAAAGAAAGAAAATATTTAGTAAAATCATGACTTAAATGCAAATTGAAAACTTGACTCTATGAAAGTGTCCATGAGTAATGATTTTTTATACTGCTTAGGTTTAAAATTCCTCAGAAAAGTGGTTAAAATGTTTTAAGTGCTAAATTACAAGTTAGTTTTCCAAACTAAATCAACTGGATGGTACAGGAGATTGCAAATCATCTTTTCCTTGAGACACTGGTCCAAATCCTGTTGAAGCTAACTGGAATATTTCAAGTTGATTCACTTTAGGCCTTGGAAGAGAAACATTATGTAAACACTTTTGCCTTTATAATCACCTTCTAGCTCCATGCAGGATATGCAAACAAAGGGGAAAGTAAGAATTGGATAAAAGCTTCTGAGTGTTGTGTCTGAGAGGCAGTAGTGACATATGGTAAATATTCCATTTCAGGGTTCTGGCAAACAAAAGTTCACAAAATCCGCAGACAAGCATGGCCAGCCACCTCTGCTGCTGTATGCACAGTCCACCCTTTCAGGGTGGAGATCTTACAGGGGCATTGGGTCACCCTTTGCAAGGGCAAAGTCCTTCCTTGGGTCTGTCCCAAGCCTCCTGCAGCCCCCTCACTCCCACAATTAACCTGTCTGTAGGAGATACCTGTGATGTGCCCAGGGTTAACTTTCTCTTACTGATACCTCTAGGTATCTGTGTGCTGAGTTTCACCTCTTTGCTTGGCATATTTGCACTGCTAAGCCTGATCCCAACATTTCCAAGTCATTAAAGTGTAATCCTACATCTTACCATGGAACATAACAGTCTTAGCTCCGTCTCATTCAGCCCTCTGCATTGTGCTTTGAAGTCAAAAGGCTACCTGAAATTAAGATTTTTTGGTGCTCACCAGTATTGTACATACTGTTGCCATATGACTATGAGCCAGATTTCCAATTATTTTCTTTTTGCATCAACACAGATCAGTTTTACATAGGCAAAATCCCAAAGCATAAAGCCAGATGCTGCTAGGAGCAGGAAAGACAGGCAGGAGTGGGGTTTATTGCTCTTGAGAGATGTCCTCTCCATCCACAGCCCAGGCACTGCAACCCTCCCCTCTTGGTCAGCACTTTGCATTTCCATAGCATTTCACATCAGTGTGGAGCAGGGTTGAGTGTACTTTGGGTGGCAGGGTCAGAACTTGGTGAAGAATTTGCATCAAGTCCTGCCAAAACTTCTGCATTTGCATTTCAATAACCTCATACTGTTGAAAAGTGCATGAAATTGTTAAATATTTTTGCAGGACTGGAGGCTACCAGACTCCATGCCAGGCATCTGAATCCTTTAATGGCAAAATTGAAAGTTTAAGACTGTGCTCCTGTCTGCTCCTGTAACAATGACACAGTTTCCCAAGAGATTTCTGGGGATTTTGATCAAATTCAGTGGCAGCCTTGGTAATAGATGCTCTAATGTATTTCAATTATTTTTAAAAACCTCTGCTGTGAAATGACTAGCTAAGGCACTTAAACACACTCCTGATCCTGCTTCTTTCATAAGAAACACTCATGCAGCAAGGCCTGAGCCCTCCCTGCCACCTGCTGCTGAGCTAGCTGCTTCTTGGTCCCTCTGAAAAACTTCTTCTCTCTTTCTTAATACAAAGTTGATGGTTTGGCTCCTTTTGTCGCCTTTGCTCTGAAGTTTGAACCAAAGGTCCCTCAGAGCAAAATTTTGGTATAGTACCATTTGATTGTTATGCATGATCTCTAAATATTGAACACAATTCTTAGCTCAATCTAACGTCAATTGTTTTGTTATGGTAGCTAACATTTTACTGTAGGAAACCTGAGCTTGGTACGTCAGCTGCAATGAAAGGATGTTTATGGTAAACTTCCCTTCCCCAGTTTCCTAATTTACCCACTCCTAAAAAGCCCAGACCTCTACAGACTAATGCTTTTGTGCAGACCTGGACAAAAACTGTCAGTGTAAAGCAACCTATACAATGAAAAATACATAATTCACAGCCTGAAACTAAATATATGTTGCTTTAAACAACTATTTTCTATTGGAGAGGTGGAAGTGCTAAAAGTAACTACAGCCTAGTTTTGCGCCTTGTAAGAGGTCAAGACATGAGACAGACACAAGACTAATGTGGAAAAGTGGGGCTGTAACTTTACTGGAACCAGAAAGCTGGCCATAGTCAAGATTCTCCCTGGGCTATACCTCATATGAGTTTCCTATCCTTGGATAAGACACTAAATCTAGATTAAAAGCTGCCCCTTGCCTCAGGAAGACAGCCAGAGAGATTAGGCTGGGTGTCAGGACCTACGCCCAGCTGCTCACTTTGCTCAAGGGAGCCACGTGGCAAAGGCTCTTCTGCTGCAGGGCAAGATCCAGACCTCTCTGCATAGAGATCAGTCCTTGGCACTGAGTCCTGGATTAAATATTAGCTTCAATTTTAGCTACCTGCCAGTCATACTCTTAGAATCTGGCTTTTCAGGAGGATAAAAGCACCCAAAGCACCAAAGAAAAATCTACACTCATTGACAGTGGGCACACAGTCAGAGGAATGCTGTCTGGGCAAAATACAAAAGGCAGCAATAAAATGTCCTGCTGCTGTGAAGCTTTCCCATCCAGCCTCATGGAAACCAGCCTGAAGCCAGAGAACCCTGTCTGTGAAGGAGGTGGAAAATTTCACAAAGTGAGAAAAGCTTGAACCTTTGTGAAGAATCTGGGTTCACCCTCCCAAGTTCTGCAGTAGGTGATAGCATGTCATGGGACCTCGTCTCCTCCCACTGGTGGGACCATGGGGTGTCTTGCAGCACCTTCACCACCCTGCTTCCCTAGGCAAGCCTAAGGAAAGGAAAATCCCTTTGGGAAACTTGTCCTTTTTGGCATGCAGGAGTGTCTGACCGTGAGTTGCAAAGAAACAACTGTACATCCACCAACAATCTAAGACAGTAATTTTAGGGTTTTAACCCACTCTAATTATCTTTGGGAGCATTTTTCTTGACATTTGGATGGTTGGGGCTGGCGAAACAGCCTCAGTGGATGATATTTGGCGCTTCCTGGATTTTCCACACAAGGTAAGCCAACAAGCCTGAAGCAGCTGGGGCTGGCCAAGTCCTCTTCCCTGTTGTGCAGATTCATGATGTGCCAAGGAAGCTCCACAAGTGGAGGCTCAAAGGTGAGAAGGCAGTGGGGGGAGATGAAACTTTGGCTACCCATTATTTCACTTCACTTCAAATGACTCTGAACATCCAGGAGGAGAAAATACAGTGAAAATCTCTCCCTGCATGTGCAGGACAGTAACCACAAGACCTTTCTCCCAAAGCCCCAACACATGGTGCTCCTTTATTTGGATGAAACTTGTCTCCCACACCCTCACCGCTGGTGATGAATACCCCCAAATTTGTCCCAGAAGTGTTGTACCTGGCCATGTGGAAAAGGACAACTGTCTGCTGTGGAAAGAGCAGCAGATTGGGCTGTGGTTACTGATCCTGTCTGCGGCTGAGGGCTCGCTGATGGAGGAGCCTACATCCAGCCCTTAGCGATGCTCCTGCCTTCCAGAGGTGGCTGGCAGAAGTTGCTGATGTCTTTGGCTGCCCTGAGTGCCCCTCATTCAAGGTCCTGCATGGAATTCCTTTCTCTGCCAAGTGGTTAAAAAAAAAAAAAAAGGGAAAAAGGAAGAAAAAAAAATAATTAGACTTACATTTAAAAAAACAGTTTGGAAAATATGTTGCTTAAAATCAACCCCCATTTAAAAAAATTAGTTCAAGATGTTGTCACTTCCCGAGCCAGGAGACATTGGGAGCACAATGCAGGAAGCTTGTCCAGCCCCTGCACTGCTGTCTGACAGGGACAAGTTATTATAGTGTGGGTGAGATTAAAAAAGGTTCTGAGCACCCAGACAAAATTTTCCTTTGTCTCTGTGCAGTGTGCGTGTAACCCAGTCTGTGACCTGCACTGACCAGGGGATGGAAAAGAGGTTCAAGAGTTTTACCTCTATGAAGTCATTTGTTTCAGACAAATTGCAAACAGCAACACAGATCCATCTGTGGTAAAGACTATTTCTGCCATGTTGTCAGTGGGATGTTGCTAAACAGGGATGCCACAGACTCTCTTCACCCCACAGGCCACTCTCAGGAGATCAAAGTTCCAGGGAGAGATGCAGTAGGATGCTTATGCCAAGCAATCACAGAATGGCTTTAGGTTGGAGGGGATGTTAAAGATCATCTCATTCCAACCCCTCTACCTTGGGTAGGGACACCTTCCATTAGACCAGGTTGCTCAAAGTCCCATCCAACCTGGCCTTGAGCACTTCCAGCGTCCACAGGTTCTCTGGTAACAGGTTCCAGTGTCCTACCACCCTCACAGAAAAGAATTTCTTCCAAATATCTGATCTAAATCTACCCTTACCCTAATGCAGAAGGACAATGAGTCGGCTATGAGAGACATAGGAATAATGAAATCATTTAAGTGAGCAAGAACTGTGTTCTGTATGTCTGTGTTTGTTAGGGCATGATACAAACACACCAAAAGCACTGAAGCATAAAGATGCCTCTTATCTGTTATTCTGTTATCACAATATCTGTGTTCCAGCATGACCATGCAATCACATTCACAATTTATTTTAGAATTGGGAAAGGAGAGGAGGAATAGCTTTTTTCTCTTTAGCACTTCAGGACTAGATCCAAATCTCTTCAAAATCAATGGGCACCTTTCCAGTGCTTTCATTAGGTTTCAGCACATACCCTAGCTGCAGTAAAACAAATGGGGATCATTATTTAGGCAGATAAACCTTCCATCACCTTTGACTAGCAATAAGTTTCAGTGTGACAGAGACATAACCCATATTTGGGAGTCAAAACATTGCGTGCTAACTCTCTAACGACACTGGGAGATAATGTGTTTTTGGAACTGAACATTTCAAGGAGACATAAACTGAAATCTGCAGTGCATAAGCTGTTGCTTTCAGGAGCCCCTACATTTTCTTCTCTTTCATTTTTGTTCCTCATTTCCTTAGCTTCAGCTTCCCCTTTATTTGGTTTATGCTACAGTTTTCACTTCAGTGAGGCAATGCTCAGCATACAGAACATGATCTCCAAGTTGAGTTTCTTCATTTTAAGGCAACTCTAGTTTGACCTTTCTCATTTTTTTTAGCTTTGCAACTCTTTTCAGCATTTTGTAAGTTACAATATATAGTATTGTAGTGTGAAATAAAGGTTTATAAGACACAATAAAAAATTAAAAATTTCATTTTCAACGTATATTAGAGTAGACAGAACCACTGACAGTGGTATGCTAATGGCTGGATGCAATAAACAGAAAGGTTTTTCCAGCCTAAACAATTCTCTGAATGTATTAATAAGTTTAGTAAGTGTATAATTTAACATGATTTTGTAATAGTTTATATCTGCAATTAGAGATTTTTTCTCAGTATTATCTGTATACATTTCTGAAGAATAACAAAAATGAAGTTTAAAAGGATTCAAAACATACTCTAAAGTAACTTTCACATGTAGAAGGCTTATATAGCATTGAAGCTGGATCTCCCCAGGTTGTCTGTAGAAAGCACTTTATTTCCTTTGATTAATGTTATCAAAGTCTTGACTCTAATTTTTGAAAGTGAATGTCAGAAGTTATGTTTCAAGTGAATTTACAGGCAATTGAAATATTAATTTTTGGGTTTTTTTTTCAGGGATTGAACATTTAATAAACCTGTCTTTGATAATATCTTCAAAGTGCTTAAATGTGAATTTAAGAAACTGAATTGTGAAAGCTGAGTTTGTTTCATTTTACAGTTTTTAAAAGAGATTGTTTCCTGTAAATTAAGATCCATACTTGTACATTGGCAAGATTCAATTTCATAAAATGGTTTGAACAAACAGAACTCTTTGTCCCCTCTTATTTAAAGACAATACACTGCAGAGATTAGCAAAATGTGTTATTTGTTTCCTCAGATTTTGGTAGAAGAGAAAACATTTGTTTTCTCATCAAACTAATAGAAGTCCCATTTTATCATCAGCTGTAGGAGTATTCAATCCATATTTGAGTAAATGAAAAGCATGACTACAGACATACAGGTCTGAATTTCAGGTCAGTTGATAACAATAATAATGCTCCAAGAAATCAGTTATGTGATAAAGGAGGATTAAAAAATCTAGGAAATCAATCACTTCATGATATTTCTATCTACAAGAAAATTCATGGCAACTTTTGTTAAAATTTGCAGTATAAGGCAATAATACTTACAACAACAACAACAACAAAACTTTACAAACCTGAATCTGTGACTTTGGGGATTTTTTGTTTTACAGATACTGAGCCTAAAAATTCCTAATAATTAAAATATTTTGTTTATTTCCATTAGAGAGATATGAAATGAGTCACTAAGTCTTTGACCTAAATGCCTGTTTGCTTGCATATCTTATCTCCAAAAGACAGAACAAAATGTTATTGGGCTATAGGTTATTTTTCAATGTGTGTGTTACTTTCAAAATTAAATAAAAAACCATTTCTTCTTGGTTATATATGTTCATTACCTAGTGCCACTTTGCCCTCTTTCATATGTCCATTTTTCACATCAAAATAGGATTTTCTCCTGTCCGAAGTTTCTTCCTAAATTCAAAATATACGAAAAGAAGGTAAGAAAAAAGGAGGTTAACCATAACTTCTAACACTATAAATCAATTCAAATAAATAGCAAGGTGATTTGGTTTCTTAATGTTTACTATGACTTTAAAATCAGTAGTAAGGAATCTCCAGTGCTGGAAAATTGAAGATTATTAAGGGTAATGAGTATCAACCAGAATTTGCATGTTAGAAATTGGGGCATAAAGCAGGCCAGAGCTGTGCTGGCTCTGAAGAGGTCAGGAGCAAGACTCATTGAGTTTATGCCAGAGAAATTCTCAGTTGAACAAAACATTCCACGAAATCCGCTGTACCTTGTCTGTGTTCCAGCAGCTTTCACAAAGGCAAGGCATCACAGTGGGAGACATTTTCCTGCTCACCCCATGCAGTTTGGTGCTGAGCATTTCAGACTGAGATGTTGGGAGTTGGGCGCCACAATGGCAAAAAAATGGACAGTCATTGCCTGGGAAGGTAAAGCTTGATAAGGAGTTACCTTGATGGCCTTGGGTTAACCTTTGGGCTTGACTTTGAAAATGCCCATTTGCAGTCCTCCAGTGAAGGTCTGGGTCTTGTTTTGAGTTCATTTACCTTGAATAGTTGAGGAACTTGGTGACATAATTTCCTAGAGTTAACACAGCATTACACTCCATATTTTGGAGTAGATAATCTCAGTTTCGCCCAGCTGTGTTCACATCTCCTCTTGGAACCCTTGCAAAAATCTGTGCGGCCTAAGAGTCCTCTCAAGGAATTTCATCCAAATGGAACTGGCTATCCAGATTATTAGCAGAGGATGCCACTATCTACACTGTATGGAAACCTCAAGCAACAGGGACCTCTTGGAGTTGCACGCATGCCTGTACATGTGTTACAGCTTGGGTGGCCAAAGCTTTTCTCTTCATCATGTCAGGATGACCTTTTGTGGTCGCACTGAGGTTTGACCCACGGGCCCTATGCACCAAACAGGACACCCAGGCAACATCACAGAGCCCGTGAGTGATGCTGAGAAACACTGAGCAGAGCATGAGTAAAGAAAATCCAATTTGTGCTGAGCATCAACACTGAGCCTCGTCCTTACGAAATGCACTTACTGGCAGAAGGCTGCTGTTTGCTTCCGCTTTCTTTTTTGCTGGGGCCAAGTCTTTAATCTCAGCCAGTGCCACCCCTGAGCAGTCTGGCCTGTGCTCTCTGGGGGCTGCTGAGATCCCAGCAGCCTCCTGCCAGGAGTTCATTAATTACAAGAGCAGGGGCACTGCCTGTGTGCCATGCCAGCGTGTGCCTTCCAGGTCTTTGACGGTGTGTGTTTATGCAAGTGCAGAGCGCTCTGGCTGGCGTCTGCTGCGCCTTGCAGGGTGACAAGGAAATGACAGTCAATTCAGGGGCATGCTCATGCGTTGCTGACGTGAAAATATCCTGCCTTCATCATGCCAGAGAGGAGCCAGTGTCACGCTCAGAACTGTGAGGTCACTTCCCCCATATCATGTCACATGTCTCGTGGAGTACTTGCACAGACAGAGCAGCAAAGTTGATGGATTCATGTTTTGTTTCAGAGGTAGCTCACCATCCCTCTGCTGCTGAGGTCAGTGGAAATGGAAACAAGACTGAGCCACGGAGCTCTCTGATACAGCCCTTGGAGCTGCCCAACTCCAGGAGGGTTTCTTTCCTGGATTTCACAGACAGAAAGTAGCATGCAAGAGTAACCGACTTGTTTTGTGCCAGCCAGAGTAGCTCTACTGGATGCTGTGGACTGACACAGTTTTGCACTGCACAAAGATCTGGAGAGGTCTTTTGAGCCTCCTGATTGCTATGAGTCACCCAGATTCCAATTCAAATGTAAACCCATTCTAAGACAGTTTAAAAATGTAAAATTAGTGCTTAGTTTCTTGACTGCTAGCATCAAATCTGGCCAAGGCAGCTATCTTAGAATTTTAGAATATATCAAGTAGATTTATAGACCTCATGAAAACACTCTTTTCCATCTCCCTGGAGATTTAGCCTTCCACTTGCTTTTTAACTTCAGCCCATCTTTAGATCCTGTGGAAACAACACTAAAGCTAAATGCAGAACAAAAATGAGCTCACACCATCTGGAAAAGCTTCTTTCTTGGAGAGACCATGTTTAACTTAGGAAGAC
This sequence comes from Calcarius lapponicus, assembly GCA_039654755.1. Classification (NCBI taxonomy): domain Eukaryota; kingdom Metazoa; phylum Chordata; class Aves; order Passeriformes; family Fringillidae; genus Calcarius; species Calcarius lapponicus. The sequence goes on from CM077464.1 coordinate 69,646,972, forward strand.
CCCTACCAGCACAGCAGGAGTTCAAATGAAAAGCTTTTTGTAATAAATGTATTTTAAGGGTTTATACAGTGGTAAAGAGCATCACACTTTCAGATAACCTTGTTAGGGTTTGCCACAAAGGAACATCAATATATCAATGAATTTCATGAGTAGACATGAACCCTTTTTAATGTTAGACTGAAAAAAAGGGTTTGAGGTATAGGAACAGGAGAAGATTAATAAGACAGAAAATTTAATGATTATAGAAGTGATGGAAACTTCCAAAGATGATGTTATAACCATTGCATGTAAAATGAAGAGTAAATAACCACAGCAATAGTAACCAGTGTTTTTATGACTTGGCAATTTTATATGTTATCTTTCTATTATACATAAATGCATGACATACAACTGAATATAATATGCCATTAAGAGTGAGGGCTGAAGTGTTCTCAATTGCCATCTGAAAAGGGATCAAGCATCTTAGTACCAAAGAGGAAATATTCATAATATGTCAGTACGTTCAAAAAATGGAAGCATCAGGATGGAGTAACTGGAAAAACAAAGTGGTTTGAGAGAGCTTGGAGCAAAGGCCAGCCATAGGGCAGATAGAGGAGGAAAGATTTTTGGCAGAAAAATATAAGCTTAAACTTCAGTGAGTGGCAGCTGAGCCCTGCAGCTACTGCAGATAACTTGAAATAAAATACTAGGAGCAATAGAGTGAACTGGCCTGTGCTCTTCCGAGACCTGAATAAATTACAGACACTAATTTTCCGTCTTAGAGTTTTCCAGTCTTTCATTCTGAAATTTCATAAGAGGTATTAAAAAATTGCAATGAACAATGAACAAATATGGAGCCCAAATCATTGTCATACTGGACTGGAACCAAAGATATTTGATAGACTCTGCCACGATGCTCCTTCATGCCCAGCTGCAGACTACAGAGCTGTTGATACCCCTACAGAACATTGCAATATCAGTCTTGAACTGTGCACTGGGATGTCTGCTTTCCTGTCATACTTGCCAGAATAATGTGGCTGAAAGTCTGATCTGAAGCTGAATACTTTGTTTCTGTTATCTGACACTGTGCAAAGGGTGACTAATCTTTCATTGTCTGTCAGCAAAATAAAAAGTGGACTCTCTATCTCCCACTGACCTTGACTTCATACTTGCATAAACTCACAGAAAGTTTAGGCTTTCAGCTTTCTAAAAGATTAGATGATGCAGTGTCCTTCACAGAAGGCTGTATTACAAGGATAGTGCCATTACAACCATTGAACAAGAATTTTTATGCATTCTCAAACACCCTTTTTGTAGTGCAGTTGGCCAATTATGCTACTTCAGCAAGCATGTCACTGGAACCTGGTGGTTTTATGCAGTAGAGGTTCCTGCTGACTGGAAAGAAGACAGTGTTATTCCAGTTGACAAGGGCATGAGGGAAACCTTGGAAACTGCAGACCAGTTAGCCCACCCTCAGCACCTGAGAAAATTACAGAGAACATAATATTGCATGCTTCTGATAGGCCTTTAGGGGGACAAGGGGACACAATCATCAGGCATAGATAACATGGGTTCACAAAGGGAAACTCCTGAATAACTTATTTAATATTCTTCTAGCATAAGGTCACCCACCTAGAGGATGAAGGGAAGGCAGCGGAGGAAGATTTTCTGGATTTCACTATATTAAGGCTTCTGATTCTGTCCCTCACAACATTCTTCTAGACAAGCCATCCCACCGCAAAGTGAGGAGACACGTGGTGAAGAATTGAGTGAAGAGCAAGGCTCAAAAGGTTGTAGGTAATCTCGCTGGAGGTCAGTCACCAGCATTGTAGGGACAGTTCTGTTCAATATATTTACCAATGATCTAGAGACAGGAGTTGGAAGTTTGCTGATGATTGCTAAACTGGAATGTGCTGTAGAGTCTCGTAAGGGACAAGTGGCCTTGCAGAGGGATCTAGATAGATTGGAGCACTGAGCAATCATCAGTGGCATGAAACAACAAGAACAAATGCTGGCATGAAGAAATACTTTCCACAAGTATGAATTGGGAGTGGCATGGCTGGAGAGCAGCCCCACAGGAAAGGGTCTGGGGCTGCAGGCTGACAGCAGGCTCAATACAAGTCAGCAGTGGCAAACCCATCTCGGGATGCACCAAATACACCACAACAATCTGGTCAAAAGGGGTGATTGCCCCGCTGTATTTAGCACTGGTGCAGGGTCATCTTGAGTATTGTATGTCTCAAAATTTAACAAGGATGCGAAGGTCATGTGTGGGAATGGCTAAAAAGCTGCTTCCAGCAGAAAGGATACAAAGAATTTCAATTTATGTTTCTGAGTCTCTTTCAGGGCAGATGTTCACAAGCATTATCACAATGTGCAGGTGTAGCCAGGAGCGGGTTAATGCAATCCTCAGTTTAGCTTGAAAAATCATCACTTGAAGCCTGGCACAGTCGAAGACAGAACATTGCAAATCCCCTACATCTTGTGGAGACCCATTTGCTGATGGGACTGTGTGGGGAAAACAGATTTCTGTCTCACTCACTTGTCTCTTGTGGCAAGGAGTTAATGCCACAGTTTGTATCCAACACAGCTGCTATGAGCTCCACACCTCCAGGAAACTTTGCCCACAGAGTTTCTTGGAATATTCGGAATTATGGGCTGTTTATCTTCCTGGTGAGTGTCCTTCACCCAGGCTCTCTCTGGAGAGAGTGAACAAGATGGTCTATAAACATAATTCCATCACAGGACATATTTCATTTGACCACACATCCTTCCTGAACCCTGCCATATAGAATAACCCAAACAATGGAACTGCCTGGAGCCAAAAGAAGTGGTGTCAGGTGAACCCAGTTTCCTTCAAATCAGAGACCCAGACACTGGGTCAAGCCACAGATAATACAACAGTCTTGAAAATATGTAATTGATATTGAAAAAAAAGCTGAAAATTATTTAAAAAGTATTAACCTTTACCAGAAACAAGAAAGTAGATAACTGACGGATGCACAAAGAAGACTCTTTCTAGGAAAAAACCCCAAAACCTCAGAAGTTTTAAGAATGTGATTTTCTCTGTTTGGTATATATGAATTTGTATTTTGGCATTTGAAAAATCCAACCCACAAACATTCCTACTTTATTTTTATTTTTTCTCTGTTTTAAAATTATTTTGATTTTTAGCCTTTGAGGAGGAAGAACAATGTCATGTATTACTTTGGGAGTAAAAGTTGCAACAATTTCGGTTTTTGAATACAGGTCAAGCAGTCTCTGTTTCCTGAAAAGAGAGAATAAGGATTGGTTACAGTCACACAGAAAAGAAGTAATGCCTGGTATTTTCCAAATTATGATACACCTTGATAACACACAAACCACACTTTTTGCCTTCCAAAACTTTCTCTGCTGTGGTTGTTGAGTAGTGATGCATGAAAAGCACTCCTGTGCCTGCCTGGTGCTTATGTTGCCTACATGGAGGGCTGAAAGTGGCAGCTCCTCATGGGGCTGCAAGCCTGGAACCCTTCCAAGCACAGGCTGCTTTGCACAAGCAAGGACCCCTGGGGAAATGGAGCCAAAGGAAGAGCAGGGCTCACTCCCACTCCAGGTTTACAGTGGGCCAGAGAGAGATGGGGCACGTGTGGTGCCTTGGAAGCACAAGTGCAGCAGGCAGGAACAGAGCTGGAAAGGCCCAGAGGAGCCCTGTGAAGGGGCTTTGCTCTGTTACACACAAGACAAGAAGCAACCCCTGGGGGCCATCCTCAAGTCTAGAAAATTGCTTTTCCCCAGATGTGGGGCATGAGGGTCACCTTCGTGGGGCATGAGCAGCAGGCAGCAACCTGGCCAAGAGGGACCCTCAAAACCCTGACCAATGGTCATGCCTGATGCTGCAGAGGAAGGCCAAAAAGGCACGGAAAACTGCGCCAATCTTTCCCACAGGAAAATTCTTTCATGATCTCAGCACCAGTACAGGCTATTCTCCAGGCATGTAGGTATGTGTCTAAGATCTGTATTGTTGTCTCACAGGTTGGTCAACACCTCCCAGAAGATGTCTAAAACCTATTATCCCTAAGCCTGGAGCTGTCTCAGGGCTTTGTGAAAGTGGCCACACTCAAATGGATGCTGAACTAGCACATCCTGACCCAATTAGTTCTGGCTGTACTATTTGCATTGCCATCCTGTGCTGTATCTAGCAATAATCCAGATTGGAAGTAACAACTTCCTATATAATTGGCACTGAGTGCCACATCAAAATATAAAAATAGTCACATCTTTTGGCTGCCATAGATGGATTTTTTTTTGGAAGCGAGACTTGGCTTTCTTCTTTTACTTTATTTTTTAACTATGGTCATTGATGGCCTGATGTGAGGTTTAGATCTCATCCCAAACATTTTCCTATGCACTGCTGTTACATAGCAGGGCACTTTGTTGTGAGGGTTTTCAGTACAAAGCAAGTGCTGTTTACAGCACTGGAGTGCAGTGATCCTGCTCACACCCTCGGGTGCAGGTGTCCAGAGCTCAGTGCAGTGCTGAAGGCACCTGACCAAACACACACCACTTATGTCTCCCTCCTCTACAGCCCTTTGGCAGCCATGTTTCAGGCAGCTGCTGTAGAAATAAAGAAGTTTTAATGATGTATTGTGCTTGGCTACCCTTGCCTGGTGCTTTTGGCTGGCAGGGACATTTCCCCATTGAGGCAATATCCAATATTTTATTCTGCTGTTTAAAAAGATCCTCTGGAGGAACAGATTTTGTTAGTGAGCAACACATCTGACATCATGCTAGAGCTGCTCTAATATAGACAACACTGAGCCCCAGTCTTTGAAGCACAATAATGCTTTGCTTCCTGTGGCTTAGCTTTTGCCATTGCCTATTTCACGAGTCCAGCTCAGGTGGCTCAGTGATGGGAGAGGCAGCAGGTGTATGGGAACTTGTCTTGCATCACTTCATTCTGTACTTCACCTTCTGATTATTACTCCTAATGTTTCTCACGGGAACCATCAGTTCTTTTCATCCACATCTGTAAGAGTGAGACTGTTGGAACAAATAAGGGCAATTATCATCTTGGCAGTGTGAGCTAGCACAAGGTGGAAATTAAATGGTAGTTGGGCGCTTTCAATGTCCAAATTCAGCAGCTCTGTTAAGAAAACTTTTCTTGGAATTGAAGGAACAGAGTCCTAAGTGCCGACTGTTTATTTCCACCAGCTAGAGATCATTTCACGCCTAATCTATTCACTTCGGTGGGAGGTGCAAATGTTTGGTACTTCCCTGAAGCAAGTGTGAAAGGTCAAATCCGTCCAAGGCCTCCTTCCCTTTGCAGGGCACCCAAAAGGCATGCCCTGGTCCCTACAGGGACATCAGGCCCTGAGTGAACATCTGTGTGAGCAAACCCCATGAGTGCTCTGTCAGATTGGTGAGGTCTATCAGGGATTTTTATGGTCCAAAAAGAAATGCTGGTGTTTAGGAACCTTTGAATATGGATTTGGTCCCCCATAATTCCTTTCTATAAATTCATAAAACAGGCTGAGAAGGGGCAGGCAAACATGGTTCTCCATCTTCCTTTCTTCCCCCTTTCCCCCTGTGCCCCCCTAATCTTAGGGGTGTGGTTGACTGCTTTTTGTGGGCTACCACTCTCTTGGTATACTTTAATTTTCATAATTTCTTTTTTTCACCTTGCTCTATTATTGCTGTTTTTCTCCCTTCTCACCTACATGAAACACGAACTTTAGAGATTCCTGAATGAGATTCTCCATCTAGGATGTCCCAGCAGGCTGAAAACAGGGAAAAATGTCTTCAGTTTGGGTGAGCTTTCTCCCACGGTAAGGGACACTGCCTGTTGCTCAGAGCCTCCTCTGTGTTCAAGCAGGCACATTTGAGAAAACAAAAGATCCAGAACAGGTCCTGTTCTGGCATAAAACATCATATTTCTTTGGAAATCTGCAGAGTACTGAGCCAACACACAAATAAAGAAACCCGATTCCTTTGACAGGACTGGGTCTGCAGGAAGAGACAATGTCTTTAATTAGCTGAATTGGTATGGCTGCAAAAGTAGCCAGCTTTAGGCAAGAGCTCCTCTTCAAGCCTACAACAGAAGCAGCTTCTTTCAAAGCTGAATGCCAGCTGAGAGGGATTATACAGAGTTTAGTCCTTCTGACAAGCTGCATTTATTTACTTTAAAGTAAAAGTTCTAAGGCTAAAAAATTTATATTAAAGCTATATATTGCTTTATAGATAAAGTGTTTGTTCCATGACAAATCTTTGGAGCTTTCTAAATAAAATTTCTTTAATTCAAAAGTCAACATTTTCTGAAAATAACTTTTACACCATTTCTGCAGAATGCTAGGAGAAAACATCTTGTTTTCTGCCTCTCTATGAAGCAACTTCTCAAGGATGAATTATGGTCATGCATACAGGATTTGGTACAGCAACTCACTTTAATAAAGCAAAAGCAATGTGGGCTGCCCAGCATAGCTGCCCATCTCCTTTGGAGAGATGTGGTGTATTTCCTGGGGTTAGGTGTCTACAGACTCTGCAGAGCCCAGAGTTTTAACAATCATCATAGTTGGTAATCACTTGGGCCACCAGTAAGCGTATCCCTGCTGTCACTTGTCATTACTCTCAGCATCTCCATCTCCTGTGCTCTTGCCAGTGCAAACTGCTGCCAATATCAAGAATATCCTTCTTTATACAAGTCACTGATTATGAGGTAATGCAGCAATAAACAAGGGCTGCTACATGGTACCAAGTCTATGGTAAAAAAACCCAAAACCCAACATTCATATGAAAAATCATCCCATCAAATTAACAAAAGCAGCTCACATACAAAAAAAAAGAAGAAGAAACCACATAAATAATTTCAAAATGGCACAGCAATGGAAAGATAGGAAGGACTTTTCCCACAACTTCAAAAGCCCTGTAGGAAAGCGGAGAAGACCCACCTGGCCCATGTGTGGGGACAGCGAGGTCCCTGACAGATGTGAAGAGTGAAGATGGGACAGTGGGGACAGGCTGAAGGGCACTGTCTGGCCACACAGGGGCTGCCACAGACTGCTGGACTGGGGCAGGAGGCAAGCCCTGCCAGACAGGCCGGGATGGCGGTGGCAGAGGTGATGGGAGCGGGCATGCATTCTCCATGGAAAACAAAACTGAGTCACTGGCCCGGCCTGAAGGATAATTTTAGTGCAGAGGGTGAAACCCAACCCTCTCCTTCAGTGTGACATGGGCTGTGACGTAGAGCTGGCAACTCAGCTGCTGCTGTTTCAGGAATGTCAAAGCTGTTTATCAGCCCTGGGCAAGCGTGGGAAAAACCTTGGCGGGGAGCAGGGTGAGCCCAGCAGGTTTTCCTTTCATTTCCTCTCCTTCCCTTTTGCTCATGAGCCCCTTTGCCTGGCGTCATGGAAGCCTGAGCTGAGCCCAATTAATGGTGACAGCCGGGTGCTGAGGGCGTGAGCAACACCCCTGTGCACGGAGCGAGGGCACAGAGCACAAAGGGTGAGCCCAGACGGGTAACACACACACGTAATTGTATTCCACACTGTAAGGCAGGGGCTGGGAATCCCCCATGGGTGCTACTGCCCCAATGCCTCCAGGCCTCTGAGAGCCCCAGTGGTGGAGGCAGTGATGTTGGTCCAGAGTTATCAAAATCAGGAAGGAAAGAGCAGGCAGGAAGCAGAATTACTGTTCCCACCTTGCAGGGTGGGAAAGAAAGGAGTCTGAAGTAGATTTCTATGGATGCAATGGTGAGAAGATTAATTCTTCAGTCTTCAAAGGCAGCAGGCAGCACTCTTGTAAAGGCATACACATTCTTGTAGATACACATGCAGGTCATCAGTCACACACTCAGCCCTGCGAAATGCAGACTGAGCTATTTGTCTTTTCTTCAAACAAAATATCATACTGCAGCTATGTGCATGACTTCATTCAGGATGCAGCTTTGGGCTCTATGCTGAAATGGCTATACCAAACCACACAGGTCCTGAAGCATGCTGAATCAAAGTAGTGTTTGGAAATTTCCATTACCATCTTCAGCACAGCATCTTGTCCTACATTTCTGACAGTTTTCTGGGGCTACTGATTGAATCATAAGTTTTTTCCCTCTCCCCTTATAAAGCAGTAAGTGCTCACAATTGTTTAAAAAGTTTTCCAAGCTTGCTCCATTTGTTCCTATGCCTAAGTGCAGATGCCAAAACTAAATCTGCAAGTGCCTGAGTCCATGCCATACATGCAGCCTCCTGGAAAGACTGTGATCTCCAGATCTTTATAGTCAGGGGCCTCTGTCTATTTGCATTGGGTGCCCTTTTGAAAGCTTTATTCCTTATAGTTAGGGAGAAAGCTACTGATGATCTTGTGATTTGCTTTCTGTCATGTGGGAACATCCTGCAGTTTGCCTCCAGCATCAGTTTGTGGCCAAGGATGCAGAAGATGCAGGATGTGATACAACAGACAGATACAAAGACCTCTCATCAACTGGTGTTTTGTGACAGCAGCGATTGCACATGAGCCAACTCTGGTCTCTCTGTTGGATACTCACATGGAGTTCAGTGTATGTTGCTCACATATGGCTGGCACTGCCCTTGCCTTTGAGATAGAACTACTGGCAAAACAAATAGGTCAAGTCCAGCTCAGATCCAGCACATAGGTAGACGCTCAATTCCTACTGAAATAAATGCAAGTGAAGGTTGCAAACACTGTTCGGAAGTGGACTTCACTGACATTAGGAAGTAAAGAGTGGTGGGAAAAGAGATGTGAGTTTGCAAGGAGTAAGTACTAAAATGCAATTAACTTCAAGGTGAGAAATACACAGATTTTGTTAACGTCCCAAAATAAGAATGTCATACTGTTTAGAGATTTCTTGACTAAAATTGACTTTGACAATGGATTATTGTGTTTCTTCCTATGTTCTTCATGCAAGTTGGCATTCCCTGGTAAATGGCAGCACTTCCATGGTGTGCAGCATGGCTTGAGGCAGCAAAATCTGTCCCTAATACTAGAGTTAAGTAAACTGTTAAAATAGGAACTGAACCAAATGCTCAGATCTCCTCCCCAAACTCAAACTAAACCTTTCTTTGAGGTTCGGGAATGTTTGGTTAACTTTAAATTAAACAATGTTGTGCTTCTACACATCCTGCTTTCAGAGAAGACTCCAAGCAGAAAACACAAAAATATGGCAGGCACATCTATGTTTGCACTATTTCTGGCCCAGCTGAAACCAGGAAACACTGGAAATCTCACAAAATCAGCTTTGCCTCACACACTATCCAGCTACCAGGTTCTGTTGATGTAAGCCCACAGAATACAATATAACTCATGTACATACCAATTTATTATTAATTTTTCACTAAATTACTGTGATAAACAAGTTTCCTAGACTATCAGATATATGAACCCCCCATTTTTATTCAGTTGTGGCAGCATACTATATAGCTACCTTATATTCCTTTTATGCTCCTTCTCACTGAGTCACTGGCATAGCTGTTTGAAGACAAGATGTCTCTTGTGGTACGTGACAAGAAACCAAAGCACATCATAACAAAGATAACAAACCAGGCATACGCATGTTGTGCTTCATATTTGGTTTGTGGCTAATTCAAAATACGCAATCCTAAATTTTGCTGCTTGATATCTCTTTGACAACTCTCTGCACTGGATTTGTAGAGCATAAATATGAAGATGACAGCATTGTTTTAGAGGAACATATTTAGCCATATAAAATTGCCCGGCAAGTCAGGGCAAAAATTTTAAAGCCCTTTTGTGTACCAGACTTTTGCAAATTCATATTTAAAGGAACACTTAATGCTATTGCTAGAAACGGTATCACTGTCAGCAAAACATAATACAGACACCCTGATTACCCAGCTATCTGCCTGACCGCAACAAAGCCATCCCAAACGATTCAGTACCACAGCTTCATGCTTGCTAGCCAGATTTATTATATTTTCCAGATTCTAACAGGACACATATTAAGAAATGCATGCTAATCATTGTCCTAATGAGAACAATATGCAGTTAGCATTTAGAGTGTCACACAAAAAATACAGAAGGAGAGTACAGAATAAATGCACTCTAAATTCAAGGAAACCCAATCCTTCTCTCCACTAGTGTGTTTCAGTGAAATGGCCCTCTCCAAGAGAAATTTTTAATGAACTAGCTAAATTTTAACCGGCATGTATATGTGCTTTCATTAGGCATGGGGCAAAGGAAAATGCCATTCTGACCACAACTGTGAAAGAAAAACAACCACTGTCTCACTTGCTTACGTACAAAAAGCGATGAGTATATAAAGCACTAAAAGCCTGCCCAACATCTCTCCTCTGGAGACACCAAACTTCCCAGTGTTTACATCCATTTACAGCCAGATGACTTCTGGAGCAAGCAACTACCCAACACGTGTAAGAGGACAAAAATCTGTCGTTAAATTTTTTTGCAAGTAGTAAATAAAATGCACAACCTACAGAATAAAACAGTTAATATAATTTGGTAAATGTGCAAAACCTATCATTTTTCTGAGAGATTTGAAGGTGCATGAAGGGTTGGTTTGATTGGTGGAGATAAAAAGATTGAGATGCTGATGAAACAGCAAATAAAACAGGCATCAATGGATCTGCTCAGATTGTAGTGCCTCGCTGCCACACAACACATCTAAAATCTGTACTTCCTGTTCTTCCCTTCTGCCTCTCTACATAGGTCACAGGCTCTGTCTTTCTCTCCATCCTGACCACCAGGCACTGTGTGAATGCTGATTCAGCCTTCACTAACTATGCACAAAAAACAGCTTTTCTTTTTTCAAACCTCCCTGGAATTATGAAGGTGTTTCCACACCCTGAGTAAAGACTGTTGAAAGTAGTTACAAAACATTAAAGCCGTTTAGAGTGCAGAAGTGTTTAATCCCTTTCCATAGGTTAAAACTAGTATTGCCTTGAAAAGTGAGTGCTGAAGTAAAATTTGACTGAAAATTGTCTCACCACACCCTACTGGAAGCCTTCTCCAAAAGGGAGATGCATAAAAATCTTCAGCTTACTTCTTTTTGAAGGTGTACCTCTCCCTCCTTCCCTTCCATTCACACCATTCTCCCAAGAAACAGAAAAGTATTTTTTGCATGTCAGCAAATGAATAAAGCTACTCCAGTTTCTTTTCAGCAAGAACAAAACTTAGCTCAAAAATTGACTACCAGCTTCCAGAAGAGCAGAAAAAATCCTAAAAAACAACCAAAACAGAACACAAAGCAAAATAAAACCAAAAGAAAAAATTTACTCAATTTTGATGCGTATAATTTAAAATTATATTTTTCACTTAGGGATGAGGTTTTACACAGGTCATATTTCCCTTCAAGTCTCCAGAAATAACAAGAGGAATGACACCAAAATTTAGCTTTTTCTTCTGGACAGTACCATTGCTGCTGTCTGCCTATGCTTTGTCTTCTTGAAAAAATAAATAATGAAATCTTTGCAAAAGGAAAATCAACATTAAATACATAGTATCTAGAAATATTATCTGAATGGTAACTATATAATACTGCAAGTGTATCACTGAGCAAGTTAATGTGATCGAAAGATATCTTTTGTTTTATATATTTTACTCAGTTATATGCTTATGTTCTCTCTCAAGCAAAAACTTACAAATTCCACAGAGAGCAATTAGGTTGAAAAATCAGCTTAGATGTCAACAATTGACTACTAATAACCATCCTCTTGGCTAACATGTGTTTGCCCAGGGCAGCCAGTGTCCATACTCAGCATTCATCTCTCATCCTCGTCAGCTGGGCTGTCTGGCAGGTGCTGGGTGGGGTGAACACGGAGGGGTCTGCGATGCCCGGGTGGATGTCGAAGAAGCGAGTGGAGGTTGTCACGCTGTAGTTCTTGGTGTAGGTTTCCTGTACTGGGTAACAGTCCTTGACGGTGTAAACGCCGACCCAGGATTCCACTGCAACCAACCAGAAATGTGACTACTTTAGGTGACAAGACAAGATGAATGGGTCGTGATGATGCCAGTCTCTTTTAACTCACTGCTTCTGTTTAACATTGTCTATTCAGATTCTCATTATTTTTTTTAAATTCCTATTCTTTCAAACACTTCTAGCAGTTCATTATCTCGAGACTACGCTCAACACTGATCTCCTCCAGAATGTGATGCAGCAAGTCTGTGTACCTTTTTTAACTTCAGTTTAATTCCACAGCATGCTAACCTCAAAGGTGCTCCCTTGCTCTATCTCCCTTCTGTTCTCTGTCATCACCTCTACCTTTTCCACTATGCTGCTTAGGCAATGGCAGTAATACCATTGAAGTGGTGTCCTTTGAATGCCCTTTGCTTTTATCTCTTATATTATTTATCTTTTTATTATTTTATTTCTGTGATCATTCATTACCCCTTCAATCATACTCCATCCTGTTGTTTTACACATTCAGATCTCTTGATAGCAGAAACTCACAATGTTAAAACCACCTACTGATCATAAATCGGTTCCTCTGAGGAATGTCTGTAACGAATTTTTCTAGTCCCAAGAACAGTTATTTTCTTCCACCCAGCAGCAATCACACACATTTATTTTCAGTACTTTCAGCTTTCTGTCATAGGCTGTAGCACAACCACATTATCAGAAATAAATTAACGGTGACACGAAACACCTTTATACTGTATTCAAAGAAAGGGTGGCAAGATAAGCAATATTTGAATAGACCTCTTTTGAGCATGCTAATATACCAAAAACATTCTGACCTTAATTAATATGGTTTTGAGTACACAGAAACAGAGGCAACCTTCTACTGAACAAGCCTTCTCTCAGAATAAAAAATCATGGTTAAATATGATGCTACCAAAGTAGTCTGTATCTCCCCTAAAACTTCTGGAATTGTAAAAGAAATACAATTTTTACAGTTCAAACCAATACTAGCTGAAAGGCAACTTTCAGACGTTATGTTTATGAATGATCATACAGAAAAGCACTGGAGATACAAAATAATACAGGATAAAAATCACACATCATTAATTGAATGTATCTGAATATAAAATTCCACAAAAATTCAAGAAATATCAGATCTGAAAAAAAAAAGTTATTTCAGTGAGCGATAATTTGTCTCTTGCAGCATACCAGAGGATATATCAACCTGGTTACAGAGATCTAATGATCTTATCTTTCATTCTCTACTTCATTTGTTCTACTTTTATTCAAGAAAGAAATACTTTCCTCTGGCTAAATATATCTCTTTGTAATCAGCCTATATATTAGATGTCCATAACCATAAATATTGCACTAGCTGAATAGTCCCATAAATTTTCATGGAGGTTTTAAAATTATTTTCATAGTTGTCTGGGTCATCAATAAACCATAGATGAAACTGCAACCAAAGTGATAATAAATTTCTGTGCATTCAAAATCTAGCACACTATGCATTGGAACATTCAGCCTCCTTTCTTTTATGATGCAAGTGCTCAGCTGCCAAGTGCAGAACTAAGCCTTGCAAGAAGATATTTCTTACCAGTACACAGGACAACAAAATTTAGTCATATATTAAGGATTTCAATGGCTGCAGAACCATGTGTAGACAAACACTGACACCAGCTCTGTTTCTGTTACAGAGACTCTAGTTTGAGTGTGCCCCTAATTAGAGTACCAATTCTTCTCTAGATAAATTTTGGATATGGGCTGCCAGATTCAGACACGAAATGATGCTGTTCCATGCCAAACTCTGTATGATACCAAATACAACAAAATCAGGTCCTCTGAACATATTTAATCCTGCTGAAATATGAACATTTTCCTAAAAAACCACATTGTTATTAAAATTATATTCTGTGCACAGGGCATTTTCATGACTTTTTCCAGAGAACTCTATGGAAATATGGAAAGCCGGGGAGAAACACGAATAATTTTATTTTTCCCTGTGCAGCAGAGACATTGAGTATTATTAAAATAAAACAAAAGCATGCACATACATTTCCTGGCTGGTTTTCTGTCAGACCATTCCTGTACCATAACTTCATCTCCAGGTCCCCCAATGTAGTATTGATCTTCATAAGTTGAATTGGCAGGAATATCATATGGATCCCATGGCTCTGTCAGAGCAATCTTTGAGCAAAGCTTTGTAACTTGTTCAATCTGAAACATCACTGCATCTTTGTAGAGCAATATATACTCAAAGAACCTGAAACATTAAGAAAAAGCAATTAATATATACATCTAGTCTTTTTCTATCCCAAGCAAGGAACATTGCTGATATGTAAGCTTGCCTTTGACTTCTCAGCACAAGAATATTTCCACTTGCATTTAACCTTGCCAAACTTTGAGAAATGCTAACCAGTTGGGCTGAAATTTCCCATGCTAAAAGTTTGTCTCAGCTGATTCTTTCCAAAATAAATAAATCAGGCTGAACTGGTTCAGCCATTTCTGAGAACAACAGAACAACTTTTCTGAGAACAACTGAGAGAAAAACATGTTATTACTCCTAGTTTTGTTTTGGTTCTTTTTTTAAATAACTGTTTCATTAAAAAGCTCCAGTGCCTCCATGTTTTGGAGAAAGGACTTAAAACTTTGGCAGGAGAAAAGTTTTTATTAAAAGTTGCCCAGATTTGGCTAAGTTATAAGCCTTTGAAAAAAATCGGTTTGCACAGGCTGGATAGATCTCACTTCTGCACGAATATGGTAGAGCCTTCCTGTGTACTGGTTAGATGTAGCATCTGCCACCCTCACAGATGTTTCTCCGTGGCAACACGCACAGCTTAAGTGGGACATGGGGGTGAAGGGGGAAGTACATGGTTCCAAGTGCAGAACTGAGAGGGTCACCCTCCATAAGGCACATTTTCTCCCAAGACGTAGTGAAAAGAAAAAGCAGAGAGCAAAATAGTAAGGCAGAGATAAGGAGAGCTGTGGAGCCCAATGAGCTTGAGAGGCTAGGTGAAGTCACCAGCATAGTTAATAAGGATTTAAAACCAATCTTCTAATGAGTATGAAGTGACCAAGGCAAGCTCTGAGGAGAGATGATAAACATTTATATATATGGACACTTTCATCTAGTTTCTTCTTACAGAGGTCTGATCTACCACCAGTACTGTGACATTGCTTCCACACCCTCAAAAAGGAGGCGGTATGGTCCTTACCTTTTAACTGTGCACAAAGCCAGACAGAAACAGAAAATCAAAATTATCAGAAGTATCAGCTGATCTTGAACACTCAATTAGAAATAGCAGAAACTTAACTTCTCCAGGGTACTTTGCATTACCAATCAGATGAGAAGTTGTTCAATGCATGTCTCAAATCATCGTCATGCATACTTTGCATCTTTTGCAAAGGACTTAACGGGGTCACGTCCTAAACCCTCCAAAACTCTGCATTCATTATTAGAGGCTTCCCTTGAATATCTCAGCTCAAATACTTGGCTACAGGCTACTGTTATGCAGTGAGTCTAGAGAAAAGGGAGGGAACAGCTTCATCTTTCCATCTGTAATTCCTTGTTTCATTCATGATGCTGCCTCAATTTCCTGCAAAAAAAAAAAAAGGCTTGCGTGTCTTTGGACACTGATATCTTCTACTTCACAAATCTGATGCTAGTCCCTAACACTGCTCGTCCTGTGCCATCAGAAAGATGGGAAGCTAGTAGAAAACATTGCATAATTAATGCAATTGAAGAGATGCACAAAAGCAAGACCAGACCCTTCTCTATTTCCCAACTCCTGCATGTTTCTCTTTGCAGTCTTCACATTCTTTTGGGAAGGATGCAAAGTTTACATAAAATAGGGTCAAAACCAAAACAATTTACAATTTTAATTTTTGCACTACACAACTGCACCAGACAGCAATAACTTCACCCACCACTGACATTGTGGCATTTAAAGGTTGCATAATAAGAAGTGTCTCAGCATGGTTAAAAGCATCTGAGCAACATTCCCACCACTTCTTGAGAGCATCATTTATTCTTCATGCATGGAAACACAGTCAGGATAAATGCCCTTAGCCAAATTGAACAGTGAAGGAGAATATAAAATGGGACAAGAATTCTGACATGATGTAAACTGGACCCCATCTCTCATTCACAACCTTGCAAAGCATGGGAGGTAGCTTGTCCTGCTTTCCAAGTGGGAAACTGGGAACTTCCCCCACACACTGACAAGACTCATGCAAAGAAGCTGACAAACTGCAAGGCTACATATGACCTTCCCCATGGTAAATCAATCTCCTGCCCATATCTCAAAATATTCCTGCTTTTGCTATGACTTTCACCAACCTAAACTTGCCTGCCATTTTCTTAGTCAAAGGCAAGGTTTCCACAGTCATGATGTGCTAATGAAGAATTCAGTATCTTTTTAAACTCTTTTCTTACATAAACCCAATGTGAGATCACATATGGACATAATGCAACTTTTATATCACATTTGGTCCAGAGAACATACAAGAACATTCAAATACATTTATTTATGTGTTTTCAATGAGAGTCTAATGACCCAACTACTCTTCAGCTGGCTGCCCAGCAGCTCCCATAAAAGTGGGATGGGAAATGCCTTACAGAGGAATCTATCACCATGTTTGAGACATCTGAGTGATAAAACAGTGATTTTGTAAAAGAACACAAAACCCCAAAGTATTAGAAAAGCATTACAAACTAATAGGAATAAATATAAAACTGTTACATTTCTTTTTTATTTTAAATCCTCACTTAAAACCTAATTCACACAGAAATTTTACTTGCATTTTTAACAATCCTGCTGACAGTAAGATGGGCATTATGAAATATCGAAGTAAATAAAAATGAGGAAAATCCAAACAAATCAAACTCAGCACTAATCATCTCTCTGGCAGCCATTCTGCAGAGTAAGAGGCTCCACCACTGAGATTTTTGGTTCTGGGAGAGATGGACTGAACCAAGGTGTAGGAGATACGAGTCCTACACCTTGATGAACTCTGCCACTGTGGGGACAAGGCACACGAGAGGAGATCTGCAAAAACCTCGTTCTGCTCATTGTGCATGACAGCCCTGGGTAAGCAGGGGCAAGATTTACACTGTCCTTGTTCAACCCAGATGTACCTCACATCCAAGCTTTATAGAGAATTGCTCCGCGTCCTGGAAATAGCCAGCACAGAAACCTAAGATTACACAGGATCTGAGCTTAACAGCACATGAAAAGTGAATGGTTAAGTTGTTGTTTTATAAAGAGAAGAACATACTGGCCAAAATTAATAGCAAAATGTACACAAATATAAAAATGATAATTAAAAAAATTAAAATAAGAAATATTTTTCTCTTCTTGTTTTTAACCAGCCAAGTCCTGAGTGTACTGCCTCTATTTGTTTTAGGTGCCTGATATTTTATTGGCTTCTTGAGGGGAAGCATAGAGTCCTGAAAATAGGTCTTGGCAAAGAAACAGGAGAGGAAATTATTTTTAATTAGTTTGTTTTTTCAGAAAAATGTAATTTATTTGTAGTCTGCACCCACTTCTAATATTATTTTTATAATAATTTAATTAAACTGTAATTTCAAGAAAGCCCCAACCTAAAAGGAAGTGCCCCAACTAGGTCTCAAACAGGCACCTTGAAACAGATTTGAAGCAGTCACTTGGACAATTATCCTACTTGCCTGACTGAGATTATTTCCCTTCCCTTCCTATCCTATTCCACCCTACCCTGTCCTATGCCTCACCCCATTATACACAATGGGACTCTCTCATGATCCTTAATACTCCCTTTGTCTGTGTCTGAAAATGGATGAATTCCAGCTTATAAAGACACACATGTTTTTGCTCCCATGCTTTAAAGAATTCTTAACTCTGTGCCATATCCTGCACAAATAACTCCATTGATTTTGCTGGAAGAGATCATGTCAGATAGGTGGGATATAGGCTGGGTTCAGTACTTTATTCCCCCAAGCTAAGGAAAGTATTTTTCTGAATAAGAGACCAAGTGAGTTAAATGCAAAGCCAGAATACCACAACCACAAAATCACAAGGTGAAACACTTGTGTTAAGGATGTACTGCAAGGGGTGGCTGTGCATCCAAATACTGTCCCAGCTCTGAGACTCCTCGTGAAATCTAGGTACATACGCAGAGGTCCCTCTCAGGACATAGCCCAGATAACATAAAGACACACTCCTGGACCCTCACAAAGGCCTGAACTAATAAACTTGTCTTCTGAATGGGTGATTTCTTTGCATGTTAATAATGTAATTCATAACAGTGAACTATTTTTCAACATTTGTCAGGAAAAAAATCATTAATATTAGGATCATGCTACCAGCTCCTTTTCAGGTGCTCAGTCTGCATCCTATGCTGGGTCCTTCCCAGCCCTGAAACGTGCTAGCCTGCCCATCACCTAACACATCTGCCTGACTCCCAGGGTTTACTTCTGCACTTCCAAGGGCTTCCCTGTGAGAGCCAAACCAAGAAGAAAGGAACTGCTTGCTATCCAACTGCCTTTGTAGTGACTCAGAGGAGCTGAGGTGCTGTTAGTGGCCTGGCAAGACCCATGTGATGTATTGAAGAATATCAGACAAGGTCATTTGCTAGAGAGAAGCAAAATAATCGTCTGAGATTGAGACCGGGTAATAGAAACTCCTTCTGTGCTAAATCTGCCTCTGCATAATTTTGCTCTGTGGCTTTGGACAATCAACTTACAGTATCAGAGCCTTAAAATGCTGTTTATTATTTTCCTTTGATTGCTGTAGCACTGGAGAGATACAAATCTGTGATCACAAACCAGTTGTGTGAGGCACTGTATTAACAAAGAACAAAACCACAAATCCTGCCCCAAAAAACGCTGAAACAATAGTAAAACAGACCTTACTGCAAAGGTGTACTGGGGTTTCATGAACCTAGGGCTTTAACCTGTTGATTCAGATTTCCCAGCTGTAGCTATTGTAAACTTAAAACTCTCATTCATGTTAGCCAGGACTTATATTACCTAGTAGTATAAAGCTACTGAAAAATTGAAGCAAAATTTTTATGAATTATTTCTATCTGAGATACTGTATTACTCAGCAGGAACAGTATTTGCTATTTGGTATCTCAAGCTAAGGTCACTGCAATTATTTGCAAGCTAACTTTACTTTCTCTTTGGTGATTAAATGAACGCTTGAAGCATCTGTCTGCCTTTATGGTACTACTTAATTCTTTGCCAGTTCTCTTTGTAAAAATACACTTTTAAACATTTCAAAAGAAGCAAACCCCACATCTGACTAGAAGAAATTGCCCTACAAATATCCCAGATTGTCTGTTCTAGTGTGCACAGATAGGTACATCCATATATTTAATTCTTGAGGTATCTTTATCCTCTTGATAAAATACCCCACAATGATACCACTCTTTTTTACGCATTTTTTTCTAAAGATGGACTGGGAGAATAGGAACCTTTACTAGAAGTGTGACTACATAATCCCATCTTCTCAGGTCCTCAGATCAAGAATAGTTCAAGGGAACAAAGCTGCCAAGCAGACATGCAGACAGTTGATAAACACCCATCAGGTCAAGAACATTCATCTGCTTTTGGAAGGATCTGGCAAGCTCATTTCAAAAGGGAGAAGCATTCGTTTTTTAGTATATTTCTGGGAACTCCTTTCCTCTTTCCCATTAAGTTTTCGGTAATTTCAGACTTGTGTTTTTCTTCTGGTATATCAGACCTCAACAACAACAGTCATTTACCATATTTGATCTCACATGTTTGGCAGTGGTGCAGGACTATGGTATATTGTACAAATACAGGACTGTGCAAATGCATGTGACAGTAAATGTAATGGGATATTGTGTAAAAGCAGTATCTTTTAGTCTGACTTAAATCACTCTCAGATTGTAAAGGCTTTTAAAAAAAAATTTCAAGGATATCAGGCCCCCTGTATCAAGTATCTAATTAACAAGGTATATGAGGAACTTTGACCACACTACCAGTTTCTGAAGCAGAGAGAATTAGCCAATTTAAGTCCTGTTAATAATGAAGTTTGTGTAGAAAGAGAACCTTAAATACAGGAATCAAAAGCTGCAAAGTCAAATCTACACCAGCTAAAGAATGACATACTTTTGTGACTTTAATTATGAAACTCAATAAAAATGATGCAATTTCTTATTATTTTCATTGTTTTCCCAAAAATTAGATTAGTTATTTTGGCAAACACTAAGGGAAAATCAGCTCTTCATCAAGAAGTCTGTTTCCCTTGCTGTCCCTTTTTGGCTATTTGACACT
The DNA here is from genome assembly GCA_039654755.1 of Calcarius lapponicus. Taxonomy (NCBI): domain Eukaryota; kingdom Metazoa; phylum Chordata; class Aves; order Passeriformes; family Fringillidae; genus Calcarius; species Calcarius lapponicus. The sequence continues at coordinate 69,667,089 of CM077464.1, forward strand.
TCTTAATAATCCACCAAGTCACAGCCCTGAGAATAATGCATTGCAATTGAAGTTGAAATTCAGAAAAACAATAAAGCAAGAGGCTACAAGATGCATTGCCCTTAATAGAGAGCATCTGTCTGTTTCCATAAGTAACAGTATATTTGTAACTGGAGCCCGCAGTAGGCAACAATGCAGCTCAAAAGGAAAGGAATGGAAGATGTGGCCAGCATACCATAATGCTTTCCAATGAATCAAAGGAATCTCCTCCTAGGGAATATGGTATATAATAGCAGAACCACACACTATCAAAATATACTTGAGGTCAGAGATTATTTTCCTGTTAGGGGTTTGTAAAAAAGTCTAGTACAATGACTCTTCCATGAGTAAGTTAATAATAATAAAGGTTACTGGAAAATCACAGCAGGGCTTAGTGGAGACCAAAAGGAGTGAGGAAGGCCAGGACTCACCTCTCAGTATATACAAACAGCCTTAGGAAAGATGAAATAATAAAGAGGGAAATGACAGAGGTACAGTGCAATTTATTTATTACATTTCTCACCCTCTTTGTGCTATATGAAGAAGGGAAGTAAATAACTCAATTGGAAGAGCTGATGCTCAAAACTGAGACATGGAAACACTCTTTTGAGAGTGCAATTATTTTAAGGCTCTCTGTGAGGTTGTAAAGACGTGAGAAATAGGAAACAGAAACTTAGCATGTAGAGAGCCAGAAAAAGCAAGGCTACAATGACTGAGAGTATCTTAAAAAGGGAAAAAAACATACCCAAACATAAAAGACATACCTGTCTTCCTGTTTTTAATTTTACGTCTAGAGGCCAGCCAGGAGCCTGCAGCTTGTGCCACAAGGGCTGGCAGGACCTGGGCAGGGCCAGGAGCAATGGTGGCCAAGCCTCCCTAGTATGTATAAATGGAGCCCACAGGGAGCAGTAGAAGCCAGGGCAGGCCAACAGGCTGTGGGGCAGCTCTTCCCGTGCAAGTGTGCTGATGGGATCCACCCAAGAGTATTGAGCACACACAGCTGCTCACCGAGACACTTTCCATCATTTCCCAGTAATCCTGGCTCACTCAGGAGGTCACAGTTGACTGGGAGTTAGCAAATGTGATGTTCATCTGCAAGAAGGGCAAGGAGGAGGATACAGGGAACTACAGGCCTGTCAGCGTGATGTCAGTGCCATGAAAGGCCATGGAGCTGATTCCCTTGAGGGGCATTATGCAGTATGTGCAGAATTGGGTCCAGCCCTCAGGTGATCCATTCAGTGGATGAGGGAAAGGATGTCAATGCATTCCTGGGTTTTAATAAGTGTTTGACACCATTATCCACAGCATTGCCCTCAAGGAACTGGCTGCCAGTGGCTTGTATGGGAGCACTGTTTGCTGGGTTCAACACCGTCTGAAAAGCTGAGACCAAAGAGTGGTGGTGAACAGAGTTAAATCCAGCTGGTGGCCTGTCATGAATGGTGTTTCCGAGGGCTCAGTACTGAGGCTAGTCCTGTTTAATATCTTGATCCATAAACTGGATCAAGTGCACCCTCAATAAATCTGTAAATGACACCAAGCTGTGCAGGAGTGTTGTTGATCTGCTGGAGGGTACAATCACTCTACAGAGGGATCTGGACAGGCTGGATCAACAGGCTGAAGCTAATGGTATGAATTCAACAAGGGCAAGAGCTGGGTGCTGCACTTGGGTCACATCAACCACTGGGAGCCCTTCAGGCTGGGAGAAGAGTGGCTGGAAAGCTGCCCAGTGGAAAAGGACCAGGGGGTTCTGGTTGTCAGCCAGCTGAACATGAGCCAGGAGTGTGCCCAAGAAGGCCAGTGGCATCCTGGTTTGGATCTGCAAGGGTGATCAAGGCAGTGACTGTGCCATTGTACCCAGCCTGGTACCCAGCCTGGGGGAGGCTGCACTTCAAACAGTGTTCAGTTCTGGGTCCCTCACTACAAGGACATTGAGGGGCTGGAGGGTGTCCAGAGAAGGGAAATGGAGCTGATGAAGGGTCTGGAGCACAAAGCTGATGAGGAGCAGCTCAGGGATCTGGAGGTGTTTAACCTGGAGGAAAGGAGGCTCTGGGGGGACTTTATTGCTCTTTACAACTTCCAGAAATGGGGTTGTAGTCAGGTGGGTGGCAGTGTCTTCTTGCAGGGAACAAGTGATAAGACAAGAGAAAATGGCCTGAAGTTGTGCGAGGGGAGGTTTAGATTGGATATTTAGAAAAATTTCTTCCAGCATTGTAACAAGCTCAGCAGGGCGGCTGAGTCACCATCCCAGGGGATATTTAAAAGACCTGAAGATGTGGTGCTTAGGGACATGGTTTAGTGGTGGCCTTTGTTGTTGTTAATTTAACTCTTGGACTCAATGATCCTAAAAGTAATTTGCAACATAAATAACTTAATGATTCTAATTGTCAGATTTATCTGGAGTTTTCTCACCTTTCTCTTAACCAGGGTCTGAGACAAGATATTAAACTGGATGTTAGCTCTGCCCTCTCTTTTACACATCAGAAAGGCATGGAAGAATGAAGTTCCTCAACTAAATTAAAATACTCTCCCTTTTTCACATACATATTTTAGAATAAAATAATAATAAAAGATAAAAAACATTTTTCAACTAGAACTGGGTATTGCAGCTTCTTACATGTCAACTTCTGTTTAAAAACAGAGAAGGATCTTCATATACCATGAACAGGGATTACATGCATTTCAGGAGCCCTACAATGATATTCATTGAGATTGTAAATCCCATCATGCATACACTTGGCCAGTTAGTTGCTTTTCAGTATGCATTCTTGCAGAAAAAGTAATCATGAAGCAGTCTGAGGAACAGATTGCCCTTTGGAACACATGGGGAGGAGGTCCCTATTCTGATAGATCAAACTTTTATTTCATAATGGAATATTCCCTGGAAAAATTTGTGAGGATATGTGCTTGTATGAGATTGCTGTCCCAAGATGTAATGATTTCCACCTTCCATCTGCAATGCTTTCCTTAAGAGGGATGATTCAGGTCTTTCTGATATCTATCCAATATAAAAAAATTAAAAGACTGTGACTGTTTTCAAGGGAGTTTTGAAGTCAGGCCAGATAATCAGATGCAACAGTTTGAAAGCTAAGTACTTTTCAACTTTCCAACCTCCGTCCAAAGATCTGAGTATAGCTTATTGTTAAATAAACTTTGTGAAAGATGGAGATTCACTTCATTGGAAATGAACATGCAACCTGAAGTCATAGCACTGAATTACACTCATCCTCCCCGCCTCCAATGTAAAAATAACTTCATTTCAACCAGAAGTCTTTGTGCAGGTCTTTTTCTTCTTCCTTCAGCAAGCTATCAATCAAAAGTCATACTGTTAGGTGAGTGCATAAATTAATGACTGGATTCAAATACAGTGTGTCAGTGTGTTAAATTTCAGGTGGAACTGACTGAAAGTGTGCAAAACAGAAGAATTACAGAAAAGAAGGGAATGTCTGTGTGAAAGAAAACATATAGTTAGGGAAGATGTTAATTGCTACATGGTTGTAAAGGAAATGGCATACTGCCATCCTTCCATACATATCCACTGCGAAGTGGTGCAGTGAGGATTTAGAAAGGGAAGTTTACAGTTCTGGGTCCATTAGGGAGGTCATTTATTCTGCTTTGCTTAGTCCTGATGAGACCAGAATGCTGATGTTGCTCCTGCTTTTGGATGCCTCACTTAAGGGAACAGATGATCAGATAGGATATAGTCCAGAGAACAGTAAGGACAGTGGGATGTTTAAGAAACAGGACCTATGAAGAAATCGAGCATGTTTGGCCTACAACAGCAAGACTGAGGTATGATGATAAGATGGTCAGTATATCAAAGCTAAAAATGAACATCAACTTTTCTCCATGTCACCTGAAGCAAGGAGGGCTTACTTAGGAAATACTCTGAAAATGCCTGTGTCTTCTTACACTCCAGCTTTTACAAGAGCTGGTAAAAATATGAGGGATCAGGGACAACCCATGTAAAGCTTTTGTTCTTCAGGATGGAGGAACAGGTTATATGGCAACTTGAGGACGTTACACGTAAGTGATTGGAGAATACTGATAGCTGCTGGTCTTTTTTTTTTCTTTGTAACAGACCAGCTCAATCAATAAATCCTGATTTATAAGATCTGAATTCTTGCCACTGCTACCTTCATAAAGATGGTGAACAACCTTTGGGGATGACTTCCTGAAACCTCCCAAATTCAATAGTAGCACTCTCTGAGGAGTCTCAGCAGAGGGCTCCAACTTATTTCACACAGGAATCTGAGTGATGGTGCCATCTCCTGCACACTGGTGACCTTCAGCTCTGTCTTCCTGCACAATTATCTCTAATTACACCATCACACTGTTTTCAGTGCCTGAATGAATTAAAGACAAATAGTGTCTAAAATCAGGACTGGCGAGAAAGGTGTCAAATGAAACACGTCCAGAATTCGCAGGGAATAATTAGAAGGCTGAACTATCTGTTAAACTTGCTCTTCACAGAACTGTTTTTCTTTGGTCCTCTATTGAGTTATTGTGCTTTTTGTTATGGCAACAACTTTTCCACCTTCGGGGGGTGGGGAGTGGCTTTCAGCAGTCACCACATGTCTACTGCCTGTAGGAAACCTCCGTAAGCAATAACCATGATGCAGAACAAGAAACTGGCATGTCCTTAAAAATCAGCTGGGCTGAAAATACGTCAGCAATTAGAAGATAAAAATTCATTTCAAAACCTTTATCTTCAAGTTATTAGGACCACATCAGTGTTTTTGATACAGAACTATTTCCCAGGTTATCTGTTAGTCCATCACAGAAACAACAGTTGCTGAAGACACTGCAACCAGCTAAAGGAAGCATGGTTAAGCATACATTTCTATTTTTAAGAATGTTTATAGCTATTTAAATTTTATTAAACCCCTGGCACGTTTATTTTTCATTCAAGGACAGTTCTAAGAAGCAGTAGCAAGGAGGGCAAGACCTGTAAATAATATTGGTATAAATATACTACATTGGCACAGCTGAAAGTTTTCCATTACTCGGGAAAAGGTCACTAGACCTATTGAACATGTTTAGACTACCCATGCTACTTAAAACATGACAAAAATAGCTTTACCATTTAGAATCTGACACAAATACAAACTGAAGTCTTTAGCAGGCTGGTATGTTTACCTAATTTTGGGGTGTTTTCCTGTCATGGAGCCCAGTGTCCTACATGCACACAACACAGGGAGACACAGTTTTCTTTGAGCTTTGTCTAATCATATGAATTTAGAACTTTTGTTCATGCTAAAAGTCTTTTCCTTTACCATTCCTATAATCATAACAGACATTAACATAAACTTTGTTTTAAAAAGAGAGAATGACTTTATAATTATTTCAAAATTACACAGTTTCATATTTGCATATTACAGTTTTTTGCTGTTCTAATTGCATTATTTTATATACTTAATGGGCAGAATTTTCAAAACTGACCAGTGATTTTTAACAGCTTCCTATTTTGGGCATTCAACATGAAGATACTTGAAAGGGCAAATTTTCAGAGGGACAGCATTTAGTATTTTCTAAAATTCAGTGTGTCAGAGTAATCATTGCAAAATGGAGTAATCATTGCAAAAAAATTGCAAACTTTTTTTTTGTATTTGAAGACTGCATAAGAAACTTCTGAATTCTCTCTCCAGAGAAGCATATGAGCAGAAATCACTTTCTGCCCATCAGATTTTCTCTCTCATCCCTCATGTTTCCAACTGTCAAGAGACAATTGCTCTTTCCATATCATAGGAGCAGATCCTCATGTAACTGCTGCTGTTTGCAATTTCCATCCATGAGCTATGTAATTAGAGAAAAATACGGCTCAATAACCCCTTCTCCAAAATTATACATGAACCTGACCCAAAGTCTTGTGAAATCAGCCAGAAAAGTTTCACTGATTTTTACAGATGCTACACCAGGCGTTCCATTTAGAAGAAAAAATAATTTGAAAAAAGCTTAAAACCTAGCATGGCTATCAATTTATCTCAAATGCGCAACAAAAGGAGATGCTGAAAGGCAAACATAACATTTTATGCAATCTCAACTACACAAAAATATATTTCCACAAGTTTTATACAACTTTTTCATATTCTGTGCTTTGTGATATTTCTTTTTCTTGTCCCTTATAGTGTTCTGGGCCTTGTTTTTAGGCAAAGTAATTAATATCTTTATATCCTTAACTCCAAACACCTAAATTATATGAAACATCTTTTTGTCATAAAAACTCTCCTTTGGGAAGCCTTTTTTATGTAGTCTCTTGCTACAGTTAACTGGACAAAAATCCTACAACTCTGAGAGTATGGAGACTCAGAAAAATTAATTTGCTTATGAGAAAACTTTGGAGCATTTTCATTTATGCCTTTATTTTCTGGTCTGCCGTATTGCTTGGGTACTTGATCTCCCACATTCTCTGCACTGCATTAACCATGTAGTTGGACTCATTCAGGGAATAGGAAAGTGGTTTCTGAGGGAGGGAAGTACTACTGAAGCAACCAGGGGGAGAGAGGATGGAAAAAACCTTCTGCCTCAACCAAGCCTCATGTTGTTACTGCCTGCCCCAGTGCTCTGCACTGCAGGTATACCTCAAGGACATTGTACCTGGAGGCTGCTATGATCAGGTCTTACAAAACTTAATTTCTACATGTGCTACTTCAGTACAAACAGTTTGGGCTAATGATTTGAGCTGACTTCATTCCTTATGCTTGATGCTTGTTCATACACTGTACTAAGATCCTGGTAACCATCATATACGTACTGTAATGATTAGATGTTCTTTTGCTTTTCATAGTATTTTAAGGGACGTTAAAAAACCCTCAAAATCTACAAAAATAATCTATGGAGTTTTACAGCCTGAAACTGCATTCTCATATTTGGGAGCATGAATCAGGCTTGTAAGCCCGATTTTTTTCCATTCTTTCAGAGGAAGGAAATCCAAAGAACCAAACTGTGTTTCAAACATTCTTCTTCCAAATGAAGAAGAATGACTTCCAAAACACAACAAGACATGAGTCCCACTTGACCCACCATGGATCCCTCTACCTGGCTCCAGATAAGCAGTTGTGGTACCTGCATTTTTGAGGCAGGGCCTGGAATATCATCTGACTGTACATCACTTGACTTGGCTAGCACAACTTATGTGACAGACTGGGTACTCTGGACATCTCTAATGACCAACTCTTTCTTCTTCAGAGGACTAGATGACTTATTTTAGGAGTTTAGGAACTTACAATAACCTGGCTATGACAAGGTATGGCTTTACATACCTTGTAAAGTCACCTACTCTTACACTCAGTGAAACTAACAAAAAATGTGTGCAAGCATATCAATAAACAAAGAATACACATAAATATATTGAGAATCACTATCTTCATGCTTACATTAGGTTTAGAGGTAGGCAGAGCAGAAGTTAAAAAAATTAGGAACTTTTTATCTTCTGCTGTGTTGAAGCAATTAGGTGATCTCACACATTTTCCCTCTTCAACAGCAAGGGGATAAACTTAATGCAATAGGGTGTCTCTGATCTCATACCCTCATCTCCTCTCACTCTCCCCAATTCTTTTTTTTCATCTATAAAAAAAGAACAGGAAATACCTCACACTTTATCAACATGTTATCTGAGTTTGTGCCTTCCTCTATTCTCTGGAAGAGACAGGGTAACAAATCAGTCTGGCTTTGTAAATCCTGTGTGGTTTTGGGCACAGGTACTTAAAATGATACAAGCAAATGTCCAAATAATCACAGAATGCTTTGGGGTGGAGGGGTCCTTAAAGATCATCTAGTTCCAGCCCCCTGCCATAGGCAAGGACATCTTCCAATAGACCAAATTACTCAAAGTCCCCAGGTGCTCTCACAGATGAGAAAAATAAATTAATTTCTTGTGCAGAAGATATAAGTTAACAAATCTGGATCTAATAAAATAGTGATACATTAATTTGGAAACTAATTCTACTAAGAATTCCTCAATCTGTACAGAATTCTGCTCTACAAGTAAGCATCCTCTGAGAATTACCATAACTGCACAGTATGAGTAAACTTTCCAGTGCTGGCTGCCTAAAAGTATGGCAGAATCCTAAGTTTCCTGGCAAGAAAAGCATCTGAATATGATAAAACCACAGTTGCAAATAGTATTAGGAGATACTGAAAGAATGAAAAATGAAATCTTTCTTCATTGTGTTCACTGCGTGGACTCTGGTCTCCATACAAGTGTTTAAAAACCTTTAGCACTGCCATGCACAAAACTGCCCTTGGAAAATTCTGGGGAAAATCTGGCCATTCCCCCTGAGAAACATTAATTTCTGAAAAGACAGGTATCCTTAACAACAGTAGGTCTCCATGCAGACAGACTACTTAAGAAGAAATTTCCAGCTGTTTAGCAGCTATAGAGGTCTCATACCAGCTTTCTTGTGTACGGTTTCACCAAAATAAATGGCAAAGCACAACACATTTTCAGAAGCCCCAGTATCTACGGAGCTATCTGATTTTCAGATGAAGTAGCAGCTGTGAATTCCCACAAAGAACTGGCAGAAGGACAGCAGATTAAGGCTTGCTAAGTGTGAAAGTACCAGAACTGACAGAGTAAGGGATGGCTAACATCAGAGACCAAAACCTCAGTGGAAAGTTGTATTAGTGGTTTATCTTCCTTGCTATCTTTTTTTTTTTTTTTTAATTTTTTACTGCAGTTGGTCCCAACCTCCGAATAAGAACAGAGTAGAATGAAGACAGAGGTTTTTGTTCTTTATCTTGCTGATAAGGATTACATTATGTGGAGGTATTTTGGGATCTTTTCATCTTACTCCATTAAAGCCTTAGGAAAATGTACATTAGAAAATGGTTTGTTCCAAACAGACAACTTGAAAAATTAGTTACAGACATCACAAAACTTTTCCTTCTAAAGCAGTTGACTGTGTGTTTTGAACATACACTCTGAAGTATGAAATAATATTTGGCAACAGCTATAAAGGAACAGATTCTGAAGAGCACATTACTGCACTAGAAGTCAATCATTAAGGGTCAGTGAAGCCGTTTTTGGAATGATTTACTTGTGAACTACTCAACTGACCCAAAGGTCAATATGTAGGGTATTATTACAATGTTATTTTTTAAATTAAGTGAAGAAGTAAGTAACCTTTATAAGAGATGTTGCAATACATGTGGTAATATTGGTCTTCTGCGTTGTTTGCTATCTATCATATTATCACATTCCATTATGAACCATCCTCAGGAAAAATAATACATATGGAAGATAAGATAACTACTATGTAGACAATATCACTTCCCATTTGAGAAGGGCAAATGAGTTTAATGAACTTAAGGACAAGCCACTTCTTAGATGTTTCATATTAAAAAATAATTTGAACAGCAATGAAGAGACTGCTTTTGTTTATGATTCTGGGAGAGGCTAGAGCAAAGAAAGTTTCAGTCTTCTAATATCCAAAAGAAGGCAGCAATCGAGATTTTTCTACTCTTTTAGAACTCCATAAATATGGATGCGCTGTTATCACTCTTAGATCACTCTTTGGGGACAGTTGGGTTGAATCAGACAGTTATACAGTCCTACATGAATTTCTATTAAGCTTTGAAACATGTTCTTTAAGTTACAAAACAAAACAGAGATAAAAAAAAAATTGCAGACAGAGCTCCAGAATCAACATGATTTGGTATCTCTCAATGATATTTGACAATCTACATCTTCTTCACTGCCGGAATCTTACAGGTTATTTTTTTTTCAGACAAGAAATGAATAATCCCGAGATTGCTGACTCTCATATGCCAAAGAAATAAGCTATACACAGGCTGTGTGGTTACCATGCGCAGGTTACCATGAATTTTCAATCACTCTTTCAATATGGCATTGTATACCACTGACCCTCAGCCACAGGGTTGATTGAGGTGATTTCCAACCTATGCATCCAGTCTCTTCTGTTCCTCCCACATGGACAGAAGGGCAGCAATTCAGAGGGATCCAAATTTCAGACAATCATTAAACCAACAAGGAGCTATTCAGTGGGGAAAGGCAGAAGGCTGGATGGAGGTTCCCTCTGGGCTGGATTTAGCCCACAAAACATAGTCTGGATGATGCCAGAATGGAAGGGTAAATTTCATAAGGAATGAAAGGGATAAAATAAGCTTTCATAGAATGAATAGCAAAGTAGCTCCCCAGACATATGAACTCTCAGTAGCCAAAGACTGAAAAATTGTAGTAACTACAGTGTGAGCACTGTACAAGAAGAAAATGCCTGCCAAATTCACGTTCTGATGCCAGAAATTTTTAAAATCACGAAAACACATAAACACAAATCTGTAAAAGCATAAATATGGTCATTGCTAAGTTATGGGAACAACGCTATTGACTGTAGGAACGTTGCTAGTAAAATTCTCACAGCAAAAACAAGAATTGCAGAAGCCACTGTACCTTTCTGACTTTTTGTGATACACGGGAAGCATCCTTTAATAATTGAGTGGGACACAAATCCAAATGTCTGCACATAGCCCTCTAAACAATGATAAAAGTGATGCTCAAATAAATGTTAGCCAGGGATCTTTATTAATGAAAGATGAAAAAAAAAGTGTGAGTTCACATGAAAACAAATTATTCTTTCTTTCTTACTACCACCTGTAGTAAGAAAACCATAAATTGGTTTTGGACAAGGACATTTAGGCTGCTGCTGGAAACCCCCAATTTACTCCTGAGTATGAATGTATAAAAGGTACCAGCTCCAGAAATTAATACACTACTTAAAACAAAGACTGTCTCTCATGTTGAACCTTCAACACTTTCACAAATGGGAACAAATTCTTGGCAGAAAATCCTGTCCTTGGCCCATGACACTCAGGTATGGGAGAATGACCATGATACAGGCAAGGAAGCATCCTCTGGAGTCTCAGAACAAAACAAAATTTCCCTGTGGAATCTCAGATCTCAAGTCAACATACATACATCTCCCTTGGGGCCATGAAAGCGAGGCAGTGAACAAAAACAACTGAAAGAAGCAGGGCTGCTTGGCAGTGGTGAGGACAAGTTTCACTGGCCACTGGTACCTTCACGTTATGCAATGCCATGCCGGGCATAATGCTCCTTATTCTAGAAGAGCCAAAATATTGCACAAAGTGGCCCTGTTTTACCCAGACATCATCCCCTCCCCAGCACATCAGACACTGTACCATGCCTTGAAAACACTCTGGAGGAGAAAATAATTTCCCCTTTGAGTAAAGAAGAGCAACAGGTAAAAATACCTCATGAGAGAGACCTCCTCAAGTTGCTGAGCATGCGATTCCATGCAAATCTACGGGTAAGGCCAAAATGAAAGTCATCTGAAGACAGGGATGAAGCTGATAAAGATGAGGTTCAGGAGTTGGATTGTTGCAGCTACACAGATTCACAGCTGGATGGCCTCAAGTCTGAATAGCTCAGTATTATTTATTATGCCATGCCAAGGTTAGCCACCAGTTAGTTTATAGCAAAATAGAGAGGACAGAAGGATACCTGAACCATAACTTTCAATTTTGAGTCAACCAATGACTTGACATACCAAGAAAGGCATAATAAGGTACCATTTCACTGACTTCACTTGTCTAGGAAAATGTCATCCAGTTGAAAATCTGTGCCATACAGCTAATAAATGGATAAGCCTGTTGATATATGTAATACAAAACAGGTCTCTATCTGGAAAACAATTTTTTTACCTCACAGAAGCCCTGTATTAGAAAATTCTGGTTTAACTTTCAGAGGAGATACTTTTTCAGATGAATGGCCTTTGGTCCTGTGAGAATAGGTGTGATGTTGTCAGTTGTGACATCTGAATTGCGTCAGGCCTCAAGCCGAATGGAGTCCAAATTAAGATCATGAATATAAAGATGTCTTTCATTGTGTTTGTTTAGTTGTGCAGTCACGTCACCATCAGCTGTCTGTGACCACAGAACACTGAGTCTCTTTCTATTCATGTCCACTTTAAATCTCTACCAAAAAGGAAAAAGAAAAAGAAAAAGAAAAAGAAAAAAAAAAAGAATAAAAAAAAACTGATTAAAATTTACAGTGATTTATCTTTTGAAAACTTTGGTCCAAGTTATAGATATACAGGCATATTGTATTTTCAGTGCAGTCCTGGTCTTGCCTTATGTTTTTGCCATGATGTCCAACAGTACAAAATGAGCCATAAGCTTCAATGCAAAAACACATTATTTAAAAAAGTTCAAATAGACAAGCAAGAGATTATAAGAGGGAAGAAAGAAGTAATTCCCTAAATTTAAAGGGTTCAGATGGACAAAAGGCTTAATCCAATCCACTAGTATCAAGTACAGCATGGTGTTAGTGACTACCATTTAACATCTTTTAGAAAAACAAATCTTTTTAATGAAAACCTCTGTTTTTTAACAACATCTAGAAAACAGTATCTAGAACTCATGTGGTAGTAATGGCCCCAGTGAGTGTCTGACAGTGGGTTTTAAGTACACCAACCAGTGCTCTAGCAAATTATCAATTTGAGGTCACTGGACATTTTATCTACATTTTTTCTCTAGCTTTAAAAGGTTTTGTGGATCCTGCTATTTTGAATTTAAGAGCCAGTTTATTCTGTTCAGTTTGGATATGTGCTGTGTTTTGGCATTTGTGTATGAAACGGCTCCAGAGCACTTAGCGTAAACAATGGTTTCAAGAACACAGCACTAAACACAACAGCCATTTCAAAGCAAAGGATTTGCTTTATTTATACTCAGGTGTTTTATTCTGGTGTTTTGTTTTGTTTTTTTTAACTAACAAAGATGCTGTTGTCCAAGCAAGCATAGCACACAAGACAGAAAAAGCTTTGCTAAGCTAACAGTTCCCGACTTCCTCTAACAGAGTCCACTTGTTTGTTTCTGATGCAGTTCAACGGCTGAAGAATTTCTACTGCCTCCCCTGAGCAGTGTTTTCATCTCTCCCCAGCCAGCCCACCTGTAACAACAAAAGCAATTAAATCCAGTGCCTTCCTGAGCTGTATAGCCTGGCCGACTTCCAACAAGACCAAGAACTTGGAAAAGGGAATGATTGCTGCTGCCTGGGGGCAGAAACAAACAAAATGAACAACCGGAGTGAGATGAGATGCTCCCCCAGCAGCCATCACAGATCACAGTTCCCTCCGTGTACAGTGCTCTTCTCCAAGGAACCAGCTGCCTTGGCAGGGAGCATCACTGAGGGACTCAGTAAACTGACTTGTAAATGGGCTTTGATGGAAATGCAGGAGTTAAGGCTTTTACAGCCAGCCCCACCATACCCCACCACACAACTCTCACAGGAACAACTGAGGCTCGCTTCAGGGTACTGCCTGGCATCTGACAGTCAGTGTGCATCCAGCACAACAGATTTCCAAAGCCACCTTTCCAAACTCACAGTCATTAGCAGCAACAGACACTTGAAAGAACACTTGACACCTATAGGAGGAAAGTAAATGCAGGAGGTCTAAATACCTTCCTTCAGTTCTTGTTCTCAGAGGTGAGTTATATACACAGCAGCTTATGAAGAATTTTAGGTCCCAAGAACTCAGGTTACTTTTAGAGAAACTGCTGAAAAGTCACTTCTGTTTCACTGCAAATTAAGGGTCTCACAAGTCTGCACATTCTACTTAATCTTTAAAAAATGGAACTTGGGTTCCTGGGCAACTTGGCCAATTCTGACAATTTTACCCGTGACAGTCTTTCATTCCCCAAAACATTAAACTGCAGAAACCACTCCCAAAACCAAGTCTGGGAAACAAATTTGCAGTTGCTCAGCGTAGCTCAATACTTAGCCTATTGAGTCACCACAATGACCACAGAACGGATGGATTATACGATTTTAATAGGTCAGACACCGCTGTTTTTTCCTTTACAATCACACATCCTAAAACAACTAAAAAGTAGTTGAGATAAGTCAGACACGTGTGCCCACACTCTGTTTATTTTGAAAAAGTCATCACCTCTTCTCCAGATGAGTGTTGTTATATTTGCACCTGACCTTATGCTGCCTCTCTTCAGTCAAGGACAGGGATTGACACACACAGGCAAAGAGCCTGCCAGAATAAGAGACTTATTTCTCTAAACATAGCTTTGACACTCTATCACACCAGCAGTTTGTGTGGCCAGGTGAGGACTTTATCCTCCCCTTAACTGTGCCTATCTTTTGTAAATATGATAGAACTAAAGGCATTTAACAACATGCAGTTGTGTTTTTAAATTAACACTGAATCATAAGGCATCTCCTGATTGTTTTTCTGCTGTGCAGCTACAGTTTTTAAGACACTAACCCTGACAGTTGCAAGATACAGGCATCTCAATGTGCTGAGTACTGTACAATAGGCCAAGGAGGTTACTGTTAAAATACATGCATAGAAGAAAAAACAAAAAAGCATTTTCTTCCTCCTACTCACTTTCTTGACCACATGGAAATTTTTTTCTTCCCACCATCACATTTCTCATAAGACAATATGTTATTGGGCCTTCCCTGAAAATCACTCTGTGGAAAATAGTATGGAAGATAAGTGTGAAACTCTGTGAACACAGCATATGGCAAGTAACACTCCAGCTCTCAAACACCACCTGTACTATTTCTGCTCTGCTCCTCACTTCATGCTTTTCTTTCTTCATAACTGAGCAGTAACACCTGTTGAGTGGCTTCAGTAGTGCTGAAGAGCACACCCCTTGCTTTATTTCTCCAAGAAAATGAAAGGTGATGGATGACATGGAAGTTCTGGCCACAGTGCAGTCAGTAGGACTTTTTGTTTGGACTTGTTTTGTGCCAGGATTTCTCACCAGTTTTCAGAGATGTCATACTCAAATATACAGCATCTGAAGTTACTTTAAAAAGAAACTCTTGCCCCAAATGCAAACCATGCTGGTGACTGAGATAGAGGGCAACAGAGGGTTGAACAAGAGTGAGGAAGGTTTAACATCCAGAGAGCACAAAAGGAAGTAACTTCATATAGTAGGCCATAAAGGACTCAAAAACACGTTCTGTGTTTAACAGCAGGAATTCAGCTTTGCCTCAAGAGGTCTAGGGAGCTGCTTCAAGCGCTCTCCTTTCACATTATATCTGGAATGACCTAGTCCAAACAGGAAACAGCACAACATACTCAATGTTCGTTTTCTTTTCTCTTCTGCTATCAGTATCAACTGAGCACCACACAAAACTTTAAGATTGTCCCTGCCCACCTTGTCTATCCCCAAAAATTTGATCCTGAAGGGGCAAGAAGCAGTAGGGCAAGCCATGCTGGACAAAACAAAAGAAGCAGAGTGTAGCTAAGGCTGGGTCTGTATAAGAAGTGAAAAAGAAAGCCCAGAAATGAATCCAACTGGAATAGGTTCTCCTCAAAAAATCTCAGCCTAGGATCACTGCTGGTAGTTTTTACACTCTGAGCCAGAGTGCAGGAGCCAATTGTGTGACCTAGAGAAACACCCAACAAGCTGGTTTTCTGAAACCACAGCTATGACTTCCCTAATGAACTGGCTCTGTTGGCTGTCTGGCAAGTGAGGTGTGTGCCCAGGTGGCAGGTGACACAGTGCAGCTGGACAATGGGGAATGGGCAGTCTTTACCAATGTGGTCACTGCACCTCAGGTGATCTCAAAATAACTGATGGACAAAGAAGCGATGTTAACGAAGCAGCAACTGGGCATTTACCTTACGGCTACTTGTCTGGAGTTGAGGTAGGTATGTTTTACTGGGCTGATGTAGGTATGAAAATGCCACATGGCAGAACACGTGAATTTGAAACACAGATCTACAATAAAACCTGAAAGTTTCATGTTTTCCTGCGGTTATGAGCCTGCAAGCCATTCCACACAGGCAAATCTTTGTGTCCTTGATTAACCTCAGCCAATAACTCAAACAGGGCTGTATCTGATTAAGGTCCACATTTGCAAGCTTCAGAAAATGCTTTGTAGAAAAATGTGGTTGTTGGCCAACCCTGATTGCTGCACATAAGTTACATCTGATAGGAGCAAAATGTGAGAATTTAGACTGAAATTTCCTTACAGACCAGGGCAGCACTATTTTTCTTGTTGATTTTGTACTCACTGCCGCAGCATAATTACCCCTTTGTTGTCAATGTCAAAACAGTGTGGAGGAGAGGTTATTTTTCAAAAGACAGGATAAATCCCTTTGCCTCTAACTTCTGAAGGCTTTGGTTTACAAGTCACTGTGTTCACAGTGAAATGAAGTTGTGATCACAATTCTAGACCTGATCCAACACATACTGAAACCAAAGGGAGACTTTCTGTTGACTTAAATGGAAGCTTGGGTCATGCCCTGAGCAGACACTACTGCCCATATAACAAAATCAACCCCTCTTCAATTTTGGATGGCAGAAAACATGCATGGACCTAGAAACACTAAAGACCTCTGAGGTCAGAAATTTGTCTTCAACAAAAATCTAACACAGGAGAAATCAACAAGCACACCTGTCTGCACTATGCCTCTTTCTAGTGCTACCAACCCAGACAAAACTGCATCCACAGCAGGTATTTATCAAAACTGTAAAAAGATAAGATCTTGGAAAAAGACAAAATCTGGCCCAGAGTCTACAATGTAGAGTAATTATTCAACCTTAAAATAAAGTTTTCAAATAAAGTAAACATAAGCTTGAAGAAATGAGTGTAGTACAACTTAGAAGCTAGAAGACTTGCATCAGGCTTTGTAGCAGTTTTATGCTTGTCAAACATTAAAGTTAACCTAGGACTTGCAGAAGAAGGGAAGCATGAGCACCCCATGGCCAGTGTCAGACTCCATGCTGTATGTCAGCAGACCACCAGCAAACACCTCTATATTGCTTTTAACATTCTTCACATGGCTCCTATGCAAAAACAGTAATGAAAAAAGCTTACAATGAGGGATAGCTAAGCCTGAAAATAAAACACACAAAACAGTTCTACAAGTGTCAGGGGATTTGGAGAGAAAGGATCACAGAAGAGCACATGCTTTGGAAAGATTAAAACAATTACCGTGCGATGTTGGTATGAAATTGATTGTCAAGGAAAAATACAGCAGGGAAAAGGGATATTGATCTTTTAAGAGGAGAGACCATTAGTTTGGATGATACAGCATTTGTAGGCTGGTCATTACCTTGTCTCACACATCCCCAGGATGGATGCACTATTATTTGAAAAATTCATAGGTGGGAGAGTGGAGGTATGCGCAGACCTGCTACCCTCAGACTGGCAGGTATGTTTTGACATGTTGCCTGAAAGTGACTGACACTCAGTAGCCAGAAATGTCTCACTCAGGAAGGCCTCTCTAGGCCGATCAGTTCTTCCACCCAACCTGAGCTTGGCAGGCTGAGGAAGGAAAAAGAGGCTCTTCTTTAGTCAGCTTTTTTCTATGTTTGTTTTTCAGCAAATCAAGAAACAGACAATGACACAGGGATTTTTTTTTGGTATTAGTTTTGGGCTTAACAGATACATCCTGTATAAATGAAGAACAGGAAGGTCCTGCAGGGCTGTGCAATGGGAACAAATACACTGTGCCACAGGGAAAGGGTGCATCCTGACACCCTGGCACTGACTTAGGACCAAGCACTGACAAGGACCAAAAAGGCCCAGAGAACTTGTAACTCAAAATTGTTAGCAAATTATTGAGCTAGAAATTCCTCCCTTACCTCATTATGTTACTCACGTTTGAGTATAGCCTATTCATTATACCTCATGATACCCATTATACCACACATTTTTGGATTCGTTTCAAATTCCATTTGAGTAGCAAAAGAACTGGAAGGGAGAGAATATTTCTGAAGGTAAAAAGCTGACACTGTTGATCATAAATCTCTCGATACATATACACACAAATCTACACGGAGATATATATATACACAAATATATACACATATATCTACACGAATCCAAGCCACGTTGGTGACAGGTTTCCTAGCGCCAGCTGTTCCCAGCACGCCGGGGCCTCGACCCCGCCGGCCCCGACTCACGCAGGGGAGGAGCCGCCGGCACGGCGGGGCCCGAGGGAGACCCCCCTTCCCGGCTTGGCATCACCGCACACCCCCCGGGAGGCGCCTCCGGGCTCCGTGCCGACCCTCCCCGCCCCTCCCGGCCCGGCCCCGCCGCAGGTCTCGCCGCCACCTACTTCTTGCAGGGGATGAGCGCCTTCCTCTCCTCCAGGATGCGGAGGCGCTGGTTAGGGCCGTCGTAGGAGACGGCGGCCCGCGTGTTGCGGCCCGAGCCGTGCTCGTAGAACACGGTGCGCCCTTCCCACTGCCGCGGCGCCTGGCACGGCTCGGCCCCCGCCGCCGGCGCCTCTCCACCGCGCAGCAGGAGGAGGCCCAGCAGCAGGAGCAGCCGCAGCGGCGGCCCCGGCCCCGGGCGCAGCTGCCGGCCGGCCGCCGGCCGCGCCATGCTCCGCTCCGCGCCGCGCTGCCTCGGCGCACGGCCGCCCCGCACGGCGCGCAGGCGGGCGGGCAGGCTGTGCCGGGGGGCGGGGGCGGCCCGCCTCCAAACCCGCATCACCTCAGAGGCGAGAGGCACCCGCCGCCACAGCGCCCGGACGCCGGCGGGGCATGAGGCAGCGTGGCGACTGGCGACAGGGACCCTCGTCCTATCAGACCTTCTTCCCCGCAGCCGGGAGGGTCTAGGCGCCCAGGCCGTGCCCACTGCTCCGCGAGGGCTGCCCAGAGGGGCAGCTGCGAGCTCCAAGCCCTGGGCACTCTGCGTGAGCTTGGGGAGGGAGGGGATATGCGAACAGGAGTGACCTGCTGGGACAAACTGCTTTAATGTTGCCCTCGAGGGGGGCATTTCAGTACCTCCCCACGGACAGACAGTGTCACCAAGCATTCCTTCATCTCCCACAGCCCTCTTAGGTGTATCATCTGTTGTTTCCTGGATGTGCTTTCCTAAGGGAAGGGGGAGGCCCGTGCCCCACAGGTGCTCCGTCCCTGCAGCTCTGCTGCGTCTGCCGGGGGCAACACCGGTGGCACCACGGTACCCGGCCGGGGCAGGTACCTTAGAGCCACGCTGTGGCTCTCAGGTCACTGGGATAACCTGACATTGAGTTAATCTTCTTATCTCTGCGGGTCCCTCAAAGACTGGGGAGCGGCATTTCCCACAGGGAAGACCGGGCCCGGAGGTCTTTCCGTGCAAGGGGGAACAGATGTGGGCTGTGAGGGGTGAGGGAGCCCTTTGGCCCCACCACTCCTCTGCACCAGGGACGCGTGGCCGTGGAGCACCAAGGAAAGGAAAATAAAAAACCAGCTTGGGAAAAAGTCTGAAACCCCTTATTCCGCTCGTGTGCAGATGCCATTGGTGGGGGACAGCGGCGGGGGGAGCGCGGCGGCGGAGTAAGTGCCCGTACAGCAGCCCCACAGCGGCTCCGCGCTGCCCCGGCCCCGCCGCCGCTCGCGTCTCGGCCCGGCCGCCGCCGCTTCCCCTGTCCCGAGCAAAGCGGGCCACGAGCCATCACCCCGACTGTCCGCCCGTGCGCTTCACGCCTTTCCCCGCCCGTGCCGAGCTCAGGGAGGGAATTCTGCAAGCCCCTGGAGGCGTCGGGAACAGCCGCCGGAGCTCCCTCAAGCCCGCAAAAAGTTTCTTCTCCCTTGAGAAACCCTTCCAGCCCCGCGGGAAGAAGCCGCGGTTCATACCGTCGCCTTCCCTCTTCCCGCGCCGGAGCGCAGAGCCCCGCGGCAGAACCGTGTGGTTTGGGTTTCCTACCCCCCCCTCGCCCCCCCTTCCACCTGAAGGAATTTATGACACAGATGAAAACTGAAACGGAGCTGGAGCGGCGGCCGAGAGACGCAGTGATGTCGCCGGGGGATTAAACGGGGTGGAGGTGATGTCACCGTGCCTGCACAGCAAAACGCACACATACACGCACACCCCCCACCCCCCGGAGGAGCGGGGCTGCCAAGGGAGCGCGATCGGCCCCACGTCACTCGTGCCACTGGTATAAATGCGGTCCCGCGATGTCCATGGCTGTCGGCGCGGCGGCTCCCGCGACTTGACTGCAGCCGGGCTCCGGGAGGCAGCGCCGCTCCGCGCCCTTCGGCCGCCGGGACACGCGGGGCGGCGGCGGGCGGCGGCGGACAAGGAGGAGAAGGAGGAGGAAGAGGATGCTGCGCGCCTTGGTGGCGGTGTCCCTGTGGCTGCGGGTGAGCCCGCGGGCGCAGGGCGCGCCGTGCGAGGCGGTGCGCATCCCCATGTGCCGCTCCATGCCCTGGAATATCACCCGCATGCCCAACCACCTCCACCACAGCACCCAGGAAAACGCCGTCCTCGCTATCGAACAGTACGAGGAGCTGGTGGCCACCGGCTGCAGCCCGGTCCTGTCCTTCTTCCTCTGCGCCATGTACGCCCCCATCTGCACCCTGGAGTTCCTCTACGACCCCATCAAGCCGTGCCGCTCCGTCTGCCAGCGCGCCCGCGACGGCTGCGAGCCCATCATGCGCCGCTACAACCACAGCTGGCCCGAGAGCCTGGCTTGCGACGACCTCCCCGTCTACGACCGCGGCGTCTGCATCTCCCCAGAGGCCATCGTCACCGACGTGCCGGAGGGTGAGAACGCTGGGGGCAGCGAGAGGTGGGAGGGAGGACTCCCTCCAGCCCCGCGAGACGCCCCAGGCTGGGATGGGGGGGCTGCGGGACCCCCACGCTCCAGTCCTGGAGCCTCTACCGACAGTTTTCACTCCCTGACGCACCTCTGTTTGCAGATGTGAAGTGGACGGACTTCACACAGGGCTTTATGGTGCCGGACAGACCCCTGGAGCCTGACTGCAGGAGCCGTGGCCAGGGTGAGCCTAGGACGATCCCCCGCCTCCACCTCCCTGGAGACAGGGTCCCTCTGACACCCCTCAACCTTTCTCTCTTCTCTTCCTTTGAAGAGCGGTGCAGGTGCAAAAAGACAAAGCCTACGCTGTCAACCTACTTGGCCAAGAACTACAGCTACAGTAAGTGCATGGGGAAATGCTTTGCTTTGCCTGCCCCACATCCTCCTTGTGTCCCTGCAAGTTAGGCAGCTCTGTGTGGGTGCTGAACCCACACCAGGCCCCATCCAGCAAGCGTGGCGTGAGAAAACTGCTCCAACACAGCCTTTCCAAGTGGGTTATTGCCAGGGAATACCTAGCTGTCCTCTTCCAAAATCCAGCTGTAGCACACACCATGTGCAGGCAGTAGTAGTAATTGCACAGATGATGGTGTATTTCTGACAGATGCAGTAAAACCTCAGTAATGTGCACCTTTCTGCTCTGCAGAAGGGATGGTTGCTGCTGCAAAGGTCACTCTAGTAAAAGCAGCTATGCCTGATGTGAGTGTGATGACTTGGCCAGCTCCTGTTTTCATCCAGCAGGTAGAATAAACAGGGGTTTGCTACCCAAATAAAACTTGTAAATGTGAACAAGCTGCAGCAAAGTAAAAAGTTTTTAGAAATTTGTATATGCTTTCACTTACTAGCCTGAGTTCTGGCTGGTGCAGAATTGTCAGAGATTAACTGAATTCAGTGACAATTTGCACCATCCAGCCGTGGAGATAGCTGATAGTTTTATTATATGTTGGGTGACATATTGGCAACAAAAATAAGTATTCACTCCTCTTTCCCCTTGGCTTCCCCCTGCCTTGGTTTTCTGATGGTGTGAGTCAGGAAGAACTCTAATTAAGATTAGATAAATGCCAGATTAAACCTAGTGTCAATACAAAGCCCCTATTAATTATGAATTTTATATGCAGTATTGCTTTATTTTGCACTTTGTGGATATTTTCTCAATGGCAGGTTTTTTCCCAGTCATTTATCTAGTTCTTCTGCAGTAGGGTTATAATATAATTCTGTTCCTATTTGTTTGATATCCGACAAAAGTAAGTTTGTAGCTATTTGCTTCTTTGTTAGCATGTTTAGTGGGAATAATCAAGCTGAACCTCTAGCTTAGGTAATTGTACAATTTTTTGTTCACTATAGCATTTTGGTGCATTTACATGACTTACTCTTTTTATATAATTCTTTGATCTGTATCAGTACAGCACAGAGATATGTTTAGGTGGAACAGTGAGCTTCCACAGTTGCCTGAAACATATGAAAAGTAGTGATATCAAATGACTGTTCTGAAATGAAAGACAGGTGTTAGCCATGTAAATTCTGATTCCAGTGATTTCAGTGGGAGCGTTCCTTGAGTAGAACCTGTATGTGGGGGTCCAAAATTTAATTCCATTGAATTTGTGAAATCAAGATTTTGTTTTTGAGATGTAAGTTTTTATTCAGCACCCTGTGAGATAAATAGACCTATTTATATGGAAAATGAATTGAGGGACAAGATTTAATGAGTTGAAAATCAATCATTTTTTTCCCGAAAACCTTTAAAATAAGACATGCGGCCAAATTGTACTTTCAATTGTACCAATCAGATTTGAAAATGGATTATGAGTCTCCAAAACTGAAATTCCTCACATGTTTTGTGTCATACATGTCCTGATAAAGGTAGCACATAAACCCCAGACTGCATTAACAGTGCTGGTCTCCTGTTTTCTATGTGTGGAGTTTATTCCAAATGCTATGAGGCTTTTGACCCAGTGGCTGGCAGGGGCAGGGTGATCACCCTGTGGTCTATACACTTCTCATTCTTCTTTCACTTAGGAATTTTTGGACAGTAGAACCAAAATCATACTTAAATTTATTAGATCTGGTATTTCTCACAAGAGGGAAGGAATGAAATGCTGGAGTGGTAGGTGATGCCAGAGTTTGTAGGTACAAAGTTAGCCCAGAGATCATTTCAGAGCAATCTACAGTGCTTCACCTTCTTGCATCTGTGCAGACATGCAGTTTTCCTCAATGAAAGGTAAAAATACAAGTGATTGTGTATTCAGACATAGTGTATTCAGACATTCTGTACCAATAGTGAGATCCTTATATAAATGAGACACTTTTTCAGTGTCTCATTTATATAAGGATCTCACTATTGGTACAGAATCCAAAGGCAAAAGATGAAAAAAGTTACAACTCACGTAAATCATGGAAATCCTAAGCCTCTTAGTTTTTTGACAATTGTTTCTAGCCTTCCCTTGTTTCTTATATGTAAGAAAAGACTATATTTCCTGGTTACAATCTACAGAAAGTGATTTTATTATTGAAAAGACTGAATTCATGACAACTGTCTGTGAGGTAAATTATTCATTACTTAATCGGAAATAGCAAGATGTGGCTGGAGAATGGGTTAGATTTATGCAAAGGGTTCTTCAAGTCTGGGTTGAAGGAGCTGTTTGTGTGTGTGATTCCAGGCGAGATTGGTTGGCCTGATCTGGCAAAGATTTAAGCACATGTTTAATTTTACAGTTGTCAACAGTCCTACTGAAAACCAAATTGAGATCAGGTCTCTGTTATTCTAAGCCACTGTTCATGCCCACACAGGCAGAAGTAGTTCTAGTTTCACAACCAAAACAACAGCTTCCAATTCAATATATTTTATTTAATTTTGAGATGCATTTAAATTTCCAAGACTGTTTATTGTTCTCACTCCTCCGTTTTTCTACTTGCAGTCATTCACGCTAAAGTAAAAAGTGTAGAAAGAGGGAACTGCAATGAGATAACCACTGTGGTTGAAGTCAAAGACATACTCAAGTCCTCAACGCCAATTCCTCTGTCACAAGTGCCTCTTCTTACAAATTCCTCCTGCCAGTGCCCGCCTCTTCAACCAAAGCAGGATGTTCTCATCATGTGCTATGAGTGGCGCTCAAGGTGAGCCGTGATGTGTTGCAGAAAAGTGAGAGCTGTCTGTGATAGATAGGGAGGAGGACCAGTAAATCTCTTTTCCTCATCATAGGCTTGTTTTAGGATAATCATACATACATGTACATGTTTCCATTACCTTCACAGCTGACTTTCATCAGCCTCAACTCTGTGCCATGATGTGTTTACAAAATCTGACTCACACAAAGAGCATAAAATCTGGTGGCAGTAGGTGCTGACATCATATTGGTAAAACGTCATGCAGCAGTTCAGTCACTCCTCCAGCTTGGGAGTGTTTTTCCAGGACCACTTTCCATAGGGATGAGTTACTTTGTGTGCAATAAGCCCAATGGTGGCTGTAGATGATGCTCTGTGTTGGCAGGACCACATGGAAGGCATCGTTGTGCCTCACCAAGGGAGTGGGCAGAAGATGATATACATCTTCTGTCATCAGAGCTGCTGGAGTCAGAGCCAGGCCTTCTCCACTGGCCAGTCCATACTTTGGACCAGTGCCATCAATGAGATGTTTCTGATCCCGCAGCCGTACTGGGACCAGCCAAAGCTGCAGCCATCGGAGCTCCAGCTCCCGGATGGCAGAAAAGTAAATACTCCTAGAGCAGCTTGCCAGTCCTGCTGTATGATTAAAATTAAAAACAAAACAAAACAAACTTTACCAGACCTTTCATCTGGCAGTCAGCCTAGCCCCAGGCATGGAAGGAAATCCAGCATGCTGGCTTGGAGGGGAAGGCGTGATGAATCACAGCTCCCTTTTCTCCCTGGTTCCTTGAGGCAGAAGGGGACATCCCATCCACATTAGCACCCCAAGCGCACCAGTAGATGCCAGCAGAGCAGGTTGTGGTGTTTTAGGTTCTGTGTAGGCCTGTGTGTTGTAGTTTGGAGGCAAGGCTGTCTGTAAAATGTGCACGCTGGTTTTGCATACTGTGATGTTGCTGTTAATTGGCCATGCACACTTTTAAGGACCACAGAACATCCACATGTAGGACGTGGTGGGCCATGCCCATATTTTTAATGAGCTTTATGTTGATATTTTGGGAGCATTTTATAGGTGTTTCTAAAATTTGCATCTGATACCTTACTGCTTTGTCTTGTTTTTGGTGAGCTAGCAGACACAGTATTATATTACTACCCAGCTCTTTGCCCCTCTAGATCTGAAAGTGTTTCACAAATATTAATGTAGAGCCCTCTCTTTGTGTTAGTCATTTTAGGGGTACGATCTGTGACTTATGTAGAAGGACTATGACCAGAACGGCGATGGCGGAGCTCTGGGTTGCAGAGGATCCTCTGGAGGCTGTTAGGAAAGGGAGATTTCATAAGTCAAAGATCACAATCAGCATCTCCATTATTGTGGAAAAAATACGTGATTCACTAAATGTCTTGTGATGGTTTTTAAAGGTCATTGAGGTTTTTAATTTCATATAGTGTACTAAAGTGGATTTGAAAAGAAACATAAACTATTATATGTGCTTCCTGTTGAACTCAGTGGCAGGAAAACAGAAGGTTTTGAGTTACAGCAGTTTTTTAAAATGACAGAGGCAGAATGGGTGGAAGCTGTGCCTTCTCTGCAGTCGATGGCAAAATACCTATTGCCTGTTTTTCAGGTTAGACCCTCACTGGATAATTTGACCTGAACAAAGCTGTGCCAGATGTGCCCCATGTTGTGGTTTCATCCATGGCAGTATGGCCTTGGCATCAGTCCTGTATGTTAGTCGTATAATTTGTCTTTGGAAAGAAATGTAAAACATATTGGTCCTGATTCCAAGGTTTGCACTCACATTAGACCTTTTATGTTTGGTGAAACTGGATGCACAGAGGCTAATGACTACAAGAGGCAGCATTTTGTACTGTGTTTGAGCTGCTAAGAGCAGTGATGCTATTCGTAGAAACTGGGGGTCAGGTCCTGCTACACTATTTAACCTTCACCAGCCAGAACAGTGCTGTGTGATGTTGTGTGCATTTATAACAATGTCTTGATGTTTCCAGATAGCACTGGTGTCTAAATACAACCCCCCAGAATTTTAGTGGAATTTATTTTAGGGCATGTTAAGGCCTGGTATCTCAACCAACCAACCGACCACAAAAAACCCCAAAAAGTTGTCAGTGGGCTGGAATGTGGAAGTTGTGACATCAGACTGCTTTAGAATAAGCTGCTGTTTAAGGCATATATATTTAATAGTCACATATTTGTTTTGTTCATTTCATAACAACTAGACTCAATGTTTTCATGCAGGAGCTAGCTGGATTTCACTGGTAGGCAAGTGTGGCAAGTATCACTAACCATGCATCTTCCAAACTCACCTTAAAGGACTCATTAAGGAGTTAGATGTAGGAAACACATACTGCCATCCTCATGTATTTATAGGTAGAAAGGGATACAATTGTAAGTGATCATATAATTATATTACTGTTTTTCAGCTAAGCTGTACTAGCTGATGCATGTGAAACAGCTTCTTTTTTAAAGTCGAAGTAAAATGCGTCAGTTTAATCTACTCTTCACACAAACACACAGAGAAACATGGTATCCATCATCCCATCCATAAAACCTGTCAGTACCAGTACCTGTGCATGTATTTCAACCCCAATCTGTGTCAAATCATTTGGAATGGCATCTCCGGAATTGAAATCAGAAATATCTATAATTTGTGTGTATTTCTTAATTTCAGGTTGATGCTTCTTGATGGGTGTCTAGTTGAAAAATGGAAGGACCAACTAAACAGAAGATTTAAGGTAAATACAACCAAAGAAAAGAATGCTGAGGTTCTCGATAAAAAGTGAAACACCTTTGTTTCACTTCAGTATTGATTAACTTTGATGACTTTCAGATATCTGTAACTCCACTGGGTGTCATTATTTTCACTTGAACATTTTCAGCCCTCATAGCTACCCAAGTATAAATGAAAATTTGAATACCTTAATCTTGTGGTTTAGGCTCTCTAAAATTTTATTTCTCTTTAATTTTACCCTGTGGGATGATCTTTGTGTGAACTCTAGTTTCTTACAGTAATGTCTGTAGGAATTTCTTTCATTTCCCTGCTACCACAAGGTGCAATGATATGAAAGTGAAGGTGATAGGCAGATGAGTACATAGCCCACATTAGATAAGAACGGAAGTTAAAATCCTCTGCACTGGATTAATTTTTCTTGCCGCATTACAGGCTGGAGACACACACTTCTCACCAGGTACTCCCTACTAAGACCCACCCAAAGGATTGGGCATTGTCTCTCTGGATTCAGGAAACACTGGAAGGAAAAGTCTTTAGTATAGAGATGTGGGTGGCAGGCACAGCAGATGCCCCTACTTTTTGGGGCTTCAGGATAGCACTTGATATCACTCTCTACTTGTAAACTCCTCTTTTTAATGGAAAGGAAGGATGGATTGAGAGGTCTAATTCGTCCTCCCAGTTTTAGACATGAAAGAAAGTTATTTTTGGATTCAGAAGGGTTTTCAGAGCATTAAGGACATACATGTACGTTTAAGGACATACATGTGTGTTTTAATTATAATTGGCAACTGATAGAGAGGAGGAAAAGAGATGTAGGAATCCATAAGCAGAAGCTTTTAGATTACAGACCAACTTCTTGCAAGGAATTTGCTTTCAATGCTTTTCTCATACCCTCTTCACTTACTCATCTGAAATCTATGTGTGGAAAAGAAAACATGCTTTAAATCTTTAAAAAATAAATACATGGCAATTGCAGAGGATGCCATGTGGGATTTAGAAGAATATTGACATATGACTTGGATTCCTGAAATCCTTTAGCTGTCGACTTAATGGCCTGTTACTGGCACACAGTGTGTTTTAGTCACCTCCTCATACTGTTTTGTCATTTCTAATTGTGTCTTGAATCATTTGAGCATTAGTTTTCGGATTGTCAAATAGATGCAAGACTGCCAAAAAAAATGCCCTTCAAAGCACATGTAATTTCCTCTCATATTAATAGTTTCAGAAACTAAATCCTCATTTAAACATGTTTGAGTGGGACACAACTAAATGTCTGCTGATAGTTTTGGTTTTATAAAAATGCATAAAATAACTCTGACCACACAAAGCCAGTATGGAGCTAGGTATCACAGTGGCTTCATTTTAATGCCCATCATTCATCTCTGAAGACTTGCATCCAAATTTTGTCTTGAGTTACCACTTACAATGGATGCTTTGAGCTGTCTGTCAACCACAGAAGACAGTTGTTAACATAACCACAACATTGCTGGTCTTTTCTCTAGCCAGGACAAGAGTCTGAGCTGCAGCAAAGTCAGTGCAGAGATATTGAATAGGCAAGCGGGACAACATTTCTCTTGCTCTGATCACTGGGTAAATCTTCTGCCTTTAGCAATTTCAGAAGGGAAAGATAATAGAGGGGAGAGGTGAAATCCTTTCTGGGTTCTACTGCCTACCTTGTTTACCTTTAATGTAGGTTTTTCTGCTCCTAGAGGTGAAAGTCTGCAGTCTCTGTTGCTGTTTTATGGAACCCTCCATGTTTTGGAGAGCTGACCAGTTAAACTTACTGTAAAGACCTATTTTGTAACTACTGCATTATTGGATATGAAAATCTGACAGCTGTTATCTTTGGTAGGCTTGTTGCTTTTCAAAATTTCTTGGGGATGCTGCTGAATAAAGCTGCAGGTGCATTATTCAAACCATGCCATTGCAACTCTCAACACTGTGGTTTCACTGTGATCATTGCTATTGTCTGTCCGTAGCATAAGCTTGTTCCTGCCCAGTTCTTTCCACCCCAAGGAAAAGCAGAAGCAGAAAGTAAATACTAGCTCCCCTTGTGGCTGTGTGCTTAAATATATATTGTGAGAGGATGGTTTGATTCCTGCAGACTTTTCTGAGGAGAAGTCAAGTAGCATGTCCAGCAAGGCAGCAAGAAGGGCCTTGCAAAGGAGCTCCAATGTACTGGTCCTGACTTTTTGATGGCATGATGCCAGCTCCCGTCTACTTCTGAAAAGGCACTCACATGCACCATGCGCATGAGATGGGCAACTGTCATTTCCATCAACTGGGGTCGTGGAAATTCCCTCTAACCTAGAACACACTCCCTGCAAATAGCCATTACATGCTGACATCAATGGCCTTGCAATATAGAGCATGAGGCTGTTAAAGGTAGCACTAGCACCAGTGGTTCAGGATTGCTTTGATTAGGATGTAATTATTTATGATTATGTCCTTCCCTAACTCATCCTCTTTGTCTTTTCCATTTCTACAGCGGTGGGAACAGAGACTGCAAGAACAAAAGCGGCGAACTGCGCGCAGTAAGAACCAGAATTCGGGACGCAGTGGTCAGAGTGGAGCCCTGAAACCACAAACCAAGAACACCAATCCGCTGATAAATGGCCCCAAAAAGGCCATTAAAACAAGAAATGGCCACAAAGAAATCAACCCCAAAAAAGTATGAGTGTGAAATTCCTGAAAGAAAGGACTTCCTCTGCATGACAAGGGTCACAATCTGGCTTGGTCAGCATGTTTTATTAGTCTGGAACTCATTGACTTAAAGAATCATGTCACTTTCTACATAGACCTCTTTGCTGCACTTTACTGTTACAAGGTTTGCTTATCCTTTCAAGTCACTGCAAGCCGTAGAGCATAGGTTTGCACTAATAAGAGGTAGGCATATTCCAGCTGACTGAGCTTTATGTTTGGGCTCTGATTTCCCATCTAGACAGAACTAGCCTTGGCTGCCAGAGGTTTTGACTCCTTGTACCAGTGGCCTGGTCTGCTTCCCTGCCAGATGTTGGAGAGCTGCATGGAGTTTCTCTCTCTCCTCAGCTGGTGCAGTAGTTGGTGAGTTAGTCTGTGAGTTAGCTGAGAGCTCACTAGACCAGGCAGCTGAGGAGCAGCAGAAGGATGGTAACCTCTGGCAGATACCTCAGGCAGCAATGACTGCAGCTGCTGGAGCTGAACATATCTGCTATTTGGAATCACAGCCCTTGTTCAGAGTGCTCAAAAGCATAGTTTTCCATTAAGCATCTGGGTATGCATTATGTGATTATTTTTATGAGTGTGCTGAAAATATGCTTACAGTGATAGTATTTGATCTTGTGGGTTTGTGTAGTAAAAAATGCATTCAAAGCAGACATTTAATTTTTTAAATTGTACTTCAGGCTGGCTTCTGTTGTTCTAATTTCAAATATATTTAAACATCTAATTGAAAAATCTGTATTTTTTTGAAAGGACCAATTAAAGTGAACAGATCTGTAGAATTCTTAAAAGTAACACATTTGCTGTAATATAGCTTTGCTATGAAAACTGGAATAGAAGCTTTATTCTAAAGATAACTGACAGCTACTGTACAGTATTAAGGAGAAGATAGGGCTTCAAGTTGCTCAGTAATCATTTGGATAACTTTTTATCATTTGATACCATGTTTCTAACCTTTCTCTGAGATCAAATAAATAAATAAATAAATAAATCAGCTTTGTCACTATTAATGAGCTTCTCAAAGCAACTGGCTATCTGCAGTTTTCTTTACAGAAAGTTCCATTTCTGCTGAAAAGGGTGACAGAAAAGGAGATTATTTTATTTATGTGTTAAGTTTACTGACTTAACATTTTCTGTATGAGGTATTAAAACAGCAAAGGTGGTACAAATCTAATCAATATAACTCCAAGGTGGCATTTATGCTAGTCCTTCTAAGGTGTACTTCAGTGAGGCAGCATAGATAATACATTCTGATTTTAATTTCATCTAACACAAAAGAAGATCACCAACATTAAGATCAGAAGAGCTCATGATAGATGCCTGAAAGACCTTCCAGATTTCCTGCAGGAAGACTAAGAACTTGTCAATTCTGGTAAAATGAGGATTTTTGTAATAGAGCAGTTCTACATCAGAAAAAAAAAGGAGTTATGTGTAGATTATCATAAGGAAAAACAATTGGTCATATCAGTATGTTGATCTTTGCCATGACAAAAATTCCAATGAAATTTGCATGTGTGAAATTCACAGCAAAATATGCTGGAGTGATTCTGGTAGCAGCAATTACATACTTGGTAATTTGCTAATGCGACTTACCGAGTTACAATGTTTAAGATCAACAGGTGTTACAATAAAATGGAATTATAGCATATACAATAATTCAGGGGAAAACCAACCTAAATGGTCATTGTTGAGCTTTGAGTGTAGCACTACTGGTAATTCTGGGCAGGTGCAGTACTTTGTTGACATGGAACACCTGCAAAATTAGATCTAAATTTCATTTCAGGTGCCAGGAATGCTGAGCATATATAGGATATATTGGCTTTAGTAGGAATTATGTGTTTGACATGTCTAAAAAAACAGACTACAAACTTTGATGCTTAAATACAGGCTATAGGTCGAGCCTTAATCATGTTCAGTGAAATGGAAAAACTGAAATGGAAATCAAAGGAGACAGAATTTTACTTGCAGGTGTGTAATTCAGGTTTGAAAATGCTGACTTAAGTAAGCATGATCTAAAAGACTGGAAAACTTCTAAAATAGTTTTATGTCCTGTGGAGCAGGAGTTCTAAAGTTTTGATTACCTACTGATCCCAATTAAAGTACCCCAATAAATGTATATGTGGTTAGCGACAGTCACATCAATGTGGTGCTGAAATAACAAATACTGAAGTCATGATATATCACTTACAGAAATTTTATTGTGAACATAGTCAAATGTGGTGTTTGTTAAATGAAATTTTTGGAACAGCTACCTAGATTCCACAGCAACATCACAGATTATTTTACAACTGTTAGAATCAAACTTTTTTTTTTTTCGTTTTGTCAGAGGAAAAAATGTACAATTTTTTTTTTCCAAAGAATTGTCACCATTCCTTCTCCAAGTTGCTCTCATTAGATTGACCATTCCAATACACTAGAATATACATGGATGCACCAAGCCAGGTGTTTCCAAAGTCCTTAATATTTTTATGTATACTTCATGCTGACTAACTTTCAATCTGATGTGATAAAAATATGGAAGAAGGAAAAGCAATACAACAAAAAGCAGGGGATATCATAATAAAAGAACAGATGTAGAAGGGATAAATTAATAAGGTAGTGTGTTTTTCCAAACCCATTTTTTCCTATATTTTAAGAAGCTATGAGTCAACCCAATTTAGCACTAACGCAAGTCATTCAATTTCAAAAATCCCCTAAGATTATTAACTCCCTGTGAAGTTATCAACTGCTAGCTGAATCCAGACCCAGAACATCTGCACCCTCCAGCTTCCCTTCCCTTCCCTTCCCTTCCCTTCCCTTCCCTTCCCTTCCCTTCCCTTCCCTTCCCTTCCCTTCCCTTCCCTTCCCTTCCCTTCCCTTCCCTTCCCTTCCCTTCCCTTCCCTTCCCAAACCTTCCCTTCCCAAACCTTCCCTTCCCAAACCTTCCCTTCCCTTCCCAAACCTTCCCTTCCCTTCCCAAACCTTCCCTTCCCAAACCTTCCCTTCCCTTCCCAAACCTTCCCTTCCCAAACCTTCCCTTCCCAAACCTTCCCTTGGCATGAAATAGGTGTAGGAGCAGTGAGGGCTGTTTGAACAGGCAAATTCCTCCCCAGAGGGTGCAGTCCCCACCTCTGCTCCCCCTGGCATGTGGCTAAAGGTCAGACTCAACTCTTGTGCACATCCATGGCCAGGTGTAGCCATTGCCGTGCTGGTGCGCTCCAGCACTGGAGTAATGAAACCTCCATTCAGCAAAGGGAAGGCAAATAGTTTGCTGATGGATAAATACAATTACTGTAACTACTTAAAGATGAAAAAAATTAAGAGACCAAATTCTTGAAGTGTTAAATGGGTTTTTTCTCAGTGTTGCAGTTAAGCCTTCTTACCAAGGGACTTGGCATTTTTTTAATATAAAGTAAAAATTGCCTGGAACACCAAACATATGCTTCTAGTGAATTTCTTACTACCTCCCACACACATGTGCCCAGTTTAGTTAGAAGTGCCATTCAGTATTTTTACTGAATGTTCTAACCTCAGTTCCAAAAGAATGAAACCTGAAAAAATATTTACTCTAATTGTGAATGATTGGCACCATTTTAGAAGCTCAATGTAAACGCAAATCAGGACTCTTTTATGAAACACATTTTTTAAAAACCCATAAACCTCCCTCCAACAGGACCTGACTGACCCGGTCACTTCAATTCAGTGTTGCAACTTTCGTCCAGTCAGTGCATATGACTGAGAAATACTTCCTAAGCAAATAAAAAGAAGATTTTCCTGTCCAAAATACTCAAACAGCTCTTAAATTCTTTTATCCAGAATTGTAACCTAGATTCCAAATGAATGAAACCTGAAAAAATATTTACTCCAATTATGCACAACCGACACATGCTTTTTGGTTGTGCTTAGCAGTTGAATGTAAATGCACATCTGAAAACATTTCCTCAACCACATTTTTATGGTAAGCTACATCAGTGGCAATTAATTTTGTAAATAAATATAATCAATCAATTTGGGTCAACAAACATTCAAAATTATGTTTTCATTTATAAATACCCCCGCTCCCCAATAACTTGCAAGTAATTAATTTCTATAGAAATGCATTACTTCTGATTAGAGCTAGCCAAGGCTTTCTGGAAAAATTGCAGCGAATTTCAACTGCTAACACTATATTTCATGTAACATCTCTGAAATTAAACAACAGCCTTATTGGAATGTAAAACAGCATTTCAAAGTTGCTTTTGGATATGCAGTCGATTTGAAGGCTTCCGGGTAATCTATTAATATTAGATTGGTTCCTGCTGCTTCCAAAAGGCTGGTGGATAAACCACTATGGAAATAAGCATAAAGCAACAGAGGGCAACACTCCTTTTCTCTGGATGGGGATATTGAGATCAAGTCCCAAAATACCTTTGGGAGTCTACATCCATATAGAAGGTTAATGTTGTATCAGAGTAACCAAGAAATGCCCCAAACAGAACACCCTAAGTATTTTGATTCCTCGTGGTTACAGTGTGATGAAAACTTTATAATTTGTACATACTCTAAAAACTTCAGTATGTATTCTCTGAGGAAGGTAACCAGAGAGCTGATCATTTGCTCACAAAGAGCTGTGGATAAACTGAACAGATACTTGCAATGTCTGACTTGCCAGCGTAGTTCATTCAGCAGTCATAGCAAAGGGAAAAAAGTGGTACAGAGCCACAGGCTGATTGACTCCGTCTTCTTGGCAGGGAAAAAAAGCTTTTTCTCCACTTGTTTAATTTTTTTTCATGTAGTAATTCAGTACAAAATCTCAGTACAATCAGACATACTTATTCTTCTAAAACAGTATTTTGAGACTTATAACCCTCTTGTTTATCATTCTAAACTGAAACAGATCTTTAATATAGTCTTTAGTGTAAGGTTATGATTTCATTAAAGTTCCTAAACAAGGAAATATGTGGTTTGTGGTGCAAATAAACATGCCCTGTGGTTCCATTTCTCTCCTGCTGGGACAAAAATCAGAAGAATAATTATGTTATCTTTTGTTAGTCTTGGAAGAATTATAATCAAATCTTTGCACCACCTAATTTTTTGATGAATGACAAGATGTTTTCTAAATAAACAGTTATAAAGGCCACATTCTCTTTTGAACTGGCATTTAGATATGAGCTAAATGGACACAGTCAGACTTTCTGTAAGTTTTATATGCAGCAGTTTTGTGTAAATTTAATTGCAGGAAGATTTTAATCTGTGAGACTTCATGGAATTTATGTTGGAACAGAGTCCTCCTGACTCTATATATCAAATAATTGCTGATACCACCAGAAATGTTCAAATTCTTAAAAATTTCATCCGTATCTATATCACAGTAATATACTTTTCAAAGTAGAGAGGATGGCAGTTTAAATAATGTATGCAATACCTGCAGAGTGAGTTAAATTTTTAAAGAGACAAAGCAGTCTCTTAAAATACTGACAGTATTTTGATTGCCATTCTTTTGAATGCATATTTTGATAACTGCACAAAATCTACAATCTTCTGTTCTCGAAGATATAAAAGCTTTGCAAATCTGAATCTCTTAATCATCTGAAGGAAACGCTTACGTTTGATATTTTAAGATGCATCTGTTAAATTTCTCCTTTCCAGATCTGCTAGAAGACTTTAAGATCAAGAACGTATTTAGGAGAAGAAGATGAGCATTAATAAATGAAATGTTCCCACATTATAGTTTGGGTTTGGATACTTGGGCAACATGAAAAAACTGTCGCAGATCTATGCATAATATTTCAATGGAATCTACTGGATCACTTTAATCAAGCACAAAACAGGGATTGTAATTGACACACATGAATATGGAACCCCAAATAGACAAAATCCTTCAACATCCAATAGTTAAACCAAACTGACAAAAATGTTACATTGTTAAAGAGTGTAACATCTTTACTGGATGCAATATAGAGGATAATGGTTAAGCAAGGGCAATAACTTGGTATACAAAATATCACCATACTTAAACAGGCAGAGGCAGAGCTATGGTACCCCCACAGCAAACTGAAATTTCTCACACCAGAGTAATAAGTGATTCACAGTATTCACCACACCTGTATGATATTTATCAAACTCTTTGATTGTGAACTTCCACCAGACATGTTGGGGACTCTTAATAAGATATAAAAGCACTTTGCTGTTCTACACATTTCTGCTCCTCTCAAGAAATAAACCCACATAAACTTTCAGCTTTGTATTTGTCCCACTGTTTGAGAAGCCATTAACTCAAGCAAAGATCTGAGGAAATGAGCTGAATTGATGTATGCGAAATTGCACTACTCAAGCAATCTGCTCTTTTGTGAGGCTGCTTCTTGTTTTAAAGTACAGCATGCCAGGACCCAAAAGACCCAGAGTGCTTAAATAATGCCAGGAAGAACAGTTTTAATGAGTTTTTGAGGTAAAAAAGAAGCCAAAGATCATACAGCAATCCTGAAGTATGTTTCTCAGAACTCACCTCTGTGAGGCAACATATAAATTCTGCATTAATTACAAGCTCCTACAGGCTAGCGAGCCTCAAGCTGAGTTTGTGGCAGTAAAGCAGCTGTAGGTGAAAATGGGCCACCAGGAGAATGCTCAGTCCAACTTTTGCTGGAGGAATGTCTATAATAACAAATGCCCCATCACAACAGAAATATTTGTCAGGAAGGTCTTTATAGCAGCTAGTTGTAGTAAATATAATAGGAACAATAAAGAAAGTATGAGGAGTTAATTCTAGACTTCACACTTAAAATCAACAATGCAAGTAAGTTGCTTTAAGTGAATGCCATTCTTTAGAATCTCCACCTTCAACAGACTTAGACAACAAATGTGAGAATACATCAGCTACAGAATAATATTTGTGTTCTTCATGAAGGACAGCCAAATTAGACTGGACAGGATATGAACTCATTAGTTTGGCAAGGAGGTATGTGTCAAGAATAGCTGTTATGTAAGAGCTGGCTTTATATTTTAGTTCCTCTGATATATTTGAATTAAGTAAATGGACTGGAAAAGACCTTTTAGTTTATTATCCTACCTGTGACAGTAATCCTTAGAAGATATTTAGGAAAAGGATGAATAAACAGTTGCAAATGTTCTTCAGGGTCCTGAGGGAATCAGTTGACCTTAACAGCTCAGAGGAGTCTCACCAGGGATGCACACATACACAGTTGGCCAGTGGGTCCAGGAGCCCCA
Source organism: Calcarius lapponicus (assembly GCA_039654755.1). NCBI lineage: Eukaryota > Metazoa > Chordata > Aves > Passeriformes > Fringillidae > Calcarius > Calcarius lapponicus. The sequence continues at coordinate 69,703,372 of CM077464.1, forward strand.
TTTGGCTCACATTTGGAGCTGCAGAACTGGATCCACATCACCATTGGACGTGCCATTAATGGTGTTTTAACCACCTTCCTTGATCCTTGCCCTTGCTCTTTTTAAGATAGCTATACACAGAACACTTTAGAATCCTGGAACTATTGGAAATGCATAAATCTGATAAAACGATAAAAGAAAAAACATCTACTAAGCCTACATAAAGAAACCATTACTAGTGTCAAACTCCTAGCAGGCATTACTTGTTACCTTGCTATGTTTTACAATATGGAAGAGCTGATAATTAAACCTTCCCAACTAAAATTGGATGGGCTCTGAAGAAAAATAAGTGTGTTTATGTAGTCTTAAATATAGTGGTTGGGTAGACAAATCCATCTAATTACATGAATATCAATTTTCAGAGACTGTCTCTTAATTGTTTAGTCTGCATCCAGCTCTCCAAATACAAACTGAATGCTTATCTCTGCATGTTCTATATCAGATGAACCGTGAACAGCATTAGCCAAAACATCGTGTGCAAACTGAGCCCTAATTGATTCAGGAGAGGTCTTCTTTGCCTCTTCTGGATCGGGTGGACCCATTAGTTTCTTCCATTCTTCCACAGCATTTTCCTTTGATAAGACCATTATCACTGATGGACCCCTGTAAAATCAATATAAAGTAACCTCTTAAACTGTTCTGAGATTTCTGAGATGCAGACTTAGCTTTAATGTCAGAGGTACCATGAAGGGTTATAATAAGCATTGAACTATCTTAATTTTTTTAAACTGCTTAAATATTAAAATTTGTTTCTGCATGTTTTGTTTAAGGAAACATCCCATAGTTGAAAGCCAAAGAGATTGTGATGATCTGATATTTGGATTTGGACTTCTTGTCCAAGAGGCATTCTCACCCAGTAATTTCTGAAGCAAGACAATACGTACTGTTTTTATCAGCTATACTAACAATATTATGAGGAAAATATTTGTCCTGCATGAGGAGAAAAAGGATCCCATTGGAAAGCAATTCCCTTTCAGGGAAAATAAAATCCAAAATAAAATTATCCATAAGTTTGAAAAGAATTTTGAATCTCCCTTTTAAAGGAAGAATATTATTTGCTAGAAGTCACTAAACTTGTCAGAAAGAGTGACAGGTTGTAAAATCCTTGCACCAGTTACGGTGTAGCATGTTTTGTTGGCACTGTAGAAAGTGTGATGTCTACTTACACACCTCAGTACTGTAAACCAAGACACTTACTGTGTCATAAAATTCACCAGGTCATCAAAAAAGGGTTTTCCTTCGTGCTCCTTGTAAAAGTGTAGAGCCATTTCCCGAGTTAAAGCTTGTTCTTTTACCTTCGTGATGTTAAATCCAGCCTCTTTAACTTTTTTCATAATTTCATCTAGGAGAGTGACAAACAAGCTCATTTTTGATTTGAAATAGTTTAGATGCAGAAAATGCAAACCCCAAAAACCCAAACTTCAAAAGTTTCAGAAAATATTGGATGCCTTCTTCTAAAAAAAATCACCAATAGCTATTAGAGTTCTTCTTACAATATCAAACCAAATATGGACAACATAAGAAACACTTCAACAGTCCTCTAAAATAGGCAGAAACCAGTCACTGCATTATCCATCTTGATGCATGTATCAAACACAGATTTTAATAAACTGTGCCAATAGCATTCACTGTCATTTCTCACACTGAACAGAATGTGGACTGTAGTTGTAAAGCTGTATCAAACATCAGCTGGCTGGCCAAAATCAATCTGGATTTTCACAAGAGGGGAAGATAGAATCACAAAAGCCAATGATGAATTAGCATTAGAAAGACTACCAAAACTTGTTAGGACAGAATAGAATAATGCTAAGTAGGGGGTTTAGGTAGAGGATTTTTAAAGAGTGGCAGCAAAAACATCCTTAGAGCAAGATTCTGAATTGTGCATAGTGCTCTTTTTATTTTGATTTTTTTTTCTCCTTATTCCCTTAGACTAACAGTAAGTTAAATCAAGGATGGGAATGCATCTAGCTGAGCTATGACCTCTCTTGAGTCAGTAGAGATACCTGCCTGAAACAAGTAATACAGGTTTGGCAAGTGTCTCTCGCCTTTGACTAATAAAGTTGCTGGGAAGGTAGTTTGCAGAAGTAAGTAAGCCTGGCCCTTAAACAGTTTAACTTAGCTAGGAACTCTTTTTCTTCAATTCATCACTATTCTAGTGAAGAAAGACCCGCAGACAGCTTAAGCAAAAGAAATGTCACATTTGAAATCTCTATCTGAATTATGCAAGCCATGTAAAAGGATTTCTCTGCACAGAAAATGTACTTCAGAGAATCAGAAGAATGCATTTGATGTGATTTACCACAGCGTGCACTGCTAATCCTTTGCAGGAATGACTGCATCACTAGATACAGCCCATACTTTCTAAATGCCTTACCTTTATGAGTAGCTGCATCAGGTTTGATTAATGCCAAGGTGTGTTCCTCAGGGAAGAAGAACTGTAGTTCCTTCTGAGCATCGCTGGGCGTAGAGCTGCCGTGTAGCTGGTTGATAGGTATGTGTTCAAACGCAAACTGTGCACGCAGACTGAGAGTCATTAAAAGAGGGAAGTTACTTAATAGCCATTTTGAGCTCTGAACTATAATTAGCCTCAACCCAGGGAATATAAATTACTGTTGATTTGGAAATCTGAAATATAAACACCCTCCCTCCCAACACTGGTGTTGTTTTATTTCCAAGAAATACCACTTATTTCTTAATGAGATGGCACTTCTGTCAGCAGCAGGTAAGGTGATACCATTGCAGTTTTCTAAAGCAATGTGATAAGCAGGCAGAAATAAGGTGTCCGTTTATAAACTGTGTAGTGTCGCAGACATCTTTCATGAAAAATCCTTCCTTAGGGATTTTTCCTTGTTAGAAGCTGCAGTTTCAGCAACCAAATGTAAACAATTATTATCTACTGCTGTGGAATGCAACAGGTGCATCTGTGATTGGTCTGGTGTGGATGTTTGGATTGACTGACCACTCATGGCAGAGCTGGCTCTCGCCCTCTGCCTGAGACACAGATCTTTGTTGTTCATTCTTTTCTATTCTTAGCCTAGCTAGCTTCTGAAGAACCCTTCTCCTTCTATTTCTTTTTAGTATAGTTTTAATATAACATATATAAAAAAATAATAAATCAAGCCTTCTGATCATGGAGTCAACATTCTCTTCATCCTTAAAACCCTTGTGACCATGGTCACAGTGTAGGAGAAACTTAGTCACAAACAAAATATTCTACTGATGCAGTTTTCCATAAGCTACAAGAAAATCTTAGCAGTATTTCAAGAAAAAATAATGGTGGTATTTGAAGACTTCCTCCCCCCCATTAAGAATACATATTACCAGCATTTCTTCTCTGGCTCAAGAGTTCCCCTTTCAGTTCATTGTGTTTTTTAAAACTCAGATTTTAATTCTGTTTAGCAGCCATTATATCTCAAAAAATGCTGAGGTTCCTATGTGTAATACACTACTACCTTCAAGAAAAGCTTTAAAAAACTGCAGAAATTCATATCTGTTTCCAGATGGTGGCACTACAGTTACACTAGCTGGAATGTGGAGCGAGATGAGAAATGTGACGGTAAGTTGAAAGCTGTGAATGATGGTTTACTTCTGTGACTATTACCTCTCTGGATTTTCCTTAGCCTCTTCGAGGATCTTTGGGCCTAGTAAACTTCTCCAGTGTGCTACAGCATTTTCTCTTGTTAGAGCCAATATAAGAGTTGGACCACTGTACAAGTGGAAAAGTAGCATTAAAACAAAAAACAAAAAAACCAAGCAAACAAACAAAAAACCACCACCACCACCACCAACAACAAAAACCAAACAAAAACCCAAACTCTTGGAACTTTTAAAAAGTAATTTGATTATAATATAGCCCAGACTAGGAAAATGAGCCCCAGTATTGGGGGACTTTAAAACTGATCTGATTGTTTAAACAGGTACAGGCTGATGAAAGCTTATGGGGCTTAAATATGAATTTAAATTGCAAAGTTACTGTGTTTTGTCACAATGGCAAGACAGAGAAGGACTGATCATGCCCCAGCCATGAAGGGAATATCCAAACATGATTTATTTCTCTTCCCCAAGTTATCCAGCACATGGCCTGGTTGAAGATTTCAGAGCTCTCTTACAGACAACCTAAATGCAGCCTTTTCAGAGCAGACCTAAACTGTTTTCACTCAAATCAGTGGACTTCGCCACTGAGACATCATACATACAGCGATACGGGATAGCTAATGACTTTTAAAGGCTTGATTTTTTAATTTGTTGTACTTGGAAATTATTCCATTATTGGCAGTTATCTGTTCCTGTTTTGTGCTTTACTGAAGTTTTAGATACACGTGTATCTTGGAGCCATGTATTATCCAGGAAGTGTGCAACACCAGGTTGGATGAGAATCTGAGCAACTTCTTCAGGTGAAAGGTGTGCCTGCCCGTGGCAGGGGGTTGGAACTGGATGGGCAATAATAATCCCTTCTAACCCAAACTATTCTGTGAGTCTCTGATTCAACAATTATTTAATGTGAAAATTTCATTCTTACCTGGTCATTTGCTCTAGAAAGACTGGGAAGTAGTCTTGATCTACATGCTCTTTGTAAAATGTACGTACTTGCTCCTCAGTTAGAATTATTTCTTTCTGCATTGCTATTTGGAAACCATCGTCCTGTATCCTTTGAATGATGGAATCTGTTAAATATATTTAAATAATGCTAAATTGCCACCCATTCATTCATTTGAACACTTGTAGAGAAATGACATGGACTTTTCAATGATAATGTTAAATTTTTAGTGGGTGAATTTGTTTCCTAACTCAAGAACAGGAAACTAATTTAAAGCAACTGCTAGGAGGCATCACTAGTTGCCTGGATACTCAGAAAACTGATCCTCTTCATATTTAGGCTTTCTCATGCTTAAAAAATCTCGTTAGGAAATCCTGACTGAGAAATATGATACATGTTACTACCAGCAAAAGAAGGTATAAGGAATTTGAATAGGTGAAATGTTTATTTAACTAAGTCTTACAAGACCACATGGGTAAGCAGTATTTGGCACAAGTCAAAATTCCCTATAAAATTACTGTGTAATTACTTGAACATGAACTGCAGAACTGCTGCTCTAAGCAACATGCTAGACAACCATAAGTAACATAAATTCACAAGGAAAGATCAAAATTGTAGTCTTTCAGCTCTCTGCACATAAGATTGCTCAAGTACAGGGATTCTCAAGTTAGAAATAAAAATACTATCTGAAATCTAGAAAGAAATGTAAATATATGACTGAGGAGAAAAGTAAACTTGTTTGGATGAAGCTTCATGTAATGGGGTAGATTTTTTAATTTAATCTGTAGAAATGCTGTCTGTTTAGAACTGCCTTGGAGCAGCACTGCCTCATGCAGCATAGAACATCTTTGGTTGGATATTTTTCCCCTTGCCATTCATCTATCCTGAGTCTGCTATTGAAGAATATCAGCTACTTTATTATGGTGAGAAATCCAGTCCCTTATATTACATTTGAAAATACGAGCTTCTCAGAGAGGTCTTCTAGAAATATTTAATCTGCAGAATTTCTTGAAAAATTAATCAAAGAAACAAAATATCATTGACATTTTCATTCTCAATATATGAAAAACATTAACTGTAGGAGTGTGCCCCCTGTTGAAGGAGTGACAAAACTATGCTTTGTCCCCTCAAAAAGGAAAGAAGCCCAGAATTTTCTCTCCTCGATTAGGTGAAAAAGCTACCTCATAGGCCTGGGGGACTTCACCTCAAACTTAAGGATAGCTAATTGGACAGAAGCCAAAAAGTCCCACCTGGGCAATTTACTAGAAAAAGAAGTGAACAAAGAAACTAATCACTTTTGTGAGGTGTTTTACCAGGAGCAAGAACCTCTGGCACCTGGCTTGGTTTTTCTCTGTTTATTTTTTTGCCTTTTATAAAACCTTTTTGTTTCCAACACTGCAACAGAAGCCATCCTGCTGATTTTTATGCCTCCAAGGGTAGCTGAGCTATCTAGGGTGTGCTATAGACCTCCAAGAGCTTATGAGACCTGGCTCAAGGAGGCTCCTATAACAATTAACCTCATAACTTCATTCCAAAGATTACTCCTGGCCTAACGCTGGAAAGACAGTATAAGAAAAAAATATCATTAATTAAGTTAGAATTTATTATTCAAAATTCAAATATGAGAGTTTTATATACTCTTGATAGAAAATACAGTTATTAACACTTACTTCGCCTTTCCTTCAAGAGAGTAGGTCTAATTATGGCCAAAGTCCTTTCAGCACGATGTCCTCCCTCCTCAATATGAAAATTTGGGAAAAAGAAGGCAAGCTGTCTACTGGCATCTTCAATACTGTCTTGCACATCACATAAATTTACCAGACTGTCGGTTTCCTTGAGTGGTGGCAACCTGATGAAACATGAAGTAATACAGTATTTAAGTCACTGCTTAATGTTAACAAGCTGAATTTTTGAAGATATACTTTCTTAAAATTTAGTGAAACGTAAGAATAGAATGTAAAACTAAGTTTTAATTAAATTCAGATTCATGAGTAAAGTAGCATTTCTGAGAAGAGAATTCTTAATCTTCTCAAAGTGTGCATGATATGTGCTCTGAAGGAGAAACCTCAGCCAGGCCACTTTAACAATTCCCCTCTAGCTTATCCAAAATAGTTTCTCTGTTACATGAGATAGAATTACTGTTGACAAGTGTACAGTGTATAAGAATGATCAATAGAATCTTGTGCTTAATTTATGTACAGCATGATCATAAAAATGATAGCGCTACAGAGTTGTTGATAACAGAGACACTTCTCATTTTTTCTTGCCTGTTGTTTAGTTGTGTAAATAAGGTCCCTCTTGGCCACTTGTAGAAAATGCAGTATTCCCCAGCTGTACTTAATTAATGCAGAAAGGGATGCAGCAGGCATTGACAAAAATGTCAATTACAAATAACAAATTAATTTAAGCTCCTGTTGCATTAAGTAAATGTCTGGCCTAAATATCAAACTTGATCTGATATTTGAATTTTTGTGAATACTCTATTGCCTGAGGTTGTGAATAAAGCTATCATCCTTTAAATTCTCCTCAAGCCCTGGTCATAGAAGAAAAACACACATTTCAAGATACCATGGTTGTGAACAGCTAATCCTTACAAATTTTTTTGTACCTTGGACCAGGGTGGGGACACCAACCCAGTATGCTTCCCCTTCTCTGCTGACTTTTACAGTGTTCCCAGGGAGAAGAGCATGTCTCACGCATGCCCTGGTCTGTCCTGGCTTCCCAAGGAACACAGGGGTAAACATGGGAAAGAGTGCAACCTTCAGTGCAGGCAGTGCAGGCAGTCCCGCGGCGTGGGTGGACTAGAATTGCAAGGACTACATCAGCTTTGAAGTGTGTCATTGTTTCCATAGTTCCGAGAACCCACTGAAGGTGAGTTCAACGAGATCAATGACCTTGGCTTGTCATCTTTAAATAGGAAGCAAGGAATTTCTGAATTCCCATGAGAACTGGGGCTGCATCTCTAGTGGTGGTCCTGTGAAGGACTAGGCAAAGAACTCTGCCTGCTCCCTGGACCTGCACATGTGGGCTCATCTGTAGGAGCGTGCCTTGGTTTATGGTGTGCTCTGAACACTGACTGAATCACAGATACACATTTTCACTGGTACTTACCTGACTGGCTCCTCGGGCTCACGAGCCACACTTGCTTTGCGTAGTTCTATCCAATGAGGAATAGCACCAGTTGCTTCTTTTTTAGTGATTATCAAAACATGGCATGGTCTACTCATCATGAATTGAACGAATGCGTTAAAGTCAGGCTAAAAAACAAAATTTTCCCCCCTATGAACCCTGAGTTTGTCATTGGAAATGAGACAATTATGCTTTTAAAGTAACCATACATTCCTGTTCCTGAAACTTGCATTCACATACATTCCTCAGAACTCTGATATATTGTTTGGGAAGATTTTTTTATCGATCATTTGAGACAACATTTTCAAATGTCCAAAAAAAAAGTAAATTGAGATAAAGAATGTCATATAACTGCTTTAAACAAGTGCTAGATGTTCTTCCAGGTTAAAATGCAAATGACAAGAATGAAGAAAATCATCTGGAAATTCAATATGATCACTTGCTATGCTTGTAATACAGCATGTAGTGTGACATAAGAAACTGCAATACAGTTCCATGAATAATTTTTGAAACTGAAAGTCATGTAGCTGGCTATAAATATAGAACACTGAGCTGTTTGCAAGACATTTGTAGGCTCTCCCTTCATTTCCTTTGCTATGTGCTTTTCACTTCTTCAGTCTCAATTTACGATCCTATAAAAGTATATTTCCATCAGAAAAATAAGTTTTGAAACTTATGGTGTGAATTGTTATTTTTATATCTTATTTGTATGCCACCTTTTTCTTGGGGATATCTATTCTTCTTTTAAATATTTGACTAAGTCCTTTTCGGCCAGCATCATGTCATTGCATATGAGAGTTTTTTCCTTTAGTAATATGAGGATGAATTATTCACATATATGCTTTCAATTCATTGCTTTTCTCTTTCAATTATCTTCACATCTATGCATATTCTTAACCCATTTCCCAAGATGAACAAACTAGTCTCAAATTTGGCTGCTATTTCCATGAAGATGAGTTACTTTTACCTCTGTTTCAAAACTGCCTCTGTCTAACCTAGAATCCCAGCTTTGCTAAAACCAATCTCTTCATGGTTTCTTACGAGATCTCCCTGTTACTTCCTTTTTAAACCATAGTGCAGCCATCTGTGATTACTATCAGTTTTTTTTTTCTCTCTGACTTTAGTAGGAGCCATCTCATCTCACTATTATTCATTTGGAATGCCACAGGAACACCTTCCCACCTTCTCCTTCAGATTGGGTGAACCCTTCCATTGCTCCCTCTAATGAAATAAAAAAACTGTTTGTTTGAATATAATTCCAGCATCTGTCTCTCTTACACATATAGCAGAAGGTAAAAATATTTGCTAAGGAGCTTCATTTTTTGTCTCAGATCCTTCTGAAGAGTTAATTTTAGTTATCACACTGCTGGAAAATATGACCATATCCAGGTGCCAGTTTGCTAGACCACTGCCATTTAATGGTGGACAGCCTAATTTAATTATTTTCCTGAACTTTATATCAGTCTTTAGCTTTTTTTTGTCCCCTAATATAGGACAAGGCACAAAAAAAAAATAGATTTTGGCTGAGATGCTTTCCCTCTCTGCTTGTGCACATATTTATTCCCAGAATAACCCCATGATAAAATCTAGAAAGAAAAAAAATTAGAATATGTAATATAATTTATTTTCTGGCTGGAACAATATATGTCAAATAGATATACACTCTCACATAGATGACATTGGATTTTGGGTTTGTGCCATATTTCAGCACCTAATAGCCAAGGTCGAGTAATTGCAGAAATAATCTATACAGCACTCTAATTTTCTTTCCTACAAAGGTCACTAGGCCTGTCATAATACATTTTAAAATCAGTATAGTTTTATTTTGATAAATAGTGTTATACATTTAGCTACACGTCTAAGGATCATGCACATTTAGGTAACAGAAAGAATAAATAAATCTTTTAGTATTTAATTGGAGGTCATTTTAATTCAGTTGTAATATTAGAGTGCTACATAGTGATATGTATGAGTCAGTGAAAAAAAGGGAGAGGGAATACATCTTTTATATGTACTAAATCTACATTAGTTCAGTTCTTCAATGTACCTAAAATTTACCATACAGAGATCTGCAAGCGCATCTAGTAACAATTATATGCTTTATCTGAGCCTTTCATTTATGTTTTTAGTTGGGTTTTACCTCATCTTTATTCCGGGAGTAAAATACTCTGATTTGCTCTTCAGTAAGCATTCTCTCCTCATCTGCTTCAATGCCAAATCCTGCTTCTATAATCTGCAATTATTCACTTATTACTCAGGGGCATTTGAAAATGGATACATACAAAATCATATGTTATTGTAAATCTAAAGATTGATTGGTTTTGGAAGCTAACTTAAATTTTAAATTTTCTGAAATATTCAAAATATAATCTCTATCTTTGTCTAAACTGAACTTCCAGCCTTTCAAAGCACTTCACTTCAGGATTACAATAACCCTAAGTTAATGTTTGAGAAGAAATACAGTGCAGTTCAATGTATGAAGTACATTCATTCAAAAGTTAATAATCCCTTTTATTTCACATTGATTAAACTCCTTTGGATCACTGTAAGTGGTCAACATGCAACTTACGTTGCAAGAAATTATAAATTATATTGTAACCATGGTAGTCACATAAATGTGCACTTGTTAGCAGTAGTTGTATTAGGCTAAACTACTTTGCTTTAGGAACAGCAAATGAGGAAAAAAACTGAATCTACTTTATGATTTTCTGTTTTAAGCTAGGTTACTGCACTAAATGCAAGCATTTGTGAGAGATGCGCACATGACTTGCATCAAAGTTCCCAATCCATTGGCGTGAGGTTTGTACCATATACTGGTATTTTTACAGCCAAGGCAGTATCCAGCCCCAGTACTGATGATACACCAAAATTAACTGTGTACCAACACTCTGCTCTGTAGAAGCCCCTGTGGTGCTGCTGAGTGTTTTCAGCCTGCCCTGACAAGGCTGGCTGTGCATCCTGTGTTGGAGAACACACCTCACGAGCCAAGTAGCAGCCGCTCCAGCTAAACTCTTTTCAAACACTGCTTTTTTTTTTTTTTCTTTTTCTTTTTTTGCCTTTACTGAGCTTCCTTCCTTTCCAGCTAAGGTAAACTAATTGCAGAAACAACCCATACAGCACTCTGATTCTCTTTCCTGCAAAGGTCACTGTCCCTGTCCTGTCATAATACTTATTAAAATTCTTTTAATTTGTTCTTGATATATATTGTTGTCCTGGGTTGACTATATGATGCTTTTATCCCCAATCGTCCCATTCTGAATGGTGAGTTTTGCACCTTTAAGAGTGCCCCGGAGAGTGAAGGGGGGGAGAGAAGAAAGCAGCAGGTTTTTTTTTTCAGACACTGCATTCACTCCCCCACATTCCGGCTCCTGGACTGTTGTCTGCGGCCGGACAGACGGCGGGACAGAGTTCTCCTTTGCTTTAAGTTAGTTTAGCTAGCCGAGGCAAAGAAGTTCCCTGGATTTTTTTTTGGTTTTTTTCCTTTTTCTTTGGACCTCTTGAAACCTGCTCTGGACTGAACATCAAGGGGAGCACCAGCAGCTCACACCTGTGGCCCACCGGGCCAGGCCTGGCCTGCGACATTCCAGCACCGGCAGACTTCATCAGAGACTGAGTGAGCTGAGCCACAAGCCGGGGAGGGACTTTTCTCAGTTTGTCATCTCTTTGGAGTGGCAAGGGATTTTATTGTTTGATATTGTTTAGATTTTATTGTTTAATAAACAGTTTTTTCCACCTTTCTCCAAGGAGATATTTTCTCCCGGACCCGTTGGGGGGAGGGGCTGATTGAATCAGCTTTCCTACCGGAGCTCCTTTGGGGGGATTCTCTCCCAAATTTGCTCTAAACCTGGACATTTGGCGCCCAACGTGGGGCTCGAGAAGGTGGAAAAAAGCTCTATTGATTGTGTGTTTGTTGTGCCGGTCAATAGTAGCCATGCTGCTTGATTTTGTAATATCTCTTGGGGTGGAAGCCTTCATGTGTCTCTGGGCTCTAGACTTTTTTGAGGTTACAATACCTTTCTGGTCACTAGGGATATTGTCCCTAACACGTAATTTTTACGGCAGAAGGGTACGGATTGGAATAGCTGTTGTGCTGGCCTTGGTGATAATGATTTATAAGGCGTTTACAAAGATGCTGGCCTCTGTTTATGATATTTATGGTTCATGGTTTCTTCGTCCTAGCCTGCAGCCCAATTCCAGTAGTGTGTTTTGGGAATTTATTAGTAATTACACCCAGTCTGTTAGAGGAGGAGATGGGAATAAGGCTTTCCAGCCTTTCCTTTCCTTCTTTTCCTATGGATCTGTTATGTCACTTTTTGAGAAGGTTCAGTTTCCCCTGACTGCTAAAGAGACCATCTTTCTGGTATTATATCTGGTAAGCTTCCTCTATATGGTCTGCAGCTTCTCTAGAATGAGGGCTGAGATATCCAGAAGAGTTGGTGAGACCCCTGACCCAGAAGCAGATGCAGGTGTGAAAAATCCTGAGTGGTGTGGAGAATGGGAAAATATAGGCCAAACCCTGAAGGAATTTTCTGATCCTGTAGACTGGGATTTTCCACGGGAACAAATTCAGAAACCATCTGAGGTGGGAAAGTACCTAAAGGAGAAGTGCTCTGACGATTCTAGGGAGAAAAGGTTAATTGCAATAAGCTGGGCCCTGGCCTATGCTTATCGCACTCTGTTAGATACTGTAGGGCAGCAGACAGAGGCAGGGGGGCAGGGAGATAAGGCAGCAGCTACCACAGTCACTCAGGCTGCAGCCAACAGCCCAGGCTCGAAGCCAGCAGCTAAACCAGATAGTGAGCCTAAGCCACTGCCAGTTGCTCCGGTGAAAAAGCACACAAGCAAGACTAATCGGCCCGTAACAGATGATGATGATCCAGAGGAAGGACCCTCAACACCACCTGATATAAAAGCCAGAGTTAAGGCAACTGACCCAGCATCAGGAGCCAATATTGAGTCTTATTCCCTGAAGGACCTTCGTGGCCTAAGGAAGGATTACACCCGACGACCTGATGAATCCATAATTAGCTGGTTAGTCCGTCTCTGGGATGCTGCAGGCGAGGCTACAATTCTAGATGGCACTGAGGCGAGGCATTTGGGATCCCTGTCACAGGATCCCGCCATTGACCACGAAATGATGAGCGGGGCTAACCCTGAAAGCCTCTGGGCACGGGTCAGGAGAAGTGTCGCAGAAAGATACATGTGTGCAGACGATCTCTATATGCAGCAAACCCAGTGGAAAACCATAGAACAAGGGATTCAACGCTTGAGGGAAATGGCAGTGGCGGAGCTTGTCTTCTCAGATGATGCAAACACTGTAAATCCAGACTTGGTGACATGCACATCTGTGATGTGGAGGAAACTTGTACGGCTTGGGCCACGAGATTATGCTTCTGCTTTAGCGATAATGAAGCGGGATGATGGTGAGGAGACTGTGCTGGATATGGCAAAGAAGCTCCGAGCATATGCAGATGCTGTGCATGGCCCAACACACGCCAGAATTGCAGCCGTGGAAACACGTCTACAAAAATTAGAAGACAAGATCGAGGAGAATCATAAGAAGCTCAGGGAGCAGATTAAAGAAGACCTTATCCAGATCTCGGCAGTACAGGTCAAAGGTTCTGGTACCCAAGGCAGACGTTACCTAGATGGTGAGAGAAGGTACACCCCACGAGCTGAGCTGTGGTTCTACCTGCGTGATTGTGGAGAAAACATGGGGAGATGGCATAGAAAACCTACTGCTGCTCTGGCACAACGGGTGCGCGAACTGAAGACTCAGAGGGGAAGTTCCAAAAGGGAAGCAGCTCCAGTGGCCAGTAACCGAACTGTCACACATGATGAAAATGACAATATTTTTGATCCCCTTGAAGGAACCTCCAAGACATATGCCCAGGTAACGAAGGATAACCAGGCTTAGAGGGGCCCTGCCTCTAGCCAGGTAGAGGCTGGGGAAAACCGTGTTTTTTGGACTGTGTGGATTCATTGGCCTGGCACATCTGAACCACAAGAATACAAAGCTTTGGTTGACACTGGTGCGCAATGTACATTAATCCCATCAAGACATGTGGGGACAGAGTCTGTTTCTATTGCTGGTGTGACAGGGGGATCACAGGATTTTACTTTGGTGGAAGCTGAGGTGAGCCTGACTGGAAAGGAGTGGAAGAAACACCCTATTGTGACTGGCCCAGAGGCCCCATGCATTTTAGGCATAGACTTCCTCCGAAGTGGGTATTTCAAAGACCCAAAGGGACTCAGATGGGCTTTTGGAATAGCTGCTGTAGAGACAGGGGGTGTCAAGCAGTTGAACAGCTTGCCTGGACTGTCAGAAAACCCATCTGCAGTAGGTCTCCTGAAGGTGGAAGAGCAACAAGTACCAATTGCCACCTCAACAGTGCACCGCCGACAGTACCGGACGAATCGAGATGCTGTGATCCCCATCCACAAAATGATCCGTGAGCTGGAGAGCCAAGGGGTGGTCAGCAAGACCCACTCACCCTTCAACAGCCCCATTTGGCCTGTGCGTAAATCTGAAGGAGAATGGAGATTGACTGTGGACTATCGTGCATTGAATGAAGTGACTCCACCACTGAGCGCTGCTGTGCCGGACATGCTGGAACTCCAGTATGAGCTGGAGTCCAAGGCAGCAAGGTGGTACGCCACCATAGACATTGCCAATGCATTTTTCTCCATTCCTCTGGCAGCAGAATGCAGGCCTCAGTTTGCCTTCACCTGGAGAGGCGTGCAGTACACCTGGAACCGACTGCCCCAGGGGTGGAAGCACAGCCCCACCATCTGCCATGGACTGATCCAGACTGCACTGGAAAAGGGTGAGGCTCCAGAACATCTGCAATATATTGATGACATCATTGTGTGGGGAAAGACAGCAGCAGAAGTGTTCGAGAAAGGGGAGAAAATCATCCAAATACTCCTAAAAGCTGGCTTCGCCATCAAGAAGAGCAAAGTCAAGGGACCTGCTCAAGAGATCCAGTTCCTGGGAGTGAAGTGGCAAGATGGACGGCGTCAGATTCCCACCGATGTCATCAACAAGATCACAGCAATGTCTCCACCATCCAGCAAGAAAGAAACACAAGCGTTCCTAGGCGCCATAGGTTTTTGGAGGATGCACATTCCCGAATACAGTCAGATCGTGAGCCCTCTCTACCTGGTCACCCGCAAGAAGAACACTTTCCACTGGGGCCCTGAGCAGCAACAAGCCTTTGCACAGATCAAGCAGGAGATTGCTCATGCAGTAGCCCTTGGCCCAGTCAGGACAGGACCGGAGGTGAAGAATGTGCTCTACTCTGCAGCCGGGAACCATGGCTTGTCCTGGAGCCTTTGGCAGAAGGTGCCTGGGGAGACTCGAGGCCGACCACTGGGATTTTGGAGTCGAAGCTATAGAGGATCTGAAGCCAACTATACTCCAACAGAGAAGGAAATCTTGGCTGCCTATGAAGGAGTCCAGGCTGCCTCAGAGGTAATAGGCACTGAAGCACAACTCCTCCTGGCACCCCGACTACCAGTACTGGGGTGGATGTTCAAAGCAAAGGTTCCCTCTACACACCATGCCACCAGTGCTACATGGAGCAAATGGATTGCTGTTATTACACAGCGTGCCCGTATTGGAAAACTGAATCGCCCTGGGATTCTGGAAATAATTACAAACTGGCCGGAAGGTGAAAACTTTGGTCTCGCTGATGATGGGGAACAAGAAGTGACACGGGCTGAAGAAGCTCCACCATACAACCAACTGCCAGCAGAAGATACACGATACGCTCTTTTTACTGATGGCTCTTGCCGCATTGTGGGAATGAACCGGAAGTGGAAAGCAGCCGTATGGAGTCCCACGCGACAGGTCGCAGAGGCCACTGAAGGAGAAGGTGGATCAAGCCAGCTTGCTGAACTCAAAGCTGTTCAACTGGCCCTGGACATTGCAGAAAGAGAGAAATGGCCAAAGCTCTACCTCTACACTGATTCATGGATGGTAGCCAACGCTCTATGGGGATGGCTGGAGAGGTGGAAAGAGGCTAACTGGCAGCGTAGAGGAAAACCAATTTGGGCTGCTGAAGAGTGGAAAGACATTGCTACCAGGATAGGGAGGCTACCTGTGAAGGTCCGCCATGTGGATGCTCATGTACCCAAGAGCAGAGCCAATGAGGAGCACCAAAACAATGAACAGGTAGACCAGGCTGCGAAGATAGGGGTGTCAAAGATAGACTTAGATTGGCAACATAAAGGAGAGATATTTCTAGCTCGATGGGCCCATGATGCCTCAGGTCACCAGGGCAGGGATGCCACCTATAAGTGGGCACGGGACCGAGGGGTGGATCTAACCATGGACAGTATTTCACAGGTTATCCATGACTGTGAGACGTGTGCTGCCATCAAGCAGGCCAAACGAGTGAAGCCCCTGTGGTACGGTGGGCGGTGGTCCAAGTACAAGTATGGGGAGGCCTGGCAGATTGACTACATCACACTGCCCCAGACACGCCAGGGCAAACGCTACGTGCTGACCATGGTGGAAGCCACCACTGGATGGTTGGAAACCTACCCTGTGTCTCATGCTACTGCCCGGAACACCATCCTGGGCCTGGAAAAGCAGGTCCTTTGGAGGCATGGTACCCCTGAGAGGATCGAATCAGACAATGGGACTCATTTCAAGAACAGCCTTATCAACACCTGGGCTAGAGAACATGGCATTGAGTGGGTGTACCATATCCCCTACCATGCACCAGCTGCAGGCAAAGTGGAGAGGTATAATGGACTGTTAAAAACCACATTGAAAGCATTAGGTGGGGGATCTTTCAAAAACTGGGAGCAGCATCTGGCAAAAGCCACCTGGTTAGTTAACACCCGAGGCTCTACCAACCGGGTGGGCCCTGCCCAATCTGAGCCTTTGCACAGAGTAGATGGAGACAAAGTCCCAGTAGTACATGTCAGAGGTTTGTTAGGCAAGACAGTTTGGATTAATCCTGCCTCAAGTACAGAGAAACCCATTCGTGGTGTTGTTTTTGCTCAGGGACCAGGTTGCACATGGTGGATAATGCAAAAAGATGGAGGAACACGATGTGTACCTCAGGGAGATCTGATTGTTAGGTCAAGTTATGTGTAAATATCACTGTTTGATGAATGTTATTACCATTGTCTGTGTATAGCTGTATAATAGATGTATAATGTATGTCCTTGTAGAGTTGTAGAGTTAGAATATATATTAGTTTTAGTAGTAAGCAGACGATATGGGGATAAGGGGTGGAATGTCCTGGGTTGACTATATGATGCTTTTATCCCCAATCGTCCCATTCTGAATGGTGAGTTTTGCACCTTTAAGAGTGCCCCGGAGAGTGAAGGGGGGGAGAGAAGAAAGCAGCAGGTTTTTTTTTTCAGACACTGCATTCACTCCCCCACATTCCGGCTCCTGGACTGTTGTCTGCGGCCGGACAGACGGCGGGACAGAGTTCTCCTTTGCTTTGAGTTAGTTTAGCTAGCCGAGGCAAAGAAGTTCCCTGGATTTTTTTTTGGTTTTTTTCCTTTTTCTTTGGACCTCTTGAAACCTGCTCTGGACTGAACATCAAGGGGAGCACCAGCAGCTCACACCTGTGGCCCACCGGGCCAGGCCTGGCCTGCGACATTCCAGCACCGGCAGACTTCATCAGAGACTGAGTGAGCTGAGCCACAAGCCGGGGAGGGACTTTTCTCAGTTTGTCATCTCTTTGGAGTGGCAAGGGATTTTATTGTTTGATATTGTTTAGATTTTATTGTTTAATAAACAGTTTTTTCCACCTTTCTCCAAGGAGATATTTTCTCCCGGACCCGTTGGGGGGAGGGGCTGATTGAATCAGCTTTCCTACCGGAGCTCCTTTGGGGGGATTCTCTCCCAAATTTGCTCTAAACCTGGACAATTGTCATAAGGCTTTTTATTTTTTCATAACAGAAGCAATATGAACCAATGTCTAACCTCTGCTGGCATAGAATATTAAAGCAATAGTATAGATTTGAATGTCATATTATTTCAGGTAAAAATTATTGTCCTATTATCATCCTTAGCAGAGAAGCTTTATCAGATTCTGTTCCAAAGTCTGGGCATAAATTAGGATCTACTTAACCTTACATTTTGCCATTATGTTTCTTAAATAAATAGAATAAATGAATATTTTAAAATTCTCTCTACCTTTTTTTTAATTTCTTCTACACGTCCTGCTAAGACATCATCAGGTTTTATAATTCCAACAGAATAAGTGAGTATTTCTGAAAAAGGGAAAAAATGATGTGCTAAGTAATACATTCATCAAAATAAAGGGAATCATCTTTACTGGACCTGAATTTATAGTTAAGCATTTGACTGTAACTCAACCAGATCCCAAAAACTGTAGAATAATTTAAGATAGTAATAAGGGAAACAGCAGACTACTACTTGTTACCAATGCTACAAACACTTAAGCAAATGCATGTGTTGAGGAAAATATACCTGCCAAATGTTAGTGTATTACAATGTCTGAGAGATGCCGTAACCTGAAGCTGAACCTGAGATAAAACTCTGTTTTCTGATTTTCTATCATGTTAAGATTTTCGGGATTAGTATGAAGTCTGTAGATAATTGCTGAATTATAATACTGTACTTCTAGGTCTCACAGGGTTTATGAGAAAAAAATATAGGCTAAAGCTGAGGTCAGGAATTTGTCAGCTGAACCATCCAATTAAAAAAAAAAAAAACAAACCAAAACATGAAGAGGAAGGAAAAGGGATGCCATGACTGTGATCTAATGCCTCTCACAGGGAAAAGAAAAAGCAAGATGAAGGAGAGGATGGAGGAGTTTGTTCCTTCTCAGGGCTGTAGAATGGCATTCTCTGCATAGATGAAGAAGTAGGAACATTCAGTAACCACAGATAACAATAAAAATAGAAAAGATGTAGGTCTCAGCTAATGAAAAACCTGAGATAAATCACAGACAGGACTTCTAAACAGGATGGTGCTTATTTTTCAATCTTTTTGGAAGCTTATCTGACTACCATGGATTTATGTATTTTAAAAAATCTGTTATTAAATCTAATCTGGTGAAAGAGTAATCTGAGAGAAGGCATGCCATTACTTCACAGATTAACTCTTACAGTCCTCTCAGGCTGGCCCCATCTTGGTATTCCACCTCAACAGAAGTACACTGCTCACACAGGGACTGTGTAGAAGTGACTTTCAGGCTTTAACTTTACACAGGAAAATTCCCTGGCACACATCACTTCTGTCTAAAGTCTCAAGGTTCCCAGTGTGGGGGTGAAAATGTTGATGCTGACAGTCCAGAGCATTAATTCCTTACAGAAGAAAGCTTAATTATAGCATTTTGTTAACACACCCAAAAGAAGGTCTTTTAGTGCTCGACATAGACAACTATTAATCCAAAGATATTTGTTCTCTTTCTTTCCTTTAACATTTCTAAAATACATCAAATATATTTACCCTCCTCTACAACCTCCTCAGCAGACCCATCTGATGAACCTTCGTCATGAAAAACGAGTTCTTCTACCTAAGGTAATTGCAAAGGGAGTAAAAGTGCATCACTAGTGCAAAAGCAAAGTCACTAAACACAGTTGTCACATCTTTACAACACATTTATCTAAATTTTGCTACTCTGGAAATCAAACAGTTCTTAGAAGGACCTTTGGTCAGTCGGATTTTCCTTAACTGAGTTTCAGTTTGTTAAAAAGCTCTTTTTACTCTAAATGGAGCTCTTTCATCTCCATTTAAACAAAACAGGCAATGAAATATGATTATTTCCCATGTCTTTGTTTCATATGATGTAGTTCCTAAGTTATATATAAAAAATACTTAGTCCTGAAAGAAAAAAGATTACTAAAACATTATGGGCTAGTGGCATTTCATCGGTCTCTCAATTTCTTGCATTGGTAGGCTAACCTGTAAATTTGTCAAGTTTATATAAAGTACCTTAATGGAAATTTGGGGGTTCTGAGGAGAACAAGCAACAAAGGAGGATTAATTCTATTGCTACTGTGAATTCCAACAGTGGGATCTTTCACAGTGCAGGCTATTGAGATCAGACTGAGCTGTCCTTACGTGCTCATGTTACCTGGAAGTCAGGAGTCAAAAGTGATAGAATACACTTGTTGACTGGCCTTCGTTTTTTGTAGCAAACTGGATTCATCAGGTACAGAGCAATCCCCGTGGCTTTGAGCAAACTGATCTAGTGAAAGCTGCCACTGCCTGTGGCAAGAGGGGTTGAGCCAGATGATCTTTAAAAGTGTCTTAGAACCCAGATAATTTTACTTGATTTCTATAAAAAAGGCGTGTCATATATATAATTTTGTTAGGATCAAAATGCAAAAAATTAAACATTATCTAAACACCATCACAGACATTTAGAGAAACAGTGTAAGTGCAATAAAAATATACATTTATGCATAAGTATCTGGTTTGTGAGTACCTTAGCATGTTCCTTCTCTCCAGCTGCAATTTGCCTCTCTTCTTGCACTAAATCTGTTACTATCTTGGTTATGAGAGGAGCATTTACACCTTTCACCATTGCAAGAATTTTACCATGCTGTTGAAGAGAAAATAACACTCTCAGTGAGTTTTCGTCACTTAATTTACACATTTACTTGAATTTTTGAAGTGTGCAATATCTTGCTAATTTTTGCCAGCTACAGAATCATTTCTTATGACCACTGAAGCAAATACCAAAGCTACTACTACCTCTATTATTTCAGAATGAAACTTTTGTGCATTTAATTGCTTGTTTCCTTATTTACCAAATTTTCCATGTTTATTTTAGGCTCAATACTAATAATAGAGTTGAAAACAAACACAAATACAGGTTTTATTTGTTCTTAATTTCTTGAATGTGGAGTTTTTAATCTTTTTTTTTTGTGTGTGTGTGTAACTTTTCACTGCATTCTCTACCACATTCAGGTGCACAGTAGTGAAGCTAATGGTGACCAAAAATACTGCTAACATTTCTAGGCAGCATTCAGATTCAAACCTGAAAGGGTCTTGAAAATGTCATTATCTTTGGTCCTCGCTTATGGAAATTCAAGTTGTTTTAACTCAGGTTAAAACAACCCCCATCTCTTCTTAAGTGAGCAGTGTGCTAAGGCTGTGTCCTAGGAGAACCAGCTTTCTATGCCCATCAGTGAGAGATAATAAATATAGATTAAGTGCTACAGTTCCTCAAGTATGAAAACACAATTTTATTTGTTATCTTAAAAATCTTATAATGCCAGGAAATGTAAACTCTCTTTCCACGACAAAAAGTATGCATAAAATAATCATTTCAGTGTAACCACATGTAAGCACTTTATGTAAGGCAAACCTGGAAAACTTACCTGGACTTCTCACTAACCACCAAAACAGTGACTACCACAATTCTTCTGTGGCTGTGTGTGCAACAGCTACAACAAAAATGTGCTTGAGAACCGCCGGATTCAGGCATAGAAAATGGCTCAAGCAAACAACATCAGACAGTACCATCCTACATAATATAAAATGTAAAGATAGGATTTGTACAGCTTCACATCTATTTTAAAATCTATTGAAAAGCTAAGGCAGAAGTAGGCAGCACATTAAAAGAAGCTGATGTGATGTACTTACAACACTAAAAAGAAACACAGGTTCACAGCTCCTCCTAAATGGTTTCAGAATTTCAATGCTGTCAGCTTCTGCCTGAAGTCAGACAAAAAACATTATTTGCTTACATAAGTAAGTATGCATATATAAAGAAAACCTTTTTATTCACAGGAAGACCCCACTCTTAAATACTTTGGGGTTGCAAACTCAAACTGCAGTCCTAAAAACAACTGACAGTCCTTATAGTGATGAAGAAAGAACTGTTTTGGTAATATGGGATTGTCCTCCCTTTGTATTACAGCAATTAATCATGGAAAAATATCTTCTCTTGATACCATTTTCTCATGTAGGTTATAATAATATATAAAAATGAAGGAGTAGCCCATGTAGTCTTGACGGAAGAGCTTATCCAGTGTATTAATTTTTTTGTGAAATGTGGTCAACTGTAGGAAAGCACATGAGATAGCCTTGAAACATAACTCCCTGCCTTTTTAATTTATAAAAAAATTCATGTTTTTTTCTGAAAAGTTCTTTCATCATGGAATTTTAAGTTTTCACTAACATGAAAAAAGGTGAACTTGGTCAACATCTTGGATAAGCTGAGTCTTTGAAACAAATTTATCTGCTTTAAATAGGAGGTATAATACACTCATATATATGTGTGTATAGATTATATATATATCGCTACTGTAAACAAATATTTTTACTACTACAGTTTTGTGATTTTTTTTTAAATTTCACCCCTTTTTGTTTTCTTAAAAATGAAATTAAAGGTAACATTTGCAAAAAAAGATGCAACAGTTTTTCAGGGATGTAAGAGTTTTAAATGCAATGGTCCCCAATGCAGAGACCTGAAACTAAAAGTCGTATAGTCTGGCTTTTGAATATTTCTTCAATCTCATCAAGGAAAACAAAAGTTGCGGGATATCAGCTCTTTTTTATCATAGCTTCTTACATATTTATTGCCATTTCTAATCTACTTCGAAACAAAGTTTTATGAAGACATATGCAGGGAAAGCAACCAGGCCAAAATTATGGCATTTCAGTATAAGGACAGTAAAATGAAAGCTCTGCCTATGCAGATCAGAAGATATATTTAAATCTAAACGTGAATATGGTCACACACAGGATTTGTGTCCTTACCGCGGCAAAATGAAGCACATTGTCGTCACTAAAGTCGATCCTTAGTTTTCTCAATAAATTCTGCACAGCTTTGCAAGGACCACACCAAGCTTGATACACATCTATTACTAAAAGGTGATAATTTGGGAATTACAAACAGATGACTTGAGGAACATATAAAATGAGACATTTATGTTTGCACTGAAGCAGCACTGGAAGGCATTCATGTGGATCTAGTTCTTTTCTAGACAATGAATGCATCATGAATTCATCAATGGATTCAGTGGATACATTACTGGATGCATACTCTGATTTCAATTACTTTTGACATTGGAAACCTACTTCAGAATACTCTTTGAGATGATGAATCCAAATAGCAACTTTTCTCTCATATTTCTTTTCCTTTTATTTTCTCTTCTTCTTTCCCACTGTTGGTTTTCATTCTTATCTAGACCTTTATTCTACACGATTTTCACCTCCCTGAGACTTTGCCTATTACTATCCCTCTGTAGATATGATCCTCTTACAAATTTTTTCCTTTTACCAGAAAACAGTTTCTAGGAGACAGTTATTGGATTAAATGAACTGAAAACTGGGAATAATGTGTGTCATGCATTCTCTAGAATGCTGCAATAATTATTTAGTCTGTGAAAGATTTTACACTGAGAAGCATCCAACTCCCTACCATGGAGAATACCATATTGGAAGGCATTGGTGTACAGCAGAGTATAAAAATAAAATTTAAACAAATATCATTTTGATGAGTATTTATCATATAAGATACCATATATTCATAACTGTAATATATGATCTTAAAAGTCTTTTCCAAATGAAAGAATTGTATGGTTCAATGACTCTATGAAATACCTTTATAAATATATATTAATATAACCTTTCTTTAAAAGATATGGTGCTAGCCTTCTAGAGTATCTATTAAAGCTAATATATAAATATGAAAACATGCACATATGTCCATGAAAGATTAAAAAGAAAATATCAGCTGTTAGTACCTACTATACCCTTTATCTGCAGCATTTCATCCCACTGCTCTTGATCGGTTATTAGGGTCTGAAACAAAATTAATTAACATTTTAGCATTCTAAAAAAACCAGAAAAATCACCTATTTCCCTCTAAAGTTGTTCAAGTAATTAAGATTTATACCTGGAGCTGAACTTCTTTCTTCTTGCCAGCCATTTCCCTGTGATTATAGGAAAAATATTGAAATCCAAAGCATATTTAAAGTTTTTTAAAAGACCATGTGACATACAGAACTGATTTTTATGGTTCTCAAAGTATCACTGCCTTCTGATTCCCTTTGCAATTAACTCAACTGAAGCCCCTACAGTGATGGTAGCTAATACTGTGCTTTGGAATTCTGTGGAGAAATATGCAACTTGTTTGCAAAACCCACATGGCACAAGAAACAGAAGAAAATTTAGTATCTTAATCTGTTAGGGTGTGCAAAACTTTTGACCTCAACAATCTTTCAAGCTTATAATCACTCTGCTCAGAATGGCCACAGGCACTTTGATGGGATGACAGCTGCTGTAACACTGGACCATTTCAGAAAAATATTGATTAAAGAGCTTCAACTCTAATAACATCAAATCAGTCTTCCTGTCTGCTGGGATACATAAAAAGCAATGACATACTTGTGCCCATAACTAAACTCCCAAACTGAATCCTGATACATTCATCATTCTGTCATTAATAAATAACGTCCTTCAGAAATTTATGATGGACAATTAACTATGAACTGGAAAGAACAACAGTTCTGATACCAATGTGGGTAGAGTTTGACTTCAGCATGGGCAGCTTGAGTTTCTAGAGTTCTTGGTTAAGATGGTGGTCTTTGCCTGAGAGAAAATGATAGAGCCCCCATGAATGTGACCTCCTCTGGCATTATTACTTGAGAAGTCAACCAGCAAGTATGTCCAGGGTTTGAACTATCCTGATACACTCACCAAAACTGTTCCCTTCACAGCATAGATTGAGGCATAGAAGAGAATATAAGAGCTCTTACCCTTGTGCTTGTTTCACATTTCATATAAAATGTCAGTAAGAATTTAAATTTTAAATGGAGGCTTTCTTCAAATCCTTTAAATGAGGTGGTGGTACAAAGCATGGCATTAATTCCTATCCTTTAAAGACTCTAAGGAGATGATGCTGCCTACTGACACTAGAGAGAACTGGCAGATGGAAATATGTCATATTAGTAGGAAATCTTCATCAAAATAACGTGTCTTTCACTGTTACCTTCTTCACTGAGCAATGACAATCAATTCTTTGCAAGACCAGTTCTGCAAAACATAAACCAGTGCATGAAAATGGTCTATGCATCCCAATCATTCTACACATGCTCTCCAACTAAAAATATGCAGTCATACACACTCAGATGGCAAAGCAAAGCACTGCAGCACAGACACCTGCTGCTGTATGAATATATGCAAATGTGCATATTAGTCTGGCACAGTAGCTGTATGTGACAGACATGTAAAGGCTACATGTGACACCTCTCCTTTTAATTAAAATTTTCACATGACATTCACATAACATTCCGTCAGTGATGCAGTCAGTACTATACTGATTAAACCTGGACAGACAAGCATGTTTTCTCTTTTGTTCATGATGCAGGTAACATGTTTCTCTAACCTTGACAAAAGACATTTTTCTATCCACACTTCATCATGGATGAGCAAACTCTGCATCTCTTACTACACTCTTTACAACCAAAACTCCTTACTTGAACTAATCAGACATAAAAATAGACCTGAGTGTACACTCAGGTACACTCTCAAACTGATGCTCAAATATGCAGAGTCTTTGCAGATGGCCATTCAACATCTTAGCACAAACCCTCATCACACATATATACATGAAGATACCCAACCAAGAGCTTGTGAGATTGTGACATGCTGCTGTGTGTATGTGCTTACAGACACATAACACCCTGAGCATAAGCTCTTGTGTGTGACAGGGGATCCTTGGGAATTCCTAGGTGGCATTCTGGTGGATCATCTGCCCACACACACAGACACACACAAAGAGAGAAACACGTGTAAGTGAACAAATGCACACACAGAGGCCAGTTCAGGGCCAACACCAGTGCTCTACACCAGTAAGAGCTCCCAGACACTGGTGTACCCCGTGGTTTGTCACACACCCTCCACAGTAAGCACACCACAGCACAGTGGCTTGGGTACCACTCAGCCCTGAGCTGGGACTCCACTCAGGAGCACACAGACCTCCCCAGCCCCCTTGCACCGATCCTGGAGCAGCCGCTCACCTGGGGGGACACTCTGTGGTCGCCCAACGGCCGCCCCTCAACGGCTCTAACAACCTCCCCCAACCCTTACCTGCCCAGCCCCATCTCTGCTCCATCTCCAAGGGTAATTTCCCCCCCATTCTCCCCCCTCCCCCAACCCCCCTTTTATCAGTCTGGGGTTGACATGGCACAGACAGCTGAGAGGGAAATGGAGTGAAAGGTTGGGAGGAAGCGTCACCATTTTCTCTGTTTTCTTTGCCCGAGGGAAAGTCAACCTTATCCTTTTAACATGTTAGAAAATTAGTCTTGGCACCTAACTAATGATCTGCCTTCACTCTGTCTTACTTGCAAATTGTGAGACAATGGAGACTAAAAAAGGAAGCTTTTAGTGGCAGTCTGGGTGACAAAAAGAGGGTCTCAAAAGCCAAATACTGGTGTCTGCCCATGCTCATACACTATCAGAGTAGGTCTGTCATCATTCTGGTGCAAAACAAAATTATCCTTCTAAAGATGCACATTTGCACCTCAGCAGCCCCCAAACAGTCACAGAAGATAAAGGCAAAACTTATTTATACACATAGAAAGCACAATTGTTCCAGAGTACAGCATGGCTGTTTTCATGTATTAACTCTTACAGGCATTGTAACTGGTGGGAATTTCTTTGTGAAGGTAAAGGCTTGAGATTGTTCACAAATCAAATGTTGGTGTCTCTAAACTGCACACATTTCACATATGCATGTTGTTACAGAACTATAAATTGCCCTTGTATCCAATTTATTTTTGAAACCCTGCCCAGGCATACTATGTGCTGTCATGTGTGTCTACCACATCTTAAGAAAATCCAGTTTCAGTGACTTTCTTGTAGCTTTTCTTGGGCATTCTGATGCTGCTCACCAAAGCATGACTTGTTAAACTCCAAAGAAACTTTTATTTCATGAAAATAATATGAAGAAAAAAGTAGGGAAAACAAGATCTTAGGCGGCACTATAACAGACGTTCTTCCTCACCATTAAATCTTCCCAAATTGATAGATGTTCATTCTGAAGTAGTGGGAATGAGGCAGTGTTTCCACAGAGCTGCTGCAGTTTTCAACATTGAGAATGTGCCTAACATCTTGGATTAGATCAACTAGGTGGCAAGAGAGATTTTGTGTTCAGATTGGAAATAATGTGTTTAGATGACCAACATAAATCACTTCCTACATTTTTTACTGGAAAACCCAACTTTGGAACTAGTACAAGCTCTGCATTGGCCTGCTCGGGAGTGGGGAAGTGCCACTGCATAATCTTTATTTTCCTGCATGAAGTAGGAAAACCACTTTTGAAACCTTCATAGAAAAACAAATTGGAAAAAACTACAAAATATTCAATATTTAACCCAACTGCCATGTGGAAGTTAAAGACTCAAAGACTAGTCTTTGTTTTTGGAGTTTCCTTCACAAACTGCAAACTTTTTTATCCAGACCACTTTCCTAATGAACAGCCAGTGTTTTATATATTAAAAAACCCCTCCCCCAAAAAAGTCTTGAAGAAAAACACTAGAATGAGGTAATGCTCGTGTACCAAATGTTAAAAGGCTGACACAGCCTGTTCTTTAACTGCTCTTTTGGAATGAATTATATGTATGCTTTGGATATCACAAAATAGTTAATGTAAAGGGATTTGGTATTTCAAAATGCTGAAAAAATAAAAAATATCATCCTTCTTTAGTTTAGAGAGTATGGTTCTATAAAAGTTAATGAATGTAATGATGACCTACTTAGCTTATGTAGACCAACAGTATTCATGGTCATTATAAATGGCATCCAGATAGAAGGGGCTAGGAGTTTACGAGGTTTATCCCTGAATCAAAATGATTCAAGTTTTGTATAATGTATATGAAAAGTGTAATGAAAATATGCATTGGATAAACCACAATGGATTCATGATGAATGATTGCATAATTTTTCTGAGTAACTTTTAAACTATTTTACTCCATTTTGTGCATACCACTTGATTTCAGGTCTGCTCTTTGTCATGAGCTGTTAATGTCCAGAGTGACCTAGTTCCAAATTATTAACATTCTTTTACAGAGTAATGGAAAGCAGTTGTACACCCTGCTGAGGCTTGTAACCCTTGAGACAAAACTAGAGATGCATTTTTCCTGCTAGTCAGTCTTTCTATGTGCCCTCGGATATGCTCAGAAGCCAATGCATATGTAGCTCTGATGGCTACCCACTTGTAAACACAGTGGAGGCCTTGGTCGCCTTAATTTATAAACTTTTGTGGTCTCTTCTGTGGGCCTATATTTCACATGCATACTGGTGCTACAGTGAATTCAATCTATGCCCTCTGCATGTTAGATTTCCTGCAGGTGTCCTAGTGTTCCTCCTGCCTCTCTGCCTGGATTCACTCCAGGTCTGCTCACGATGAGAGAACATCTGACCTTCCCAGCTCTTCTGCAGAACTGTCTTAGCCTGGCAGTGTGGCAGCCGCTGTAACTTGAAAGCTTTGGATGTGTATATTGGCTTTTTCTGCATCAGCCATACGTAGATCATGGATCTGATAGCAGTGGAACAGCTTTCTGATTTCTTGTCTTTTCCTCTAAAACAGAAAGGAAGTGTATGAAATGGTGGACAATTTAATTTCTTGAAATATAAAAATAGCGTTTATAGTTTAGAAAGTGCAAAACTGAAGAACATGATTTGTGCTGCTGCAAGTGCAGATCTCTGTCAGATGCTTCTGTGCAGTAGGACTGTTTTGGTAAACAAAGAAGGAACATAAAATAAATAAATGAACAATTTTCTGTAAGGACTTACTGTGACACACCAACTTGTGAGCTCTCAGGGTGAGAGACCAGGTGACTCCAAAACTGGGCTGTTGGCTTCTGAGCAGCAGCCCAAGACCACCACAAGTTCCAGTTGTGGAGATTTGAGGAAGAATTAGTTTTGCCCAAAAGTGGTGACTAACACAAAGGATTTGACAGCTTATTTTTCAGGAATGACCCAACTTTTTCAGTGGTAGGTACGTTCCTCTAATTTGTCCTGCAGACAACATGAATGGTAGCCCTAAAGGAATTCACTAATACATAAACTTTTGCAGTTTGTACCACAAGAGAGGTTCATGAATGTTAGTGTGCAATATATATTAAAAAAACAGATGAAAAAAGCTGAGATAATGCAGTGATTAAGATGTCTTTAGAAATATAGGCATTAATCCTCCCAAGTAATATGGCTATTACCTCTGGGACTTGATTCCCTAGAGCAAGAAAAATCAGGGATTTATTATTTTATGTTACTTAAAGAATCTCAAACTGTGAATAACAGCCTGGCTACCTGGCTAATAATTGTGGATGTACACATGATATTTTTATTTATCTTTAATTACGACCATTGTTAAAGTTTTTAGTTTGGTAATTTGAGTATTAGTATTTTTATGTATTCATTTTTTGTCTGTATATTCATTCATCTTTTGAGTGTATGAAACACATTTGGCACCTTACATACTGATTTATAGAATATTAGAGTGTAACTTTGGGAACATCCTTTGTAGCTGTAATATGTGCAAACCTATGAACACAAGAGTTTAGTGAGACATAACAAATGGTGTCCAACAGCTCAAGAAACTGGTAGCTCTGATTTGCATCGTACCTAAACCACCTGAAAATAGACTGTTAGTTTGCTCCCTGGCAGTATCAAATCAGTGATTCACCAGATTCACATACAGTTGTCCACTATATTTATGTGTACAGGTCAGCCTTCTACTCAAAGAGAGATAGAGAAGACTGGTCTTTGCAATGGAATCTCGAAAGTGTAAGAAAATGAAAAAAAATAATCTTCCTGTATATTGTAAAAGCAAAACCCATGATATCAAGTAACAAAGGTGTATTGGAGCTCACATAAGTATTTTTAACCAAAGGTAACTGGTAAAGATACAGCAGTGGTTTCTATTTTAGCAAACCTAAAGATGTCCAGAGCCCCAGCTTAGGAACTTCCAGAATAGTTAAGATGGCTTAGCTGAACTCAGACCTCTCTATATTTTAGGAATCTTCAACTAGTAAAATTTTCTTGCACATTCCTGTTTTGACAGGGAGAACTTCATTAGCAGAGAAAATCTGAACATGTGAAAAATGTGACAGAAATATGTGAAAAGCTTGACTATATTAATGATAATGATTCCCAGCAGGACAGAAAAAAAATAGAAAATATTCATCCTGATACACGAAGGTGAGCACCAAAATGTGCTTGAGGAAAGGTTTAGGGACATGAAAATATGATGGAAAGTTATGTGAATATTTGAATTGTGATGTAGTCCGAGCAGAATAAGCTGTTACACTCCAGTCATGGGACAAAGTAGTATCTGCACAGCTGTATTGGGTAAAAAAGTTTGTAGCCTGTGAAATATTGTTCCTTGCTAAAATAGGAGCGGAAATTAGACACAGTAAAAGAGCCACTAAAAACTTTGCCAGAGGCTAGTTGAGGTAAGTTTTTATGGACATAATGAATAAAATAATCAAGCAATCGGAGCACAATTTGGCTTCTGTAAGTTTGTTTTGGTTTTGTATTTAAATTCCCTAGTACTT
Source organism: Calcarius lapponicus (assembly GCA_039654755.1). Taxonomy (NCBI): domain Eukaryota; kingdom Metazoa; phylum Chordata; class Aves; order Passeriformes; family Fringillidae; genus Calcarius; species Calcarius lapponicus. Next base: position 69,733,592 of record CM077464.1, read on the forward strand.
GGCAATATGTGGTCATTTAGAAGAAAATGTAGGATAATGAGTGGTTTATAGAGAGAAGCTAAGTCTTAACAAGATTTTGTTAAAATATTCTGACCCTAAAGAACATGTCAAAGGAGTTTAAATTCTTCAAGTTGCATTCATTCAAGCTTCTGCAGAAAAAAATGACATTGGTTATTCTCTTTCTTGAGTCTTTCAGACTCTGATCCAATTCATGCAAGTAAAAAAGACTATATATTTCTAAAAAAAATTGTTGAATATCTGTTCAGTTAATAAAATTATTAGGGCCAGAAAATAGTTCTTGATACCATGTCTTAAGTCATCACACCATTTAGCCAACTGAGGATTTCAAAAATAAACCACAGACTTTAGAAGATTTCTGGTTAGAAATGATGAGTACTGGCATGACATTCAGAAACATATAAAGTGTTGGATCTTGTTTCAGGTGCCAGTTTCCCATCCAAGGGGATATTCTGGTTCAACTTGTCTAAAGGATGTAGAATTTATCTTCATGCAGTCGAGCTGTACAGGCTGGCAATAGCCAAGCTTTGCACCTGGCACAGGCCAGCTTTTTTGCTAAGGGGATAATTTTGGGGGATAATTTTGAGGGATAAATATCGTGTACCTCCCTAATATATGACAGAAGCATGAGATGAACCACAAACAATCATTTCTGTCATAGGTTCCTGTGGATGGGAAAAGAAAATCAGAGGTTTGGTCATGTAGCGAGTGTTCATACGTCAAACAGGGTGGTCACTGGGATAGAGTGTAATAGCCACTTGTGAGCAGAAATACCAAGTGTTTTATGCTGCTGGTGATGTATTTTTAATCTATGGATGAAGGTCCTACTGGAAGAGGATGATACAGAGCAAGCCTGTGGCCAGATGACTCATCCTATTTGTGAGCTGAAGCTTGGGTTTCTCCCAGGGTTTCCAGGAGAGGGTGTGCTAGAGGATCAGAAATCACCTCTGAGTCATCTCAAAACCAGATTTGCCTCTGCTGTCGTGGTTTCCTTCCTGTGTACCTGCTGTATGCAGTGCAGTGAGTACACTTCATGTGCACAGGAGGTGTTCCTGGTGGCAAGGATCCTGACTGCACACAACACCATTGCCAAACACCCTGCTAGTCCCATGGGATCATCACAGAGGTTGAGGTACAACAAAATTGTTCCCCCTGTACGGATCTTGAACACAAAGACAGATATGAAATACCTATATATCCCAGCAAATTATCCTCACTGATCCAATTTAATGGACTTACCAAATCTAATGAATTACACTCTGCTGCTGAACAGAAAGTTTATAATCTTTTCTCTCTCCATGCATATTTTAGTTCCAGGGCTCTGTGTGTTACTGATAACACAGTACGTAAATATATAAATGCAATTTTAAGGTCATCACACCTTCTCCTTCTCCTCTTCTGCATATACAAAACCTCTATCATGCTCCCAGCAGCTATTTGATTCTTAAATCTTTATTTCAATTATGAGATTCTATCTTTATTTCAATTATGGAAATAATTACTATAGGCTATAAAATAGTAATATTTTTAATAGTAAGTGAAGGGTCTTTCAGATATTAGTTTCAGTGTTTTCCTCTGTAAAACAATACAATAGTGTTAATACACTTTTCTACATTCCATATCATATATCTACTCAGGAGGTCTATTTGTTTTATAGGAATAGCTATAAATCTTTCACTTTCAACTTTGAACACAAAGATAAAACTAGTTTTAAAATCTCATTGCTCACAGTTTTCACCTATATTTGTTCAATGCTCTCAATTATGCCCAGTTAATATATCTCATACCTACTTCATAAGCTTTCATTAACTAAAGCTCAGAAATTTGTAGCTTTTGCATGTCTCCTCCTAATTTCACCCCTTTGCCTGAAATTTTCAGTATCAGAAGCACACAAAGAAGCAGTGGTTTACTTTGCTTACAAATAGCAGAAATGCTTTTTTCTCTTGTATAAAATTTGCCACAGCTCTTTATTTTTAATGCAAGTCAAGTGTTGTGTATAGCACAATGCAGTCATCAACACACCTGGAGTTTCAATCAACACACTTTATGAAGTCAGAATATTTGTCTTCTGCATCTCAAATTCACTTGTAATTTTCACATGAAAATGTAAATGCTGTATTCCAAAATGGTTACAATATGAAATTTAATCTCCAGGCCTAGTATCCTACCACATTGCTCAACTTCAGTTGTTTTGTTTCTATGTGTGATCCACATTAGACAGGAGTGGTTACAGCAACCTGATGGGTTCAACACATCTTAATCTTAGAAAGTTGTTCCAAAGAGAATATTTTATGTTAAAAACAACTGCCTAAGGAAGAATCTGAATTGCAGAAATTTGTCTTTGTTGGATGCTTCCTCATGACTTGGCCATTTAGCTAGACTGAAACCTTCCATACAACATTTAAAATATTTTGTCTCTGTGTGTGTAGGAAACCTGGCAGTAAAACATAGCCATAAGAGCAAGTTACAGTCATATTGAGAGAAAACACTCAGAGATGTCTGCTCAAGCCAAGTGGAAGTTCTCAGATTTTCTTGTTTTCCTTTTAATGTCTGTCCAGCATCCATTCTGTATCATTAAACTCTGGTTGCATTTATCCTACTGAATTGAACCAAGTTCAAGAATATTCCCTGGTGTTGGACTTGCTTAGTAAGCCTGTAAGCTTTTAGAATAATCTGTAAATGTGGTGAGTGGTCTCAGAAAAGTATTTATCTCTGACAGCCAGTACTTTTCATAAACATCTGCTCATGATGGGAGAGTTGACAGGCCTCTAGGGACCCTACTGTTTATTCCTACAGATATGGCCATGCTTGCTTTGACATGGTGCTCTGGCAATGTCTTAAGGAAGCCTCAGTCTGCGCTCTAGATTCTGCTGGACATACTAATGTCATGTTAAAAAAACACCTTTCTGGTTTTGACCTTGAGTTGAAGAAGGGCACAGTGCTAAGAGATGCCTGCCTTTCTTCTAGCCAAAGAGGGTCTGAAACAAGAGTCAGAATAGTTCATCTCCATTTTGGACTCTTTGGGGACCACAGGAGTTCTGCATATCATGTCCTGTTTTCTCAAGACATGGAAAATGACAAAGAGCACAGAAGAGCACAGAGTTGAAACCTCAGTCAGATGGGGTTTTTTTGGCATGTATAAAGTTACTGTGTTAGTCTTCAGTAGGTCTTCAAATCTGAGGCCTGGGCTGGGAGGAGAGGGTCCCGAGTGTCCCAAGTACACGCTCTCCAAGTTTCTCCTTTGATTTTTACTTTATGTCACTCTTCTCAGCTAGTATTATGCCAACCCTCAAGAACAGCCCAGTGGCCTTCCTCTCATGTGCTGATGTCCTGCTCAGATCATCCTGCTCAACAATAGGATCTGGCCTAGGGCTTCCTTCAGTGTAGGAAAATTGAGGTTTATACCTTAGATTTTCTCACGGAAGAGAGGGAAGCTAAATGCTGAGGAGGTTTAGAGACAGGTGCCTTTTTATGTGAGGCAAGGTATGCAGAGGCAGGGAATGTGCTGTAGCAGACAGGAGGTTGGCAGGGAGCGGATGCTGGAAGGGGGAAAGTTGGAAGGGGGGAAGCAGCTCCTCCTCAACACAGGGTCTCCTATGGCAACAGCAGCAGAGAAAAAAAGCATGGACCAGAGCTTGCCTGTTGGCAAACAGCCACAGGCCCCACCAGGACCTCACCTCCCTACCATGCTTGGCACCCTGATGGCAAGCACTTTAAAGTGGTTACAGCTGCCAGCTGAGGCTGACTTTGGCAGGCACATGGAATGTGTGCGGGTACATGCTACCCCTGAGGCAGGAACTTCCATTGCCTGCCCCTTCTTCATTTGCATGTGGGGCTCCCGGGGCTCTGCCACACTCTGACACTCACCACAGACCACATCTTTGGTCATAAAAGGCATAAACAAACTAAGACATCATAAAATAAGGAATAAAGAAAAGCCCAGTGCATGCCCACCTGTCATGTGCTTCATGTGCTGTGCTGAAGAACAGCTCCCAGGAGAAGATGCAGGTACAGATCTGCACCTTGAGAAGGACCGTGTGTAAAAGATCTACCAAGAGGGAGAAGCAAACCCAATAATTTTCAAAAAGTGAAGGCAATGTGGTTGCAAGGCTTCGATGGTTCAGTGCAGTGATTTATTTGAGCACTGTGGTGAGCTAGTCCTAGCCCTGTACCTTCATGGTTTTGCAGCCAAAGTGGCCGGCTGCACCGTGAAATGCAGTGATTAGCCACCACTTTCTCATATCTCCACTTCTTTACATGGCTCTGCATACAGAGGAAACATAATTTCTGTGCCATAGAGAGCTATACCAGCGGCATCTTTTGCTTACTTTTGCTTAAACTTGCCAACAAGTTCTACAACAGTTTAATTTAAGAGGACCTGGAAACATCCAACACTGGAGTCTCATGCAATGATGCCAGCCCTATATTGCCCATTTTAAAAAGGGAAATTCTTTCCCCTGACAAGCAGCATATCCTTGGTTAAAACTGAGTGAAGATTCATTGTGAAATCTGTAGTGTAATATAAATATAATACTATTAATACAGAGAAAGGTTGCATATGATATTTGTGTGCATGTGTACACAAACAGAATGCAAACCCACAGGAAGGATGCCATATTATTTTTCAACATTTGAAATTAATTCAGAAAATCACCATTGAATTTTCAGCACTTTTCAGTTATGTCATGTTCTTCCTTCCTGTTGCTGATTTTTGAGTTTTGAATTTCATTCCCTCCATCTTGTCCTTTGTTGTTTTGTTTTGGTGAAATAATTTATCCTGCAGGTTTCACTAGCGTATTCTTTGAAAGGAGCAGGGAAGTGAAATTCATACACTTCAAAGTGGCTGCTAAAAGATTGTCTCTTGCAAATAAAAAGGATAAACTTTCCAACAAATGCTACAAATCCTAGTATAGAAATAATTTTGAATTTCATAATGTAGCATCAATATGCATATACCTTTAAGAACAACACCCTGGAAAACTCAGTTTTATATTTCAAACTATGAGCATATCACAGGACAAAAGTAATTATCTTGAACTTCTTATATAAATTAAATGGAATCTTTTGCAATCCATTTCATTAATTATAAATAGTGCCACTTGCAAATTTTCTTTGTGTGTATTCCATCAATCGTTTTTGGATAATCAAGATTTTCATCCATGCAATTTTCCACAGATGAAGTAACTGCACCACTTAAATGAGCCTGTTACATCTTAGAATGAAGGTAGACATGTTTTGATCACCTGCTGCCACAACAGCTGCCAGGATTGCCAGGGATGCCTGGAGCACCTTGTGGCAATTCAGCTGTGCAGTGTGTGAATCACAGGCACAAAGGTGACTTTTGGGGGCAGCTTTTTACCACTGCAAGTTCATAATAAAATTTATCTGTATCACCATTAAAAGCCTCACAAGGACATGCTTGGAAAACATCTTTTTCTTGGTCCTGAAATGTGGTGTGTAAATTCTAGAAGCATCAGTTTGATTAAACTGTCTATGAGCTAAGCAGAGTTGCACCATCCACAGCAAGAAAGCTTTTGCACCTGGAAATATATTGATGGATAGTTTTTTCCTTTAAATGGTAAATTTATGTTTCTGCCATATATTCAAACCTGATCTTCTCAAAACACTTTCAAGCCAATCTGAGATTTTATTCTGTCGAGGCTTCACCAGCACTGGCCACCCTGGCTTTGAAAGTTTTATTTCTGTGGTGAAGAAGGTGAGAAGATTAATTCTACATATGCTGTCCAGAATATTGAAAATTTCCAAACAAAAATATAATAACATATTAAAAAAAATTGAATTTTTTTGGCTCTGACTGGAGTAGTTCATCTTGCCCTCTCTTTTTTTTTTTTTTAAATAAATTGTAAAAGTTGAGAACAGTAAGACAGGGGAGTTACATGATGCAGTTAATGCCAGAGTCTTGTGGTTATGAATAATTTCAGAAGTTTTAAAAAATTGATATAACCTATACTGAACTGCTTGTAAATTGTGTTAGTACCTCAGCAGAACTGGTTCCTGGACAGAAATATGAATGGTGGAGGAATGGAGCAAGGAAATGGTGACAGCTGACAGAACGGTAGCAAGTTTGTACTAAAACTTCACACTTACTTTCTCCTGCTGTTCTGGAGTGACAGACATGTAATGTCACATAAACACCCAGCAGCTATCAGTGCTTCTCCCTTCCTGCAGATTCTTTCCTTAGTAATTCTTTGCCCTCAAAATAAGAACCAACTGGAAAAAAGGGAGAAATAAACTGAGTTTTTTTAATTTGAAAATCTAGGTGGATTCTTCAGATATACCTCAGGTATTTTGTAAAAAAAAATATTATTTAGTATTTAATAACATGCACAATTAACATAATATTATTTGGAATAATCTCCTTCTTGCTACTTTCTCTCGAACTTTTTTGTTCTGTGATGCTTTCCTCTGTCATATTCACATTTTCCTACAAGAGTAGGAGTTTTGTATGATAACAATTAAGAAAGAAATTGTACATTACTTACTTAATTTTATTTTATAAAACCAGAGTGCCTGTGAATTGCCAATACACTGTAGTGTTGATATTTCCTGCTAATCTTTCTATTTCCAGAACTAGTAGATTTTATATTGAAGTAATTTTGGGGTTTTTTTGCTTTTTTTTTTTTTTTTTTTTTTTTTTTTTTTTTTTTTGTGGAGGAAGAGACGGGGGAGGTGGGAGGGGTGATTTTTTTGTTGTTTTTTTGAGATTCACTTTTACCATGATCTCAGTTTCTGAATCTATTTAACTCAGTGGGATGTCCTGAGCTTATTCTCCAGAGCTGAGTGCATCAAGGAAACCTGTACTGGCAGCAGAAAACCAGCAAGTGGCATTAACTGCATTGGAAGAGACTGGGATGGGATGAGTGGAGAGGCAGCAGCTCTGGCAGCTGGAAATGGGCACACTCCTACAGGCATCCCTCAAAAACACACAGGTCATGAGTAATGGTGCAACAACAGCTTGATATTACCTGTGGATGCAACTCCCTTCTATAGCAAATCTGAAATTATTCTTCAAACAAAAACCACCAGGGGTAAAAATGTAGGTGTCTCAATAGTAAGGCTTGAGGAAATTATTTTTTTTTTCTGTTTGCTAAGGGAATCTCTCTCTGCATATATATATTGTTCAGATGATAAGACAGTGATTTTGAAAATAACTATAAAAGCCAAAATAAAATAATGAAGTGTGGCTACCCTGTAAACCCATACATTTCTCATAATTTCTTTTTCTGTCATAGAAGAAACTTTACAAATGTTGTTTTAAAAGGTGCCACAGAGTGGCAGTCTCTTTGTTTTTGTGGAGGAAATGTTTCGTCCTTTCTCCCTTTTATTCACAGTGTGTGTGTGTGTTAAATTTTGCTTTTCTCACTTTCTGGTGCTCTTTATCTTTTGAGTTTGGATTGTATTTTTATCATCCTTTTATATCTTTCAGGTTCTAGAATCCATGCTGCCTCACTGGATTTCAGGCTGGATAGTTTTGATTCATGTATGCATAGTTTTGTCTTCTGAAGTTTTCTTTTGGGTCAAAGTTCAGTCATAAAAAGAAGGGTTTGCTTTTTTTAAAAAAATAAATTGATCTATAGACCATGTTTAACTATAGGTTCTGGCTTGCCTCTAAATATTTATTTGTGACTCGATCAAATGCTTCTTTTGCTAGCAACTTCATTCTGCTTAACCAGGCTTTCTGTCATCAATCATGCTGCCTGTTCAGCCAGAAGAGAAAAATGCAAAGAATGATAATATTACAGTAGCACTGATGTGCATTTCCAGAGCTTTAATAGGATAAGTGTCAGCACTGATGCACTTCAACATCATCCACTGCAACAATACTGAGAAGCAGAGGAGGAAGACAGCCAAGCTGGTTGACATTTATGTATGTCTCTTATGCATGATCAAATTAGCATTTCCTCCCAATTGAAAGCAGGAGCATATAAAGGAGAGGATTATGTAAAGTGAAGATTACTTCTCTAAACACAGCACTTACTAATCTAAAGCTATGAATGGAGGACTATCTTTCTGTGAGACAGGACAGAAAGACTGATGCAGACATGAGAATTCACTGTGTAGCTTTCTAGCTGACTAACTTACCATTCGGAAGGAGAGATGGGGAGGGAAAAATAAATTCTTAAAGCATCTCAATGAAGCAACGAAATTAAAACTCATCTCAGACTCCCATCTCCTTGCTTTTGCTGGCTACTTTTATTTTTAAATATAGTCACTGATTTCAAGCATATCCTGACGCTACCTGCTAGGCAACTTGATTCCTGTGATTAGTGATCAATATTGAGGAACTTGAGACCAAATTCCATCTCTTCACCAGCTCCAGTGTTATGTCAATAATCTAATTTATGAATTCTGCGTGGCTCCTTTCAAAGACCTCAGGATTTATCAGGATTGTACTGTCCACTGCACTTCTTAATGCAAACAACTTTAAAAGAATAAAAAAAAGTATAACGAGGCTGTGAATAGTAAATTGTAAAGCACTGGAAATTAGGCCAGTTAGGCAATTTACAATAGTTAGTAATGTGAAGGACAGAAAGCTTGAGTGTTTGATCTGGGAGTGTCAGAGGCATGGCCTCTCAGTTTGGTTCTTTAAAGCCAAGAATGGATAGAGATTGGGTGGGGTCCAGAAGTAAGGCAGAATAAGGAAAACATCTGGAGTCTCTCAGGATGGTAATGACAGATTGGTGAGTTCAGATGTTAATTCTCCTATTTATCTGAAACACCTATTTTTGTGAGGGCTAGACTGCCTGCTGAAAGTACCCAGCTCTTCAAGATAACTGGCTCAAACTACACAGATATCTTTTGGGTGGCCACAGGAGCAGTGAGTGACTTTGTGACGAACGGGAAGTTTAAACAGTGAAAAACAGGGAGAGATAACACCAGCCACAGAGTGATTCATTACAGCTGAATGGAAAAATATTTTTTTAACTTTCTCTAATCTTTTTTAAAAACACTCTGTTAAATGTTATGCACTGGTGATCTTTTTCCCAGTGTGCTTTCTGACCAGTAGATTAGTTGACCTAATTGGTTTGTGGTCACTCCACTGGTATGAGGAATCTTCTCTATCGTGGGTGGGGTTTTTGTGGTGTCTGTGACAGGTAATGAAATGTAATCTGCTCAGACAGAGGCCAGCTCAGCTCATGGTGAAGAACCTGACAGCCCCTCTTTAAAACCAAAATGTTGGAAGCATAGAAGCTACACAGGCAAGTTTGAGAATGTCACTTGGTGGTTAGGCTATGGCTGAGGAAGAAACACATTTGAAAGCTTGTAAGATGCTTTCTGAGAAGCTGACAAGTGGGCAGATACAACAGAGCATGGTAAAGAGGAAAGGGAAGACAGTGCTGATGAGCAATCTCACTTGAGTCTTTCATGGCACTAAACCAAAAAAATATCACAATAGCACCAAGTATCAAAGTTCTGTTAAATGAGTTTGTATAATAATTACATCGACAAGGCTTCTAATGGTGTCACATTTTGAGTCATCCAACATAAACAATTATGGTATTAAACATACAAAGCAGTAGGAAAACATGTCTGAGTGACTTGAGTTAATAATTGCATTGTTTCAAAGTTTCATAATGTGGTGCTTTCCATGCTGTCACAGCTGTTGCCTATGCACATACAACATTCTGCACAATAAAACTTGTGTGCTGCTTAGCACCATGAAAAAGTTGAAGGCTTTTTTTTTTCTTTGTGACATTGCAGGAAAAACTACTTAATAAAACAGAAGTCAAGTCAAAAGAAAGAGTTATGTGGCTAGGCTCCCAGTTGCTACACTGCTTGTTATATTTTTAATTAAAAAACAGGTGTCATTAGGTACTTTAAAGAAAGGCAGCTGCATGCTGGACTACAGATAAATCCAGAAATGTTACACACACCCTGCTGCAAATTTGCTGCAGGGCATCAGATATTTCTTCCCCTATGAAATTAATGTGCTGTGGGATCTTGTGCTAGCTTTCATCATCATCAGTGGATCAGACTGTTAGCACCACTCATGCATTACTTCCAGCAGTGTTTATATTGACAGAAATGAAATGTTTTAAAATACAGCTGTGAACTTCTAATTTCCATCAATATTACCAAACTGCTCAAGTTTTTCTTAGACAAACAGTGAAGACCTCTTGCCTTTTCCAGTCTCAGAGTATCAATATTATAACAAATAGCCTTGAAAATTCTGACATCTCTGGTGGTCACCACTGCCTGTTGTTTCAATGCACAGCCACCTGGGTCTGATGCAAACCCTCTCTTGCTTGGCACATGGAGATTATATCAGTCCAAAGCAAGAGGTTCACTTACAGAATGTGCTTTTGAAGGTGGTTGTTGATTTGGTCTGGTGACATAATCTACACTACATTAGGATGTCCAAGAATGCTGCCAGGGATGCGCAGCAGTGCCATTCTTCCTGACCACTGTCACTTCTTTCCCTGTAATAAGAAAATAATCAATCATCACTGCCACAAGTAGGTCCATAGCTGCAGGCTGCTCTGTATGAAAACGAAGCTAAAGTCAAAGACTGACAAGGCTACTGTGTGAAACTCTTGACATTTCAGTTCCCACTGAGAATTTAATGGTAGATATTTCTCTGTAGCTCTCAGAAAGTTCTGAAAAATTCTCTTTTCATGATGAAAATTGGGATTTTGTTCTTGCTAGTAAACTGCATGAATGTATTAGTGATTTAAGTGCTGTTAATAATTTGTGCCATTTAATCTCTGCTGGCACCAGCACTCTTACCATGCAGACCTGCTGATCACTTCCTTCCTGATGCGGGGCACATGAGGTCCAATACACCCAGCTTGCACCTGTGTTTGAGACATAGCAACAAGACAGACTTGCAAAATGTCTGCCTTCCCTGAACATTCAGTGGGAGTGGTTGGTGTATTAGCACATCATGGGTAAATCTTCTCCAAACTCAGTACAGGCACCAGGCAAGTAATTAACTGACATCTCTTGCCTTACTTCTTTCCAGATATATGTATAATTTCTGAGACACAGCACCTTCATATGTAGAGAATCTCTGGTGGGTCCTGGCATTTTGATGGACAGGAAGTCCAAATATTAGACAGGAAAAACTAAGCACATCAGAATAGGGGATGGATCATTCCTCGTCCCTTCTTCCCATTGCTGGAACAGAACAATCATGCAGCTGGAACTGCTTGGGCTTTGGTTCCTCCTGAGCCAGCCTGGAGCTGTGCAAGGCAGAACACTGTGATAGCAGTACTGCACACATCCATACCTAATAGAGTTAGTCTTCCTCAATATCATTTGGAAACAAGCTATTCTCCTAATGCCGTTATACAACACAAGGGAGCTTGGCAAGAGAAGAGGAGGAGTTCTCTGCAGCTCTGATGGATGGGGATAAATGAAATTAACCCAGTTAAGAAGTCTGCACTGTTAATTCCTTTAAGAGTCCTGAAAATTATTTTTCTGTGCATTTTCATGGTGCCCACCAGTTTATCTGAGGACATGTAGTAGCATGGTCCCTTTAAGAGCAATAAATCAGAGTGGAAGGATGTTCTCATGGCATTGTGGTGTGACACACTTACACTTCAGTTTGGAGGTTAATGAGCTCTTTTCTCTGAAAGCTAATACAGATTTCAGAAGGCATTCCCCAGAGCAGCTAACCTGGTGGTTTAATGATTGCCAAACTGGGTGCTTGCATCATTGTCAGGTCTATTTGAGATATTCTGCTAGTGCCTTTTCTAAATCTTTGTAGAAAGGGCTTCTCAGGCTCCCACAGGGATTAAGAGTACATTTCAACTTCTTGAAGTTTTACCATAATTTTTATATGCATTCACATATTTTTCTGACTGGCTAGAATCCATCTCGTGTATTACTCTGAAAGTGTGTTTTGTTGGTTCTGCTAGCTGCTTATACACCCATATTCCCACTGCCCTCCCTCCCAGGAACACGTGCCCAGCTATGTTCCACTGGCCAGCTGGCAGCACCTCATGAAATGCTCCTACTGCAAGGATATTGCTCATCAGAAAACAAAGGCAGGGGCTTACCCTTAGCAGGAGGGAATGGGGAATATTTTATTCTGGTTTTGAAGGAGGAGCTGATGATCCAAAACTTGCTGGATTGCAGCTGGGTGTAGATTTTATAGGTGGGAAGCCCTGTGGACTCTCTTCTAACTTAAAAACTCAGCAAAACATGCCAAGCTCTAGCTTACCTAGCTATGTGCCAGAAGAGTGTTTCTAAAGCCCAAAGACACTGGCTTTACAGCCTGATGACTGGCACAACCAGTACCTATTAGGTGCTTGAATCAGACCACCTCCTTACTCCTCCCTGGCTCCTCAGGTTGTTCCTGCACCACAGTCCCCCCAGGCAGAGGTATCCCAGGCACAGGACTGTGCTCCATGTCTGGATCACAGTGATGCTGCTGGGGTGGAAGTGCCCCCATGCCACCTCAGCTGTAGCCTTATCTGATGGCAACTGCTCAGGGAAATGTCAGCACATGGAGACTGTTCAGTGTCTGTTACCTGCTGGCAGAAAACCTGGGATGCTTTGATCAGATCCCTGCTGGCTCATGCAGTGTGGGTGTGCAGGAACAAAGGTGAGCTGACAGCTTGTTCCCAGGAGCAATTTCATGAGGAGCTCACCACTGCAGAAGTAGGTGTAGAGGACGTATTACTTTCTTATTGGATTATTATTCTGTCTGATCAGGCAAGATCTGATTAAAAAGATTTTATTCCATCTGATAATGAGAGGAGAGCATTCCTTTTTAATTGAATTCCTTTTCAAGCTCTGTGAGTGCTAGTAGGAGAAAAATTCTAGAAGAAAACTAATGGAATTTGTTATCCTTATACTTAAAAAAAGATATTCTCATTTCAGAGGTGATTTCAGAGGGCAATTCCACTCCTGCAAGGGCAATCCATGGTTTTGGTCTACCAAGACTCTCCTAAAAATGCTTTAATATGTCCCTTGCATTTCATCTTTCAGCCACCTCTATTTGTCAGATAGCAATTGTTGTCTATTTTTGGTCCCTCGAATTTTGTTAGCATACTTCAGAGACACATTTTAAGCTGCTTCTTTGCTTTTTTTTTCTTTTTATCTATTTCTCTCTTGCTCTCTCTTAACTTACTCATCTTAAATAATAAACAAGTAGATAGCTATGAGTTACGCTATTCCTTACTTTCCCATTCTCCCTTGAATTGTCTTATCTTGAAATTTAATGGCCTAGCTTTTACAATTGAACTGTTTCTCTTTTGTAAAACCTAAGATTTTGTTGTTTTTGTTGTCTCAATTTTGCAGACTTCGAATAGTTCCTTCCTCTATGCGATTCTAATCTTGCTCTAATGTTTCACATGCAGATACTGCTGGTTTTTTGCAAATTATTCTCATATTTATTGCTCCTGTCAGAGGAATCCACCATCACGGCTGTTCAGGTATTTCTACCAAAAGCCCCTGCTTTGGCACAAAGATTGTCTTGTGAGTCAGAGGGTTATGTCCATTCCATGTACACGATATGGATCTTAGAATAAAGCTTTCGAGTCTTTTGAGTTTGGATGGTTGAATGGTAGAAACCTTCTTAAACTGCAGATGACACATCTGTGGGCAGACACCAGGTCGAGTAAGAGTTTTGTTAAGCAAATAAGCTTTAAAGCTGTATAAATCTGAAAAGTGATTGCAATCACACTGTAACTTTGGTTTAAGGCAATGGTTCTCAAACTTTACCCTCTCCAGCTTCCTCCTGCCAGAACTTGGTTGGCAACAAATCAAATAAGTCAAGCATTAGGGTAATCAGTAACAGACTAGCTCAAGTCTAGCAACCAGGAAAAATCACACTGAACTTTCTGGTGCTCAGTAAGTTAGGTTTCCCACCCAGAAACAAAAAATCAGAATTTCACCAAACAGATGAGAATGAAAGGAAAACAGGTAATGAGAAGAGATGAACAATGTGCCATATAATACCAAACCACTCATCTTTAAAGTGGGTAAGAGCTACTTACAAAGGGCTCTTCATTCAGGTATCCTGAAGAACCACATGCTAAATCTATGTTTTCAGCTGGAATAGATTTTATTTCCTTCTTAGTAGCTAATGCAGTGTTGTGTTTTGAATTTAGGATGAAAATAATGATGATAACATACTGTCATTTTGGGTATTGCTAAGTAGTGCTTACCCTAAGTCAAGGACTGCTCAGTGTCTCATTCTCTGCCAGGTGCACAAGAACCTGTGAGGGAGCGTGGCCAGGGCAGCTGGCCTGAACTGGCCAAAGGGATCTTCCACAGCATAGACTGCCATACTCAGTATGTACATAAACTGTTGGCTGGAAGCCTGCTGGTTGCTGCTGGGGGACAGGCTGGGCACTGATCAGCAGGTGGTGAGCAATTGTGTTGTGCATCACTTGTTTTTCTTGGGTTTTATCTCTCTCTCTTCCTCTTTCTCTCTCTCTCTCCCCTTTTCATCAAAGTTATTATTTTTATAATAATATTTAGTATTATCAGTAACATTATTATATTTTACTTTAATTATTAAATGTGTGTGTATCCCAATCTACAAGTTTTGCCTTTTTCTAATTCACATCCCCATCCCACGGGGACAGGAGAGGAAGGTGAGTGAGCAGCTGTATGGTACTTGGTTGCCAGCTGGGGCTAAACTACACACACACACATGGTAAGTCATTAGATGTGATCATCTGTTATAAAGCAAAAAGTGGAACATAGGTTGCACAGATATATTTTGTTCATCAGCCTAAAATTTTAGAAGGTTTTAACTAATCCAGTAGTAACTTCTGCTGATGTTACTCTTCTCAGGGAGTCAGCAGGTAAAAGGTCAGGGGAAGGGGGAAATTTTAGATGAAAAAAACTGGTAGTTTTCATGTGCCATTTGTCTGAAAATTTATTTCTCCTTTGAAAGGTTCTGTGGGCTAGGGGAAATAAAAGTGCCTTCTTACAGATAGGAATGTTTTTAGTGTGACTGTAGAAAGTAGCAGTAGAGCTCAAGCAGGGAAGTTCCCGGTGACTTACGTTGCACAGCCTTGTTTAGGGACAGGCACCATCAGCCTGTGACCTGACATT
Organism: Calcarius lapponicus; assembly: GCA_039654755.1. Taxonomy (NCBI): domain Eukaryota; kingdom Metazoa; phylum Chordata; class Aves; order Passeriformes; family Fringillidae; genus Calcarius; species Calcarius lapponicus. The sequence continues at coordinate 69,748,646 of CM077464.1, forward strand.
TCGTGCTTTCAAAGGACACTGAGAGAGACACTAGGAGCAGGAGATGAGTCTGAGTCATCTTGATGTTCCTCATTGTGGAAAAGCCTCTTTCTGAATTTGTTTCTTCATTTGCTCTGTCCAGGATACACAAGCAGTCACCCACTTAGGTTAAGTTTTGGAAAGGAGGTTGGAATGATAATGCAAATGGAGAAACAAAATGTGGAGCTTGTGAAAATTCCCCTTCCAGCTTTTTTTCCAGTAGGAAGATTTTTCACCTGCTGGTTTCCATATTGCAACCTTTCAGAGGGAGTTTCCAAAGATAGAGGATATGAAAATGAGAGAGGAAGAATTGCTACAGGAAGTGGATTTAGTAAAAATATGTCTAAAGCATTTTTTCATCACATCTTTGAGTGAATTGTTGTGGTGTGTAAGATACATCCCTGGGTTTGACACTTTTGCCAAGCAGAGTATGAAAATATGGTAGTATGTATTTTATGCTAATTTTTCATTTCCATGGAGTTTTAGAACTTACAAGGTGTTCTATGCAGCAGTATGCAGTGTCTTAGAAAGCACAGATCAGTCTTTCCAAATATTTGTTAGAATTCATGAATGAAAGAATCATCATGCAAGTCAACGTCTTCTAGCCTATCTCCTGCAGCCTTCTGTCCTTGCCTGCCAGGACATAAAAGCAGACAGCTGCTGCTAGCACTACTCTTTTGCTAGCATTGAGGCACTGAGAACCCCCACCACATCTTTCCTTGTCAGAAAGAAAATTACTTCCTCTGGAGCCCAGATTTCCCGTCTTCTGCTGTGTGCAAATCTGCTGGTGTGTTTCTACGTGTACCTCAGTGCTCCTGTGTGGTTTTCCATAAATTATTGTTTACGTCTCCTTGAAGCAGGAGATCTCCTGCAGGCAGGGATGCCATCTCAGTCCCAAGAGAGTCAGAGGCTGCAACTCTTTCATCAAGTACAGATCAGCACCCTCTTCCTGAGCAATGGCTCTTGTTCTCTGATTGTCAGTCTAATCAGAAAATCGTTGGCTGATGAACAAGACGTTTCTGTACAATTTCTGTGACCCACTTTGTGTGACAACACATGGTCTTGGCTTATCATGGATTTAGTATGTGGCTCCTCACTGACAGCTGAAAACAGTGTAGTAAAGAAGGCATGAAGAAATTGTAGGGCTTTTTTTATGGTCTTTTGTAGCTTTGATATTTTTAAAGTTATTTTTTTCATTATTTCTCTGGCTTTAGTTTTGTCTGGTATTAATTTTCTGTGCAACAATCATTGCAACAAGTGCTGCCCTCCTGTAGCTTTTCTGCAATGTTTTCACCTGTGTGCTTATGGATAAAGCAATTTTCAATTTCTTTCATAATTTTAAGCCACATGTCGTTCTGCTCTGTATGCCAGATAGCTGCTCTGTGGCTCATGGAGGCACTCAAAGCTCCAAACTGGAATATATGTGATAAAAGTCGAGGACTGTAGTGTGCTTTTATGTTTAGGGTTGACACAGAAAAAAAAAAGAGACAGATAGTTATGACAGTGTCTGTTAGTGTTAAGAGTGTCATTGATTGAAAGAAGAAGAAGAAAAAAAAAAGGGGAGTGAGAGTGTGCCTTTGTTTCTTCCTAATTCATCTGTTCCTTCTGCTTGTTTGCAGAGAGGGGCATGTCAGTCTGATAACATCATCAATATGTCCTTTCTCTGTGAGCAGGCACAAGGAACAGATGAATCAAAAGGAAGACATGAATTCAAACCAGAGATGTCTCTTGTGCGTCACCCTCTGCACTGTTGAGAAGGATTTGCTCGAGTTAGGTGAGAACAGGCCATCCACAGCAGCGGTGTAGCTGTGACAGCAGTGAGCACACTCATTTGTGTGGTGGGAACCACCTCTAGCTTTCCATCCAACCAACTCAGGAAGTCAGGGATACAAATGGGATTTTGGTTTTGGTCTGCTTGCCTGTTCTGTTCCTTGTGGAGAACAACAACAGAAGATATGCTCAGCAGTTTGATTTTCTTTGCTCCAGAAGGTCTGAGGATTTTCCTGGTCTTCGTTGGATAACATTAAAAATGAATGGGGTGACTTAATGGCTTACAATTTTACGTGACCCTTTGATGTGAAAGCAATTATTAATGTCTATAATTATCTCCAGGATTACTTGGGTCCTGCAAATGGCATTCAAATCAACACTTTAACTGTTTTCCAGGGTATGTCATTATATAATTCATAGTAAGGAATAGTACCCTACAATTCAAGCTCAATATTATTGTCCATTCAGAATTTATTTCTCAGACCTTCCTCTGAAGAGTGATCATTTTTTATTTTAACACATTTTAAATGTGCATTTAAAGATCTCAGCAAGGGACTAGGTATTGAATAGAGCTTCCCTCTATCACTTTAATGTGAATCTTTGATGTAACAACACTGACATCAATGCTTAATCCATTATCCTCTGAATTAGGAGGACCATAGCGAGATCTACACATCTGCTCTCCCATTGTCTTTTCTGTCCACAGCCTACCCACTGTGGGGCAGAGTGGGAAAGAGAGAAAGCCTTGGTGCTGGGCAAGTTCACTCCATCCCCCCAGAGCTGGTGCTGGTGCACGCAGCCCCATGGCACCCAGGCAGGGCAAGCAGAGCAGGGTCAGTGCCAGCCAGCAGCCAGTGGCTACCAGACAGCTGTGATGGGCAACACAGCTTCAGCATCACACCAGGAAGTCAAGTCAGTGGGTCAGGGTTGTTTCAACAAGGTAAAAAATGTCAGGCAATACACAGGCAAGGCCATCAAGACATGATTGGTTGAATGGCTGAGGACACGCATGCAATTTTCCTTTTTCTTCCCCATGCTTGCACACCATTATTAGATAGACTCAGGCCAGCAGACTCACAAGCAAGGTCAGATGACTCTGATCTTTACCAGGCAGGTCACCTTGGAAACATTGGTCAGTGAGAATAGGCAGTGACACAGGACATTTCTTCAAGAAACAAATTTTTTATTTTGCCCCAGGAGTACACTAAGGGAGAAACAGTGTACTTGTTGCACCACCTGAAACTTTGCCAGTTTTTCTAAAGGCTTTGGTAGATCCAGCTTTAAAATCTCTCCCTTTTTACTTCATCTCTGTGATACTAAACTCTAGGTCTACCTGCTGCCTTTGAAAATCACCGGCTGATCAAACTATTTTTTGAATAGGAGTGGGTGTGGTAACTCCAGAGAAAGCCATCAGACCAGGATTTTCAGATTTTGGAACTTGCTGCTGGACCCTGGACACCTTAAACATTTTAAAAGAGGCAGAAAGGAACCTGAAACCATAGGAGTTTTCAACAAAGATTTTTTATGGAAATGTCAAGGCAACAATGTTTATTCAGGATTGACAGAGTAGGTGTAAGTTTTTGCATTCAAAGAAATGTCAATAATGAGGTATTAGTAGCATTATTTTGTAAGTGTACTTTATTATCCTCCCAAATGAAGCTTTAATCTGTTTGAATCCAGGGATCATAGCATTTTCTGTAGCAAAGATTGCCAGACTAAAAATTATGGGAACTTATAGGGCTGTGAAGGAGGAAGTGTAGCCTCGTGTGACTCCTAGGAGTCTGGGGTGGGAGAAATCTGGCCTCAAGCTGCTGGGATGCAGCAAACGACTGTGGGGCCTTCAACAGAGGGGTTAGAGACCTTCTGCAGTGAGCAGAGCAGGAAGAATGAATCATTAAAAAGAAATTTTAAATCATGAAGATAAAACAGAGATTCCCAAAACAGATGTGATTCCCACAGAACATAATCTATCTAATGGAGAAAAGATATACTTCAGAACAAGTTTGTATACACATACACAAGCATATGTAGAACTGATAAAGTAAGTTTTTAAGTTCAGTAAGTTTGTTCTGGTTCTGTTTTGTTATGTGCGTAAGTGGAAAAAATATGGCATCTGATAATAGAATCAACAGACAACTGAAAGTGACCAGACATCAAAGGTTTTTGAAGGCTAATAAAGTATTTCCCTGTCCTGGAGAGGGTCTGATCTTTCCCCTCAGCTGAATTCCAGATCCAGTTATGAAAGAACAGCAACTTTTTTGGCTACAATGGACCTAAGAGATAACAGAACCAGTCCTGATGGGAGAGTGGCATAAGGCAGAAGTTTTGAATCCTGTTCTGCTTTCATTCACTCTAAATATATAATTATCACAATTCAGAGCTCCTTGTGGATTTGGAATGACGCAAGTAAAGATGAAGTTGTGATAATGATTAGCTTTCACATAATTTAATTAATGTATACTTAGTATAAATTATACAAAGGGAGGTTGGACCAGATGACCCACTGTGGTCTCTTCCAATCTGACCCACTCTGTGATTCTGTGAATACTTCTTATTTGAGTAGAGTTTATGTCCTTCTATCTAAAACCACTCGTACAAATATCCTGTAAAAGAATTCTTTTTCCAGCTCTTCCTTTCAGTATCACAATTTTCAGAAGAAGTTAGACCTCCAGAGGAGAGTACTTATTGGCCACAATGGATTGTGGTTATTGAGGCACTTTGAGGAAAAAAATTACAGAGGAATGGATACTTGTGCTGTAATTGTTAGAGAAGGACAGCTAAGGAAAATCTTAATGAAGCTTCAGGGCAAGACTCTTAGGTCAAGACTAGAGTAAGAGTCAAGTGTGTCTGCTTTATAGAGAGAAGATAAAAAGAGTAGCTTGTGAAAGTTCAATCTTACTGGTCTGCAAAAGCCAAACAATGCTGTAGACTAATAGAGGCATGCCGTGAACTCACCAGTCTTCCCAGCTCAGGAAAATCCCATCACAGTTTTACTTCTCTCAAAAGCCAGTATTGACACACTGCAGCTGGACTTCCTGGTAGCTCACAGTTCAGTGGGCTATTCCTGCTATGAAGCACAACATATCCAGGCAGCACATTGTTGTTAAAGCTAAAAAAACCTCGTTGTATAGGAGCAGTTTATGGTCTTTATCAAGGTCATAGTTTTGGATGTAATACACTCTGAATACATGATGAGGCATAAAGCAGACTAATGATACCAAGATGAAGAAGAAACTCTTTGCCTGAGCCCTGAATTCCACATGAGAGTTAACATCAGGCCAGTATTTCACGGCTACTCTATAGATGACAGTCAGCTGGATCCCGGTGAGCACAGCACACACTGCCACCAGCACCCCAACCAGGCAGTAGTTCGTGATCACCATGTGGGCCTCCTGCAGCTCCCTGTGGAACTGGAAGCACTCGCCGGGCCGGTACGTCTTGGAGGTGCCGTAGTAGGAGAGGAGGACGGGCGTGACCACCAGCGCTCCCAGCAGCCAGCCAGCCCCCAGCCAGGCCGCCGTGTAGCACCTGCGAAGCTCCAGGCGGAGGAGGCGCGCCGTGATGATGGCCGCGTACAGGGCGAAGGTGGCGTACATGTGCAGGTAGATGATGGCGCTCGCCAGCCTGCAGGCGAACCTCCCGAACTTCCACTCCCCCAGGACGTAGTAGCTGAGGCGGAAGGGGATGCTGAGGAGCATGAAGCTGTGCAGCACCAGCAGGCTGATGATCATGATGGTCATCACAGATTGGGATCTCCTGTGGAACAACTGCTGGGACATCATGATGACCCCGAGGGTGCCACCAGCCAGATTGATGATGTACAGGACTATCAGAACAGTGTGGAGTTTCTCTGAGGAGTGCAGCACTGTGTCATTGGAGGAATGGTTCTGTTGGGTTATGCAGCTGTTAAGCATCCTCATAAGCTCTTCTTTCAAAGGTTACTGAAAAGGAAAAATAGGAATGAAACATTTTTATTTGTTATTTCCTTTATTGTTAACTGGAATATTACAGATTCCTAAAGAAACACTACTGAATTGCATCTGAAATTATGTTATCCCATGTAGTTTACAACCTTATAACTGTTGTGAACCTACATATGACAGCAATAACCAGTGCCTCTCAGGATTTAAACTACATTTTACATAATTATGAATGAGATTTACTAAACTGCATTCTAGGATTTTTTAAAAAATTATTTGCCTCTAGATTCAGCCATTTGAAATAACAAAGACGGTGTTTGTAAAATGTGCAAGTTTTTTCTTCACTCGTAAAGCTTAAATTGAAGGTGGGAAAATACTGAAATATGAAGATGTCATACCTATCATGTGTGGATACTCTGTGATGACACCTGATCCATCTTTTTAGCATCTTCCTGGATGGGTACAAAATACACATAGGTAGCAATGGTTTGTTTCTAGATACACGGAGTAAATTGAAAATAAAGGTTTGCAGATGAAAATTCAATTTCTTCTTCCTTCATCTGCAAGTATTTTTTGCTACAGAATTTTACCTGAGATACTCTGCTATCTGCTAAAAGTGATGAAAAGGTGAAAATTATTTTGGGAATGGTTCTTTGAAAGATATAATTCTTTTGGCACTTGTTGAATATAGCTACATACAGCTGCATTCTTGTTTAGACTAAACTCAAAATGCGGACTTGTATACAGATTTCTGTACAAATATACAGGGATAGCTCACGGGGTAGATAGATAGTTTGCTAATGAAAGTTATCCTTACCTTAGACAGGGTTTTGAAAGAACAAAGTAAGAGCTAAAAAATTATCTCTTAAAAAAAGTAGCATCTTCTCTGTCTGATTCCTTTGAAGTTTGGAATCAGTAGACTTGTTTTAATCAGCAGTTCTTAATTCTTTGCACTCATCTTTTTTTGCAGACTGCAACTGCAAAACATTTTCAGAGAAACTTCTTATTTATGAAACATCAGGCAAAACATCTTTAGAAAGCCAAGATCGATATAAACCTTTCTGTTCACCTGCTTTTAAAATTCATGACCTTAAAGTATTTAAATGCTTAAAATTATTTTCCCACCTAATATTCCCAAGACAAGCACAAGAAATTTCCCAGAAACTTTGCTACACCAGAAGTTTTAAAAACCAACTAATTTCCCAATGTATATTGTTAATATTTCAAATTGGCTTTGAAAATGTACAAGTTTTAGTTGTTCTAGACAGCATAATTAGAGTTTAATTACAGCACTTTATATCAATTTGAAATAGAGTATGATTTTTTTTTTGCTATTTATAGCAACAAAAGATTTGTATTTTACCTTATAATCTCTTCTTTTTGTGGCTCCACCCTGAAATGTGTCATTTCATGCAGCTGCAGCATATGGCATACATAAGCAGAGTGAAAAAGACAGTCTTTGACCTGTTTGACCAAGGAGGACTGAGAGTTTTCTCAGCCCACACACAGGAAGGAGCAAGCCTTCCTTTTGCTCCTCTGTGATAGCAATCTCAAATGTGCAGCGTCTAATGCTCTTTTCATCATGCAGGGAGAACCACAGAAAAGTTGCTGATCTGTCAGAGAGTATCATTGTGCTGGGACATGTAGAACAGATCAAGTCAGGACTTCCTCCAACCACAATTTGTTTAGTCTTAAACGTCAGGCAGGCAGATTCCCTGAGCTGTACAACTACCACAGGGTACCAGGTTTTGCTGCTAAACAAGTGAGAAGTGTCACTGATCAAGGAAAGAATGAGGAAAGGATTTTTTCCTTATACATCCACTTTCCCCCTGAACTTATGTTTAAAAATTAAGCTAAATGTTCCAGAATAATAGTTTTTATCAGAGTTAACAGGGCATTTCACTCTAACACGTTATTAGACCATCAAGAATTGAGAGGTGATTTCTTACTGTTTAAATATTATATATAAAACAAGCTGTAGGCATATATGAAAAGCAACTTAAGAGTTCCTGCTGTAAAAAAAAGACATAGAGAAGCCAGTGAGCCGTGAAAATTTTTCCTGAACCAAAGGCATGAATGCAGACCCCAAAACATATCATTAGTACATGGCAGCTCATTAAAAGAGGAAGACTTTGAGTCACATCTCTTGTAGAGACATTAAAAAGCATATTATTGACCAAAAATTAAACAGGAAAATGTTAGTCCTGTTTATTTTTCAACTAAAGTTCTAGACTTCAATTGGAGTCATCCCTACTCAAACATAATAGGCAACATATAAGGTTTTGTGAGCAAACAATAACATAAAACCAATATTGCAGCAGGGTTGAACTAGCATTGCACTTGCCATCAGCCAGCCACCTTCTGCTGTGGATGAGAGGTTGGTTCCCTTTGAGAGGCATGTTTCCTACTAAGAACAGTGTTAGGAAGAGCAAGATGTGAAAGAGAGCTACCAGAACTAGTAAATAGAAAACCTAAAAAAAAAAAAAAAAAAACCAAAACAAAACAAAACAAAAAAAAAAGTTGGAAAGAGAAACAGGAAAGTCTGTGAGGGTGAGCAAGGATGTGGAAACAGCAGTCTGTGAGAAATTCTCAGGAAGGATAAACCCTGAATCTTTGAGAGAGCAGTTTCCATTTCATTCAGACCAGGATTCAGAACAGCAGGGATGCCCATTTTGGATGCTGCATGTATTTGTGGGCCTGGAGTAAAAGAAACATGTGTTTGTTCTGTCAGAGCACTGATGGAGGGCATATACCTGGGTAAGGGTACTCACCAGCTGTGGTTCCAGCATCACCCAATCCCACATAAGGACATTGATGTTGGTTGGATGGCAAAACGATAGCTGGGTCAGCAGAAATGCACAGGAAGGTAGTGAACAGCCTAGATGTCAGACACTGATGGTTTCCATGTGTTAGAATGATCATGAAACTACAGCCACAGCCTCTAGGTGAAGCAGGAAAATGGCTGCTGCCTTGTCCACAAAGCTTGAAGGAATCCATAAGCCTTGAACCACCACGTAATAAAATCAGAAGAGGCACGGAGAAATTGCATTCCTCAAGTAGCTGGTTTGGGACAGCCAGCACTCCAGACAGAGCTGAATCAGACTCTGAGATCAGGAGCTTGGTGCACTCAGTTACCTTCTTGAGTCCAGTCTGAGCTCTTTGGACATAAAGTCAGGCCAAAACCTAGCAAAGATGTTGCACAGATAATTCTCTTGTCACCTTGGGGACAGTGCTGGTGGCTGGCACCAAAATTGTAGAAGGTCAGAAACTGAACTTCTCCACTGATGTTTTCATTCCTCTCAGTGTCTTTTTCCTTGAAACATTCCTTGAAACTTGTATGTTAATGCTGCTCAGTGTGCTAACCTTGTACCTTCATGTTCTTCTGTTAAATAAAAAAAAATAATTTAAAAATCAGGCAACTCAGCCCTGTAATCTAGGTTTAGTTTTTAGGTTAGCTTGTTATTTGAGCAAGAGAAAATTTAGTCAGCACATAGCTTGCCTTGACCAATGGTGAGAATAAAGATTGAAAGAGAAATGTATTTATACACAGCAGAGATCCAGGTCAAGACTAGAATTACAAACAGATTTTAAGGAAGGAAGGGACTGGGCGTATCTGGTTCAACACTGCGGTAAACAGAAGGCAAAGAAGAAGACTGGAGGCTTCAATTACTGAGATGGAAAAATGAAACAGAAGAAGGAGAAGTAGCAGCTGAGAGAAGAGAAACACGGCCTGTTGTATGTTTGGAGATGGGAACACCAATCTCTGTGGAAGTGTCGCTGCCGGTGCCTACGCCTGTGTGTAGCAGACTTCCTCTAAGCAGGCACTAGGTCCACAGTAGAACTCTAACTTCTCCATTTCATGTCTGCAGGATTTCCTCTGCTACCTGCATCAGTCTACAAAAATACTGCTTTTTCTGGTCAGTATAATAGCAACCAAGGCCTCACGTTTGGTTTCAAGAGATGCTTTCTGTCTTTGAACAGCCATAAAACTGTCCTGTCTTTTGTAGCTGGACAGATTTTCAGTTTTAGCTGCTTCCAAATTAGGGTGATAACTGCTGATAATTCTAAATATTAATAAATTATTCTAATATTAATAATAATTATTCTAATATTAATAAATTATTTATTAATATTAGTCCCCTATAGCTAGCTGCTGACAAAAACTGAGCTACACATAGGTCATAAACAATGGTAAAATAAGGAACACCTGTGCGTGTTATGCTTTAACACACTGTTTTTTCTGGGATTGTAGGTGAAATCACAGTTCTTGCTGTCTCATTCCCACCTTGTCAGACGTGAGTCACAGGTACTGGATAGTAAGAAAATCCTACTCCATAGTTCGGGAACATAAAGAATAATCCCTTTAATTTGCCAATCCCACCACCCATGCATCATGAATAATTAACTAACTTCAGCCAATTAATGGTCAACAAGTTTAGTAGAACTTTTCAGATTCTTGGACTACTCTTCTAATTACTTGATTGCAGGTTTACTGAGAGATTTCTCAGGCATTGCCAGGATGGAAGAAGCTGTCTGGATTCTCTGTTTATTAGAAATCATAATACATAGTTGCCTTAGTCATATCTATTTCGTATGCCTCAAAAGTAGACATCATATTTTGTATAAATATAAGTAATATGTAATGGATTTCTGTGGAGGAATTTGGCAGAGTATATCACAGGCAGGCTATGACTTACCTTTTAAAACAAAGCTGATATTTATTTGGTTTGGTGCAAAGAGAAGAGATTTATTATTATGAATTCAGGAACCTGTCATTATTCTCCTTTCCTGGTACATAGCAGTTTAGAAGTTAGAAGAGTTATTTAAGTAGTTTTTGTCCCACTATTTGGTCTAATTGCCCTGCAACACCTGTAGTGACAATTAAAGTTGTTGTTGCTTTAGTCTACTTCAGAAAATTGATATTATTAGCGATAAAGCAATTTTACTTGGGAACAGCTGCAGAAAACCACAAGTAAGTCAAGGATCTGGCACCAACAGCATAAATTTTTCCTTATCCCAAATGTTTTTCTTTCTGCTTGATCATGCTGCCACTGACTGTCCTTTTCAAACTTCCCATTGCTTCAGTCTCGCAGCCTTTCTGAGAAGTCTGTGTTTCAAGGAATAGCCCCACATAATGCTGCTATACCTGGTTTCTCCTGTTCTGCTTGATAAATAACGTCACAGCCACAGAGTCTGAATTCTTTTCTGATACTTTGACACAGAATCAACAAGCCTCTTCAGGAATTAGATCCCTGAAACTAATTTTTGCTTGACACAGAGCTGGGCAAGGCTTAATCTTTATTAAAAGAAAAAGCAATTAGAAAGGAAGCACATAAGCCAATTAACTCATGCAGTTAATAAGAAGGATGTGAAGATGCTGGAGCAAGTCCAGAGAAGGTCACAAAATGATCAGAGGGATGAAGCACTTCTCCTATGAAAACAGACTGAGAGAGCTGGGGTTGTTCATCCCAGAGAGGAGAATGCTCTGGAGAGACCTTAGAGAACTTTTCAGTATATAAAGGGGCTCTACAGGAAAGATGAAGAGGTACTTTTCACAAGGAACGTGTAGGGGTAGGATAAGGGTAATGGTAATGGCTTTGAAGTGAAAGAGGAGAGATTTAGATTAGATAGGAGGAAGAAATTCTTTACTCTGAGGGTTGTGAGGCACTGAACAGGTTACACAGAGAAGCTGTGGATGCCCCATTCCTGGAGGTGTTCAAGACATTAATGGAAGAACCTTTGAGTAACATAGTCTAGTGGAAGATGCTCCTGCTCATGTCAGGGATGCTGGAGCTTGGTGATATTTGAGGTCCCTTCCACACCAAGGCATTCTATAATTCTATGATCAGGTTTTATGTTTGGGTTTTCTTTTTTCACAAATTCACATTAACTCTCCAAGATCTTAAAACTGCGTGTTTGTGGCCACATTTCACAAAAATGAGCCTTAGTTTTACTGAGGTAAGTTTCCCATTTTTCTAAAAGAAAAGCAAGTGCTTATGTTCTGAATAGAGCTGCAGAGAGAGCATTAGAGGACAAGGATGAGGACTCTAAATACTAAAAATTATTGGATTTGTCAGTAAATTAGTTTATGACTTAGATGAGTCTGGTATCTGGAGGCCTGTCATACCAATTTCATCAAAATACACATCCATAAAAGTCAGTTAACCAAAAAATAAAAAAAAAGGATTTTGAACTATTGAGAATTTGAAGTATCTAATATCACCTCCATAGGAATGAAACCTATGAGCAAATCAGAAAAAAAGAATTAGCTTTTATTCTTGTGAGTGTTGGGTGGTAGGGAATAGGAATGAATGTCAGTAGTGTGAATTCTAAGATACAAAGGAAATTAAATATATGAAATATGAGTACAAAACAGAATACCTAGAACAGCTCCAAAAAATAGTGATGTTTCATTCTCTTCTCAGGGGTACAAAATGGACTGGTTGTGAAAGGAGAAGTTTTTTTAATTCCTATCATTAAAAAGAGAAATGAATACAAAAACCAGGCTGCAAGCAATCAGACTTTTCTGATTTAATTTCCTGTGAGATATCCAAAGATGCCTAAAGAAGCAAAAGTGAGTTTGCAATTTGAACATTTTGGCCAGTGGATGCCACCACAGAAGCTTTTTCCTTCAAGCCCCTTGAGGAAAAGACAGGGTTAGTCCCATAGACAGAGAAAAGTCCAAAGCTGAGGCCATTTGGTGCTGGACAGAGCCCTTTATTTACAAAAACTGATGCTCTCACCTTCAGCGAGCCTTGTCCACAGGATGATTGTCATTTGCAGAGGAAAATACAGCAGAGAAAAAAGCAGGTCTGCAGCACTCAGCAACAGAAGTGGCTTAAAGCCCTGTGCAGACAGGAACAGTCTTAATCTCTTAAAAAGAGATGCCCACCATATATTTCAAGTGTACTTCCTTCCATTCCCTGCCTTGGAAAAGGCTCTGTTGAGTCCTTCAATGATGCCAGTGGCAGCCAGCAATGAACCTCTGTACTGGCAAGTCCATTATCCCATGGTTCCAGCAGAGCAATGTAATTTCTGCTGCCTCTTTTGCTCATTGGGAAATCTCTATGCTTCCATTATGCACACTGTTTACAGGAATGAAATGCAATGAATACCATGTGTAAGTCTGTTTATAGCCCATACTCCCAGCACATGGCAAAGAGAATATGTACAACCAACAAAAATGCTCTCATGATAAATTGATCGTGATCCTAAGTGCCATCAAACTGTCTACATAGATCCATTCAATAGCTTTCACTATTTCTTTGTTTCCTCAGTTCAAAGATTTCAGCAATTACTGTAATTGTAAGAATATTTCTACCATAAAGCATAGATGGGCCGTGCAGCTAATTAACATATTTTAACCTAACTCCGTCAAAATGGAATATGTGATAGGTTCCAACTGAACTGTGTATCAGAGTCCTGTTGAATTTATCTTTCCATTATAGCAAAAATAGATTGTAGAACAAAAAAATAGAATGGAGGGGAATGTTTAAAATGAAGTTATTAACTTAATTGCTTTTTACTCAACCACTAGTAGTTCCTAGAAATGAAGGATGAGAAAAGCCATTTATTTATTTATTTATTTATTTAACTAGTTATTTAATTCAAGACTGAGAGAGAGAAAAAATTGCCTTAAGTATGATTAATAATAATTTGATCTAAAAAGTAGATGACAATCAGGGAGGAAGTTTAGCTACACATTTCAAATTCCATAGACCTTTGTGCTTCAATTGTATATTTTCAATGTATAAAATAGCAGAAATAATTGTTGTAGAAATAAGCATCTTTAAGCACATTATATTTAGCTATAAACCTAAAGGCTTAATTAATCAAAAATTTCAAAATTTGGTTCCTTTATATGAGAAGGCATAAACTGTCAAAAATAAATCCAAGGATTATGTTCTCAGTTCAAAGGAGGACACTGAAAGGGCCAATTAATTTTCTTCTTACTTTTTTTTCAGTAAGCTTGCTTTTAGGCAAGACTGTCAAAACATTGTTAGCCAGCATAAACTGGTTGCTACCTATGAGAGGATAAGGATTAATTAATTCAGATGGTTTTTTTTAGATCCTCCTGATATTTCAAAATCCTCCTGATTAAAAAATGAATAAATATCAGGCTTTTCCTATTTGAGCCTTAGGAATTTTTTTGCTTTGCAAGTTCAAATTTAACAATTTGAATAAAAATAAGATTGTATTAGAATCCAATTTTATTTTCAAAACTAAAGCTCTTAAACCACAAGCTTAAGGAATTTTACAATCTTTAACTCCTTTTTTAAAAATGTGTTTTAAATTATGGCTGGTAGCTAAACTAAGCCCTCACTCATTTCTCCAGAGGGGTGGGGATGAGAACTGGAAGGGCAAAAGAGAGAAGAAAACTTTTGGGTCAAGATAAAGGCAGCTTAATAAGTGGAGAGGGACAAAGGGAAACATAAATTAAGCCATGCAAAAGCAGTCATTACTGACCACCAGAAAATGATGCCCAATCGGTCTCTGAGCAGCAGCTACTTTGGCAAAACTCCCCCTTCCCAGTTTTACTGCTGAGTGTGTTCTTGTGTGGTATGGAAGATTCTTTTGGACAGTTCAGATCAGCTGTCCCAGCTGTGTCCCCTTCCCACCTCCTGCCCACCCTCAGCCCATGGGCTAGAGGAGCAGACCCATAAAAGAGAGAAGGTGTTGGTGCCATGAAAGCCTGGCTCAGCAAGGGCTACACCACTGGTGTGTTATCAACGCTGTTTTTAATCTAATCTAAAACACAGCACCATATGGGCAGCTCTGGGGAAAAATTGCTCTGTCCCAGCCAGAGCCAGTACAGGAAAAGAAAAATACAGTTGTGAAGAAAAGTGTTTAAATATTCTGGATACATAGTAAAATATTAATTGTTTCAAAATGAAAGCTTTTGTTTTGAAAAATTTTAAAAAGTGAGTTGCAAAGCTTGTCTGGAATATGGATTCATCCAGGAAAAAAAATCTTTCTAGGTTAAACCTTCCTCTGAATGAAGCAGCAATAAGGACAATACCTAATATTTTCCTAAAAGCATCTGGCTCTGGTAGCAAAACTCTCACCTGGAAGAAGAAGACAGGGACAGAGTGGGGTATGTTAAAAAGTGTTTGGTGACTGGAAGATAGGGTATATCATGTGAGCATGGGTGTGAGGGTGAAACATGGCACTGAAAGACTTCCAAAGAAGAGCTGCCAGAGAAGCTGGCAGTCGGTTGGTGGCAAAGCTCCTCAGTGCTGGATCTGGCAACCTCCAGCATCCCACCATGAGCTGTGTAACAGGAGAGAGCTTTGTGGATAGAGTAGAGTGGGAGGAAGCAGTAATGTGCTGGCAGCTGGGGCTGCTGTTCATAGGGACCTCAGCAGGCTGGGGGAATGGTGGTCAGCCTCCCCCCTGCTGTAATTTAGTTAACTGTGCCTTGGACCAGCAAGCTGTGCGGTTGTTGGTAAAACATGCTTTGAAAAGAAGAAGAAGGTAAGATTATGGAACCCCATGTGTGTGGTTTGTCAGATCACTTTATTCTTTCTTAATAAGGGCTTTGGGTACAATGAATAAAGTTTGGATTAGGAGCACTTAGAGGAAGCAGAAGGGCAGCACCAGTCTCTTCTCTCCAGTGACCAGCGACAGGGCTCAAGGGAATGGCTTCAAGCTGTCAGAGGAAGTTAAAGTTGGACATTAGGAAAAGGTCCTTCACCCACAGAGTGTTTGAGCACTGGAACTGACTTCCAAGGAAATGATCATTCCTGAGCCTGGCAAAGCTCAGGAAACATTTGGACAATGCTCTCAGGTGCATGATGTGATCCTTGGGGTTGTCCTGTGCAGGACCAGGAGCTGGACTTTGTACCCTGTGGGTCCATTGCATTTCAGGGTATTCTTGTCTTGGAGCTGTGGTAGAGGAGGTTTAAGTTGCATATTAGAAAAGGTTCTTCATCCAGAGAGTGGTGGTTGGGCACTGGAACACAATCCCCAGGGAAGCGATCACAGCACCAGCCTGGCAGAGTCCAAGAGGCATTTGTACAACACTCTCACACGCAGAACATGTGTGATTCTTTGGTGTCCAGTGTATGGACAGGAGTTGGACTCAGTGATTCTTGAGGGTCCCTGCCAACTCAGTATATTCTGTTGAATCTGGGATTCTGTGGTATTCATTTTAGGGTTATGTAGCTGTGAGTCAGGAGGCCCACAGCTCCAACACCAGAGAAGGTGTTTGGATCCTCCATCCTTAGATTTTTGAAACACAGCTGGACTCAGTTCTGGGCAGCCTCATCTAACTTTTGCGTTTAGCCATGCTTTGAGCAGAGGATAGGACTGGGTGATCTTGAGAGATCGCTTGCTATCCATTTTGGCTGTGATCTAAACTCATCTCAGCAGTACAGAGGTGAATCTTCCTTCCACACCTTCACTTTGTGTTCATAAGTTTGTAAAGGTTCAAGTTACTAAAATTGGTTACTAAATGTAGTTACTAACTGGCAGCAATTACTAACGTGGAACATTTT
The DNA here is from genome assembly GCA_039654755.1 of Calcarius lapponicus. Lineage (NCBI taxonomy): Eukaryota > Metazoa > Chordata > Aves > Passeriformes > Fringillidae > Calcarius > Calcarius lapponicus. The sequence continues at coordinate 69,764,850 of CM077464.1, forward strand.
GTAACACAAATTTAAGTTATCATTTGCTCCTACGCACATCCTGACCTCCAGAACAAGATTTTGTCCTTGCTATTATTGTATCATCTCAGGATTTTTCTGTTCTAGCAAAAACACCCTTGACATTAAGCTACATGAAACCACCTTGGTCCAACATAATTATTACTTTTGTCATTTTTACTTCATGAGTACTGCAGTGGTTTCACACTCCTACACATTTTTGTAAAAGATGTTGTTATGGTGATACATTTCACGCGCTGTATTTCTTCATACGTCTCTGCTACCACTCTTTTGTGTCCCCTGTGTACTTAAATATGCTCACAAGTGACCAGTTTGGGGTATTTAATCAAGAAACAGCTGAGACCTTTTTGCAGCTTCTATTTTGTCACAGCCTGAATTTTCTTATTTCTCTGTGAATTAACTGCCTTGTCATGTGTTTTATTTGTTCTTCTAATTTTGCAGCTTCCTGTGCTTCACATCCATTGGGGTGTTAAGTTTGGTGATGTTTGCCATCCTTGTTTACTGTCCACACCGCACTGCTGCATTACAGAATGCTCTAACTCTTCAAAAGAACCAGGGAAGGCTCAGCCTTTCAAACTGCTTAGTTGACTGAACAGTAATAGTGCTCAGTGAAACAGGTATCAGCTCAGATTTACAGTCTCCTCTCAGTGGCAGACAGAGTGAGAACTCCATTTTCAAGTGTTGTTATTTTTCATTTTGTTATTTGTGACTGAGTTGCCAGGCTGATTATTGTTGAGACAAAGTAAAGTGCACAAAAGTGTGCAACATCCATTCAGCAGCCCTGAAAGGAGCATATTCTTGAATATCAGAGCAGTGCTACAGTAAATTGCCTCTTTATTTATATAACAGAGCATACAGAGGAGATAACAGCAGAGCTAATGAGACTCTGCATATATATGGGTTACATTAGTAATGAGAAACAGCTCCACTAATTAACTCTGCTCCCTAATGAAATTAAATTCATGCTATAAAAGACTTGTACAATAAAGTCAATACAAACCCAAAGTATATCAGTTTCTAACTCCTTCATTATGGCAGGGTGACACAAACAATATCATGATTTTATATTGGCATGGGACAGTAAGCATTGTTGATAGGCTGAGCTTGTTCCAGTTTCCACAAAAAGCCACAATAGCTTCCTTTCCTCATCCCTTCCTTTCCTGCACACATGCAGACCGATAAATCAGTGAACTATTATCTCTCAGTTTTTAAGGTAATTTTTGAAAAAAACCTTGATACATAAGTTTGCCCATGTAAATTCATTAAAAGCAATATAAACTCAAATTGTAAACTTGAATTTTCTTCCCAAGTGATGGGCCTGAATTCTTAGCAAACTTCACAAAGCATTTTCCCACTGACTGGTCCTATGAATTATTATCTGCCAGATTCTCATTAAGCATCTCCTTACTATGCTTTTGGATGGCCTGCTAGTTCTTTCCTCCTACAATGTCCTGGTTTTCCATGTTCGAAGCTGAGCTGAGACCACAAATACTTTAGTTCTTGCATTATCTGAGTAATGAATTTTGTTCCATCATGATCCTGCAATATAAAAGAGTCATCAAAAGTGAGAGAGATGTCAGGAAGCCATAGAACCACCCCAGCTCCCTTTTTTTGTTGTAAGTGGATGGAAAACACAAAATTTGGTAATGAACTCCTCATGCATCATTATCGCCTCAAGCTGCCCAGACACATGGACTGCATGTTGACAGTCAATTTACCCCATGCTACGTTCTCCTTCTTCAGAACAGACCAGAACAGTCAGGCAACCATTCCAAGTAGTGCCTTCTCTTTTCTTAGCACACTACACAGAAGGATTTGAAGTGCTCAACAGCATCTCTGGTGATGTTTGCATACTTAAATGAGCAAATGTTTCATGCCACAGTTGTGGCTGCCATAGCCATATGTGCTTTTATGATTATATTGTGCATATCCTCAGTGTCCACATGAAGGAGACTCTTCTGTTTGCCAGCTCTCAATAAACTTCTCAATGTGTCCACACTAGAATTTCATATCTGAAACGAGGCACATAGTAAGCAGTTTATTAGAAATAATTTTGTGTATGTAAATGGGGAAGGTGCTGTCATATACATCTAGACTCAAAAAACCAGAGAGGGCGTGTTCTCCATACTTACTTTCTAAGCAGATAGTATTCATGGTTCAGCTTTGACTGGGGATTCCATATTTCTTGCCTTTATTCCAGCAATAGTTGCACAATACTCTCTCTTTGGGATTATGTATGTAGAGCATTTCTTCTTTTTTTTGTACAGTTGTTCTCTAAATTTAAGTTGAAAATCCTGGGGCAACTTCAGGAATGATTACTCAGCAGTTAAAGAGAAATCTGATTCAAATCCCTCTATTTATGTACAATTGCTCTTGCACCAATTTCTGACATACATTACAGCCATATTATGAAACCACACATTTTGGAAAAAGAATAAATTTTTTAAACATTTCTCAGCATGACTTCCAGTTATTTTGCAAAATGAGAGAAAACAGTAGGTATGCATTATGCAAAATATCCAACCTCTAGCTTTTTGAACTTGTTGGTTTAAAAGATAACAAAAAGAGCTCTTTTCATTTTGTTTCCCAGACTATTTAAAACCCCACAGTATATTATAGAGCACACAATATATTATATTTTCTAAAATGAACACTCTTCTGAGGACTAGTCTGTAAAATGTACAGGGGTTTTAAATTTTTTGTTCCTTGGATTGATATTTGACCTGACCTTCCTCTATTACTATTAGAACAGTAGTGATAAAATGTAACATTTTGTGAAATGCTGGAAATCATAGGTAATTTCAATTGATGACCGAGCAAAGGATGTGGTCCAGGGGTGTAATAAAATGACCATTATTTTCTGAAATACCTAAACCCAATCATATTATGTAGCTGAAATTGTCATTTCATGAAAGAGCTGAAAATTTCCAAGGCTTTTTTTTTTTTTATTTTTAATGGCCACTTTCACCAATTCATGATATTATATACAGGTTGTCTGCTGTTCAGGTTTAAACTTCTGAAGGGCAGTTCACTGTAAAGACAGTTTTATTCTTGCAAGCTGAATTTAACTTATATACTGCTTTTCCCTATGTGAAACTTTGTGATGCTATATCTAGTGTATAGACCAAATTTTATGTCTTGAGAGGATTCTCCTTCAGCTGCTCGGTTCTGTAGCAGAGGACAGGACTGTGGTCTGTCTCCATGTACAAGGAATTGCATCCATTTGTGCTTCTCTCCATAAGGCCTCCAGACAAAGTGAGACTCTCCTCTCCAAGGATATGATTGAACGTTGTCTGTCACATTTTCCTATTAATGCAGACATAGCCTGCCCTTTCTTATTTTCTCTCACATTTTTTGTAGATATTTTATTAATGAAGTCTCTGTGAGCTCTCACTCCACTGAGGAAAAGCACTGGGAAGACAAAGTCCAATGGTGCAATTCTTACATGCTGTCATTAGAGATTGTGGTGCCACCGCTCCATTAGGGTATGCCTCCCCCCTCAACTATGGGCTGGCTGTTGTGTTTCTCCATGCTGGAGAACTCTAAAACAGATCAGGGGCTATGAGCTCTTTTCCATAAGTCCCTTCCTTTAGTGTGTGTCCTGGATTGCCAAGCAAATTGTATTCTATTTGCCATCCTGTACGGCAGTTGTCTTCTCTTAAGAGGGCAGTTTTCCTTATCTCTTCCACAACCACTCCTCCCTCCGGGGAGACATCTGCTGGTAACAGGCTATTGAATGTCACTGCATGACTGATAAGAACTGTGGCATCCCATTGTGAGAATGCTCTGCCCAGAGGGAGGAGCCAAAGCATTCCTACCTGGATATAGTCTTGAGCTTCTGGAACACCAGCACAGCTTCTCCACCGGATTTCCCAGAGGAACAGCTGCCTCTTCCACTGGATCTTCAGAGGAAAACTACACCCTTTCTTACAGGATCCCTACTCCAACAGACCACACCTGACACTCCAGGAGGACTGCAGCCACAATTCCAATTGGACTGCTACCAGCACCCTGACCAACAGGGTGTCAGGTTGTATTCTGACTCTGTCAGTGTTGTTTTGGTTTACTGCATTGTTTATTTTATCTTTTTATTTCTTCTCTATTAAAGAACTGTTATTCCCTGCTCCCATATCTGTTGCCTGAGAGCCCCTTAATTTAAAATTTATAGGCAATTCGGAGGCAGGGGGTTTACATTTTCCATTTCAGGGGAGGCTTACATTTTTCCATTTCATGGGAGGTTCACATTTTACATTTCAGGGGAGGTTCCTGCCTTCCTTAGGAGACACCTGTCTTTCCAAACCAAGACAGCGTGTGTTCCCCATTGAGCACAACTCAGGGTTTTGCTCCTGCAGGTTTGGATGAAGCAATTGATTGATGCTATCAAATTTCTCTGCCAATGTGTCTCTTGCATTTATTTTAGCATTGGGCGTGTGTCCCTTCCTGACTATGACCCTGCTATGGGCGTGGTTGCCTCTGGATTTGGTAACTGATCCCCCAGCTGGCTCTGCATTACCCTTCCCAGCAGTGGCACTGGCACCATTTCCATTAGAATGACCTGAGTCACGTGAGCCTACTGATCCAAAGTTCAACAAAGGAAAACACAGGGGTCCCGCACCTGGGGAAAAACAAGCCCCTGCACCAGCACAGGCCGGGGGTCAGCCTGATGGAAAGCAGCTCTGCAGAAAAGGACCTGGGGACCCTGGGTGTCCATGAGGCTGCAGTGCCCTTGTGGCCAAGATGGACAGTGGTATCTTGGAGTGCATGTAGGAAGAGCTTTGCCAGCAGGTCAAGGGAGCTGATCCTGCCCTCTACTCAGGCCTGGCTAGGGCACAACTGCGGTGCTGTGTCCAGTTCTGGGTTCTTTGGTGCTAGGGAATCATGGAGTTCTGGAGCAGGTCTGGTAAAGGGCTATGAGATGAGCACCTCTGCAGTTCTGCTGGATTCTCTCCTTTATGAGGCCAGGATGAGAGAGCTGGGCATGTTCAGCCCGAGAAGTGATGTCTGAAAGGGGCCCTCATCAATTTTTATCTGAAAGGAGGGTGTCAACAGGATGGAGCCAGGCTCTTCTCAGTGGAGCCAAGAGCTAGGACACAAGGCAATGGGCAGAAAGAGATGCACAGGAAATTCCATCTGAATATGAGATCAGCTTCTTCACTGTGCTGTGACCATGCACTGGAACAGATTACCCAGACAGGTACTGGAGTCTGGTCTTACTGGACATATCAATAACCATCTGGATGCAAACCTGTGTAATATCCTCTAGGATGACTCTACTTGAGCAGGAGGATGGATCAGGTGACCCACTGTGGCCCTTTCCTACCTTACCCTGTCTTTGATTTTGTGATTCTGAGCCCCAGCCACACGTTGAGTGACACACAATTCCTTGAGGGCACAGCTGGAGTAGCTGATTAGCAAAACCAGCCTGGCACTCCCAAAATGGAGGCTTTGCTAGGGAAAGAGGGAAGTTACTGGTCGAGGAGTGAAAGCAGCCAGCTGGCATGTCTGCTGCCTCACCAGAGAAAAGATTACATATTACTTATAGTTAGCCTCAAGGGAATGGACACTGTATATTATCTTTATTGGTATTTCTCTATTAAAAAAAAATTGGTTTATTAAGCAGCTGTTCACAAGTGAGGAAAATTACTTCACTGAGTGTCAGAAAGTTTAGTTTGATTTTCTGAAATTTTGTCTGGGAAGTCAAGCTGGTGTTTTATTAATGACCCCTTGACTTTGAAACAGCCCTTGTTTCCAATCAAGTCCTAGGCCATAGGGTTTACTTACAGGGAAAATGCACACCAAGTCTATTTCTCTGAAAACAACAGAAATGAGTGACTTTATGGTCAGAAATGTCCAATTCTGCAATTCTGTTGAGGCTTTTTGTTCAGAAACTGCTGCCTCTGCTGCCTTCAGGGTTTTCATGCCCATTTCTCTCTATCCCTGAAGAAAGCATAAAGTTCCTGAAACCTCCAAACCCCCTTTCTTGGCCTGCACCTATGCTTCTTCCTCAGCAGTACTTTTAGTGTAAGGCACCCTGGTTATTGGGAATACATGGAAATGGAAATGTCAGGTGACATAGAAATGTGGAAAACCGCCTGAAAAGATCAGTATCCTAAGGGGAATTAGACCAAGTAAGATTACAGTTGATAAAAGCCTCAAGTCAAGATTGCTGCAAAAGGCAGTCTTTGCTGTATTTGTCCTTGCCTTGACTTGATTTTCCATGATTCCCTGGGTGAACTAGAGAGGGAACTGATGCAGCTGAGAGACACTCAGGAGGCAAATTCCAGTCATATGGAAAGAGCAATGAGTGGGAACAAGGAGTGTCTGAGGGCAACTTTGCTCCCATCGGTGAGTGACACTATTTAGCAACTTTAAGGATTAAATAAATAACCTGAGTTGAAGGCCAGAGACCCAGTCACCTTGCCTTGTTGCTGTGTGGCAGAAGTATGCTGATATTCTGCTCTTTTCCCTCATTCCCAGTCCTGCTCTTCAGATCCTATCCCCTCTATGTCCTTCTGTAAGAGTGTTTGTGATCGGGATTGTTTCCTCGTCTAGTACTATCCTCTGTCATCTAGTCAGAAAAAAAAAAAAAAAAAAAAAAAAAGAGTCATTTTCATGATTGCAGTGCCTCTGACCAAGCAGATGAAGGGTAACTGGAAATTCCCCTTCTTCTATAGTGGTCAGCTCCTGGCACAGTTAAGGGAGTTCATTCTCTCAGGGCAGGGGAAGGCTTTCTCTGCCAGACACTGGCTCTCACAAAGCAAGACAAGTGGTAGACATAAAGTTTGCATAGACAGTCCCATAAAAGGCATGACTTGGTGCTGGATAACATCACCAACTTAAATCATGTGATTATTGGACCCCCTAATTAGTTTGTTATCATGCTGAGTTAGTATTAACATCATTAGCAACAAATTTTATTAGGGGGAAAAAAAAACACTACTATTTTTTGTGATGTTATGGTGCAGGCTACTGTGAAAGTTTGCATTTTTACAGGAATTAAATTGCTTGTGATTTTAACACATGGATGAACAAGATTTGTTGGTCTGTATAGCTGGGAGGTTTTTAAAATCATGTTTTATATTTCATTCCAAATGCAGATATAAAATACTTCTAATTTATGTCCATTTTTGTAGGAGGGACTTTAATTTTCCAGCACATTGTAATTTTGTTTGTTAATAACTTTATTATAGTAGAAGGGATATAATATAATGTTACAAAGCTATGCAGTGCCTACAGAATGCATGCAAGGCATTTTCTTTAACCAACCCCGTTGCTATGGGAGGAAACAAAAATGTTATGCCAATTTCTATCCTCTCCCACCACAAGGAGGATATGATTTGTTTGTGTAGCTTTAAAGCAAATCTGGATAATAGCAGTTTATTGCTTTCTTTATGACACACAGTTAACTAGTAGTGAGTTACACATCCAAGTTGATTCCCTCCATGTTTTGAAAGTAGTTCCCCAGCTACTGTTGAATCTGGCTGGTAGCTGTCATCCTTTTTACTGTGATCTTTTGGGAACAAACTCCTTCTTGGACAGATTTTTCTCAGGTACACACACACTGCAAGCTCTCACATTTCTTTCTTAACAGATGTGGTCCAGGCTGCTTGCCAAGGGTGAGCTCTGAGAGCTGCCCAACACCATATTTGTGTTATGAACCTCAGTGATTTCCACCTTTTGGTGTCATACAGCATGACTCATACTCTGACCTGAAAATACCTTTTTATGATCAAATATTCTGATAGACATAAAGAACCTTGAAGCAACAAGGAAGGAGGACAAGGCAGAAAGACTACAGAAGAGATGGGATCCCATAAAGTAACCACCTTGGTGAGACCAAAAGCAATGAGCACAGCAATGAGATTGCACAGGTGCAACAAGATCAACCAATTGTTATTTTATTGCTGTCTGATGTGCAAGAGATGTTGAAGGTGAAGCAGAAAGGAATGGAAAGATCCACAAGGGTGAAAAGGTGGATTTCAACAGCATAATGAGGAGAGACTCTCATGGAAATTGATCAGCTGATAACCTCTAATTACTTAAATGATTAAATTATTATCCCACTAACTCTAGATGAAAAATGTGACCTTATGCAGATGGCAAGAAAAATAAAGATGTATTAGCCATTGATGTCTTGCATTAGAGGAGTTGAGATTTATATTCTTTGATAGGAATAGGTATAAAGCAGCTGAGCTATGAAAGCCTCAATGTCTTTGATAGAAATATTTTACTGAATTTTTCATCTTTTTTAGTGGAATTTATTTCTGTCTTCAGAGACAGCAAGTGGCAATGCCTCACTGAGATGTAATATGCTTTTAGCTACACTAGGTCTATTAGCTTTTTCCATCCCACCAATCCAAGCAGCAACATTTTCATTCCTTCCATCAGTACAGGGTACAGGTCTTTTGAAGAGAAGAAAAATATCTTAGGTTTCCAAGGTATTTTTTGAATCATTCTTTCTGAATGATCTAAAAAATTTTGTCCTGACTGTAAAATATTACTTTTAATTGAAAAAAAAATTGTAAATAATAATACAGGCTTTTGTTTGAACTTGCAATGTCCATTTCAGTAATAGTGTATAATTTTTAGACATATTTTCATAATGTAAGAAAGATAAAATTCTTTTCTGCTGCAGTGATACCATCTCAAAAAGTGATTTTGAGAAAATATTTTAAGAAATAACTATCTATCGCTGATTTAGGTTTAAATAGCTGGTTTAATAGTTCAATTCACTCAGAAAGTTACACTTAACAGTTAAGAAACAGACCTCCTCAGGAAGAGCAATATCTTCCCTGATATTTTATGAGAGCTTGTGGGAAATAAATATGAAATGTATGGGAAAATGATATAGATCTTTAAGTTTCAAAAATCTGTACCTTAGTCCATATAAACCAGCTTCCTTATTTGTGTTTCTACATTGCAATTCTCAAGTCTCCTCCTAGTGCCTTTGACTTCACAAATCTTGATGTAAAAACAGTAAGAGAGAAGAACCCATGAACTTTCTTTCCTCTTCTCCAGGTCCATCCACAACTCACTGGGTAGCACCATGAGGAAATTGATGAGGTCACCTTCCGGTTTACTAGCTGAGACCCTGGGGGCAGTTTGTTCCATTACTTCAGGAAGCTGATGTGGAAAGCCCTGTGTGGGTGTGCTGTACCATTTCCAGAGCACACCCTCAGCTTGCTGAGGAGCGAGTTTGCCATGTCTGTCCATCACTGTCCTATCCCAGGTCCTGCACACGCTGCAGGAGGCTGATGCTAGCAGCAAAGCAACTTCCTGTGGAGCATCCCCACATTTTGCTTGAAGAAGCTGCTTCCACTCAGCACGAATGACAGCAGGTCCAGACAGCTCAGGGCAGTCAGGCTCAAAAAAACTTCATTGTAGCTTTCTAACTGGTCAAAATCACTCACATACTGTATGTAGTAGGCCCTGAACAAGTGATAGGGAAGGAACCAAATTATGATGATCCAGATGAAAATCAAGTTTTTCACCTGAGCCCAGAATTCTTGGTGTGAACAGAGGGAGGTGGAAAATTTTCTTGCCACTTTTACCAGGATAAAAATCTGCAAGCTCAAGAGGACACAAGAAATGAGGGCAACAGCTACAATCAGGGTGTAGTTCAGGGCTTTCACACTCTCATGCTGTAGCTCTTTTTGGAACTTGAAGCATGTTGTATTATTGTACAATCCTGAGCGTCCATACTCGAAGTAGAAGACCGGCACCCCAAAGACCATGACGAAGAGCCACACGGCAGCGCTCGCCCCAATGGCGTGCAGCTTCCTGTAAAACTCCACCTTCTCCTTCCACTGAAAGAAGACGAGCCACCGGATCACCAGCGTGATCACATAGAATATGAAGGTCAGGTACATGTGGATGTGCACCATGGCACTCACCATTTTGCAAAATGGCATGTCAAATACCCACTTCTTTTTGACATAGTAGTGCAGGCGGAAGGGCACCGTGAAGAGGAGGAGGCTGTGCACAACCACCAGGTTAATGATGGCAGTCGTGGTCACAGACAGTGTGTTCATCTTGAGCAGCACAAAGGACATTGCAATGGACCCAATTCCACCTCCAGCCAAGGCAACTGAGTAGACAGTGACCAGTATGGCACTCATGGTGCTGGTGTGAACGAAGGCGGAAGCGGAGTCGCTGCTGTTCCTGGTCCCCTCAGTCATGTTCCTGAAATCTTCCTGGAACATATTCTGGAAATGGAAGAATACAGAAAGACTAAGATAAGGTAGAAATGAGATGGCCTACCTAAAAAGGCAGAAGGACTTCCCACCTGTCTCTTGCTCAAGGAATAATCCTGAAATCTCATAGATAGCATTACTAGCTGTAACATGTAATTTTATCCAAACATCCTCCAGCCTAAGGAAAAACGGATGAGAAGGCTAGGCAGAGAATTACTCTAGTCCTTATGACATTTCCAGCCATACTCCTAAAAACAAGCAAGAATCAATAATATATGGGGAGAAATGATCTTTAGAAAAACTACATAATTGTGGTGATTTTGTGCTGTGTTAATTTTTCTTCTCTCTTCTGAACATCTGCATGCTTTTACAGTAAAGGTTAGAGATATTGTTTTATTTCTGCTACTCATTCATCAATCTGTTTACTTGCAACACAAATCTGTCCTTCCCAGGGCCAGATAACAACCATATGTTGTTCTGTCTAAGATATAAATTCTGTTTGTTACTGAGAGCTGAGTTTTGAACACATTACAGTCAACTTCTTCTCCATGGACAATTTCTCTCAGCAAGGGATTAAACACCATGGATACCCAGACTCCATGGAAATCCTTCTTAGATCCTGCTAGGCCAAGAAATGTGGGTAGTACTGTCCTGATTCTCAGGGCCATTTCAAATCTTGCATGTAGTAACTGGGTGTTACAAAATGGGCTGCTAGAAAATATTAGGAAAGGACATCCTGGGTGAGTGTAAATCATCCTGTCTGGCCAAAGCAGAAGCTAGATGCAAGTTAATAGCAAGTTTTAAAAGTGTGCTATATATTTTTAATATATTACTGTCTAAAAGAGAAATTAGAAATAATTCTCATAAATCTAAATGCAGCCCCAGTTAGGATTTCAAGTACTACAAGATCATATCGGAGGGGAAGAGTTCAAGTAGGGTGCTATCCTGAAGCATATTTGCATCTGTAAAAATGTCCAAGGGATGTTCACATTACAGTTACAGAAAAGAAGCGAGGAAAACTGAACAGTGTTGAGCTCCATACTATCACAGTTATACTGCTACTGCTGCCTGAACTGTGAGTTAAAACTGACTCTGGTAAGTCACCCATTTTACCAGTGAATCCCACAACACAAGGAGTTGTCTCCTGAGATTTTGTGATTTTTCATTTAATACTCAAATGCCTTTTACTTCAGAAAGTAGTTCCTCAATCTCTTTGTATGAGTGATGTTTCAGCTTTATTTTCATTTTTTTAGGTAACACAAACTGCCAAAAGTTAGGAGGGGAAAAAGTTTTTTAGCAGTCCACTCATTTTATGGAAAAGAGGAAATGCCTATAACAGTTTTATAAACTGTTTTTGTTCATAGTGGGGAATGAATATCTGTTAGGTGTTTTGTGTTGTTTCTTAGCAATATTTCTAAGCACTTACCCTCACAGTAATCAAGGTCTCTTCATACATTGAAAAGTTATTCTCTAGCTCTCCCAATGCACCCAAGACTGCAGATATCTTATTATAATCAGTATAAGGGCCATATCTCAAACTGATGCGTTGATTGCTGGCATTACTGACCTTTTGTGTTTGCTCTTGCATTTCAGAGTTATGTGGACAATTAATTCCAGTACATTAAGAGAATTACAATGGGTTGTTGTGAAGGAGCTTTTTATCAAAGTCACTGCAGATTGGCACACTGCGTCTCTTGCATCAGAAATGGTGCAAGTTCCTTCCAGTTCTGTTCTCATTTCTGAGTCACTTCATTTCATCCCCCCAGCCACGCAAGTCAGAAAGGATTAGCAAGAGCTCTTCATCAGTTTCTCCAGGTTGTTAAACTTCAGTTTGAAAAGATGTCTCTAAAAAGAGGCTTTATCACACTGTTTTGATTTAAAACGCGTATTTCAAGTTTAAAACATTTAAAAGTGTCCCAGAGGGAAATGCAACACACTGGAAATGTGGCTTGGTATGAGCAGACCCAGCAGCAAGGCTGCTCTTGGAGAGGAAGAGCCTCTTGATGTCACCCTTCAGAGGCCAGCAGTGAAACTTGAACTGAAGGCAGTAAGAATAGATAGGCAGAAGTCAGATAGCTGATATTTTACTCAGACATTCCAGTGCAGCGGGCAGCAAGAGACCTATTTCTGTCTGCAAATAGGCAACTGAGTCACTGAAATGCAGGTTTGTGCAGAATTTTGCAGTCATTGTTAAATCTCTGCATAGTAAGAATCTGCAGGAGATGTAATTTTCATTAATCTTCAAAAAAAAAGCTGCTAGCAGCTGTGATAGGAGATTATCAGCTCCCCAGTAGCACAGGAACCCCACTGAAATATCGTTGTGTGATGAATACTGAGTGTAACATAACACAGGGCATGTTTCACAGAGGAAATGCTATGTTCTGGTGAAGTGAGGTTTCCTATCATACTGACATTCACAAAGCTATAACCTACTGACCTGGAATGCAACTTACAAGTCCCTTTGCCAGAATTTAGCAGGAGGCACATGGAAAAAGAATTAATGTGGACCTCACACGACTCAGCTGTTCTTGTTTCTGTGCCTTCCCACCCCCTTTAGCAACTGCCATTTCAGTGATATTGCTCAAGTCTTGGAGCCAGGTTTGGTCTTCCTCTGTGTTAAGCCTCTCATGATGTGGCTGAACTTCTGCTGGACATGAGCCTTGAGCAGCCACAAGGCAATAGTGGGCACCACTTCATTTGGATGCCACAGCAGCCGCTGGTGCCAAGGGCTGGGGGACAACTGCAAGAATAGCTGGTTTAATCTGACAAAGGAGGTAGGTTGCCAACAGGCCAGAGGCTAGCTTCTTTCAGAAATATGATCAGCAAAAAGATTCTTGTGCATTCAAGATTTGTCAGTTGTCAGTGCGGAAAAGGCCATCACACTCATTTCATGTGCAGCACAATCTGTGACATTTCCCTGGACTGCTCTCTTCAGGACAGAAAAAGCTATAGCGTTCAGTCCCTGTCTGTATTCAAGGCCAGGCTGGATGGGGATTTAAGCAACCTGGTCTAGTGGAACATGCCCCTTTCCATAGCAGGTCTGTTGGAACTAGATGATCTTGAAGGCCTCTTTCATCCCAAATCATTGTGTGATTCTATGATTTCTGAAAACAATTTGATCTCTGTCAAAAATTTTCCAGGTAAGACATATTCATTCCAGCCTTCAGGAACTTGTTTCTCTTTTATCTTACTATTATCTATCTTACGATTTAAAAACAAAAAAGTAAAAAAGGAAAAAAAAAAAAAGATTAACTGTATTTATGGACGGATTTTGTACAACCTCAGCTTCCAGGCATTTTATGTGCTTCTGCCTCTGTCTTCAGATTTAAAAATCTTTTGTCAAATTTTGCCTTCCCCTGGAGATACCTGATATGAGACAGAAGAGGCTTATTCTCCCTTGATTCCAGCCATACCTGTGGCTCCTCAGTGAACTGCTATTACACTTGTACTTGGTTCTTAGACGAACAACTTTGCATTTAGCAGGGGTAAAATGCTTATTCTAGTTTGTGCCTGATTTAGCAATCCAGATCAGCCTGTCACTGGCTTGTTCCCTTCATTCCATGCTATTTTCCCAACCAAGTCCATGAGTCACCATTATGTTACATCAACATTATATCAACTTATTAAAAAAAACCCGCTCATTTGTCAGAAATGATGACACTCTTACAATCTCTGTCAAACAGTGAGCTCTACTCTGTATAACAAGTGTTTGCAAAATTTATCCCCTCATACACGTCTGCTGAGAGACTGGCAGGCTTCACACAGATTTTCATGTGTTCTGACAGTTTGGTTCTGCAGAAGAAGCATTTGCTGTCTGCATGCACCCAACTGAGAAGTTTCATTTGAATTAGGAGGAGAAAAATGTTCAACTCATATGAAAGATTTCTATTTTCGACAGGTTTAATAAATTGAAAAATGAGTGTGTCAGAACTGACATTCCTGCACTGAACTAGACTAGGTTGGAGGAAATGCAAAATACAAATAATTTTTAACAAAAGTCTGTTTAAAATCTGCAGATTTTAAAATCAAAGATTCTGTTTCACAGAATCCTCATTTAGGCTCAAACATGTTTTCTGTTGAGGGCATTGTAATTGTATTTCAATTTGTTCTAATTCCATGCTGTGTTATGGGAACATCGGCTATGCTACTAGAATAATTGCACAATTACTTTCATTTCAAAATAACCACACACACCTAAAGTTTGAAATATAAAAACATGCCTAATAGAAAACACTAAAAAAAAATTAAATGTCAAGCACATTTTTACATTTAGACATCGACTTTTTTCAAACAACTTTCCCCTAAATCATTTGGTAGCTCAGCAGCTCATGCCTTGCAGGCTATGTCAACACTGTACCGATATTTTGTGGTTTCAATTCAGTCCATTGAAGAACAAATGGGATGGAAAAGCATATTAAGTTAGTCCTCTTTCATTTGAGATTGTCTCTATTTTTACACAAAAAAAAAAAAAAATTGGAAACCATGAAGTGTTCCTAAAAAGGATTATTTACCTCCTTAGCTGTATCTTAACAGAGAGAACAAGCCCTTTGTGTCCTTACAGAGACTGGGTGATATCAAACACACACACAAAAGATGGATGAAAACAAAAAATGCACCGCCTCCCAGTTTTAGGAGACAATGCAAAACTACAGGGTAGAAATATGGGAAAGAATGAAGCAATGCTGTCCCTTACTAGGAAATTACCAAAAACAATGAGAAAACATTTGTGCAGAAAATGGGTTCAAAATAAAACAAATAGATCACTGAATGCTTCTCCCCCCTCCTAAACTTGCAAGCATTCTTTTAAAAACTTTGCAAGCCAAGGCTTTTTTTCTTTTTTTTTAATTCTCTGTATACTTACAGATTAGAGTTTCTCTCCACTCTTTAAGTGTTGTTTACTTGGATCTTCATTCTATGTAAGCTCTAAGAACAAAATACCTGATACTTTAAAGAGTCATTGCCTTGCTTCCTTTTTTGAGCTTATGACGAAACAATAACCTTGAGGCTACACTGTGTGAGGGTAGGGCTGCCCATGGCACACAGCCTTGGGAAAATTTTTAGTTGCATCACAGCATCCCTTAACTTGCAGCTACTTCTTAGCCATTAGAGGTCTTCAAAGACTCCCATTTCTGGGAGACAGGGTGTCGCAGACATCTTTTAATAAAAAATCCTTCCTTAGGATTTTGTCTTCCTGAGAAGCTGAGAGGCCTCAGGGACAAAATGTAAACAATGATTGTCTGCTGCTGTGGAATGCAACAGGTGCATCTGTGATTGGGCTCATGTGGATGTTTGGAATTAATGGCCAATCACAGTCAGCTGGCTCAGACTCGCTGTCCGAGCCACAGACCTTTGTTATTCATTCCTTTCTATTCTTACCTTAGCTAGCCTTCTGAGATGAAACCTTTTCTTCTATTCTTTTAGTATAGTTTATATAATGTAATAGATATCATAAAATAATAAATCAAGCCTTCTGAAACATGGAGTCAAATCCTTGTCTCTTCCCTCAGCCTGAGACCCCTGTGACCACCGTCACAACACGGCTTTATACTACTGCCTAAAATGATAAATTATACACACAGAAGTGAGCCTCACAGTTCACAAAGACATATGTTTGGAAGGGTTGTTCCCCAGAGTGGAGGGGATGATTTGAAGGTGTGCTCTGAGAAAACAGGGCAGGACAAGAGCAAACTATGATCTAGATTGTAACTGACTAAGTGTGCGTTTGGATGTGGTCAGAGACACCAAAGTGTAAGGGATGAAACAAAGCTCACTCTACAGCCCAGCACCATTTCTCAGCTCGGCTTTCTGCCGAGATTTTAGCTCAGTGTCTGGATCTCAGGACATGGTGCCATCGCTCCAGCTGCACAGTGCCAGCAGAGGGAAACTAGGAGATTTAATCTAAAAAGTGATTAGCCAGTGTCAAAGGCTCATTGAGCAATGATGGTTGCTGTGAGGTGTATGTGTGGTAAAAGATGTCCTACCATGGGACTGAGTCTCTGTAAGGAGTCTGTGCATGGTCAGTATTGCCCTCCTGCTGCCTTAACACATTTCTGTCAGAACACAGGGTTATATTTGAGTGTGCGGTTTTGAAAGCAACAGCATAGACATACAACTTTTAAATGTAACCTCACAGGAGAAAGTTTTAACTGACTGCATCCTGTTGCTTCACATTTGGTTAAAAAATCACAAGGGAAGTCCTGCTCTGTGCTGCTTCACAACAAACTGGTATGTGATGGAAATTGTCTTTTTGCATTTTGCAATTTTAACAGTGGCTGACAGCTAAAGAGCTGTTTAGATTCTATTAAAAGAAGATGGTCTCAAAGCTCTGTTGAAAGGCATAGAGATAAAAAGCTAAAAACTCCATGGCAAAGCCAGAACTAAAGCTAAGATATCCTTGAATCAAGACTTATGCCTTCTCAAATTAGTAATTTTGTTTTAGCTCATTCTAGGTCTTTTTTAGAGTGAATACATCCCAGTGGAAAGAAAGCCAAGGTATCTTTAAAACCTTCAGGTAGCTTCTGTACATGAGTTTTTAAATTATACAATTTAAAATTATACAATTATTGTATTATACAATATTTTTGATACATAAGTTATGCATAGTTAAACATAAGTTAAAACACAAGTAATCTTTTAATGCTGTATATTAGTATATATTTTTGATGCAATATAATAATTACATAACATACAAGTTATTTAATTTTGTTGATAAGTAACAATGTTGTTTCCTCAAGCAGTCAAAACAAAAAAGAGCTTTTCAGGTTGAATTCTTTCCACATGTTTGTAGTTGGCAAATCTTCAATCCTTTAATCCAGGATTAAACCAAATAGTGAAATACCAGAGTGTGATCTTGGACAACACTCTCATTGCCTTTGTTGGTCTCTAATTTGTAGTTAGCATCAAGATCTAGATAGGTATAGAATGCTTAATATACATTATAGCAATTAATTTTCCCTGCTAAATTGATGCAATTTCCCTCCAGGAATTACCAATAGCATGTATAATGGATTCCAGACGGGTATGTTTGGATTTTCAGCTGTAATGCACTGAGCTGGTGGCAGAATGTGATTATTTTAGAGCATCACCAGTTTCAAACACTGATACTAGAAATGCATGTATTTTACAAGTTTTGAGTAATTGCTGGTAGTTTTAGCAATACCATAAAAATCTAGAAGTGTGATGGTGTGTTTTCCTAGTACTGTTGTATCATGTGGATTCAACCATCACCTAGTTTGAGTTTGCATTCCAGCAACAGTTTCAAGGGCCAAAGTTGTTTAATAATAGATGAGAGGCTAGGTCAGATTTCAAGGACTGCTTGTCCTGAACCTGATTAGCATCAAGGTGCCTCTACTCTGGATTTTGAGAGGTCCTTGAGGAAAGAGAACCGTGTCCCTTATGCTCAGGCAGAATAGATGCTGTTAGTGATTTTTCAGCCGTTCCAAACTTAAAGTTGTACACAGAATTACCATGGCAACACAGGTGTTTTGTTTGTCTACATTTATTTTGCCAGGACTCAAGGATTTGGAGGGCTAGTTCAGAAATGGACTACACAGGGTGTTAGGATCTATGCAAGCATGGTAGTTGGGTCTTCTAAAAAAATATTCTTCTCCTTCAATTATTTAAGTGGTAGAAAACAAAAAAAATAAGATTCACCTGGGTACCTTAAATTGACTGTGGGTCACCTGTCTCTTAGTTAGTTGTGGGTAAAGCTTGAGTGATGGTCCTGACAACACTGAACTGATGTGGATTATGCGGAATCAGGCAGGACACAATTCACAATGATTTGTACTCCTTACAAAAACCCTGCATTTTGATCTGCTCGGAGTCCCTCCTAGTGCCAGCTGTGGGCCTGGGGCTGGTAGGTAACACTGGCTGATCAGTTATTAAGTTGCAATTGTGACAGGTTGTTTGAAGTTTATTATTAAGCAAAAGATCAGCTGCTCATATGAAGAAAGGAAAGGCAGTATGTAATTAGAGCGAGTAACTTATAGTGTTACCAACAAAATCCTATTTTTGACTCATATTTCTAGTGTGATTTACTACTTTTTCAAGCATCTGAATAGAAATATATTAATTACCTACAAAAGGAAAAACATTCAGTATTAGTTTCAGCCAAAAATATTTTATAGCTAATAGGTTTCTTAAAATGTCTCTCTCTGGGTTCTGGATCAGTTGTGATTTGTGGCTGTCACCCAGGCAGTGCAAGGTGTCTTATGAGTGAGAAATACTGCCTGTGACACATCTGAAAGAACATTTTGGAAAAGTACAGGGAGTAAATGTGACTTGAAATTCCTTGCTTCACACACCTTTGCATAGCAGAGCCATAAATTCAAGCTCCTCTGAAAAGTGGAAATGCATCTGCTGGCCTCCTCCTAGTTTTTTAACTGATTTAAGGGAAAAAATACCCACTTTGCAAATTATTATACCTGGGCATTATTACCCAGGTATAATATTACAAATTTGCTTAAATGTACCTGAGGAAAAGTGGCATGGAGAAAATCTGTTTCCCCTTCAGCCTATCTCACTACCTTTTCCTCCTACAGAAATGCCAAAATTCCACCATGTTGAAGTATAGCATATCAATGAAACCTCCTCAAATTTCTGTTCATGTCTTACCAGAATCCAGACTTTTAAGAGAAGTACTGAACACAAACCAAGACTTAAGTTCACATCAAAATTGGAAGTATTTCTTCTTTGATAGTGTGGGAGGCATCCCAGATCTAGAAACCAACTGTTCTAATACTAATAACACTAGCAATTTGCCCAAATTTGCCATACCTTGTCTTTTCTGTTGGACTCTGCTTTGGCCTCAGTGTTTGTCACCAAGGGCAGGAGGAGGAATCAGAACTGCATACAAAAGGCATAAAGGTATCTGTACAATCTCCAGTCTAAATGGACTTTTTGAGAAGGTGTCTTACTTATATTAAACAATGGCGCACTAGTAGCAGTCTATCACCAAATTTAATATTACTCTTTTTTTTTTTTGAAGGATTTCACTAGTTCATATCTGTTGCAATCCCGTAAGTTTTTCAGGGGATGTGCCTTTCATCAGGAATCCAGCTCATGCAATTCACTCATTATGGGAGCTTGTTCTCACCAGGGTGAAAAAAAGGTGGAAGGAGGAGCTGATTGACAAGGAGATGTATTACTCCTACTATGAAGATGACATTAGGCTGCAGAGAAAGAAATCGTATATGCAGCACCATGCCAATTCTATAAGCATATATGCCTCTCAAAGAAGAAAAAACATCCTTCCCTTCATCTTGAAAAGACAGTGCTCATCCTAAAATATTTTTGAACTTGGTACTAACCTCACTAATTGCCTGCTGGGTTAGGCAGCATGCTGTAAGGAAGAATATATTTTTTAAAAGGATTTCAGCACAAGTCTATTGCTACTCAACCTCAAAATGTGTACTGCAACTACAGATATTGCTTTATTCCCAGATTATTTAATCTGATTTCTGACTGCAGAGGTAATGCCAACTCCACCATCAGGTGTATGGAAAAAGTTTTACCAAAGATTACTTTCATGTTGAATGTACACATACAGATATTTATGAAATTTAGTACGCTAAAATGTTTTTGAAGAACAAACCTCCCTGCATTAGTCTAAGTTCCTACTGCCTAGGAGCAGCACAGAAAGCAAAGCTTGCTGCCAACACTGATTGATAATGATTTTCTACCTTAGCATAAACACAATTAAATACATGATGTTTCTGTTACAGTTGAGTTACAGAGGAATTCAGATTCCTCCTGTCATTTCAGAAAGGAGGAATTTACTGAAAGGGAATTTTTCCATGCTGAATGCTCAAACTATGCAGGTTTGCAAGAGCCTTTCCTTGATCAGCACAGCTGCACTCTGCATATTAGAGTGTAACAGAGCAAGTGCTCTCTTACATCAAATTGTTTGGGGTGAAATGGTTCATTTTGCTGTTAAATCTGGGGGTTTCCATTCTGAGCAAATGATAAGCAATGATAATTTTATGATATAAATGATAACTTTAACTGCATTAAAGGTCTTCAGTGCATATGCCAAAGTGTGAAGCCAGTTGTGCTGTCAATAAGCTCATTGCTGATGCATTTTAAAAAACTTTTGAAGTTTAGTTGAAATATATTTTCTCCCCATTTCATTGACACAGGAGTCTGCAGAAAATCTAAGGCCATGCTGCTTGTGGTCTTAATGATGTTTTGCCAGCCCAAATATTCTTATTTTGGAGTGCCCTGTGCTGTGGTGTTGTGCTGGGTCTCTGTACTTGGCTGATCTTTAGACCTTTCTGCAGAAAAACAGATCTGATAACAATAAGTTATGAAATAGCTTCCCTTTCTACCTTCCTTCTTTCAGTTTCATCCAGGCTATTTAATGTTCTGTATATCTTCTTTATCACTGGAAAGCATAAGAGCCCAATATTTTATGTAATTATTCACTGTAGCTCTAATGAAGCAGTAGCTGAAAATGGACTGACAGGACATTCCTTTATGATACTATGAGCCCTACATGACAGATGAGAAGGTAAAATAAAACTAGTCCACATGTGGCCAGTGAAGCATGGTGGAGAGAAGACCCAAAGAACACCAACATCAGCTGGTACAAAAAGAATTATGTAGGATGTGTACAAACCCTGATTCATTGGGTTTGCATGGCCAGGTCTTGGTAACTGGGGAGGCTGCAGGGGTGACTTCTGTGAGAACGTGCCAGAAGCTTCCTCTAAATCTGTCAGAGACAATGCCAGCCAGCTCCAGGATGGATGTGCCACTGGCCAAGACTGGGCCAGTTGGAAATGAGCATAATTCCTCTGTGATAACATGAAGAAAAAGATGAAGAAAATTAAGAAGACGGAGAAGACAGAGAAGAAGCCAGAAAAGAGTGGGGTGGGAACATGTGAGAAGAGCAGCTCTGCAGACACCAAGGTCAGTGGAGAAGGAGTGGCAGGAGGTGCTCCATGCACTGGAGCTGAGATTCCTCTGCAGCCCGTGGTGAAGTCCATGGTGAAGCAGCTGTGCCCCTGCAGCCCATGGAGGATCACAGGGGTGCAGAGATCCACCTGTAGCCCTTGGAGAAGACCCAGGCTGGAGCAGTTCAATGCCCAAAAGAGGCTGTGAAACAGAGGGAGGCCTGTGCTGGAACAGGTTCCTGGCAGGGACCTGCGGACCTGTGGACAGAGGAGCCCACGCCAGAGCAGGTTTCCTGCTAGGACTTGTGGCTACATGGGGAACCCACCCTGGAGCAGGCTGTCCGTGAAGGACTGCACCCAGGGAAGAATGACCTGTTTTGCAGTAGTTTGTGAAGAACTGTTGCCTGTGGGATGGACTCACACTGGAGAAATTAATGGACTACCATGTCCCGGGGAAGATCAGGAAAGAAACAATGTGTGATGAACTGACCGTACTACCATACCCCATCTCCCTCTGCCACTGGACTGGAGGAGGAAGTAGAGCTGAGAAGCAGGGTGTTTTTGTGGTCTGCTTTTACTTCTCATTGTCCTCCTGATTTTGTTAGTAATAAATTCAGTTAATATCCCCAAGCTGAGTCTGTTCTACTCATGACTATATTTGGTGAGTCATCTCTCCTGGTCCTTATCTCAAGCCATGAACCCTTTTTTCATATTTTCTCTCCCCCATTTAGTTGCAGAGGGGAGTGATAGAGAGGCTTTGGTGGGTGCCTGACACGGTGGGCAACTGTGCAGATATGAGCTCTGGTCCCAAAGCAAAACAGCCACAGGTGGGCAGTGACATGACCCTTGTCTTCTCAACAGGACAGGTTAGACTGGCCACAGCAACATGCCTCTTCAGCCCCAGTGCTTCTGGTTCTCAAGTTAGCACATTAAGCACTTATTCAAGTACATCTTTAAAGAAAAGCTTTCCCCAAACTAGCTTTCCTGTTGATATTGGCAAATGGTAAGAATTTGGAGAGTTTAAGAAAATAAAACAGGCAGTTAATGTGTTTCATTGTGCAACTGAGATGAAAATGAGAAGCATCAGCTCACTGAGTAGCAGTTTCCATTGCTGCCTTTTTCTCTCTGCATCACCAAATCAGCATCGTCAATGAAAGTGATTCAATGATTTCTACAGCCCTCATGGTGAGAGCACTCACCGTTTACTACTAAATACCTCTTGCACAGAAAGTGCAGATAAAACAATGCCTGTTTTGTATCCACTCCAGATTTTCCTTACGTCTCTTATTCTGGCTAAAACTCTTTTCCCCTTATTTTACCTTAAGAGGAAACATTTCACTCTCTTCAGTGAGATTACAATAAGATAATGAATTCTGTATCAAAAGCTATCTCCACTTAACTTTCAGATTTTTTCCCCTATCCATGTTAGTGGGTGTCTGACCTCATTCCATGCCCACACCTAAGATTATCCTCACATGAACTTAATTTCAGCTGTGCAACAGAGATCATTTCTAAGCTAGGAAGAAGTTCATTAAATTGATGAGAGGTTCTAGCACTATATTATACTTTTTCTGAAGTATTTTTCCCCTGGACTTTTTTTGTTTCAGATTCAAAAGCAGCCTGCACATGCATTTTTTAGGGGTAAAACAATAGAATTCATGGAGTCTTTCTGTACAGCATTGGCTATAGAGGATATGCATGTTGCCATGTGAGCCTGAGGTATGTGTGCAATTCAGAACACAATGCTGTGTAGAAATATCCAAGCTAGCTTTAAATAGGTAGTTGGTGATAAGTCTGTGTTGAAATGACAGTCCCTCATCAAATTTATCCCTGTTTTCCAGGCTTAGAGGCTTCAGCACTTCAATTAGCTCCTCCAGAGCCAGTTTTGGTACTGCTGCATGACTTTGCAGAAAGTAACCCAGTCTGTGTGGATTGTGACTGTTGAATCTTAAAAACATCCAGGCTGGCAGGCACCTCGAGAGATTTTACTGTCAAAACTCCTGTTGAAAACAGGGCTATAGACTGAGGTATCCAGGGTCCCATCAAACTGAGCTTTGAATATTTCCAGCAGGGGAAATTATGCTATTCTGAATTTTTCAGTGTCTGTCTTGGACAAGGAAGACAGAATCTGGACACCACATCCCAGGTGTGGCCTAACAGGTAGCAAATGGAGTGGAATAATCACATTCTTGACTTGACAGCTGTAGTCCTTGACCTGCTGGCTGGGCTCTTGCTGCTGTGGCCCATGATGAGGCTTCATTTCATTGCTGAGCTGTGCGAGTGCCTGAGAGCATCAGGGGTGGTGTCTAAAAGTGCCAAAGTGAAGGCAGATCTGGCAACCTTTTATAAGGGTGACTTGAGATGATCAGCATCTGAGCTGATTCTGAAAAATCTACCCATAATGAAAAGTATTGGAGCCAATGAGGAACCACTGCAATCATTATGGAAATTTCCTTCTTACTTTTTGTTCAAAGATTAATTGGCAAAACCAATAACACTTTCTTCTTTTCATTTAATAAAATTCAGAAAGGATTATGAAAGTGTGGATGCTATTGTAAAAGGAGACCGGCAGCCCTTTCTGCAATAATATTCCCAAAATACACTTTTAACTACCACTTTACTTCCACTGATTTAATAAAATATGACATTCACAACTGCTGCAGTGGACTAAGAACACAAAGTACTTTTAGCTTCTCTCCTGTCATGTTTTCCCCCAGCTCTGCTGTAATCTTACCTCCCACCAGGAGCCATTCAGCCTTCTGCAGCCTTCTCATTTGAGTTTAATACTAATTCCCTCCTCCTGGTCTGCCTCCAGTGCCTCAGTACCTCTGCTGAGGACTTTTGCAGCACTTACCCAGCCACTCTCCAGCAGTGTAGCAGAACACTCTCCTCACTCCATGTGACTCCTGGGGTTTGCAGAGAAGCACTGCTGAGGAACTGCTACTGCAACCCAGCTCTGCTTCCTCAAGTGCCACCCATTGCTCTCAACCACAAACAACTGACTGACAGGATTAGACCAGTTGTTATCGTCTCACTCATCAAGTTCATTAATGAAGATGTGTTTTGTTCTGTTCAATATATGATAAATATTTTCAGTTATTGCAAAATGCATTTTCCTGTAAGTGGCTACAGGTGAAAGGAAGAGGACTAATTGTAGTGAAAATGAAGATAACACGTGTGAGTATGTGTTTGTGGATACATATATAGACATAAGTATCTCTCTCCTGTGGTGTGAAGGCCACTCAGCCTCTCAACAGGATTTTCTCAGTTGCTCAGGTAATATCCAAGAGGACATCTAACAGCCCTTGAAGGAACTTTCCTCAGGATACAGTGATCAAATATCTGTAGCAACCCTGAAGTTGGGCATCCTGAAAAGCTGAAAATGTTCTGGTACTCCTGAAATGCTTCTATCTCTTTATCAAACAGTAGTCTTCTAGAGAGATGTAAGCATCCACTCTGCATATGTTTTTTGTATACTGCAGTTGTTTTATAATTGAAAAGTACTGATTCAAACTTTTTATAAACAAAGAGAAAGAAGCCTGTGAAAAGAAGAAGATTGTGGGGTGAATTTGCTATGAGATACCATGATCATCTTTATAATACACCATTGGCTCTATTCCTAATTGTAGCCATTTCATACATCTGCTGACAGAAATCTGTCAGAAAACACAGGTACCCACAAAGCTGCAATTATTCCTTGACCCCATTTAATTTCAAGAAGTCATTCTCTATCAGTGATATAGCAGAATAGCTACAAAACCTGGCCATGCAACAAGTAGTAGGGTAGGACAAACTCATATTTCAAAATCTTGAGGTTGCATTCCCAGGAGCTCAGCATGAATAATAAAAGTGTTCAGAATACGGATGTTCTCTTTCTTCCAAATTAAGGGCATATGCTTGGGGATTTTAAATCCAAAAGCTCATTAAATGTTCTGTCCTATCCCCATGTTAAGATTCCACAAGATAAAAAGCAATAGTTGTTGAAAATACAATACTTTCTCTAACGATGTCTAACTGCTCTTTTCAAGATTTAATAAAGAAACTGTTTTTCCAATAACCAGTTAAGCTTAGAAATACTTTTAGTGATCTGCCATTTAAAAATTACGGCCAATTAAATGTTAAAAATATACAGTAATACCTTTTCTCAAATAAAAAGTACAGCAATATTTTCCATGACACCCAAATGCAAAAATTAAAAACAGTGTTGAATTTGTCTCATCCGTGTGATAGCCTGCTAGTCCCATATTACATGCTATGAAAGGCATGGAAGACTTCAGATATTTTCTTCAAAGTTACTTAACAAGTCTGCTACTGAGTCAGAATTAGACTACTTCTCACCTAATGTGTTTCGTGCTTTAACCTGCAGGCTATATTTTGCTTTTCAATAAGTGGAAGGAAGGTTTCCAGAAAAAAAAATCTCACATTGACTTGTGAAATCCAGCAACTCTTGTCTCAAGCAAAAAGCAGCTACGGGTTTTTAAGAAGCTGCTCATCATCATCAGTTATATGGAGCATTAAATATTCCTGAAAATTTGATTTTTGAGAAGCAAAGTTTGCACTTTCGATGGGAATGTAACTTTATCTGTTTTTTTTTTTTTTTTTGTTTGTTTGTTTGTTTGTTTTTCCCAAGACTGATATATTTGCATAGTCCTAGCATATAGGGTATGGATTTCTGGAGGTCATCTCTGTTATCTAGGCACTCAAAGCAGGGCTAGCTTATGTCAGGTTGCTCTGTGCCTGGATCAGCAGTGTTTGTATAGCTCAAAAAATGGAGGTCACATCATCTGCAGGCTTTAGTCCCTAAGTTTGACTTAGGGACTAAGTCCCTACATACATACAGTAGATTTTTTTCCCTAACGTCCAACTGGAATTTCCCATGCTGCATCTTATATCCATTGCATCTTGTCCCATATCTAGTCATCTCTGGGAGCCATGCACTTCCTTATTTTTCTGCTGCCTCTCATGAAGTACGTGCAGAGAGATAAGATCTGCCTGTGCTTTTTGTACTGCAGACCAGGATGTGGTTGACCTTTTTTCTTTTTTCTTTTTTCTTTTTTCTTTTTTCTTTTTTCTTTTTTCTTTTTTCTTTTTTCTTTTTTCTTTTTTCTTTTTTCTTTTTTCTTTTTTCTTTTTTTTAATGTCCATTTTTGACACAGACAGGGGGATCCAGCGTATGCTCAAAAAATTCACAGGTGACACCAAGTTGAGTGGTGTGGATGACACACCTGAAGGATGGGATGCCATCCTGAGCTACCTGGACAGGCTGGAGAAGTGGGTCCATGAGAATCTCATGAGGTTTAACAAGACCAGGTGCAAGGTGCTGCAACCCCTGGTATCAGCACAGGCTGGGGGATGAACTGATGAAGAACAGCTCTGGGGAGAAGGACTTTGAGGAGCTCATGGATGAGAGGCTGGACACGACCCAGCAATGTGCATCTGCAGCCCAGAAAGCCAAACGTGTCCTGGGCTGCATCCAGAGCAGCATGGCCAGCAGGGCAAGGGAAGGGATTCTGTCCCTCTGCTCTGCTCTGCTGAGACCCCACCTGCAGGGCTGCATCAGCTCTGGGGTCTCCAGCAGAGAAAAGACACAGACAGAGTGAATCCAAAGAGATGCAGCACCTCTCCTATGGGAGAAAGCTGAGAAAATTTGAAATGTTAAGCCTGGAAAAGAGAAGGCTTCAGAGTGACCTAATTGCACTTTCAGCACCTGAAGGGAGCCTACAAGAAAGATAAAGAGGGACTTTTACAAGAGCAAGTAGTGACAGGAGAAGTGTCAATGGCTTTTAATGGAAAGAGGGGAGGTGTACATTAGATATTAGGAAGAAATTGATTACTGTGAGAGTGGTGAGGGACTGGAACAAGTTTCCCAGGGAAGTTATGAATGTCCCATCCCTGGAAGTGTTTAAGGCCATTTTGGATGGAGCTCTGAGCAAACTGGTTTAGTGAAACATGTCCATGGCACAGGGTTGGAACTAGATGATCCTTAAGGCTGGTCTCTAGTCCAGGCCATTCTATGATCACGATTCTGTGATTCTATGATTCTGTGATTCTATGGTTCTATGATTCCTGGCTCCAGATGGGCCCTGGTGAGTGTGCAGAGAAGGCTGTTGTTGGGCATGGAACCTCACTGCCAAGTCCACTCTTTGCATCACAAAAGCTGGCAGCCCTGCTGCAACATGTCCCAAGGCTGCAAACCTGTAGGCACAGACATGTCCATACTTCCTCCAAAGTAAAACATCCTTCAGGTAGGCAGTAAAAGATACAGAGTTAATTCAACAGCTGTTGCTCATCTGTGTGATTTTGGGAGTAATTTTTTACCATGCCACAGTCACATGCCAATAACTCACACTAGAAACCAGCCTTCAACTGCCTTCTCAATCTTTACAAGGAAAATTGCCTGATTCATGCTGTCACTTCCAGAGAAAAGCATCAGAACTGTACAAAGTTTCCCACTAACTACAGATCCATGAGGAAAGAGAAAAAAGTTTGAGCAAATATGCAACCACTATAACATCTAACTTTCATGGCATATCTATTTGGTGTCCAGTTCTTTCATTTTGAGTTCAAATGGATTCTTATAACACAGCAGGGTAAGGATTAAGGATAAAGTATAGCAATGGAGCAAAATGGGACAGAAAAGGGGTATGGGGTTCAAAAGACAAAGTCATTGTCACCAGAAGAACAGACCTGCAATTCCTGATCTAGCAGACTTTCCTTCTCTTTCTTGTTCCTTCCCAGTCTTATTCTTTCAGACAAGAAACATTTGATTATTTTTCAGCTCAACAGCAGCAACATTTGAAGAGTTAAAAGCATATGAACATGATAAGGCATTCTTCTACCTCCTAGATGGTTGTAGAAAGTTTTTATAATCAGAACAACATCAGAGCTTAGAATTTGCCAATTGATTTATCATGGCCTTTCTCGAGCATGCAGAAACTGCACATTAACAGACCAGAAGTTCAACCCAATATCTATTTGATGTGCTATCCCACAGGCTGCAAACTCCTTTCAGTCTCCTGCAATTTATCTCTGTCTCACTGTGAAGAAGAAAGTTCGAGCAGCACCCAAGTGCTTGAGCCAGTCAGTCTTCAGCTAGGTGCTGTCTCCTGCTCTGTGCAGCAACACTTGTCTGTGAAGACTATGCTTGCACCTGGTGAAAATGGGAGCTGTAAACATATATCCGTGGTGTTCTGCTGAGAGCAGATCAGAAGACCTGAGAATCTATTTGAGCAATGAGGAGGAGGAGAGTCAATAAGACTTTAATGGACAGAAACAGCCACGGCCCTTTGTGGCTTTTATCAATCCAGGGATGTTTTGTGAATTTGGAATACAGAACAGTTGAGATTGAGGAAGGCTGCAAGGAGACTGAAGAGTTACAGTATGGAGATGTCAACCCAATTTACAAGAGAGATGTCTTCAGTAATTTGTACAAATTTTCTCCCTGTTCATGGACCTTACCAGATATGTTCAGTACAGTCATGCTTGTCTGCATTGTTTTTTACTATTTTCTTCAAAGTTTATCCCTCAGAATGAAAGTTAAGTTGATTGTGTGCAGATTATTTGAACACTGAAAAGATTATTGAACTTTTAGAGAACAGCCAATGAATTGCCTTCTTAGAGGAAAAAAGGGTTATTGATTCCTGTTAGAATAGGGCACAGTTGATTTTAGCTGACCTTTACTAGCCAGAGGAGGTATGGATTTGCTTTAAAAATATTTCTTGTATCTTCCACAAGACAGAAGAGTAACATGCAGTGGTCAAAACAGCTGCTCAAGCCTTGAGTTATCCACTGTGGCAATGAGTTCTCTGGAGGGTTTATCATAGACATCATAGAAAGACTTGGGTTGGAGAGGACCCTAAATATCAGGAAGGGACCTTTCCCATAGCACAGGATGGCACATTTTTCGCTCCAATGTCTGAAGGACAAAATTTCTTTGCTGTGCTGGGAGTGAAATAGAAACCAACCTTCACTTCTGCTATTGCAGTAGTTAGGTTTGGGAGTGAGTTTGTTTATGGGTGGAGAGCTGGTTTTGAGGCAAGAACAATCTAATTTTGGCATTTGGGTTTTCCAGTGCTGCTAATCAGTGAAACCTGGTCAAAGTCTTTGGTCAGTGAGAAAAGGGAAGCAGCTTAGACACAAGAAAGATTGATTAGATACTAGAAGCAGTGGTATCACTGGAAGCAAGAGATATATTCTGAAATTTTATAGCATGTCAGCTCCTTTCCTGCAGAAGTGTGTGACTTAGTTTTGCAAAGAAAACTGCAAACGCAAGGAACTCCAAAGCTTTATCTGTTAGCATTATCTTTTGTTGGTCTCCTTGCCTGGAACAAGCACAGAAGTCTTGTTCTGCTGAGAGGGTTACCAGTATTAAGCATTGGAACATGCACCTGGGAACTCATTGAGTTGAAAAGATAATCCAAGAAAGGCATAAAAATATTCCTCCTTTTTTATTCCAGTTCAGATGTTAGCATGTGGTTTTCATGGTTGCCAAATCTAGCCTAAAAAACAGCAAAAAACAAACAAAAACAGAAGCCCCAAAGGAAAATCAAGTCTTTCCAACAACATGGAAGAGAAGCAGTAGTACTTTAAGCACTCTCTCTACTAAAAACAAAATGCAGGCATCCACTGTCTGAGCATTCATGGCAGACAACCTTTTCTGAGCAGACTTGGACATAGCACAGAATTTTTAAAAATACAATTGAATAAACAATGAAATTGAATTTTGAGAGGTCATGATGGATGCAGAGCAATATGAACTCGGATTTTAAGGGTTTTTTACCCATACACAAATGAGAAATCTCTGTATAAATGAAATTTAAATGACCATTCAGCTGCACAAATGGGACTGATATCTGCATCATAGAACAGTTGAAACCCTTGCTTTTTTCAAGTGAGGCCCTCTGCATGTGGTAACCACAAGATTTCACCTTCCTCCAGAGGATGGGAGGGCTGTCCTGTGTGGGATTACAAGTGGCAGCTCAGTACTTTCACAGACTGAAGTACGTGGTGTGTAAAGAGACAGAGTTGTCTCAAAGAAGGAAGACAGCCATAACGTGTAAAGGAGCACAAGCAGAAAAAGGAATTAGAAGTAAAGGCATGAAGTCAGGAATACGACACCACTGAGACTGCAAAATCAGGCAGACAAATTCAAGGAATGGGGAAATTTGAGCTCTGCAAAGCCAGAGCTTGTCTCTCTTGTCTAGTTTTTTCTTGGAGCCACGTTCCTCCATTTGGGAGACAGCATTTCCAATTCTCTAAATGCTGGGAGAACGGACAGAGAGGGAGAGTGTTGGCACTACAGCTGCCAGCAAGCTGTTAGGGTTAGTCATATCTGTCTGGGATGCTCAGCCTGAAGACTCTGCCTCTTTTATTTGCATCAGTCATACTGCTTTGGTGATTTCTTTAGGAGAGCCAATGAATGGGATCACCAGGCTGATACATTCCATCGAGTCAGCTGAGCACTAAACCTAAACATATTTCACCTGAGCTACAGCTGCTAAAACTGCAGTCATTGTGGATGTGCTTGAGGACTGGGGTTCAGCAGGAGAGCCCCATAGCACTGATGGTGTTTCGTGCACTGCTGAGTTGATCACTGCCTGACAGAGCTGGCAGCCTAAGGTGGCAATTAAGACAATGCCTCTACAAGGAAGTATCTGTTGCTGTTTTAAATTGAGCCTAGCCAATGTCCTCCTAATTACCTAAGCCTCTTTTCTTACACCATTACTACTTCAGCCACTGCCCCTCTCTACCACCTTGCTTATGGGGAAAGGTCTTAAGGCTTCACTCCCACTACCTCTCTAGTTAAAACATAGATTCTTCCTGAAAGGCTGGATGCTGTTCCCGTCTCTAGGGCTTCTTAGAAGTGGATACAAAGCCAAAAGTATCTTGTCTTAGGCAGCTATATTTTGTTGTCTCCCTAGTCTTTTACATGCTTTACGTACATACACAAGCACAGCAATATCCTCATTTGACAGACTTGTTTCATAGTCCATAGCTGAACATTGTTGAATACAGGTTTCAGATGTCTGAACTAAAAATAACTGCTCCCTGCTAACACATCACACACCTACACAACATAAAAGGTGTGCAAATTGGCATGAGAGCCAGCTCTCTGGTTCCCATTTTGCAGTCACGGCAGTGGACTTCAAAAGAAGTCTTCAGTGCACTACACTAGCCCATCCCTAGGAGCTGATGCAGAGACTCAGAATGTCTCTTAAATGCAAACAGACACCAAAACTAACTTAGAATGAATTTAAAACATCATCAGTAGCAACAGCAAAATCATTCTTCCATTTAAAATTAAACTGAGAAATTAATTTGGGGGCTAGTGGAAATAATGCCAGCTCCAGCTGGTCAGACATGGATTGCAGCAATAATTTGATCCAGGTTATTGAATCTCGCGCATTAGCATGAAGCACCACATCTAACTTTAGCATCTGTAGCTCCTCAGAGACTGTCTCTGAAAAGTGACAGCCTAGCTGGGCTGCTCAAAACAGACCTCAACAACAGCATGGCAAATGAGTCTGTCATGACCCAGCAGCTTGCTGCATCAACCACTTCAAACACAGATGGATCACAGGTTTTGCCCATCACACAGGTTTTGTTGAAAAAGTTGAAAGTTTTGACATTGTCTTCATCTCCTACAGAAATACATGGTTTAATTAATAAATTCTTTCCTTTATTTAGTTTAGGATATTTCTGTGCCTAATTTAATAGAGTAGTACAGCATAAGATATCATCTGCTGGTCAGCAAGATCTCTGAGGTGGTTAGTGGCATGATCCTGCTTGTGGATTATGCCCATGTAAAAATATATCTGCCTTCACAAGGATGCATCACTTCTAATCACTCCCTTCAGCTTTATGTGCATAATGTTGCAGATATCATCCTGTCTTTCTTGCTGTTCCATGCACAGTTAATCCTTCTGTCACTCAGACTACTTTTTGGTGGACCTACTGTGATGCATACTAGAAATCTGAGGACTAGCGATGTCAAAAAATACTGTTTTCAGTTTCCACTGAGACTGTCTCAAGGGAGGAGAAAAAAGCACTTTTTAGCTTTTAATATATAGTCCATTTGCCCATTAAAGCACTTGACTGACTGTCACTGAAGTACTGGCACACTGAATTTTCTGCTTGGTAAAAGTTAGCAAGGAGTAAGCCAACATTATTTTAAGTCTCTGCTGTGTTACTATTGAATGTTGATAGCTTTTTCAAGGCCCTAGCTGCATGTTTCCCCTTTTGAGTAAAGGAAGTCCACAGTATGTATTTGATAGCAGGAGCTTGTAATTGAGTAGATTAATTATTTGATCGGCATGATATAAGGCCCAATTTTAAAAGCACACCATTAACTTTAAGCACTATTATTCCCATTCAAGCTGGTCATTACTCCTTTGCCTAAGTGCTTTCTTGAACTGGGTCCTGAATATGAAGCAGTCCTGTGTTACAAAATGGATTGCTCCAGCTCCAGCAATTTCTGCTCCAGCAGCCTAGCTGCTTTGCTGACAAAACCAAAGAGGGAAATTATATACACCTTTCACAGCAAGAATTAATAGTGCCAATGATGGGACAGGTACCTGAGAGAATGACCATCAAGAAAAAGAAATTTCAAAGCAAAGCTGAAAAATAATAAGCCAAACTCAACAAGTTTTACTCCTTGCTGGGGTGCATGGAGTGTTTGGGATCTGTGAGGTGCCAAAGGGTGAGACCCCTAAGAGCAAAACCTTGCAGGTGAGGCAGTGGGGCTGGGAGCTGTGGTGAGATTGAGGTGGCAGTGTGAGGAGCAGCCCTGACTGCCCTGCTCAACCTGCACAGCACTCACCCTTCCACCATCTCCATGGGGGAAATACCCCTCCATCGAGGACACTGGGAATTTAACCTACTTGCAACAAACCCACAAGTGCAAAAGCCACCCCTGGGGCTCTGTCATCGCAGGGGTGGTGGCAAGGGATTTCTCAGCTGGGAGCAAAACTGATTCTTCTTGGAGGAATACAAAGGCAAGATGCTGAGTAGTGTCTGTTAATTAAGGAGCTATTATTTTGCACTACCTCACTGTACCCAAGGGCTTGGGGGGTTGGATGTCACGACCAACATAACTGGAACCATACTTGGAAAAGAATTCACCATTGGTAAGGCTGACTGGCCTCTAGTTCTAGCTGTTACTTTTTACTCCATGCTTTTCTTAATTCTTAATTTCCTATGGGGTTTTTTTCCTCCTTTGTTGGGTGCAGGTCCCAGCTTTTTGGGCAATGTGTAAGTAAGTCTGGCAGGTAGAATGGTATGAAAGTGTAGAAAAGGCTTCTGGATTTTTTTTAATGTGTTTTCACTACATTAATTGTTCTTCTTGGACAATAAATGTTCTTTTTCTTCTCTCATAGGAGTGAATTTTGGTGAAAGGTGGTGTAGGGTACAAGCATGTCTCAAGGCCCTTGGACCTTCAATTCCTCCCCTCCACAGTGCAAATATTTACTGGGCAGTACAGAAAACAAACTTGTACAAATCTAAATGTCTGCATGGCCAAATTGGGAAGATTCAAATTTCATGAAGCAGCTTAAATCAAGCAATTTTTAGAGAGAGAAGAAGTTACTAAGATTAAAGTGTGAGTGTTTAGATTAGCTGGGATTATCCTGCATTTTAGAGATGCTGTGTAAAACCTCCTTTATCTTTGTTCTCATCTTGTTCTGATGTTCAATAAAAATTTCATTTATATCAGACATGTCACACTGTTGGACTGAGGCACTCACGTTTCCTCCGCCACCCTGTGTGCACCCCATCTTTTGCCTCTCACCCCCATAAATACATTTGTTCATTTGGAGGGGGGTGGATTTTGGCTCTATGCCCAGCTGTGCAGCCCCCAGTCCTGCCCATAGACCCTTACAGGGCTGCAGGCTGCATCCACAGCAGCAGCCATGCAGCTACAGCACTCAGAAGGGCAGCTGTCCCAAATCTCTCCTGCAGTTTATATCTGTCATCCTTGCTGTGAATACCAGAGGAAGAGTTCAATCCCTTTGCTGTCTAAATAGGGTGGGTGAGCTATTCGTGGGAGATACCTCCAAAAGCTCTTTTCCTTCAGATTGCTTTGTCCTTGAAACACTGTGCAGAATTTCAGGAGAGCTTTTTGTTCTTGGAATCAAGAGGAAAAAAATAAAATTGCTTCACAGCCTCCCACAGTACTTCCTTCTGCTGAGTAGGGGCTGAGTGAACTGCAGCATCCTCCCTTGCAGCATCCCTTGTGGCCTGGGATGTAGTCCTGGGCCTGTGGCAACATCCTAGCCAAAGCCTGAATGGGGACCGTTCTTCCTGGAAGAATCCCCTATACTCTGTATGATGGCCTCAAGCCTATTTATGCCCAAATATCCTGTCAAAAAAAAAAATGGAAATAGGGATAAATTCAACAGTTACAGTACCAAAAAGAAAACTAGACTTACTGTGGCTTAAAAACAAGGAAAAGAGCCAAGAGGTTTTGTGTTTGCATTTTCCAGTTTTATGGCAGTCAGCACTATGAAATAAATTGTATAGCTCTATTAGAGCTTGGTATGAGATTGGTTTTGTACCAGCCTGTCTCAACATCTGAAAAAATCTGGTATTACAAATATATGAGACAACCCACTGGGAAGTCTGTCAGACATGAAAAATTTGGGAGAGCAAATTGTATAGTCCACCTGAGCATCTCATTCCAGCTCTGCAGGAGGTGGGACATGACATATTGTTTTTGTGTGAAACAACAGATTTTTCTGTGCAATTTTTTTGTAGGAAGATACTGCTTTCAGCTGTGACCTCATCCACAGAGTGCAAAGACCGATCTCAGCAAGATGGGTTCCAAACTTCTTGATGAAAACATGCAGCCTCTCAGTGAAGACCGACATTTCAAGAGGTGAGTGCAACCTGAGCAAATTCCCTCATTATTCTGTCTTCTAGAGCAAGCAGAAAGCAAATAACACTAAAGTGGGAAGATCTGTTGACTCCCTTGAGGGCAGACAGGTCCTGCAGAGAGACCTCAATAAATAAGAGAGATGGAAAATCACCAACCATATGAAGTTTAACAAGGGTGAGTGCTGGATTCTGCACCTGGGATGGGGCAACCCTGGTTGTGTGCACAGACTTGGGAATGAGAGGCTGGAAAGCAGTGCCATGGAAAGGGACCTGGGGATCCTGGTCTATGGCAAGCTGAACATGAGTCAGCAGTGCCCTGGCAGCCAGGAGGGCAACCATGTCCTGGGGGGCATCAGGGACAGCATCTCCAGCTGGGCAAGGGAGGGGATTGTCCTGCCCTGCTCTGCACTGGGGGGCAATTCAGGCCCCACAACATAAAAAAACCCCATTAAGCTGTCCAAAGGAGGTCCACAAGGGTGGTGAAGGGTCTGGAGGAGAAACCACATGAAGAGTGGCTGAGGTAGCTTGGTGAGAGGAGAGGAGAGGAGAGGAGAGGAGAGGAGAGGAGAGGAGAGGAGAGGAGAGGAGAGGAGAGGAGAGGAGAGGAGAGGAGAGGAGAGGAGAGGAGAGGAGAGGAGAGGAGAGGAGAGGAGAGGAGAGAGGAGAGGAGAGGAGAGGAGAGGAGAGGAGAGGAGAGGAGAGGAGAGGAGAGGAGAGGAGAGGAGAGGGAGAGGAGAGGAGAGACCTCATTGCAGACTACAATATCCTTCTGAGGGGTAGAGGAGGGGCAGGTACTGGCGACCAATTACAGGATCTGAGGGAATGGCCTGAAGCTGATTCTTCACCCCAGAGGGTGGTTTGGCACAGACTGCCCAGGGAATAATCACAGAACCAGCCTGACAGAGTTTAAGAAGCATTTGGACAGTGCTCTCAGGCGCACGGTTCCACTCTTGGGGTGACCAGCACCCCAAAGGTGGGGGTTAGATACAATGGTCAGGGATTAGATACAATGGTCCAAATGAGTCTCTTCCAACTCAGCATTTTCTATGATTCTGTGATTCTAAGACTCTATGTAACTATACTTAGCATAATAAGGGTGTGAGGCAGACATTTTTCTGTGTAAGGTAGGCCTGAGCATTTCATTCAGTACAGGCAATTCCCAGACCACTCAAATCTCACCAGGAAAACACAATTTCTTTCTGAGCATTTTTCAGCTTCCTCATTCTTGTTCAGCTAAAATAAACATGAGATAAGTTGTTCCTTGTATATTTGGTGCACCTATTTCTTGGCCGAGTTACAGTGAAAAAGTGCAGAAAAATGTGAATGCAATAAAATGTTTTGGAAAGTTCACCAAACCATTAGTTGGTCAAAAATAGGATTAAGGTGGTGTGATATTAGAAGGTTTGATTCAGTTATTTTACCATCATCCCATGTAACTATAAAAAGAATGGCGGAGCAGGAATGAAATGCAAAGGGTATGGTGAAATCTGGTTTTCTGTTTTAATGCTCTTGCTCCTGCCTTGCCTGTTTTTATCCAACCAGAACAGTGGCCCAAGCTGTAACCCTTTACCTGACACTCTAATTCTGTAGTTTTCAGAAATCACCTGTGTCCCCAAAGACCAAGATGGGACAGGAAGATGTTGCAGACTTCGCTTCTCCAAAGGACAAGAAAGAATTGGACAGGCAGACGAAGGAGGTAGGATGGAGACTTCTAATGGGTCGTTGGCCAAGGACCCCAAACCATCTTGTAATAACTACAGCTGATTCATGGTGAAAATGTGAGCAAGTCATTTATACTGCCTTGGTCTCACTGAAGTTGGCAGA
Organism: Calcarius lapponicus; assembly: GCA_039654755.1. Taxonomy (NCBI): domain Eukaryota; kingdom Metazoa; phylum Chordata; class Aves; order Passeriformes; family Fringillidae; genus Calcarius; species Calcarius lapponicus. The sequence goes on from CM077464.1 coordinate 69,801,646, forward strand.
ACTTTTCCAGGTGATTTGAAATACCTTTCACTCTCTGTTTCATGTGCTTTTGGGCAGAGAAGGAGCAGAGCGTGCATTCAATCGCACACAAATATATTTACCGACAGCAATGTGTCAAAAGAAAACTTGTGAGACCAGGCAATATTCTACTTTAGCTAATTGCAAAAAAAGAATGTAGGTACATTATGGACTTTCCAAATGCTGTGAATTTCCTGACAATTGAAGACAACTGCAGAACAATGCCAAATATGTTTTAAAGTATTTAAGGACTTACCTTGAGGACAGTCTTCATCTTTCCAGTGACACCTTCTTAAGTGACACCTATTGTTATCTTAATGTTTCAGGCATGTTTTGAAAATCATGTCCTTGATGGGAAGCATAACTAAAATGGCTATTCCTGCAAAGACAATTAGAAATTTTTACATTTTTGTGCAAGTTGATTTCATGACTAGGATTCACAAGGGAACTTTCTCCTGAACAAAACATACAGGTCTAAAGAATCAAGAATCCTTGCATAAAGACAATGGAGGGAAAACACCCTACTCATCACTGCGTTTTTTTGTTCTTTAAAATGTATATTTTTAATTTTTTTCATGACATATATTTGATTTTATTTTTTAGATTGCTAAATTCCCTGAAGACAAATTTATCAAGCATCAACAGGTTCTGTGTTCAGAGGACATAAAAAAATTGCAGGCAAGTGGTCAAATTATAGCTTATCCTGCTATTAATGATTTGACAAATTCTGTAGCACACATTTTGCACATTTTTACTTGGTGCCCAGAAATGTCCCGACATCCCTTTTTCTCGAGGGTTGGTTAACTTGAGCAAGAGCATTTTTCTGGGGAAGAATGTGGGTGGAAGACACTGGCTGGAAATAAAACCAGAACTAACCTGTGGTATGCAGGGTCCTCAACAAGGGATAGCATTTGGTACACCAGGTGTTTTACACGCATGGGGAAAAAATCCAGTTCCTCATTTGTAAGCTTTTCAGTTTAGACACAAGCACAAGAATGCCAGAGACCAGAGCTGCTGCTATTGGTAGAAACAAGCAGAAGAATGTTTTCTCTTGCTCAGCTGGCTCTTCCATTGGTTTCTATGTATACCTGCAGTAAGGAATGGGTTGTTGGCTGAATTCATGAACATAAACATACGTACACACATTTCCTCCATCTTCTTTGTAAGACAAACCCAAATAAGTTGCATAGGAAGGGTTTGATTTGTTTGGGTTTTTGTGGTTTGTTTATTTGTTTTCTGAAAGGAATAAAAACAAATAACATAATTAATGTTTAGAACATCTATAGTTAGGTATTGAGACCTGCAAAACTTACATTGAGGTTTGTGTCTGGTCTCCCATCTCACTAACCCTGTGACTGCCTTGTGTCTCATTCTGTCCACCCTCACCCACTGCTAACCCATTTTATTCACAGGCGTGTTTGCAGCAGCCATTGAAAATATCAGAAGAAAGGAATGAGAAACTTATAAAGGTATGAAAATGGTCTTGTGAAAAAAGAAGTAGGTATGATATGAGATGAAAGAGTGTGAGAGTCAACCATAAAATTATTAAAAATAGATTGTAAGTTTGGGCTTGCCCAGAGCTATGAAGATCATGTCAGGGCAGCTCTGTGATGTGCAACTCTGTCCAGACAGTGGCACAGCAAAGATTTTGCTGGTTATCACTGGCATGACAAAACTCCCCCCTTGGTGCTGTCTCAGTGCAAAGGTGTCTTGAGAACAGACTTTTGGATGAGTCACAGCAGATTCGATTTTGTGGCTTACTGAGTCTTTGGGGATCCTTCTAATGCTGATCAAGGTGGATCCCAAATTATTTGGTCCCAAGGCACGCAGTTATCCACAAAGATATTGACACAGTCCACCTTTCTTTCACAAATAACATCTGGTAACTGAACAGTTTTCAAATGTACATTTTCCTAATCTCCTATTTTGTGGGACACAACCATGACTTCCTGACAAGAGGCTTTCTTCTTGTGTTTTACCACAGGAACAAATACAAGCATGAGGGTAGGTGGCACCTTGGTTTCTCCCTCCAGTGGAAGGTGCCTTGGGTTTCTAAACACACAGCTGGGATTTAAATTGGCCTCTAGAACTAAAATATTCCATATTCCTTCAACCATCATAAGATTTTGAAAAAGTGCAATGCTACACAAAACAGAGTGTTTTGACATACAAATTAATTTTCCTGCCTCCTTCCTTCCCTCCCTCCCTCCCTCCCTCCCTCCCTCCCCTTGACTGGCTGATTGTTTCTTTTTGTGCAGTAGGAACAGTTGATTTTTTCCCCAACAAAACAATTAAATGCAATCACTTGTCATAACAAAATCTACAACAAAGTTTTGAAATGGTGCATATGTCTGTGATTTCATGCAAAGCTACACAAAAGCAACACTTTTATATAGGAAAGGCCTCCATAAACCAAGCCATCTTGATTTATGAGTCAGAAGAGTCATTAGATCACAGAATATTTCAGGTGGGAATGGACTGGGGGTGGGTGGTATGTTTGGTCTGACCTCCCACACAAAGCTCAGAGAATGGCGCTCAAGGCTGCATCCAGCTGGGCTGTAAAAACCCCAGGGACAGAGCCTTTCTATATTCCTGGCCACTCTGTGGCCTTAGCAGAGTTCATTGACATCCATCCGGTACCATGGGGAATGTGGCATCCACACATGGTCTAGAAGTGGCAAGGGGAGGAAGAGAACCCCTTCCCTTCTGCACACAGGGGTGGGAGCTGCTCCTTTTCTTCACTGCCAGGGCACCCTGGGGGCTCACACTCAGCTCCTGTCCCACCAACCTCCAGGCCTTTCCCACACTCCCCAGCTCCTGAGGATGTTTTTCTGCTCAGGGTGTTCTGCATCCCCCGTTACTGAGCCCAGTGCAGTGTTTGCGGTGACAGAAGAGCCAGGAGCTCGGCTGATGCGTGGCATCTTGTCCAAGTCCATGACTGCACAGGCATTTGTCCCCCCCTGCCACCATCCCCTCAGCATCAGCTGACCCAGGCACAGCTGAGCAGGGCTGCAGGTGACTGTGCAGCGCTGCTGATCCCCAGTGAGCTGCCTGTCACACCAGTCTGGCACGTAGCACAGGCACTGCAGAGCACTAGTTCCTGCTGATAATGAAAAAATGCCTTCCCAGTGGTCACAAGCAGCTTGCCTCTGTAGATCCTCTGGGTCTGATAAGAGTTATAGGCACCCTCAAAGCATTTATCTCAGCATGGACACCAGCTTCAGCTTCTGCCTCCTATCCTGCTGCCTACTTTTACCAAACAGAGAGAAATTTTATTTCTGTAGGATTTTCCTTCACTGCTGAGACTAACTAGAGTTTCTGGGGCTAGAAAGACTGTCAAACACACAGCGTGATCACATAATCCTCACTTCTGATAAATATTTGAGGGATATAAAGTGCTGGTTTGTAGCTTTTTAATAGTGTCTTTACATCAAAAATGTAACCAAGAGTCATTTAAATATTAAAGATTTTCCCTTAACAAGTTATATTTCTTACTGTTTTTTAGGAAAAAAACAGAATATTGGCAGGAAAAGAATTAATTAAAAAACAGGAAAAAATCTTAAAGGTATGACACCTTATTGCATATAACAGTATGTGCTTTTTCTTCCTTTAGACCATCACCATTCTGGAATATTTTTTACAAAGGTAAGTACAAGAGCATCAAATAGAGATGTAATTGGGTCAAATCTAGCACAGGTAAGAGTGTGGAGATTAGGCTGGCCATTAGTCTCCAGGATACAAAAATAATGCAACACTGAGAAGTTTTGGGTCTAGAAGTTTTTCAGACCATAGTCTGCAAACCAGCAAGAGCGTTTTTAAAACAACTAACCTTGTATTATTGGGAACATAAGTCATCCAGAAAGTTACTGCAATATAAAACTAATACCAAGAGGGTAGATTCCTGTAGATTTCTATCAGACCAAATTTGAGAGAGCAGGATGTAATATCTGCAAGGGCAGCACTTGTGCTGATCTCATGCTAATAAGCTCTGACTTGACTTTTATTGCACAGCAGAACGATGGACTAATACTAAGATTGTTTGCTTTTCCTTTGAACTTTTAAGGACATGCAGATAAAAATAAATCACTTGCACAAGCAGCTCAAGCACCCTGAACTAATTGAGTCGTAAGTATTAGCAATGCCCTCTATTCTGTGGTTCTTTTTTGTAGTATCCAGAATGTTTCCACACCTTCCATATGTGAAGCACATGCTATTGATTCTCAGTTAATATGGTTTACACAGCATCAAACAAGCACCTCATATTTATGTAGAATAGCTTCTTTTTTCTGTCACATAATCACCCAACCACAGAAATGTAAATGACATTTAGATTGGGAAAGTCCCATCTCATTTTTCAGCAGATTCCAGGAGCAGCTTATCTTTTACTCAGTAGACCAAAGTTGTAGGGCATATGCCAGATATTAATTTCAATTATCTTTCCTAATAACCTGTAAGGGGCTCATAGCATTATTTTGCAGAGTAAGAAGCAAAAGAAGCAGCCTGGACAACAGCAGCAAAGCCCGCAGCTAACATGCTTATTTTCAGAGCAAGTGCTCTCTCTTCATGGCCAGAGCTCAAGTGACACTTAAACCATGCTTCCCCTTCACCTCACTACTAGACTGTACTTTCCTTTAAATAACAAGGTTATACAGGATTTCTGAATTTCAAAAAAACACATCTAAGTACAGAGCCCAGCACTAGGCTTCTCACTCTGACTCTCCCCTTTTCCAACTGCACTGCAATGCAGAAATCCTCCAACCCCACAGAACAGGAGGAGTTAAGTATTCCTTCTAGCAATCACTCCCAAATTAAGCTCCAAGTACAATGTGCCAGCAGGAACTATGAGACCAGTTTAAAAGCTCCTCTTTCAGTTATCTAAAGTGGTTTGAGATTAAATTTTGCTCTCTGTGTTTTGCAGAGAAGAGCTGTGCAAAGATTTTATGTATGCACTGCATTACCTGTAAGAACAGAGGCTGAATTATAATACAAAGCTTAAAACAACAAACATTTTAAAGTAAATCTACTGCTTGCAATAGTACAGCTATCCCCACACCTGAGGGGTGCTACAGATCTGTTTTAAATTACTGTGGTGCTTCCACCTGACAAAGTCATTAGAGAAGACAATACCAGACCTTACCTTGCCACCATGGTAGCACATTTGCTGGGGGACACCCAGTAATACTAATGCTTCCCAACAATAAAACAATCTAAATAATGTTAGCTCTATGCTGTTGATATTCTCTTACCACTGTATGGCAACTTCAGGATTTCTTAGTTTGGCCTGATATCCAAGACTCGATGAACCCATGGATTCAGTTGTTCCATGCAGTAATTCCTATGAAAGTGGACCAAGTAAAAAGGGTTCCCAAATCAGGTGCTTACCAACACATGAGAAGGTACAACATCCCACCACAAGAGGTTTGAGGCTCTCTGTTGATGGTTGGGTAACGTGCAGCGGACGGATATATAACACAGCTGCCCTGAAATGATTGTGATGGAAATCCTTCTCTTTCTTTTTGCTAGAAGAAAAAACTCAAAGGAATTGCAGATTCCAATAAAAGCCTTGGGAACAGGAAGCAGGTAAAAGGAGGAGAAGATGAAAAAGAATGCGCAAGATAAAAGTCATATGCCTTGGTAGAAGATGAGTTTGAGTGGCCTGGCAGTAAAAGCTGGCAAGAAACAAAATCCTGATCTCGTTAAGACAGTCAAATGATAGTCAGTGCTCAGTGACAAAATTTAGTGTGTGCCTCTTGTTGTCCTGGCTGTTGCTCCTGAAGGCTGACTGCATTTTAGGATGATTATTTGTTCTCCAGTGCCTAGGGAGCTGCTGGAGACAGATGCTTTTTGAAAGCTGTCCTCAGACACCATGCTCTTGAGGTCCTTGCTCCTGCCCAGTCAAAGCAAAATAAAAAAAGGTTCAACACAAAACACAGCAACACGTACTTTTAGAGAGAAGAAACCAAAACATGTTCAGTCTAGTAAGATCCAATTTAAGATTAAGGGAACTGGGAGGGAGGGAGAAATTAAATATTTCTTACAAAGTTCTCAAAGGAACTGCTTGGCTTTGCCATCAATCTAGTCTTTACCTTCTATGCTGCTGCTGTGAGATACTTTTTAATGCAATTGCCTTTTAATGGGAAGCAGTAAGAAACTCTCCTCCACAACCAAGGCATCTGTTAGGTTTCAGCTCCTCCTCATGATGCAGTTTTATCATTTTTGTTAATGAGCCCTGGCAATGAACTGAGTTAGATGCATTCTCTGTTGGTGTTTTTGTTTTCCACAGTCAAAAAAGAGAGAAGGTCTACAACTGCCCCAGCTCTCCCACCCAGAAGACAACTGTGGTGAAAGAGGTAAAAGAGAACTTCATTTCTCTCCTTACACCTGCACTTGCAGGGCACACTCCATCTCTCTTTGTTTCAAGCTGGAAACCTCTTTGTTTCATTAGATTAATTCTTGAGTTTTTCAGCCCCAGTGGTTTCTTGCATCACTCAGTTCCTGTGTCTCAGGGTCTCCACTTCTTATTCAGTTTTGTTAGTGTGAAAACCCTTATAAATTGTTCAATGTTTGTTGTCCTAGAAGTCAGAAAACTGATTTTCAAAGTGATTGTTTTCTCTTTCACTTTCTAGACCCAGAAATCCTGCCACCAAAAAAATTTCTGCTTCTCTCTTGGGTAAGTAGAATGTTCTCTTTGCATGCACACTTAGTTACACCTGGAGCACCATGGAGATAAGATCATTCTGATTAGTGCTGGAACATTGTGGGAGAAGCAGCGTAAGAAAAAAGAGAAATGCGCTGCAAGGCGGTGTGCATGCGATCTTAGTGGATCAGCAGGTTGAAGTAATCTGGGCGCAAACACTGTTCCGGCCTCAAGTACATTTCCTTATGAATCTGCTCACCTTCACCCCTGAGAAAGCAGCAATTATGTGCATGCTGGCAAATGTCTCCTTCTTCCCTCCTCCTGAAGAAGAAAGGGAGGAAGGCTGAAAGTTTAACCTCCTGTTTTGCTCCCTCTGAGTGCTCCAGTATCAGTCCCTCATCAAACCACTTCTCTGCCATACTCCCCTCACCAGATGGGTACTAAGGGGAAGTCCACATTACTGGACCAAAGTATTGTGGACTTCCTGAGCCCCAGAGCAAGTGATGGCATTTCTTTTTTTCCCTAATTTTGGCTGAAGGTTTGAGGAAAATAAGATATTTATGAATTCTTCAGTTAGCACTTTTTGGTGATGGAACAGCTGTTTCTGAAGTTATTTATAGATTATCTGGTGAAGGCTGATGGTGTGAGAGTCACCAAAGGCTGCCCATTTTCTTTGTCCCTTTCCACTAGCACTGGCAAGAGTGTCTCCCAAGACATGCTGTCCTTTCTACTACTTCTTGTAGCACCTTTGTAAAAGTAAAACGACCTTCAGTTTCCTTCCATATGGGAGGAAGCTGTAAGATGAATCTTGCAGACAGTTTTCCAGAAAATGTATCAATTGTTTTTTTCCTTACTGAGGAGAGAGAAGCATATTTTCACTGTTGCACAGCCAAGTACAATTAGCATGTTCTTATTTTTTTTTTTTTATAATTTGTGAAGCTTCATTTCCATTTAAATTCGAGCATTTTCACATCAGGAAGATGCTCCTGCCAACATGGAGCATTCACCTGTGGGAATAGTATTCCAAAAGGAGCGCATAAAGGCACTGCAGGGTTTGTCAGAACAGAACAATGGAGGAGTGGTGGGGACCAAGAGCACTGACAGGACTAACAATGATCTCAGGCAAATTCCTTCCCTTCAGGCTTCAGCTGTCCACCTGTAAAGTGGTGATAGTATTCAATTTCTCTGCTCTGTGTCCTTATGTGTTTACACCACATAACCTTTGGTGGCAAGAGCCATTGTTGAGTGTTGAACTCTTGCCAAGGATGGACAACAAGAAGCAGGAAGGATTCTGCTTTGACCAGGGCAAAAAAGTACAAGATTATATGCTCTGATACTTTCTAATATTAATAGAGCTTTTTCACAGTAAAAATTACAGTCTGTATTTTTTTCTTTTCTTTTTTTGCATTTATCTTTCTCTTGTTGCAGGAACTCTGTGTGGCTGTTTGTCAGGTACTTACTGTGCTATGCCTGCTTGTACTTAACGCTACTCTTGGTTTATAAACACCTACCTGATCGGATCTGGGCATACCAGTTGGACATACCAGACATTATCTATCATCAGCCATGGACACACTAAGCCAGGAACATTTTAAAGACTCCAGGCTGGATTTCTGTAGGGCTGCCATTTTGATTCTGGGAAGACCAGCACTTTAAAATAAAGCATCCATAAATGCTAAAAGCACATGATAATGCTTCTGTGAGAAATTAATCAGCTCCTCAGAGGAAGAAACTAAAGCCTACGTATCTCAGCAAGAGTGAGCATGCTCAAGAGCATTTAGCTGTTTGCTGTAAGAGGTGGGTCTGAGATGTAAAATTTGCTTCAACATCCACATTCTGATCTACTCCCAAAACCTCCGAATGTCCTGTCCCCATCACCCCAGGCATGAGCGTAGCAAATCTGTAATTAAATCTAAATAGGATCTTCTGTTAATGCAACTGGAAATGACCCCATTATCAGTAGGGCAGTGATAACTGACAGGAGCTGAAACTTTGTCTTAAAAAACGCCTGGTGGCCAACTCAGGCCTAGTCAGTTCTGTAGGTCTGCATGTCAGTCAGCCCCCTTGCTGCCTAATGACAGGAGCCCTGCAAATGGCCTCTCTCGTGCGCACAGAGCAATCCTGATGCACACCCACAGTGAGCCCCTCATGAAGAATGTGGAGTCTACCTTTTGATCACAACACAGGGATTAGCTGCAGGCTGTGTCAAGGCCAATTTTACCTTGGAGGAACCTATCATGCACAGAATACTAGTCTGACAGGGTGCAGGTTTCAGACATCCTGCATAGGCAGAGATCATCAATATGTCTTCTGTGCGCTTTACTGAGCAGTCAAGTCTTCCCCACTCACTTCAGCATACAAGAAACCTTGACTGAGCTCTCACTGGCCCCACAGAACAGCTCTTTGTGGATGCCTGAGAAGGCTTCAGTGCAACCTGCGTTCTGGGCTTGTCTGTCCTGAGAGCCCTCCATGTCCTCATTTTCTACCTTCCAGAAGGGCACTGTGCTCCCTCTGTACTGAACAATTTTTGGAAGTAGACTGTCTGTGATCATGATGGAAAACACACTACCTTACAATGTCACAACCAAGTGTTAAAGGACACCCAGATTCCTTGCCCCAGTTACAAATTCCTCTGCCTCATCTCTGAAAGGAGACCAGGATGGTTTACATACAGAGTCTACGTCTACTTCTGAGCTTAAAAAATGTATCTCAGTGCTTCGCCAAGTATAATCTGCTATCTGCATTTCTAAGTCTTGCAGACATGTTTTTTCCTGGGTTTTTCAAATTCACTGCCCATTGGCCCTGCCTGGTTTTTGCTGATCATGCAGCAATGAATTAGAGCTGTAGAAAAGCAAAATAACCCAGACAATCGTTCTAACTTCCTTCTCATGTTATCTTCTGCTCTGGATATTTTTGCTCTTTTTCAAAGACTAGGAAGAGCATGAAAACCACTTTCTTATGACACAGTATCTCACGAGGGTGTCTTGTCATATACCCAGTTGTTTTCCACGGTAAAGGAAAGGCAATGCGTGAATGCATCACCTGATGGAGAAAGGAGCCTAAACAATGAGAGCTGGGAAAGCAAACACACATGAAACATCTATGACTGAACGAAAGTGTGCTGAGATCAAAGCACTGTAACAAAATGTCCTGTTTCTATGTAGAAAATGTGGTCTTCAAATTAGGAAATGAAATTTCACTAAAGCTACGAGGAGGGGATGATACAGTTGAAGGATGTCCTCCTTATGAGACATAACATTTGTAGGTATTCATAGAAAAAAGCCTTGGCATATTACAAACAAGTGTGCAAACCTGCAAAAGTATCCTCTAAGTGATGTGAGATGTTACATGGTACAGCTCCAGCTGCTGCCTGCTTCCCTGCATCCAGCTCGAGGCATGCTTCTAACACTGGCACTCCATGTCCAACTCCCCACACTGTTTGTGAGGAGCCCAGGGAAAAATTTGGAAGTGTGCTCCAAGACGAACATCTCTGCTTACTGCTCTGTCTCCATTAAAAAAAAAAAAAAACACCACAACCTAAGCCATCTCCATTATTTATTGTAATTGCCATAACATACAGGTTGTGATCATTGCGACAAGAGACTTTTAAGCAGAAAAAAGTATGGGGAGTGATTTTAGTACTGTTGTTCAGCTCTGTGAGTGCAAATTTTTGTGAGCATCTTGACCACAGAGTTTAAAACACAGCTTAAAGCAGTGTGCCACTTGATGGTGGCACAAAAGAAAAAAAACCTGATTGGACAGCCCAGTTTACAGCTGTGCCCATGGAGTGGGTGGGAAGCTGCTATAGGGGAGGCGCGTGAGGGCAACAGGGGGTGTTATGGAGAGACCAGCATCCCTTTGCTGCAGAAAGCCAAAGGAATTTCCCTGTCCTGTCAGCTGACAGCTCCTCCTCTTTCCCCCTCACTCTAGGCAGGAGGAAGGGCACTTTCAGTCCCCTGGTGATGTGCAAGAGAGAGCCTTGCACGGAGCTGCAGTGGAAGTGACAGCAGAGGTGCTGCTGGGAGCAGCCTGCAGTCTGTCAAACCCAGCATCCAGCCACGGATGCACTACCAAACACATACTGTGCAAGACTTTAACAGGGAGACAATATCATTGCTTATCTGCTTGCTTCCTTTGCACATCCTAAATTTTGCTTTTTTAGTTGCTACTCCGTTTATATGCCGCAGGCATACTGTGTTCAGTGAAGTTTGATTGTGGAATTGTGATTGTGGAATTGCGATGTCAGAAATCTGAATTGCTACAGATTTCTGTCTCTGGTTTTTCCCAGTTGGGTTTATCTGACCAGTATGCTCTCCTCTGGTGGGACTGGATTAAATCATTACATATGAAAAGGAAGTTAATGAACTTCCATGTCAGCTCTTCACTCCTCCCTCCTGTAATTTCAGGAGGAAAAGTGTCCAAGTTTTGATTTTATGCAATAATATTCTCATGGAGATTTTTGTATTTTGAGCTGATGAAAGGTGCTGTTTTGGGCGTAGCTGAGTCCCTCCTCATCCTCCACACAGAAGAAGGAATACTTAGGACAGGACAGTTGGTCCTTCCATCAGAACCATCAAGTTGGTGGCTTAGAGTGGTCTTGCTGCAGCTAATCCAAGTTTTCTTGCATCTGCTTTGATTTACTGGATCTTCCAGGAATGCTTAGTTGACTGCAACATGGAGAGCTATCATTTTATATATTATCACTTTAATGCTGGACAGGATTTTCAGGTCAGCGCCCTCTGGGGTAAGCCTGCTTTCACTGGTGTCAGAAACAGCTTTGTTTCAAGGGCTCTGCAGTATCACCTGTGTCTCCAGCATGCTCTGGGGGTTTGGTATCACTGATGTTTCTATTTCCATTCTAAGGTTTTGTCTCCTCTCCACTTCTTCCCTGCTTAGGCAGAGAAAAGATGGTTGCTGAAATCTGACCGCAGTATCTTGAGAAACTGTGTGGTAATTTTGGTTCTGACTGACCTGCTTGAGAAATCCTTCAAAATTTCTGTAGCTGTTTCTCTCTGAATCAGGAGAAGTTATTTAAGGAACGTGGGGGTTTATAACTTTGAAACCCAATAGTGCTGAATACTCACAGTCCATCCTGCTAGTGCCTGGAGGAGGTGAAGAAAAGGGTACAGGTATAACTGGGCACACTGCAAAACAGGGGTGCAGAGGTACATCTGACCATTTACATTCTCCAGGAGAACCTTTCTTCACTGTTGCAATCTTTGACTCTCAGGCAGCTTGCTGTTGCTCTTGACAGGTTTTTAAAACTTCCAATGCATTGAAATTCATCATCCTAGGCAAGTAAATGCATAGCTCATATGCTGGCATAACCTGTTCCCCAGCACAACCCTGCCTCACCAAATAACAGCCTTGATATTCTGCATCCCACAAAGGACTGAGTGAGGTGGATGCAAAAAGGTTTAGGTGGATGCATGTGTAAAAGCCTGAATAAGTAGTTGTAAGAGAAATCTCTTGAAGGTTACTAAACAGTCAAACTGAATTAGGCTCTGGAAATCCTCTGAACGGAAAATAGGTGAAGGTGGGGATAGCACTCAGGAGATGTGCCATATATATCTTTGTCCTTTTCTTAATTTTCCCTGGATGTCTGACTGTGGACACCATTCTTCATATTAGGCAGATTCAGCAACCTGGTCCTGACAAAATTAAATACATTTCCCTTTGACCCTAAAATATTCAGGTCCTAGAGAAAAAAAATAAATAGAAGTGTATGTGCAGGATGGGGGGCAATAGGACAAATCAAGAAAAGTGAAAGCCTAGTAATCAAAACCAAAGTGGTTTGGGTCTGCCTAGCCCCACTGGTCTGAAAGGGAAGAATAGAGTCTGACTGGTTTTATGTAGTGAGAACAGTCACAAGGGATGGATCACCAAACAGGAATGTACAAGTTACCCTCTGGAAGAGAAAAGAAATCCTCTGAATCAACAAAGGTCCAGAGCAGGGTCTGCAATAACTGCAATGATGCAGCAGTAGGACACTGTGCTCGACCTTACTGGGAGGTGCTGCTTGTCAGCCCCAAGGGGGCTTTGGGAAGCCCTTTCCTGACTTTTGAGGATGGGTCACACTGCCAGGGGTACCTGTGTAAGCAGTGATGGTCTCACCACAGCTCCTTTTGCTCTGTCTTGGAGCATTAGCGATGACAGACAAACCAAGGTATCCCTCGGGACAGCAGGTTAGTCAAATGAGCCTGCTGACAGGTCACCTGCTGGTAATGTGGCATTTCCATTTATTAGGGTGTGTCTAAGCAGTTATGCTGACGGCCTCTGGTTCAGACATTCACATCTGTTCTTTGTGGCGCTGCCTGCGCAGCGGTCCTTCCTGGGGGAATCCTGGGCAGCAGCGATTCAGCAGCCATTCACTGGGGTCTTGTACGGTCTGGTGCTGGTGGGCAGGCTCAGCTACCCAGAGAGAAGAGGAAGAAGATGGGTCTGGAGGGGTCTGAAGAGAAACACGCTCCTTAGTCCTTGGTCGCAGTGGGTGATAGGTCTAAGCATTTGCAGGCATTATCTGAGTTACCGGCTAGAGGCTGCAAGAGTTAACGCCAATGATTTCCATATCAAAGGGCTTTCTGAATGAGTACCGGAACAGACAATTCCCGCTTGAGTGTTTTTTTTTTTTTTTCTTTTTCCTTTCCAAAGATCTGAAGGACTAATAGCTTAATCTTTTAAAAGAAGCCTTGATAAGGCAAAAATCTGGTTCTGGAGTGGGGTTTATAACATATCCATTGACGGACAACCTTAAGAAAGCAAGAAATCTTTAGAACCTTTAGAAAGCAAGAAACATGTAGGTTCAGAAAAGGAAGAAGATTAAATAATTTCTGTACTTTTCATGGAAAAAAGTGTCAAATGTCTTCTGAAATATCTTACCTATCCAGTGTGTATTAATGTATCAGTTAAAAGTCTGTAGAGAAGAGAACTATACTTTAAAGTCTGAGCCACACCATCTGGTTGTCTCCCTGCTCAGTGCCCTAAGCATATGGCCAGAGAGAGCATATTTCCTCTTCCCTTCTCTCCTGTCTCCTTTTTTATTCTGCCTAGCCTCATTACCTTAGATTTCCTTACACTGAATTTATATGCATAAACCATTCATTTGCCTTCTCTCCTAATATAGCTGCACGATTCTGAACATCATTTAGGCTGGACTGGCAACTCCACATTTTGCCTTGTCAGAAAAATTATTCACATTAATGCCTATTCATTTCCCTAAATCATGATACATAGGGAAGCAAATTGGTCCTAAGGATGTTCTTTGTGTCACATTACTGCCTCTTTCTTGTCACCAAAGACTGTTTTCATGTCAATTCACTCTTCTGTTTTCAAACTCCCATGTTCAGAGAAATTGTGGTGATAAGGTAAAGCTGTTATCTGCTGATAAAAATGGCTTTGAGTGTTTATGTGCAATAGAGATTTTTTAACTAGGTGCCTCTTCACTTGAGTGAAACTCCTTGAATAAGACCATTTTCATGCTAAATAACTTGAAAAGCACTATGAAGAGCATATTTTTTGCTAAAACTCAATTAGTTGTGTTGGCCTTCAGGTGTGGATCCCTAGTAGGTGTATTTCTCTGCCTTATGTATATAAATTAACTTTAGCAAGAAGAAGCTATGGCTTCACCCATCCTTGCCTCTGGGCAGTCTGACTGCAGTGGTGTTTTTCTGTCTGTGGAAAACACCTCAAGTTGCAAAGAAATGAAGGTCCAGCTCTCTGATTTTTGTGATGGTTGTAGTGAAGAAAATACGGCCAGCACTGTACCATATGTACTTCTATTGAACCTCTTGCCTGAACTTATATTCTGCAAATAACTCACCTAGCATCACATTTGATTAATATGTCTGCCTCCCTTGGGCCATTCCATCTAGGTTTGTGTCCAAATCTTGAGGCATCACAGCCTCAAGGTATTTTTCCAATGCAGGTCTGCTGGGCATTGCTCATGGCGGTTTCCACACACACTGCAGAATTAATGCCCACAGAGACATACCAGTATATTAAAGCCTCTAGAGGGCTACTACCAGATTATTGTGTTTCTGTGGAAAGCAGTTCATTTGCAAGGAGACAGCCAGGTCCCACATAACCATCCCTCCAGCAGAAATTGAACATTCTCAGCTCTCTTTCTATATATGATTCTTGAGAGGAAACAAAAAGGGCATTCTTTGTATAGCTGATTTGTCCAAAATCAGGGACAGAATCAAGATCATTGTTTTTGCTCCAAGGGAGCTGCTGTGGTGGTATCTCAGTTTTAGTGCTAACCAACACAGCCCACAAAACTCAACAGTGATGAGTTGTGAGAAAGAGAAAGAGATGTGCCAGAGAAAGAGATGTGCCAAAGTCCTTAACAGAACTTAATAAAAGGATGTTTAACCTTGTTTGACTTATCCAGATGCAGCAAGGTTTCACAAAATAACAAATACATCAACATAGGGTAGGGACTTGATGTTTTCATTTGAGTTCCACTGGTGACACAATCTGACAGTAGCTATTTGGAAGAGAAATAAACCAGCCCAGCTTGGAAAGAAACTAGAATACAACTGCTCAGTAGGAACTCTATGGGGACAGTCTACTACTTTCAGGGATGAAAGCAATTTTGCTGCCTTTCACCAGCAGAGTAGGAAAAGCTGAATGCTACTGGGAAACTACAGACACTAGTTCATAATACACGTGGAGTGTTTTGCACACAGTACAGAACAGCATGACCAACATATCAGCCAGGAATATTTTATCTCCCTGGTATGGGAAATGCGGTTTTAAATACAACTATTACAATTGATTATTTGAAGGAAATGTTATAAATGATCAAGTTGGTAGCCAAATTTAATAAAAAAAATTTAACAAAGATTTATTAGATCGACAACAAAAAAGAATTTCGAAAAACCACCACAGCCAAGACAGCGTCGGCCCCGGGTGCAGGCGCTGGGTGAACCAGGGGTCCGACTGACAAAGTGACAGTGTTTCCCCAGGGGTTCACCCTGAGTGCTTCAAGCAGCTAGCTTATATACAGTTTATTCTGCCTGGGGCAGGGATGACTGAACATTTCTTTGTGTCTCTTCACATGTAGAACTGGATCCATACATGCACAGGAACAGACAAAGATACGTCCAAGGGTCCAGACAAATGTCTGAGCATCCAGGCAGAGTCTGTATTCATATGTAGCAGGTTGATGCCAGTTCTTGAGCAAGGTAGATGTAATCATCTCAGGTGCAGGTCTTGTGAGTAGCTTAGACATTCCAGCAATCATGGTACAGGAAGGTTTAGATGCAATCTTCCCAGGTGCAAATGCCAGGGAAGTCAGCTATCATAGCTCGGGAAGGTTTCATTCATACGTTAACAGAGCTGAGATTATCTTAACGTTTTCCGGGAACTAGTTGAATAGAAATAAGACTCTGTTCCCAGCCAGTATGGTCAAAGACATAACTTTGGACTTCCACAATATTTTAGACATATATAGCATGAATTATCTCTACCATATACTACAGGAAAGATGGTGTTTAGGTCTGGGCTTTGGCTTGACACTTGGAGTGTGTTGAGAGTTTTTCCTAGCTCTGCCCAAGGCCATCAGGGAAGCATTTAGTATCTACCAGATTCAGTTTCATATCTATAAAATTCAGACCCTAATTATTTGTTCTGCTCTATCTTTTGAAGTGGGCAGGATTATCCAAGCCCAGTATGCACTGGTCCACAAAAGAATCACTGTGTATTCGAGGAGTGCCCAACACGACTGCACCCCAGCAGAGAGATGTCTGTCAGTGGAGAAGAGAAGCAGAGTGACCTCTATAGGTCACTTCATTCCACCAGCTGCCCAGGGATGGCAAAATGCTTGCCGGAGGCTATCCTCCCTCCCTGAGCATCCTAGTGAGCAAGCGAGGTTCCAACAAAAGACCAAAGCCACGAAAAACACAGCAGATGTGAAATGCCTTCACTTCAGTCAATTTCGTAAATTGCTTCTCCTTCGGTGGCCCGGATAAATATCTTTCTTTTTATGTTGAAAAATTATTAACTGTGTTGTGAGTTGCCATGGATGCAGCACTTGGTTTATTGCAGACTGTGCCTCTTACTGTGCTGGACCTCATTCTGGGCACTCTCCTGGGCTTATAAATATTGGGTAAATTGGCCCACTTTTTCTTGGAAGGCACAGGCAAAATCACCACTAATTTAAAGGTGTAGGCTCAGGTCCATTATATTATGTTACTTTTTTTATAGCATCGATCACCTCTGTTTTGACAGCCCCCTATTCTGCCTAGCAAGTCAGGTTTCTACTCAGGTGCAAATAAATCTAAAAAAACAATAAAAGAAAAAAACAAACCTTTCCCTCTATAAGCCAGCACAGGAGGCTGTTTATTCCAACCCTGGGAATGGTTTTGCTTGGGACTCCATGGTGAATGTTCTCATGGGTACACAAAAAAAACTGTAGAAACTGTAGAGAACTGCCTCTGCATTGCAGCAAGGTATTTGAAGAAATCAAAGTCATCTGCATATAGTATGTTGTTTAGCTGCAGTAGTTTTCCAGCCGGCCACAGTGTCAGGGACTAAGTGGATGGTGCTGACAGATAAACGTTTGAGAATTGCTTGGACTGACTATAGCTGCAATTACTGTAATGAGATGAAATTTGTCTTTGGCTTCTCAGAAGTTATTTCCAAAAAAATGGATAGTGATAGGGTCTAAATCTTCAAAGCCAGTTGGCAATATTGCAAAAAATACTATGGAAATTTCCTTGTACTTGGTGGTTTGTTCTTTCTCTGCTCTAAACCATTATCTTTCTTTTCAGAGGAAGGAATACTGCAGAGGCACAGACGTCAATATAAATAATTATTTTCTCTACAGTTAAATCTTTAGCATTTCTTCAGTGATTATAAAAAAAACCCCAAAATTCAACAACAAACAAACAAGATTCTCAACATTTAAGGGCCACTCTTGAATTTTAATTTTCTGCCCTCTGATGCAAACCATCAGATTTTAATCTCCCTCTTTATCCACCTGTTTAATTTAAGCCATGCACGGGCATCTTGGATTGCCAAGAAGCAGTCTCACCAGAGCAGGACCTACACTCCAAGGTGCTCTACATTCATAGAGCCTGGGGCAGTTTTCAAGCAGGCTTTCTCCTTTGTATTTTGTAAGGTGGTTTGTGATACTTGCAGTGGTAAAAATTTCCCAGTAAATTTCCTTGTTTTCTCAAAATCTTTGAAGTTGTCTGCAGTTGGTGCCCCTCCTTCTGTTTAAAATGACTTGCATATAAAACGAGGTATCTAAAGCAGAGAACAGGGATAATATAGTGACTTGTCCAAAGTTGCTTTAAATAGTATTCTTTTAAAAGCTACCCATCATTATTATTAGTTATTCTGTGCTGACAGCTTTCACTCATTTTAAACAAAGAGAAGAGAATATGAAATTTCAATTCTCCTCCCTTAGGACTTGTTACATCCCCCTCACTCACCCCAGTGTTGGTAACATATTCAGGACATAAGTAAAGAGGGAATTAGAGCCACAGCTACCTTCCCTGAATGGACAAACAACCCAATTTCTAACTGGGCTGGTCAGAAGGAGAAACTGTTTGGTTTGTCAGGTTGATTAAACTGCTTTCCCTTTCTTCCCTGCTTCCTGTACCCATTTTGCACTCTCAACTCACAGGTTACCTGTGTGTCCCAAGGCTCAGTCCCGGTCTCAGCCTCTTTTGCACAAGGAAATAAGCAGGGATGAGACAAAAGTTGGCTGAGAGGACTTGAGATAAGAATACATTTTATGCAGGGCCAGCACACGATTCTCAAAGGACCTGTAGAGGTTAGGGTACAGGTTTGTCTTTTGTCTGCAGCCACCCAGGTTGTGGCCTTGCTTCATAATAATGCTCTGCTAAAATTGTTGCTGTCCTGATACTGGGATATTATGTTTCATCTAAGTAAATGCCAACAGGTACCTATGCCTTGTCCCATCCTGTGCCCTGCAGAGTGTCTCAATGACCTTCACAAGAGTCAGGATAGGAGTACTGGCCTCATGGCTCCATGCAATTAGAGACTTAACCCTCCAGATCCCCCTAACCCTTTTTTTCCCCCCAGACACGATGCCCTTGCAAAGGCATGTTTCCAATTGGAGGCCAGTTCTCTGGGACAGAAAGAGAGAGACTAGTACTCAAGTCTGCTCCTTGCTTCTTGGCCTGGTCATGCAAAAATAAATCATTTTGCAAACTGAGAGCTTTTTGTCCTGTACCGATTGAAGTTTTTCAATAGTTGTAGAAAATAAGGGCAGAGGGGAAGCAAATTCTGGAAGAGAACAGCAACAGCACACAAAGGACGTTCTCAGTATTAGTGGACTGTACTGGATGCAAGGTGATTGGAAATAATGTAGGGCAAGTGCCACTTGATGAAAAATGGTATGGGTTTGACTTTAAATAAGATTTCATAAATCCTGGCCTTGAGAAGCAAGAGAAGAGTAGGAGAATGAATCATTCCAAGCAATTTCAGGGTAGTTTACATAGTGTGACACTTTATGTCAAGTCACCCAGCTCTCCTATTTTTAGTACAACTAGAGATGGGTCCGAAATGTGAGGATTAGGGGTAATACTTCTTAGCATTGGCAGATCTTTGGATAGAGATTTTTGGCTCAACTGTCAGCAAAGATTTGTAGAGATTGAAAGAAAATTTTTTTCCAGGTTTCAGGTTGCATTGTGTTTCAAAGCTTTGGTTCAGGAATGTTTTGGCAAATCAAAACCAGAAGTACTTGAATGGTGAGAACAACAAAGGAAACAAAGGTTTCAACCTGGTGATAGGTTTGCTGTTATTCAGTAAAATGCTTTATCATGATTGAGGCAAGTATATGAAGTCCAGGGTAAAGATGCAACTAGCAATACACTGTTATTCTTATTTCATAATTAAGCTATAAAACAGCTACAGTTACTAACACTGAATTTTTGGAAGAATGGAAGAATTTTAATAAGTAATATCAGTTTGTTAGACACAATTTAATTTTAGTTTTTTAAAATTCGGGTGCTCAAATTCTTATCACTTTTTCTTGCATGCACTTATATTTTCATATATATCAGGTAATATTGATTTTTCCATCAGTAAGCAAATACAATGTCTGATAACTATGACTGTTATATCTATAAGGGGAAAATATTATACCTGTAAAAATGAGAAATCTGTATGCAAAGACTGATTTTGGAAGAAAGAAGTTTTGCTTCTTTCCCACAGACTATACATACTATACATGGGCTTGTTTTTCCATGGTTTCTTTGGCGTTTTGTATTGCTCTGATTGATGATTTTTGACAGCGTGAAATAAAGGCTGGTGTTCCTGACGTTAAGGCAATTTGTGTCAGCCAAAGATTCTGCCTGGTGGCATTCTCTGTTCCACTTGCTATGCCAAGGTGGCACAGCACAAGCACTGTCCCAAGCACCTGCCTTGGGGCAGTGTAAAAGGTGCTCACCCTTTCAAGCTTTTCCCAAGCACCCATATTTGTGTTAGCCATGGAAAGCCAGGCTGCTCTTGCACCTGTTGCAGGGAGCAGTTCAAGCATAGGACAGCAGCTGCTCCTGGAGCCCATTAGCCCAAAGGACTGGCTTTCCTCTCCATGTTACACTAGAAAAGGTGACATTATGGGGCAAGATAACCTCGTGGTATTTCTTGAGAAAACAATCAAAAAGGTGATTGTTTCCTGTAAGGCTTCCATTCAAATAATTTTGCAGCAATTTCAAGTAGAACCAAAGCCACTCCAATACTGACTTGATTAGATGATTTCACTTCAATGAAACTATACCCTTACCAAGCACATGTGTCAGAACTGCTTATGTTCATTCCCACAAAGTGAAGAAAAAGCTCAAATTAATTGAAGCTAATGCATTACAAGTTGAACAAATGCATGTGTGAAATAAGAGAGAAAAACAAAAGCAGGGGAAGCTACTTTAAATTCCAGTTTCTGGTTTTGTCTGGGAGTCACAGACAGGATCTTGTACATTCATGTGTCTGAAAGAGCAGAGACCTCTTTTCCACAGTATTTTGGCTTTGCATGGTTAATACAGGGGAGGGATTATTTTGTTTGGGGGGGAGGAATCTATTTTTTGTCATTCTGTGAGGCACGGGAGATTTTAGCAAGAATTTGCCCATTAAAAACCAATAAACATGAGAGCCTTTCTAGCACACGGAGGAAAGGTAGATGAAAGAAACATTCTTCACTCATTATTCATCCATTTTTAGACAGTTGACTTTCCTATTGAACAGGCAGTACTGGATTCACATGGGGTGCTGTACAGCACATAAAAAATATTTTAATAATATATATTTTTCTTTTTTTAAAAATTAACTTCTTCCAGGGCAGTTTTTAAGCAGTACGCTGGAACTCTCAAATGCTTTTTCTGCCAAGTTGCTTTCCATCTGGGTGTCTCCTGGGATTCATGAGGAGAAGGTATAAGTAGAAGGCGCTGCTTCCTTCTCTGACACCAAGCACAGCCACCAGTAATACCATCATCCACCTCTGGCACCTCTTCCACACTGTCCAACATCTTGCTCACCTCAATGTTTCACTTTGATTAGTCCCATTCAAAATTGAATGAGCTGTGCTGAGGATACATTTCCCTGGGGACATCTCCTACAAGGCAGCATAGAAAAATTTGTGCTAAAGCGCTAAAATTGACTACCTGCTTTTTTACACTGCCCCAAGGCTACCCCAGCAAACTTCTCACAGAGAAGCAATAGCTAACTTTAGTTTCACACTGTAAAATTCACCCTTTTGGTAAGTAACAGCGCAGCCCTCATATTCTTACAGATACTTCAACCGGTAGAGAACTCTAGAACCAAAACAATAATTGTGCCTTAGGGATACAAGGGCATCATATGGGCCCCAGAGGAGTTTCATGGTCTCTATCAAGTGGTAAATGATACACATGTGGGCAGTGCTGCCTGCTCTGAAGGACACATCAGCTCCACCTGACCTGGAGGCCAGAACCTGTTTGTTGAAGCAATTGCAGTTAGCAAGGCAGCTTAAACAGTAGGAGAGCACGTCGTATGATAATAACAGTTATTACTGTAATTATTAGTAGTTTTTCTCCAGCTGAGCAATGAGAATTGAAATTATTTCTGTCCTTCAGCATCTACTCTGATGTTTGGTACATTTGACAGCAAGAATCTATTCTTTATTTACCAGTAAAAACATATTGGGAATGTCAATATTTAAAACCAATCTTGTGAAACAAGCATGATATGTCCAAACCTAAAGTATAAGCATTTTATGGAGTGCTTGCAATCTGAATTCCTGAAACTGAATCTGCTGGCTTCTTTTGCTGCCTCACAAGATGTCTCTACTATAAGCATAAGGCTTGACCAATAAAAAGCAGCAGGGCATATTCCTTGTCACTATATACAGGAAAGCCCATGCACTAGCAATCCTGTGGCTGGGGCTTGGCATGCTGAAATAAGTCAGGATAATACAAGGTTATGGTTCTCTCAGTAACTATATTTCAGTCACAGTACATGTATACAAAAAGACATAAAAGTTACCATGGCATACCACAATACAAAATGTTATGCGTGCCCAAGGGCCTCTGAGTTATGATTTTTGCAGGAGTTAATTTGGTGCTGTTAGTGGAGTGATTCTTTCAAAGGTGCAGTCAAGGTAACATTTTATGTTTAATTTCCCCATTGCCATTCTCTTTGGCCTTGTCAGCTGTAAGAGAAAATCAGTGGTACGTAAATCTCTGCTCATGTAACTAGGTAGTAACGCTGGAAGGTGCACAGTAGGAACGGCACAGACATGACTGTATCTACTTCAAACTTCTTCAGGCTTGACAATGTGCTGTCTTCAGGATTTCTGTTTCCTTTCCAGATGCTTAACCACAACCAGTAGAAAGGAGCCAATAGAGACTTATGTCTCAAATAGAGACAAGTTACTTATTCACTACATCTAATCATGGTCTTTTCACTTGTTGTTTGACCATATCACCTTCAAAGAGTTTCCCTCCAGAGCTCTTCACTCTCTAACTAGATATTTTCCATACACTAATACTGAAATACTCTTCAGGTACTGTTATTTGTGATATGGCTTAACAAAGTGTTCCCTCTAGGGGTTTCTGTTGGGAAGAAGAAAACCTAACAATAAAGCAAGAGGAAAGTAATATAACAGGCATTTTAGTCCCACATTTGGGATGCCACAGACTGGTTTCTCAGTAAGTGGCAGGACTCTTCTTATTATTCCCTCCCTCCTCCCCACTTGACTGTAACTCCAAGTAAGCAGAATCAGGAAAACCAAGCATTGTTTGTGAGAATGTGTATCAATGGCCTTAGAAGTCTTTCTCAATTTAGCCCTTCCGATTAGCTATTTTATACACGACAGATGTACCCGCAGTAGTGACCCAGACATGAGCTCATTTCTCAAAAAAGCAAGTTTCGTTAGCAGAGACACAACAGATGTGCTGTGAAATTTAGATGTTGAAAAGCAACCGGGATTTGTTGGTAAAGTTCATGTTTCCAAGTGATAGAAGGGGATAGCAAACCTCCTATCTGCACCGTGCAATCCTTCATCTGTCGCTGGCCCTGATGGCTGGTGTTCTACATATTGCATTTCATGTGCTGAGCCAAACAGCAGTGGGTATGAGTGACTCACAGTACTCCCATGCAGTAGCTGAAACCCAGAGATCTCATAAAACTGAAGATGGAAGCCTGGCTTTTCGTGGACTTCACCTGGGAGAAAATATTGTGGCCTAGTTAAACAGCTGCATCTATATTTTCCCATGTGATTGTAAAGAAGCATGAGGTTTTGTTTCCAAAAAGGAGCAAGTTCACAGAGATCTATTGGGAGCTGCAAGTACTTGATGTCTTAGGAAAGTAGGTCATTACTATGTTTGTGCCTAATTTGAGGTCACCAAATCTCTAGCACTGCTCTGATTGCCACAGAAAATAGTGTGCAGCAGAGAGGTGAGATTTTTGAGAATACAAACGAGGTATCCAGACTTATTGTGCTTTCCACTGAATACTGATAGAAAGACTGAACTGTCTTATTTTTCTATGAATCTATTTATGCATTCCTCTTACAGAAGTGCCTAAGCACCACTGCATCCATATTTGAGGAGATAATCTTTATTGTGTTTCTGCTTTGGACACTATCACAGCCACAGAGAGGGGGAGCATTTGTTTGTATAATGAGAATTTTATTACTTCTTTGCTCTCCTCTGTGCCTCTCCTAGCAAATCATGTTCTTGTTACATGAGGTGGCAGGCCACAGATGATGCAGCACTTTCTCCATAGCTTCACCCTCAGCTCTCCTTCCAGGAAGAACCATTCCTCTGCAACCACATCCCTCCTCTGTCAGCTCCTTCCTGCTCAGCTTCAGAAATTCCTATTATGCAGCAAAATCAAGGTAGTGAAGGACAGAGAGTCCAGAAAGATCTATCCATGTGGTGGTACAGCATTTTGGAACCAGAGCCTCCAAGTGAACAGGGGAGAAGGGCAAGGAAGATTGTGATTGTGAATATTTAGCCAGGGGTCCATACCCATCTGTGTGTGAGATGAAGAAATACACCTTCCTTAACTCTCCACTTGCAGAATGTCTGCACTGGAGCCAGAGAACAAGGCAGACTTCTGGCAGCTCTGATGGCCTTTCATCCACCCCAGGCTAGCAGAAATTCCTGCAATATGCTGGGTGGGTCACTTCAAAGAGCTCCATGCCACATTACAGAAGCACATTGAACACTATAACAAAGAGCTTTTCCCAAGATAATGAAGGTACTTTCCCTGTCTTGGGGAAAGCATGATCACAGCGTGAAGAAGCTGCTCCCCTGCCTACTGTGCTCAGTGGAAGCCCAGGTGAGGCATTCAATAGTCTGTGGGGTTAAGAGGCTGTGAATTATTTGCATCCAGACAGATGAGCTCTGCAATCCAGCCTCACTAATACCCTCAAGAGCAGGTGTTATGAACCCAATCAGAGAGTTTGTGCACCTCATTTGCTCATGAGCAATGATGGAAGACAGGCTGGGAGGCAGCAGACCGAAGAGTTCACCTTTGCCATCAGTATCTAATGCTGCACTGGCTGCTTTTGTTTGCTTTAAGCTGATGTAGCTGCCATACTGACTGGTAGAACTCTGTGTATTTGCACTATTTTGGATTGGGAAATTGTTTAGGAACAAATAAATCCAGTGCCCTGTGGGACTTCATACAGCGGTGTTTTTCCATAGTAAATTATATTTTGCTCAGTGGAACATGAGCCAAGAAAAAAATGGTTAGCACCAACTTCATTTATCACTGAATATACTGCCAAAAGCTAAAAGTAGCCAACCAACACAAGTTAAAAAATACTGTAAGATGCAAAATTGCCTATTTCATACAGGTTACTTGGTGGGAAGTGTTCCCTCTGGGTCCCTGGAGATGCGTAAAACTAGTGGGTGAGCATGAGGCAGCGCCAAATGAAGGATGGGGACCCACAGGAGAAACCCACAACCTGAGCAAAAAGACAATTGACAGGTAGCTCTCCAAGCCATCAGGGCACAACCACATAAAACAGGAAGATGTTTGCTAGAAAATCCTGACACAATGTCAAATGCTCCCCCCTGTGTGACACTTTTCCCACTTGCCTATCCATCCACCATTCTGTCTCCAGGCACGTTCCATGTAAAATTTCTATTTTGCCTGCAAACTCACCCCTCCAACCCTCAGTGACCAGCCACCAGTGACACTGTCCTAAATGGGACAGACAGGTCCATTATTATAGAAGAATCTGATTTAGGAGGACCAAAGCAAATATTCATCCTGGAATTCAGAAGCATTTTGGAAAGGTATGTTGAAATGGGACTGGAAGCACTGTAGGTATCTCCATACAGAAGCCAGTCATTTCTCCAGTAGCCTGCAGCAGACAGAGTGCTGGCAGTCCTGAAGCAAGTGAGTTAGGTGAAAGACAGTTGAGTGATCTCTGCTTCACGGTGTGGCTGATAGAGCTGTGGGTATAAACCTTCAAGTCAGAGACATGGTTTGTGTCAGCCTTTCAACACATAGGAGAAAGAGTTCAAGGACATAGGAGACAAAATCAGTGAAAGCAACATATTATTCAAGAGCTCACCGCAGCTAGAAAAAACCCGAGAGAGCTGTTTGCTGTCACCTCTCATTAAAATGCAAAGCAATGTCTTTGTGCACTCTGTAAACATGACTATTTCTTCTTTTCTGCTTGTGATCTTCAAACAGACATAAAGCACAGGTATATCAGCTTCCAGAGGGCATACAATCAATACAAAGAATTTTTTCCAAGAAAGTGCAAAAAAATATGTCTTCAGCATATGTCTTTATGTAGGAATGTTGAGATGCAAAAAGGGAGGGAATTCAGCTCAAGCACTTATCCTGCCCATTTCAGAGAATACCATGGCTTGAAAATTGCCTGAGTACTCTGTAGGCCCTAACAGGATTTCACATGATATTTATTCACCAGTAAGCACGCAGCACCAGAGACCTTAGGGAACATAGGGAACTTTCCTGCTGTTTTATCCTTTCCTGAAAAGCTTTTTTTTTCTTCAGTTAAGAAATGTTCCAGCAGAAAATGTTCCTCCAGGTACACTGCCCACTCTTACCACTCTGCCTTCAGCAAGTCTAACCTGTAGTTTGCAATGGGTGATGTCCACCCTTGTCACTGCAGGTTTAGTACAACACCCCTTTTGATCTGCTTTTCTAATGATGCCCCATGCAGGGGCAAGAGGGTCTTAATTTCCTTTAGTCCCACGTCTTTTCTCACCTCCTGCTCTGGGTGCTGCTTTGCTGTGCTTTGATTACCTTACTCGTATTTTCCTCCAGGTTTGCA
Organism: Calcarius lapponicus; assembly: GCA_039654755.1. Lineage (NCBI taxonomy): Eukaryota > Metazoa > Chordata > Aves > Passeriformes > Fringillidae > Calcarius > Calcarius lapponicus. Next base: position 69,828,066 of record CM077464.1, read on the forward strand.
GCAGTTTTAATGGGAATGTCCTTTGTAAACTCTGAGAGCCATGGACACTCCCACCACTCTTAGAAAGACAGCTGAAAGATTGAGCCAGCTTTGGAAAATGTAGTGTCACCTTCTACTTTCAGCATCAGTGACACCATTTAGGAACAGAGCATGACATGTATCCAACCAAGCGGAATTGGGAAGGAGCAAAAATGAGAAATTAATGTAACACATATGGCTTCATTTTCCCTGTAAATCATGTTCAATTTAGGCCATAATGATTTATTCTAAAAGCACATTTAACTCCAATTTCGTTCTATGTAACAAAACAGATGGGGGAAATCCACAAAGCTGTACTTTCCTGCATAAATAAGAATGATTGCATTCATATCCTGATGGTTTTTTTTCCTTTTTCTCCTCTCTGTCCATCCTTGGGTATTTCATTTTTATACTCAAAATAAAATAAATCTACAAATAATTTATGGTCTGAGTTTATGTGGTATTATTTGGGGAAGAGGGGTGAGTTTTCAAATTAGCAGGTAGGCATTGCTGTGCAAGAGCATCTTTTCTGCTGTCCCATCCTCTTCCTCTTGCCCTGTATTTGTACAGGAATACCATTGTTGGTATAGGGTCTACATTGTTTTGAGTTCTGCTTGTGGAGAATGCAGGGATCAGGGGAGGGAGAGGGATTACGTGTATTCCCACAGCTGTGCTGGCATGAGTGGGGATGCTGGTGCATCAACATGGGAGCCACCAAAACAAAGGCAAACAAGGCTGTATTGTTTCAGTTATGTTGAGGAAAACAAGAGAGTATGTTTTCTTTTCCACTTGTGAAGCAGGAGAAAAACAGTATGACCACGGTTTTGTTATATCCAGTTGGAGAAATCAGCAACTTAAGGAATTGATAGGAAAAGAAAAATCTCATCTTGAAAAATTAGGACCACTCCAAATATGCTAAGGATTCCTGTTGCTTTTATTCCTGTTTGCCAGGCTTTCTTCCCAGGCCCACAGCCTCCACTCAAAGCAGGGGCTGACAGCATTTGCCTTTGCCACACTGGTCAGAGCTGAGGATGAATTGCCAGCCCAGCACAGGAGCTGCTCTGAGCCAGCAGCCCACTCTGACTCTTTCCAGCAAATAATTTAACAGCCCTGGAAATTACTCTGGACTGGCAAATGACATTATTTTTATGGGCCATTGCCTCATTGCAGCACTTTGCTCCATCCACTTTAGCATAATATGTCCTTTTATGCACTATTTTACCATCCTGTTATCTCAGCTCCTTACAGAAGCATCCTGCCAAAACACTGTCTCCTACCACACAGGCAGTATGACTTGAGAGCACTGTGCATTAGCCTCTGCACTGCTCACCAGGGCTCAGCAGGCCAAAGACCACCTTTGCCCAAGGCAGGGACTGTTCATTGGTCTCTCTCTGCAAGGGCTTTGCCTCCCCCATGTACATTTACACCCCTGCCCAGTAAATATCAGCACTACATTTTTGGTTAAAGCCTTGCACCACCTCTGGTGGTCCCCTCAGATTCTCCTTCCACCCAGGGCAGAATGAAGCCTTATTCTGAGAGGCTTCAGTTGGACTGGAAATGCTCACAATAGAAATGATAGAGGGAGGATAGCTGGATTTGGTACAGCTGGCAGTGCTGTTGTCACCTGTAGGGCTCAGGGAGATGAACTAGAGCTTACTCTTCTCTTCAGGAGGAGACATTTGAAACCCAAAAGAAGCTTTCTTAATTTGTCTCTCTTCCTTGTAGAGACCTAAGTTCTTGAGAGCATGACCAATATCATATAGCTGAAAACTGCCCAGCTCAGCAGGGACCCTCCCCTTCTGGAGCCAAGACATCTCACATACATTTTATGTATAACTGGCCTAGTCACACACCTTAAAAATTTAAATTCAGGTATCTTTAGACCTATTTGAAAATTTGTCAGAGAACAACAGGAACTCAGAGAAGAGGACAATTTATTTCTAAAATAGAGGGTCTACCTTTGCAAATTTCAGAATTTGTAAAAATTAAACATCCCTCTGACACTCTCACTCCTGCTCTGGCCATAGATCTAATACTGTAGGACAGGGACCCCCACTAGGGGCTGTTCATTAGCCACACTTCCAGAGCTATACCAGGCCTTATCCTCCTGAAAAATGCATGGGTATATCTGGTAATTCTTTCCAAAAGTCCACAAGCAAATTAGAAATACAAAAGTTCTATTTTAGGAGACTAGCACTTTTTTCCCGAAGTTCATCTGTTAATCCCAAAGAATCAACATTTCAGAAGTATAAAGGTGAAAGACAGTGTTGGATGTTTTTTAAACTAGTAAGATTAATACCTTTGAAACCAATAAAAATTCCCCTGGATTTATTGATAGTCTAGCCATGGACCAGAGTTCAGGAGGTGAGAGCTCACTTCTGTACACTAATTGATCACTTGTTATAATGAGCCTTCTAATTATTCAGAGGTCTTTCTGCATGTTTTTACCTCGCATTTTCAGACCTGGTCCTGCTGACCTATACCTCCATCTGCTTCCTCAGCATGACTTGATCTCAATTTCAATCTATTTCTCTTTGTTATCTATCTTATCCTCTTCGTCTTTCACTGTTCTCCTCATAGCTATCCATCTTCACCTGCTCTCCCCACTCTAATTTCCCGAGCAGCAGGACCTGACCTGTTCTTGGGCTGCCTCTGTTGCTGCCTGGCCATCTTGAGGCATGTCTTGCTGCCACCTTCACAGGGTACCACAAAAGAAAGTTTTCTATGCAGACAAAAAATGTTATTTCAGTTCATAAGCTCCAGGTTTCAGACAATTACAGGAGTTGGTAAATATATCCTGGGTACAAACGGGTTTTAAAAAATGATCTGACGGGAAAAAACCAAGGTGGGCATTCTAACTTCTGGGTCTTTTGAGAAAATGCCATAGAGCATTTCCTTGTACCAGAAAATTTCTTGTAGATTAGTTTTTTATATATATAAAAGCAAAACTTACTTTTTTTTTTGTACAGCTGTGCAATGCACATATTTCTCATAAAAAAAGGTCAGTAAAGTAGAAGTAATAATGAGGTTTTGTTGTTGTTGATTTCCACTAGTGTTTTTCTATTTGGGTTTCTGGCCTGTAAGATACCTATTACAAATGTTTGTGTTCCTGGCCCAACTTCCAGCCCCAGCAACTTGTCCCTCTCTCAACATGATGTGGAAGTGGATTGCCCTGGAGCTGCTCACCTTATTCCATTGGTAAGACCAGAGAATATTCTAGAATTCTTCACAAATTAGGGAGCCCTGATGTATTTCTCTTACCTGTCCCACTCCATCTTACACAGGAAATGTGTAAGGAAATCAGCACCATGGTTTTCCCTAATTCACTCCTGGTTTGAGTAGATGAAGGGGAAAACATACAGGAAGAACTCAAGGCTAAGAGAACAAAACAAATCTGGCTGTAAAAGTCATCTTTTCAAACCATCAAAACCAAAAGGCTGGTCACCAAATGCTTTGCCTTGTGTAGCCTGCATGCACCGATGTGCAGCTGTCCCGGGGCTGTGTCTTTGCACGTGTTTATGGCCAGATAAGACTGCCAGATAAGAATGGTGACTGTGCCCTATTCACACAAACCAAATCAGCTTTGCTATCCCAAGAGTTCCATTCTGATACTGTAACCGGGAAAATTATATGGCTACTCCCACTCCTCTGGGCCAGATGTAGCCCAGTGCAGGAGGGAGGACTTTACAGCCTCATTCTTGTCAGCCATGACTGGTAGCAGTCTCAGACTAAGCAAGGAACTTTTGAAGGGAGCACCATCCTAAGAGGCTGATACTCAGAACATGTACAGCTAAAGGCTAGAAAGGCTGAAGTTCATTACCAGTTAGGAAAGGATTTGGGATTTGGGAGTTGTTTGGGGGATTTTACCTTTTTTTTTTTTTTTTCTCTTGGAAAAATGTGTGCAGACAATAAGGAAAGTACAGAGATTAATTCAGTATTCAAAGTCTTCTATTTGTGGAGTTTTTTAATATGGAATTTGAAATATTGAATTCATTTATTAGTGGAAAAACTTAAAATAAAAAGGAAATGTATAAGTATCAATCTTGAGTACTAAGGGAATTTTCCTGTGTTTTTCTGTCCCTTGTGTATTCCATTTGCACTATTCATATTTGTTTACAAACTTCCTTAGCCATCAGAAATGAAAATTGTTAGGAATCCAAGACTCTCTTTCCTGTCAAACATCTGCATAGAGCTTTGTTCAGCTTCAAAGCTAAAGCCAACTGCATTTAATATCTGAATTTGCCTCTGAAGCAGCAGCAACAGCAATTGACAGTAATAAAACCCTACAGGAAATAAATTCGGAGTAGAGCATATGTGAGCCAGGTCTTGGGTAGATCTATCTTAAAAGCCAGGATAAAAGGCAAAGCCAAGAGGACTTTGCATCAGCAGGTTAAAGCGTGGTTGCCAATTGCTTGTTGGAATTAAAGGATCTTAGAGAGCTGCTCTATTCATCCCCCTCACACAGTCACACAGAGACTGCTAGGCTTTAAGTCAGCCAAGGGTCTTATATTTCTAGCTATTTCGGTGCATTCTGAAATTGTTTCTATTCTTAATTCTCTGTAGTCATTAAATTACAACCAGCTGTGTCCTGTCACTGACTTTTTTTGCAAACTGTTTTTAAAATACAGTGCTTGCAGTTCATAGATGTTTGGTTATCTGAGACCTGAATAATAAAAAAGCATATAACAGAGCAGAGGGCAACCCATGATCTAGTCCTGTAGTATTTTGCAGTTAATATGAAATGCAGTCAAAATGTAGAAGGGTCTGGATACTGAGGAAAACCGATCATGAAAGAGGTTTAAGGCATAAAGGAAATTAAAGCACAAACTGGCTTTGCTTTAGTGAACAGGAGAGATATTTTGACATGTCATTTAACATTTCCCATATGGCTTCAACTAGAGCTTATTTGAAACCTTTCAAAACCTTTTCCTTGTGTGCAAAATGACCCTTTACAACAAAGGAGAAATAAAAAAAACCCCACCATAAACCATTTGGCCATTAAAGCCATTTTAATTAAACAATTGAACTGGCCTGTGTGTCTCCCAGGTGGGCAAGTCTGGGATGCTGCTTTTAAACAGCAGCTGCTGGCAGAGGTGTGCTTGCTGCAGGGAAGAGGTGAGATTAACCCCCCTGCTCAGACCTATCCCTGGGCTTCAGGGGAGCTCACTCAGCTCTGACCACATGAATGTGCTTTCTGGTATGTGGTACAGGACCACATGAAGATAAAGGTTTTTAAAAATAACATCTGATGCCGAGGCTGTCAAAGTGTTTGTGCACGGAGCTCGGGCTGCTGTGCGGGAGCATGATTTTCTAGCAGTCGGGAGCTCTGTGCTTTTTGAAGGTATGGGTCAGAAAGGGCATGGCTTGCTCAACAATCAAAACCAAACAGCTGCCTTTGAAAGTCAGGAGCCCAAATATGTGAAGATCCTAAAATCTGACTATTTCCTTTCTTTTTCAAGACCAAGTTTCCACCCAAAGTTCAGGCTGCAGAACATTATTATTTGCTGTGTGTCACTGGATGGCTCCCTAGGCAGTGGAAACCATAGTGGGAGCTGTATACAGCCCAGATCTTGGCTGGCACCTATCAAAAATAACCAAGAGTAGAAGGAAAAAAAAATTAAAGATGGAGGGGGGCAATAAAACAAAACAAAATTTAAAACACAAGAAATAGGGGTGCTTCTGCAAATAAGTAACCAAAGAAAGAAGAATTTCCTAAAAGAGATATTTGTAATGAGTAAACAAGTAGGTTGCCCTTTTTCCCAAGTGACCTTCATCTGCCTTGCAGGGGAATTGCAGCCTTAATTAGCCTTTGAAAAGCACCCAGCTTTGCTGAGGAGAGGTATTCCCAAAGGGCAGGGGAAGGTGAAGAGATGTCTTTTGCTGTAGGCTTGCCATGATCCATCAGTGCCGTTCAAGGGTGCTGTGGGCTGGTGTTTCAAAGGTCTTTCCTTTCCACCACTGTGTGCTTGAAGCCAGGGGTTTCTATTCAAGGAACAAAGAGCTAAATACACCACAGTCTAAAACCCAGTGGGAGGGGGAGTGGTTTCTACCACTTTGCAAAGAAAATTGATTTTTTTTTTAAGTAAAGAGTGCAAAAGGAGGTCTCAGAGGACTGCTGCTACTTTACTGTAAAAATACTGCTCCTATGTGGCTTTTGACAGACATTAATATTTGCCTCCACACATGAGTCAGAGGCAGGTTGACATGCTCAGGGCTCTCTCACAGTGGTCATTTCTGCAGCACTTTTTGGGATCCAAGTTGATTCAATTGCCCAGCACTGCTGAATAACACCTGGCAAACAATAATTCAGTTTCCTCCCCTTTTTTTAATTTTTTTTTTCCCCTTGAGTTATTCCATGCAAAAATATACAGCCCACTGAAGAGCAGGGAATGTTCTGAATCCCAGTGGGGTAGCAAGCAGAACAGATAATTTCTTCTTCTACAAATTGTCTAATTTTTGAGCAACTGTTGCTGCCAAATAGTTCAGCAAATAGACTGAGGCAGTTTGGGTTGGGAAAAAAAAAAAAAAGAAAGACAGTGACTAAGATCCCCTGCATTCCTTGTTTTCAGTAGAAAAAAAAAATAGTGTGCTTCTTTAGAAAACAGAAGCTGAGGGAGGAGAAGCAGTGGTTTTGTGGGTTTTTTTTTTTTGTTTTATTTAAAGATTTTTAAATGTGGATGGACTGCAGTCAAGGTGATGATAGTTTCTTTAAGGGGTGATATAGCCCATGTTATAAACACACACTTAGCAGGAAGAAAAAACTGAAAAATCACAAGACCCTGAAACAAGCTGAATTGTAAGGGAAAAGGAAAATACACACATTCAGTTCTAACCATGAAGCATCAGTTCACACAGGTTTTAATGAGTGGGTGAAACAGGAGCTATAAACCAACTGTATTGAGTGATAAATCAACTTGGCCATGACCGAGTCCTTTCCAGTGTCAGAGGCTTCCCTAATGTTGATATTCACTGAGTTTTTTTCCTTTTGTGAGTCATGACTTGGCATGCTTTGCTCCTCACTCCTCCACAGGCGCAGCGGCAGGAGAAGCATGTCCCTGGCTGCCCAGGCTCAGGGTGGGCTCAGTGCCAGGGGCAAGCGTGGCTCCCTGGCCAGGCTGTGGTCAGAGGACCTCTGCCAGAGGGAATTTTATCAGCAGCTGGGGCTCAGTTGGCTGACCCCGAGGGGCTGATGTCTCTCTCCGTTCTTTGCAGGCTTAGCCCACGCTTCCTTGCTTACAGTGGGGTGCTGAAGCCACTACACAGTGTCAAACTGGTTACAGGGTGTCCCTAGTGGGACTTCAGTGAGCCTTGCTCTGAATTACTTCATTGGTGGAGCTGCGGCCACTTCCCTTGAAATATTTTGAGCCTGTTGCAGGACATGATTCTGAAAGCATCCTGTCTAACAGAGATGGAAGTGCTTTCCTCTCCATAGTACATGCAGAATTGTGGATGTTGTGGACTGCTTTAGTAATTTTTTAAAATTATTTTTTATGAATGCATTTCAGGACTTGTTCTATACATTGTATTGCCTCGCGTTGAGTGCTAAAGGATGGGTTTCTGCTTGGGAACAGGTAATTAGAGAACAAGTGTCTGAAACCTCATCAGCTTCTGAGAACATGTTATTGGCAGTCACCAGGCATAAAGTGTCTAGGCTGAGTATACTGCTTGTTTAGGTGGGAACAGTGGTTTGGGAACTAGAAGGTGAGAAATTTGAGGGGGAGTAAAAAAGGGAAGCTACGGCCCCAGTCCAGTCATCACGTGGACGTCAGGTTGATTTGCTAGGCATGAATCCATGGCATCTTGACAATGTTCCAGGGTTATGGTACCCTGTGAGGGTTAAAGCTCTGCACTTCAGGCTTGACTCCTGGTATTCACGCTTTCCTTATCCCTCTTAGCTCAGTAAAGTTGCAGTGGCATGGAATAATACCTGAACGAGTAGCAGGAGACAAGGTGCTAGTCCCAGAGCTTCACAGTCAAGAGTTTTGACATAGGGAGGTGGCAAGTTACAGAACCCTCACCCCCAACTTGTATAAGGCTGTTCTTGGACTAGCAGTGATGGGCAGAAATACTTGATGCTCTTCCCCCACACTCACCAATGCCCCAAGTCTGCTCCTGCCCTTCCTGATCCCACAGCAGGAGGAGATGGGCTGCAGGGATTTGGTGGTGGGGGATGGTGCAGTTGGGAATTTGGTGCACCATGCAGAGCTGTGTGTAGAACAGAGGAAAGGGGCATGAGATTGGTACCTGAGACACCTTTGCATCACTGGGTGATTTTGTGCTTTGTATTTGGATCCAGCTGAGTGAGACTTGATGACTTTGGGAAAGCTGTGTGTATCAGCCATCGCTGCTTCTGTTGATACTGCTCACCTGTTGGTACAGTCCTTGTGAGCAGCTGGCTCCTTTAGACCCTGGGACACACAACAAGAAGCAGAAGGTACTGAAAACAAAGACGGGCCTCCATCATTTGAAGAGTTTTCAGCTGCAATGACTTTCTCAGGATTTTTAAATGAATGACACTTAAAGATGAGATTTATACAATGTCTAAGTCCATAAGAGTAACATCAAAAGAAGTAAAAATATTTCTTCTGGAGATGCTTCTTATAAATACTGGATAATCAAGTGTTGGAGGCAAGATACAGCCCATGGGTGAATAGGTCTGAGCCATTGATGGCAGTTCCTGTGTCCCTGCAAGGCAGAATTATGTAACTGAGAGCCAGAGGAAGCTGAGCAGTGGGGACAGTCAGCAAAGGCCTCTGGAATTTATTACTGTTTAGTTTATTGCAAAAAAAATTGCCATCTTGCACAAATTCAAATAGGAGGCAGGCAGCTGTGGAAAGAATGGAAAGCAGACAGGGTATTAAATATGAGATATGTTGATAATTTATTATCATTATGGCTTTAACAGAAATATACAACTTTTATGATGTGATTTTAATTAAAAGTCAGGAGAGAAATGTAATTCTAAAATATATTGCTCAGAGATTTGTACTAGGAATCACTGAAATGCGCCCACAAAAACAGCATGGAGCTGCTAAGGATGTTTGTGTGGGTATGGATAAAATATTTGGAGAGAACAGGCTAAGCTGAAAGTGTTGGCCCACTCCCATTACCCTTTGGGATCAGACACTTGGTCATCTGAGAGTGATCTCCAGTGCACTGGTTATGTACACTAGGTGAAACAAGATGTGAGATCCACTATGGTGTGGAAAGCGCAGGTCACATCACCCAACACTTGGCAGGATTTACTCACAGCCTGCCCACAGTTCCTGGTGCAGAGAAAGAGCTGAAGCCCTGTATTCTCTGCCTATATCCCAACAACTGAGAATGTAAAGCTGCCACAGGAATTTCTGAGACATCCTTTTCTAGCCAGCTTCTTCCTTTGGCGTGATCTTCGCCTTGCTCAGCTGGGTCCTCCATGTCAGAAGCAGTCCAAAGGAGCTTTACATCTCCTTTACAGTTCAGGTATTAAGGCTCTAGGCCTCCTAAGGAGAAATGCTGTGTTCTGCTAAGGCTCCCACATCCCCCAACACAGTTTTGATGCATTCACTGAGTCTCTGAAATCTGTCTGTCTCATTATGTGGTGTGGATATCCACCACCAGAGAGTTTCTCAGAGGGCAGAGAAATAAATTACTTTTCTGATGGTTTCATATGGCCTCCACAGCCCGAGAAAAGCCAGAGACATCTACAGAATAGTATTTTTGCTACACCTTTCTTTTCAGCCTTCCCATCTGTGGTGCCTTTAGTGGGCAGAAGATCTGAGCATCTTGGACAAGAGCCTACTTGATCATTCCTTTGTACATCCTCCTCATACATTGGCCAGGAAGGATTGCTCACTTTTCTCCAAGGAACACTTCAGGACATCATACAGACTGTGTTTGTTTCTCCTCAGGGTATTCTGACCTTTTAAAGAAAAGGAACTCAGAATGCAGCTGGATTGTAAGAATCACTCTGCTTCTCTTCACCACTTCTGTTTGCTAACAATGGGTTGCCTGTTTTTAGATAAACAATAATTTAAAATAATGGTGAACACAGAGATGTGTATTTTGTTCCAAAGCATGGAAGTACAAGTGTCATGCTGTTAACACTGGGACCACAGGCAGATAGTAGATGAAGAGCAGTTAGGGCAACTAACAGCTGAAATGTGAACCTGGACCCTACTAAAAGGAAAATTATAAGGTCTGTCATGATTCAGGATCAAAAGAGAAGGATTTGCTGTTGTGTTTTAGCCATGAGCAAGGGCAGATTTTTCTCACAGTGATTCCAACATGCAAAGTGTTCCTGGAGGAATATGCCCTGTTCTTCAAGGGCTGTTTTGCTCTGGAGAAGATTACAAGCTCAGCAGAGGGTGGTCTTCTATTTGCTTCCAGCATTTCATTGAAGATAAAAGTGACTTTTCAAGAAAAGACCAAATCCTACTGATGACTTTCCCCTCACTAAAAAGCCATGATAACTCATGGGTTGTTTCTGGACAGGCTTTGCCAGCTGTGTTTGGGTCTTGCTTGGGACCTGGGGTTCCAGTCTCCCTTTCAGCTGCGGTACAATGTCGAGCAAGCGGAGGAGTTCTCTTGAGGGACAGCTGCCTGCCAGACTGAGCCCATGGGGAGTGAAGGATATCCTTTCAGTGCAGCTTCTGAGCAGCACAGTCCAACAGAGCAGCCTGTCTCAACCAGTTGTAGTCAGATAAAAACACGGGCAGAGCTCCCCTTTCCTGAGGGCTGTGTGCTCGATAGGTATCAGTGGGGTGAGTGCTCGTGCCGACAGCCTGCCACTCAAACTGCAAACACACGCACTCCAAGGTCACCAAGTCACTCATAGGAAGTGAACCAGAATAAACAGCCTCTTTAACAGGCTTTATTTTCTAGCAGAATGCTCCAGCTTTGCTCTCCAAGGGAAGTTGCCTGTGGTGGGGTGCCTGGGGATTTATCTGGCTGTGGTTCAGCTGACTTACACGCTTGGTCTCCTCTCCCACATCTGCTTCCTCTTCCACCTCACACTTGGCATCCTCTCCTTCTGGCAGGCAAGCACAGGGGTTCTGAGAGAGCCGGTTCCCTTCTCTCTGGGTTCAGGTAAAGACTGGTTATCCTAGACTGAATTTTCCCAGCATTTTCCTCCTGGGAAATTAACTTGTTAAGGTGGCTTGTACTTCCATGAGGTACTGGGAACTCCCTGCCAGGATCATCGTACACAGTACATCCCTGATTTTAACTAGGATTTTTTCTTTGCAAAAGCTAGGTGCGCTGTGGTCCTGGGGTTTGCAGAGGGGAGTGGGAGTTATGTTTGTTGTCAATTTGCCCCTGCCCCACAGGTGACAACAGCATAGTGCTGCTGGGGCCAGCACTGCGAGCACAATGACTGGTCTCGTGCAGGGCCATCTGACAGGAAAGGAAACAGGCCTTTTTCTTACTTCCCGCTCACTAAAACAAAGGATTGTTCACAAGGTCTCACACTTTTTCCCAAACTCTGTTTTGCCATGGACAACTGCCACAGTCCAGCACGTACTGATAGCATCAAAGTTTTCCTTGGAAACCCTCCAAAGGATTGAGCTCAGTGGACCACACAATTATTCATACACTGTTTGGGAATTATCTGCCTGAATCAACTAGACTGTTTTTGTTTTTTTCCACTCAGTGACATTGACCTCACACTTCTCTGAACTACCAGAATGCAGTTAACATTTTTCATCTCTTTAGCAGCCAAATTTTCTTCTTTGGGCTTCGTCTGTGCATTGAATGGCTGAGACAGTTGGTGTTCAGCCTGGAGAAGGCTCTGGGGGAGCTTAGAGCAGCCTTCCATCACCTGAATGGGGCCTACAATAGAGCTGGAGAGGGACTATTTCTAAAGGCATGTAGTGAGAGAACAAGGGGGTGTGGAGGACTTTAAACTGATAGCAGGTTTAGATTGGATATTAGGAAGAAATTCATTACTGTGAGGGTGCTGACACACTGGAACAGGTTGCCCAGACAAGTTGTGGTTGACCCACCCCTGACAGTGTTCCAGACCAAACTGGATGAGGCTTTGAGCAGCCTGGTCTAGTGGAAAAGCCCCTTTGCATGGTGGGGCTGTTGGAAAGAGATGATCTCTGAGCTCCCTTCCAATCCAAACCAGTCTATGATCCTATGATTACTAGGCATACCTGCACCCATCCACACACATGCACCCCCTGGAATAACAAGTCCCATGCTCCAAGATTAACCTCATTTATTCTCATTTTTAAAATACACTTAACAGTTAGATGTGCCTGAGCAAGAAGGGAATGTTTAGAGAGGTGAAAAGTCCAATCATTTCTTCAAGACTTGCTGAAGGTCTGATCATCCAAACACAGAAAGATGGGACAGAAACACTCGGTGGCTAAACTAATTACCTGAAAAATAGACTTTGAGACATCCTTGTTTCAAGTTGCAACAAACCTCTCCATCGTGTTTCCTTACCCTGAACCTTAGATCCATGAAAATCTGGGAGAAAAATTGCATGAATGTGGGATGGCTTGCTGGGTAAGCATCTTATTGTGATTTTCTGCAGAGATTATTATTTGAAACCTCCCTGAAGAACTAATCATGATGTTGTGGGGCCCATAATGGGGATTTCACCTTTACAATATCCTGTTTTGGAGCATGTTTCTGGCCCTATCCCTCACCCCTTCTGCATGTAATTCACAGGGCAGCACCAGCTGGAAAACAAGAGGGAATTCTGCTTTTCTAGCTGCTCTCAGGCTTCATTGTCCAGTATACTGACAGCCTGTACTGTCACATGCTCCTGCTGCAAGACAAATGTCTGTATGATTTCTATTGCTGCACGATTTTATCTTCATGGGTATGCTATTGGGAGAATGCATTTGTCTTGCAATATCTTTATTTGACACTTTGGATATTTACTTTTGCTGGTCTGCAAAACTGTTTGGGTGCCTCATATTTGGCTAAGAGGTTCCAAAATTCCAGACTAGTACCTTTGCTTGCTCACAGTCTGCTCACCAAGTGCTAAGCAGCAGCGGCTGCTGGAGAGGACAGTCAGTGGGGACAGCATGGCACTCTATAGTCATGCTGGGGCATGCTGCTCTGAGAGGTGTGGAGGGCAATTCCACAGGGCTTTTCCTTAGGAAACTGCTGAAATACTATTTCTGCACATGGGAAGGGAAAAGAGCCTGGAAGTGGTGCTCTTTCCAAAGTTTTGAGCTTGCTCCTACCAAGCTTCACTCCATCTTCGTTTACACTGCGTTAAAAATAACTCTATTTCCATTATGTTTAAAACCTCATGGCTAAATATCCTAAAACAAGTCTAATTGCAGTTAAAATCACAGCATGAAGGACACAGAAAACTGCTTGTGGAGAAAGGGTTACTCTGTTATGGACAACTTCTATAATAAAGATATCTCTTCAAGGAGTACCTGTAGCAGAAGGAAATCAAAAGCAGCACCTTGTGGGCAATATGTCCTTTGGTACTGTCCTAGATTGGAGCTTATAGAAGAACATCTTTACATTCATACAGTCTGAATACGTTGCAATTTAAGTGTGCCCTGGGATGTGAGTATCATTGTTTGCGTTTCTAAAAGTATTTGTTAGCAAAATGAAGCGCGAGCGTCAGACTTGAGCTGTGGGAGCTGCCATGTACTCTCTGCCACTGCCTTATTTTGTGGCCTTGGGCAAGTTCTGTAATTACACTGGGACTTTGTTTCCCAGCCTTGAAACTCGTACAATGAACATCCCCCCACTCACACTGGTTTTCTGTTACACTTAAAGCCAACCACTAACTCTGCCTGTCTCCTTTGTGCCTTCAGCATTAATTTTGGTGAAGTTGTTCATTGTGATAGAGGTTCCTGTGCATAAGGGCAGCAGTGAGGTCTGAAGTGACCAGAAAGCACTTGGAGATGTGTGAGAGAAAGACACTGTGCCATTGCAAACAACTAATTACATTATTATTAAGTTATTGCTGTTTCCCACTGAAAGGATCAGTATTCAGAGCCTGATGCATTCTCACAAGAAATCAATGGGATACAGCATTTGCATTCATTTTTCTGAGAGCTCAGTAGATCCTCAGCCAAGACAGTGAATGACTTAAAATGGTGTTTAAAACATAGTTACTCTGATTATATAGGAATATACATGAAGTACAGCTTGAAATTTTTGGGAAATTTATCCCTTTTTTTTTTTAATCTGAGGTATAATTTTTCTTAAATTCAGCAATAAAAGTGTATAGCTGTGGGGAAATTTTTGAATAGCTCAAATATTGTGCACTTTACCTCTCTGTGAACTGAGCTGCATCCACTTTAAGATGCAATGAGCATTTTTCCCAATTCTATTCTCACTCTTACTCTCCTTTCCCTCCTTCCTTTGACTCCTGTAAAAATAAGCTGTTCTAGACACCACCACAGTCTGCACATATTTTGTCATTTCTGTATTAACACACGAGGACAGATGCTGATTACCAGTTTTCTTATTCATCAAAGATTATTTCAGTATTGAAAAGTCATTACTATTTCAGATATCCTGCAAAAGGAACACCAAGTTCTCAAATAAACAGAAGGAGAACTGCTGAATTTCACGCTAGCACTGGTACATGCCATTAGGTATTTCTTGCCCTTTCTACTTCAGTTCAATAATTCCCTCTAAGTATGCTCCATACCCCAGTGACTGCCACAGTATGCTGCTGAGCTGAGTCAGCAGTGCTTCATGGAAGACAAACTCCAGCATTGTAGAAAGCTTTAACCAAACTAAGGTGACCAAGAGCTGGATTTTTGGAGGTACAGTATCAGTAGCAGGTGTAACAAGGGAGTTACTCGCTGTGGTAAAGCACTGCTCCTTCCTCCAAAGCATTATGCAGTTTTCCCAATTTCTACTAAAGCATTTGTACTAGAGGGTGCTAAGGGGAAGATGCTGGATAAGGGAGTGGTATCATCTGTTGTAGCATCTCATTTTATGAAGTATCAAAACTGAAAGTATCTCTCTGGTGCTCCAGCTATGCTAATTATTGTAATGTGACCACAAATTGGCAAACAGTGCACATTTGGTAAACTAGCAGGGCTGGAGGAAACTGCACTGATGTGTTGCTGCTTTGCAGTTCATTCTCCCTGGGAAGAAAGTAAACAGAGACAAAATAAACTGATGAGTTTTATTCATATTCCAGTCAGCTGCATTTTTCAAGGTTTCTCACATCCTCAAGAGCCATCCTGGAAATCATAACTGGCATAATATGAGACTTGGACAAGCAGCTGAAGTAGAAATTTATAACAGCACTTATTTAGCTGGGACACAGGCAAATAATCGTTGTTTTTTGTGGACCATTAGTGCTTGCATGTAAGGGAAACCCTAAAAATACTGCAGAGCAAAAGATACAGATGATCTTTAAGGCAGAACCGTGGATTAGTCTCCCCTAGCTTCTCAACTCTGTGTGATATGAAATCTGGTATTTCTCCATGAATTTTTGTTTAGAGAAGAGATATCATACTAATCCTCCAGGATCAAATAGGCTATAGAGAATTTCAGACAATTTCCCCAAAACAAATCTGAAAATATATGTTAGGAAGGTGCATTTCTTTCTGTTCCACTCCCTAAGATGATGGATGAGTAATGCCAGTTGGTGTTTTGTTAGTGCATATGTCTGTGTTTGTTCATTTAAAGAAAACAAGACTTAAAATTTTAACATAAAATAAGTTAAAAGGGGAAGAATGGAAAAGTAGATAGCCCACTGGTTGTGTGCCCAGAGCAAATCTCCAACTCACATTGAGGAAAAACCTCCTGGTCAGCAGCCAGGAACTTATTATTCCAACAGGTTTATTATCATGTTTGTTCTACAGTGAAAGATGGTGTAAAAACAAGAGTTACCCAGGGACATTGTGTTTTGCTGGAACAAAGCAAGAACATTCTCAAGAGGGCTTCTTGTTGTGCAATCCAGCACTGTGTAGTTATCCAAGCATTATAAAGGAAAAAATTCCAGTACTCATAAATTTGTCACAGCTCATATGACATGTGCAGTGACACCAGACCAAAATCTGCTCCCGTGTGAAGATGAGACATCCAGAAAAATACCCTTCTCTTCCAGTGGAGGAACTCTGAATTTACATGAGAGCAAATCAGCACCAAAGTCAGCCTATTGTACTTTATCTTGTTCTTGTTTTTAAGGCACAAAAGACAACTAACAGAACACAAAGTTCTGTCTGAACTGCAGCCCTCAAAACTATCTATTGTAGAAAGGGCTGCTCCACTCTCAGGACATATGATTGGCACTTTGCTAAAAAATTACAAGCAACTTTTAAAAATGCAGACCTCTAAAGTACATTACTGAATTCTTGTTGAGGCTAATAAATGAAAAGGCATTTTCATTAAGATGGAAATCCTGGCCCTGCTGAAGTCAATGACAAGATTTTTCCTGGGTTGGTGGGAGCCTGTGTTCCTTCATCCATATTTTAATGGCATCACAGCTCCTTCTCCAGGGGAAACAATGAACCTTCAGGGAAAGATGATATTTTCCTTAAATTTTGCCTTTCTGAGTGATTCTTGCCACCTTCAGCTAGCAGAAAATCTGAGCGTAGACCCCACTTGTAGCCTATGATCTTACCTAAGGAAGTAAATGCTAAAAAGAACAGGGCAGAAATCTCTTCCTATTGCTTAATAAGCAGTTTTGATTTCAGATCCAGCAAAGCCAGTAGTTTTAATTGAATGAGTAATGTTTTTCCACTATTCCTGATCTTCTGTAAATTAATTACTAACTGTTTTCAGCAGCACCCATCTGTGACAAGTATGATTAGGAGACTGAGTCAATTATGAGATCACCCCAAATTGATACCAAATGCAACAGGAGTGAGGGAGCAGCTGCCTCAAATGCGAGGTGAAAAGGTTTTGAAGCTACTTCATGTCCCCAGGTAAGCAGACATACAACCTGAATCCTGGTACTATGAATAACATTGTGTCTAACAGTTGTTTTTTTTTGTGGTTTGCGTTACAGAATAAATGAGGCTTGCTTAGGTTCTATTGTCCCCAGTAACCTTGCTAAAACTATATAGCCACTTCTGGCCTTTATGTTGTCTTGTTTTCAGATCCTGATTATTTTTTTTCTCCTGCCTTTTCCAGAACGCTTCTCAAGGGTATTTCATTTAAGGTCTCCTTTCTGTCTCCTTTCTATCTCACACAAAGAGATGACTAAACGTAACACCTCAAAAGAAGCTAGTTCTGAACTGCTCATCACCTAGGGAAAACATTCTAAAAGGTTCTTGAGAGCAAACTGTAGAGAGAAATTGGTGCTCTGTAGAGCTAATATAGCTACGTGCTGTGAGGATGCTGGGTTTGGAAAAATATGCCGCTTTCAGAAATTCCAGAAATGAATGCTGCAAAAAAAGTTATGCTTTTGATTACATATTGTATGGTTTAGGTCTAAAGCCCGCTTTGTCATTTCTTTGATGTTGGAGTGCATGAAACAGAGGCCTCTCTGAGTCCCTCAGAGAGAGAAAGGAATGCAGGGATTGAATGGGAACCTTTACAGAAACTGAAATATATTAAGCCACCCAGATATGAAGTAGGAGTGTAAGTTCTAGCTTTAAGTAAGTAGAAATATATCTTAAGTGCCTTAAGAGACTGTGTTAACTAGTAAAAAGCTCTTAAGCCTAGTTTAAAGTTCAGTAGTGGTATCTTTCACAAAATTAATTCAGCTCCAGACATAGAGAAAACTCAGCAGAGCATTGCTTGCATTTCCAGGTAGATCAGATAGGACTATTTGAGTGAACAGATAAAACTATATGCGTAGATTTTGTGTGAAAATTGACACTACTTCCGCACATTAGATTTAAGCTCAGATAGATGTAGGAAGAATGTTTTAGGATTGTGTTTTTAGCTGATTTGATGATTTATGAATAAAATCCCCCTGCATTGGGGTGCAAAAAAAAAAGTGGCAGCAGCTTCTGGTAGCTGCTACTGCTTCTGCTCAGAACATTGGGACTCTGTGCCAGAAAGCTTTTAGCATGGACTTTAATGCTCTGGACTCTTTGCCTACAAGGCTGATGTATTCTTGCAATAAGCAACTTTACAGCAATCAACAACTGCTCCTGTCTCTTTGAAGACCCCCAGAGCCACACATAAGTTGACACTTTGATCCTTAGAAAAGGACTCCAAACATTGTTCAGGGGTGGTTGGGAATAATGAAGTTTCTCTGAGCCTCTGGAACTGTACTGGCATTCTGTTTCTCGTGTGTGTAACTGAACTACATTAAGCCACAACAGTGTGTAGGACTCGGTGCCATGGTTTAGTTGAGGTGTTAGGGCATGGGGTGGACTTGCTGATCTTGAAGGTCTCTTCCAACCTAGTCATTCTGTGAATTCTGTGGCATCCCACATCAAACAGGTCTGTTTCAGATCCATGACTGCAACAGGCAGCCAAGGACCAGACCCCCAGCTGGAGAAAACCACTTGATTTTAATGGGTGGCTGCTGAGCCACGCCACTCCAGTGTCTGACCTCCTCATCTTGGGAGGTGACTAATTACAGCAAATAATTAGGTTTCCTCGTCCTCAGCAGATCCATTCAGTGATCTGTTTTAGTACTTCTTCCACAATAGGTTTTCTGCACCCTCAGAAACTGTTCAGAAGCCCCTTCCTCCTAGTGATCCTAACAAGCAGTAGTTATTTTTTATTTTCAGGCTCACCATTTGTCAAAAAAAAAAAAAAAAGCAGCTATTTGGCTTATTTGTAAATTCTTCTGAGGGGGTGAAAGTAGATCTTTGAACACCCTCATATTTCACAGAGAGCCTTCAGGGTCCCTCTTTTTATTTATGAAGGTCTATTTTGCAATGAGTGGAAAACCTGTAACAACACATGCTAATAATGGTACATCACAAAAGAACAAATGTCTAGCAAGTGCTTGTTTAGTCTGTCTCTAGGGAAAAAGAAACAAAACCAAAACCCCAGTGATTTCCAAGAACAAATTACCACCTTCTCTGTACCAGACTCTCTGTTAATTACAGCACAGCTGCTCTCATTCTGCAGCAAAAACTGCATCAAAGTGTGTGATACAAACCAAAGTGAACACATTCTTCCCACCTTTTTTTAGCTGCCTGTATTTTTAGCAGACATTGTTTTGATATTGTGATTATAGAAAGCAAGAAGAGCAAGAGTCATTCTCTGGAAAAATACTTTTAAAGTGCTTTAGCAACTTACTTGTTCCCAAGCTACAGGTTGGGAATATGCTGGGCTATATGAACAGCTTAAAAGGGGAATAAAGGACAATTTTGAAGGTGCTGTACTGAGGGGACAGTCTTTAGAATTGTCTGTTAGTGCTGGGAAGACTAGACATAGTCTTCTTTTGGTCTAAGCTTAATAGACATACTGGGGGGGTGAGGGGCTACAATTCTCATCCTGCTATACAAAACGCTTTTTCTGGTTTCTCCTGTTCGTGTGTCTAGGGCCTTATTCTAAACTGTATGTGGGGTTGGTGCCAGTCAGGGGACTGTTTGGGTTTTTTGGAAACAAAATCATAAATTTTTGTTTATTCCCATCTGAGAATGACAGGCAATGAGGGGATAAAGCTGTCTGTGGGTATGACACATACACTCCAGAGTAAGCTGCTCTTCTATTTTGGTTAGGGTTAGGGTAAGGGTTTGGGGTCTGCTCTTCTGTTTGGTTAGAGCAGCTGATTCCCCCAGATCTGCCACGGGCAAGACGTCAAGGTGAGGCAGTGGGAGGAGATGGTACCTGTACGGTACACATGTTCCCTGACTGTCAGGAAGCAATGTTTGCAGTGCTTGATGGTGCAAAAAAAGCCCTCTAAAAGCCATTATCTGCTTCATGTAGGCACTGCAGTCCTGTGAGTGCACAGGCTGGCCAGAAGAGCAAATAAAGAAAGATCTTTCATAAAGCACCAGGTGCCTGACTGGGGTGATTGGTTTGATCTCCTGTGGAAGAACTGTCCAGAGCACCAAATAAACAGACAACTGACATTGTATTCCCATATAAGGACAAATTTTCTCTGCTCTACTCAAATGGCAGCCTGGAGAACTCATCAACACTGAGCAAAAAGCTCCTACCAATGTGTAGGATGAAGACAAAGATGCATTTTATCTGCTGTGTAAAAAGGACTCAGATGGATTTTGTGTTATGATGCCTGCATCTTGTTGTTTTATTGATGACTGTCAGTGTCAGAATCCGTGAGTCTGTGTAGTGGGATGGTGTCAAGTCATGGGAAGGAAGAGCCTGGGAGAAAAAATCCAAAGAAATAAAACTGCCTGGCTCTTGTCAAAACAACCCTTTGATGATGAGATGAGTGATGAAAAATGGGAAGGAAGGGGGCGACAGAGCTGTTGCCTTTCTGAGATAAAATAAGCCCCCTCACTCTCTAATTCTAAAATGCAAAGTCTTGAACAAATGTGGTTCCCAAGGAAGAGAATAAAATGACCTGATGGCCACTAAAGCCACAAGATAAACTATTCAAATGAACGTAAAGAACAGCATAGTGAGAGGAACAATATTTAGAGATGTGTACATGAACAAAAGGGAAAACTGCTGTGAGACAATTAAGAATAATTCTATCAAGACAGTGGCCCAATCTGATGCACAAGAATGAGGTTCAACATTTTTGGGGGACTCCCAAAGTGAACTTAATTTCATTAATTAAGAGAAATGTTTCTTTGGAAATTGTTCTTTGCTCTTCTTCTCAGGCAGTGCCAAGAGAGAAAGCCACAGCAGAGATATGGAAAAAAAAAAAAAAAAAACCAGAGAGGTTTTTAAATCATCTCCATGATGAAACAGATCTTAAAAACACCAAGAACCAGCTACAGGACAGTTAAGAAAAAATTAATGAGCACCAAATTCTGTTCAAAAGACCAACATTAAACAGGCTAACTTCACTTCATCTCTTCCATCTGAGGAGATTTCCAGGGATAAACAATGGAAGAGGAGGGAGTGGCATTGAAGTGTTCACTGGAAGACAGTTCAATGTATGAATAGCAGGACACATCAAAGAAGTAGTGATAGAAAAGCCCAAGCAACATAGCTGGAGCACCGAGCAAAACATACAAAGAAAACTTTTGGACTAAGTATAGATGAACAAAGTCATGTAGTCCATCAACTTGTCTTCTGCTCTTGTTTGATTTCTGTTATACTAAAAGAAATGCAATTTATTTACATCTTCTGTAAACTGGCAGGTCTGCATCAAAGATAACAGATTTTGCTTTAGTATCTCTTTTAAATGAAAAAAAAAGTTGCAATTACTGAAATACTTGACTAATGGTACAGGACACAACATGAAGTCAGAGATAAGAGTAAGATGTAGATGATTCAACCTGCATCTGGACAAATAGGTTATGCACAGAGACCTTATGTGATAGCCCAATACTGGTTAACATCACAGCAAAGCAAGTTAGTTTCCTTTTGATCAGCAGTATTTTTTCCGAACAAATATTTGCCTGGCTCCTCACTTGGAGCAATAGGGGAGCAGGAAGGTGCAGAGAAAACTCCAGCCACATCAAAATTCTAAGTCCATTTCAGTAGTAGTAATTCTAAGTAGCATTTCAGGTTAAGGCTTGAGCACCCCATGCCTCTAGTGTGACCTGATATTGAAGTGTGGGAGCTGCCATCTGAGAAGCTCCTTTTTGAGGCATGGCAGATCCTACAAGCTACAGAGGAGGCAGCTTGAGCATTCATCAGAAAGAAACGTAGAGGTTGGAAGAGTCCAGCTTCTTGCTGAAGAAAAAGCAGGGAGTCTCCACAGCAGCACTGAGACTTAATGTCTTGGTGGCTCAACATTGTAGAGTTGCTGACTTCATGCTTCTTGCAGAAAGATTCTTATCCTTCCTCTGCTGAACTCTTCACAAGCTGTAGGCCCCATTTTCCCATGGAAAAGAAATAAAAAACAGAGTCAAGTTCACACATCAGATCAGCTGCCATCCTCCAAATGCCAGGGAATGTGTCTAACTCAACGATATAGCAATGACTGGGAGCTGTAATCAACATGGGTGTACCTAACATGCATATATATTAAGACAAAAACTGTGGGGAAGAAGGGAAAAAAAGCCAAACCAAAACCTAAATCATCTCTAGCCTGATCAAGCTTTTTAGAATTTTGCTGGCAAAAAAAATCTGGGAGGGGGAAAATTTCACAGGAAACAGCACCATTGGAAATATGTTTGTGGAAAAATGGTCAGTTATTTATTAGTCTTAAAAAAAAAAAACAAAACAACAAACATAATTTCCTTTATATTACTCTTTATCAGTGAGTGTACTGTACTGGTATCTGTAGGAGTAACCTGGACTCTACAATATTGTCCCTTGGAAAGAGCTGCTGTTCTGAGCAGTTCTAGTGGGCAGGTTTGATATGGTTAGCAAGGTCAGCCTGCAAAATCCTTCCTGTGTTTTTTGTATTCTCTCCCTCTGGATTCTTCCATAAAACGCGTGCTGTACATAAGCATGAGCCTATGGCTTATCAATTCTGTGCCATTCCTTAGGAAACAATCAGCAAAACCTTGTGAGCTGTCTTCTTGCTGTTTTTACACCACAGCAGTTTTTGCAGCAGAGGATTGCAGTGCTGATTTTAGCATAAATCATTAGTCATTATTTCTTTCAGCAAAGACTTTGACAGCTTGCTGTAGTGTAGTGTAGTGGAATATTCCACAGGATGACAAAGCAAACATATGCTCAAGGATCTGTGCAAGATGCTAATTGCAACAGGGCATGAGGACAGGTGTGGGAACATGGTGTAGTACACTACTTTCAGTGACACACAGACCATTCCATTCTCCAGAGGTCTTGCACTTCATTTATTTTTGGGAAGATATTCTGTAAAACCATCACAGATGGGAAAGAGAAGAGACAAGCAGAATTGGCAGCATTTTATGATATTTTACACTACTGCAAGACAGTAGGGAACTCTGATTCATAAAGTAAATCAATATTTAAGGTTCTTCTCTCTGAATGCTCACAGCCAGAACAGAGGTTTTGGCCATCCTGTTCCCCCATCTGTACACCAGTTCAAAATGAATCATCTGCACTAGTGGACAGTGAAGAGAGAAAGGGCTTCCACAAAACAGTTATTTTAAGGAAAACCTTTAAAATGAAAGCATAGCCATCTGTCATGGTAAAGCTGGGATACACTTTTCACCTTCAGAGATCTTTACAAGCATTGACTAATTAGTCCTTGGGACCTAAAAGGACACATTTTTCCCCTCAATTTAGATTGAGAAGACAGCAGGGGCATCTTGTATCCCGGGGCAGGAATTTAGGCTCCCTGCAAGGCAGGAGAATTGCAATCCTTTTGTCGTAGTCAATGCTTTCAAGCAGGGGGGTGTAAATTTAAGCACTTCTACCACCACTTATGCACTTGTGACAAATTAAGGACTTGATGTCCCCCCTCCCCCCCCCCCCCCCCCAAAAAGCTGCACAATCAGATGATTCTATTGGCTTATGAATACTAAATGTCCAACTTGAGTAGGAGCTGCAGATGTTCAGTCCTTTTACTGTTAAGCCATTAAGAAGAGTGTGAGTTAGACATTCACAGTAAGGAGTCCGTCAATTTGTTAGTTGAACTGGAAAATATTTCCCATGTTCTGGGTTTTTTTTTTGAGTTGAAAAATATTTTATCTTAAATTAAATTTAAATA
The DNA here is from genome assembly GCA_039654755.1 of Calcarius lapponicus. Classification (NCBI taxonomy): domain Eukaryota; kingdom Metazoa; phylum Chordata; class Aves; order Passeriformes; family Fringillidae; genus Calcarius; species Calcarius lapponicus. The sequence continues at coordinate 69,851,650 of CM077464.1, forward strand.
TATTTATTTTTATAAATATATTTGTATAAGTATTTTAATTTAAAAAACTTTGTTGTGGTACCAAAATGACCCTCTTGTACCCCATTTTATTTTATTTTATTTCATACTGAATAAAATATTTTAATTTTCTGCTTTGTTTTATAGAATAAGAATTTTAGATAGCTTATGTCTTGAAAGTTCACAAACTTTGCCATGTTTTTTTCATTTAGAAGTGGCAGCCTAAACATTTTCTCTTTTTAAAAAAATAGTGTTTTAACCCAAAGTATCCATCAAGTATGATAGGAATAGATGAAGAGTTGTTGACTTAAAACCACACTTCAGCAAATAGATAATTCTCCTGTCTCTGACCTCAGGCTTGGAAACTGAACTTGTGACATTCACAGGGTGATGGTAACTCTCCAGATGAAAATCTTGGATTCAAACTCTGCTGGTTCAGGCTAGGGCATTTGAGGGACTACAGCCTCCAGTCATCTGCCTTGCCCTTGGCCAGAGATTACAAGCTCCACAGCAAAGAAAATTTGTCATATAGCTACAGCAGCTCATAAATAATTATAAATGCCCATTTGCAGTTCATCTTTAAACGCCAGGCTGTGGACCAAGGCTGCTGCTTCCTGTCTGTACCAGTCTGACTGACCAAGCCCTATCCCACCCTTGTCCTCCTCTCCACCCTTACCACTGTCATCTGGGAAGGAAACCTGCCCCAAAGCCTTGCCAAAGGATGGTCTTGCTCAGATCAGGTGAAACAGGCAGGAAAGCGACATGGAAAAATGTTGAGAGGTACAGGAAAAGGTTAAATAGAAAAGATGTAATGCAGTGACCACAATGTATTAGCAATGAAAAATATTGAAGGCTCTAACTTCAAGGCCTTGACAATAAAAGCAGACAGTGCTTTGAGCTATTGAATAAAAGGAGGACAAAAAAGAGAAAAAACAACAGGAGGCATGAAAAATGTAAGTACTTAGTAGAACCATATTAAAACAAGAGGGAGTAAGACTAGTGAATCACCTTCATCAGTTCATAACAGGACACAGTGCTACCTACAAGACCTTTGCCTGGGCTTTTCAGAGTTCCTCTAAATCTGTATAGTCCAACAATGATGTGAATAATACATAACACTTAGAGATTTTCCACTTCTCTGAAGAACTGCGTGCATTGAAGTGAGTTGTTTGGAAAATTGCCGCCCAGCTTTTGTATATGTTTATTCTAAATGGACATGGACATTATGTAGGATACTGTGCTATCTAAGGGATGTGTGCTCAAAGGTTAGGATGCTTTAAAAAGTTCTTTTTACCCAGCTCTGAAGCGTCATGAATTTTTTTGGCAGGGACAGGCATTTTCAGCCATGAACATTAGACTCCTCAAGAACTATGCAAAATAAAATGTGACAGCAGGGCAAAATATTTTATAGGCAAAGTGACTTTCCGTATAAATGGAATAATAAATGCAGAAGGGAGAAAGGCCAAGTGCGAATGCTGAAAGGCATTCACAAGTGCATTTGTGCTGCTGCTGCTGCTGCTGCTGCTGCTGGAGTGCCACTTGTTTGCGTGGGTTCATTCAGCGAAGCAGCTGGAGTTAATCACCTCATTAGAGAAGTGGGCATCCAGCACACCTTGGAGCAGTGGGTTTGTGCTCTCCATCTATTGCTGCTCTGCTGCCAGCAGTCGCTGTTGATCGATTAATGTTATGAAGGAATTAGAATGGATGATAGACAGAACAGTCTGTTATTTCCAGCAAGAAAAGTGAAAAATCTGTCAAAAGGCTTGTGAGTAAGTCCTAGGGAGGGTTTGCTTGTGCAACACTATTTGTCATGCTGTGACCTGGGACAGGAGAATCTGAGCTTGATTAGGAATGATTTGTGCTGTGTCATTGCTGGAGACGGACCTTGCGCTACTTCTCTGATTTTGTCTGTACCTGCTTGTTTTCCCTACATGTTAAACTCTGCATTTTGGGGAATGGGTGGCATTTATCATGAGTTTGGGTAGTGCTTATCTTTCTTGCTTGTTGACATCCTTTTTGCCTATTGAGCACAGCTGCTTCAGAGAAAGAATGGAACATTTCATAAGTGCGTGTAGTGATAGAGCAAAGGGGTTTGGTAGTTTTAGATCAGATATTAGGAAGAAATGCTGTCCTGTGAGAGTGGCGAGGTACTGGAACAGGTTTCTAGAGCAGCTGTGGATGCCCCATCCCTGGAAGTGCTCAAGGCAGGCTGGGGGGGGCTCTGAGCACCCTGGTCTGGTAGAAGGTGTCCCTGCCCATGGGGCACCAAAGGGCAGATGATCTTTGAGGCCTCCTGCAACCCAAACTGTTCTATGGGTTTATGATTCTATGAACTTTGTTTTAAAGATCTATAGTAGTACATGGCATGGCTTAGAACTCTTCAAACCTCAACTGCACTTACAACACAGGTGCTAAATTGATAAAAATAGGCCCCTTTTATCAAGTATTAATCTGTATAGAAGACAAGATGACTAGAAAATGGGTGAATATTAAAGAAGGTTTTCAGCCTGTTGAAAGACTGAGCAGTCCATAAGTTCTGGAGCTTTTCTTGTCTAAGTTTTCTATAGGTTTTGTACTGGCCAGTACAAAATGCTATTATCTGCAAGGATAGCAGAGAGGTAAAGAAGTAGAAATCTCAATTAAAATGCAGTGAGTGTCTTCACAAAGCTAGGTTAGTTAATAATAACTGTGCTGCACTTGCAACAGGAGACCCCAAATGAAATTGGAGTTGAAATATATTGGTTATCTACTGAGAAAAAAAATCTGTCTTGGAGAACTTAGAGCTTAAATTTTAAAAAATAAACAAATAAGTAAACAAATAAACCCTCAACAACAGAACAAAAGGAAAGGAAAGGAAAGAAAAGAAAGAGACGGGGGAGAAAAGAAATTCTTAAAACTCATACAGTTCACCCACAATTTTGTGGTGGATTAAAGGCTTACATTTGAGTCAAAACCCAGGAGTCCCCCTTCCCTGCTGCTGTCCAGCTCTATCCTTTCCAGATGCGGGAATAACAGGAAGATTAAAACAAGCAGAAAAAATATAGGTACTTAAATGTCATTGAAACATGTAGGAGGCTTTATCATAAGATGTTACAGACATTAGGAAAATCACTGTGTGGTAGAGAAGAAAACATGGCATGCAGCAAACAACTCTGTTATCACTTGGAAAGATGATCAGAATTCCTCCAGCGCCTTCTCTGAGGACTTTTGATAAACAGCTGGTGTTACATGGAGCGAGGGGGCAAGACTTGCCAGCAGCCACACAACCAGGGCTGGGAGCCTGCCTGGTTGCTTTCTTTTGTCAAGGTGCACAACTGGATGTCAGGGTCTGTTCTCTAAGATGACTAATAATCAGCATCCCATTCCCTAGGCCAAGCATTAAGCACTTCTTTTTCATCATTTAAGGATGATTAGAAGCTGTTTCTACCTAAAGAGCTATATCTCCTCACATCTGTGATGGATGAATTAAGCCCTGGGAATGGAGGGTGAAAGCCAAACTCACCTTCTATTAAGTTTTCTTCTATGAAATTATAAAAATAACATTCAGCTTGCACCAGTGTCACAGTAAAATGCCTGGTCTGTTTTAGACCTTTCTGGTTAGGACCAATATATGATAACCATTGGGCAGCTCCAACGGTTAATTGTTTGAACTGCAGCAGAAGAGAAGCTCCCCTGAAGTTCAGAACTTTCTGAACTTCAACATGAAATTGTTTTCTTGTTTTTCTTAAATGTTTAGAGCTCTTTCTAAATTTTTATTTTTCACATAGAAGCAGATAGTGATTAAATCATTCTAGATCTTGTTGTTCATGAACATGAGTGTTAAAAGCAAGTACTTTTGTATTCTTGCTCTTCAGGTATTACATACTGAACATGTTGTCCTACAAAGTGGTTATTCTATGTTTCTTCACCCTAGTATTCACCTAAGATGATTATGCTATGGAAAGTTTGACATGTCTGAAGAACAGGATGCCATCCACAGCAGTGTGGGCAGCAGGGCCAGGGAGGGGGTTCTGCCCCTCTGATCCAGATGGAGGCAACACCCCACCTGCAGGGCTGCATCCAGCTCTGGGGTCCCAGCACAGGAAGGACACTGACCTGTTGGAGCGAGTCCAGAGCCCCCAAGATGGTCAGATGGATGGAGCGGCTCTCATACAAGGAAAGGCTGAGAGAAATGGATTTGTTCAGCCTGGAAAGGAGAAGGCTTCATGGTGACATAATTGTGACTCTTCAATACTTAAAAGGGGCTTATAAAAATGATGGGGAAGAACTTTTTATAAGGGCATGTAATGACAGGACAAGAGGCTTCAAACTGAAAGAAAGTAGGAAATGAGGAGGAAATTCTTTGCTGTGAGGGTGGTGAGGCACTGGAACAGGCTGCTCAGAGAAGCTATGGATGCTCCATCCCTGTTCAAGGCCAGGCTGGATGAAGATCTGAGCAACTGGGTCTGGTGGAAGGTGTCCCTGACCATGGCAGGGGAGTTGGAACTAGATACCTCTAAAGTCCCTTCCAACCAAAAAAATTCTATGAATCTATGATTCTAACTACTGAAGAGGTTCTTAAAGGCAAACTAAAATACAGAAGACCAGTAAGTGGCAGCAAAAAAAATTGCAGAGGCGTGCTTTTCTTCACAGAAATACATTAGGTTAATGGCCATCCTTGACCTCTTAATTCTCTTGCTTGGCAATTCCTAGTGTGATGAACAGAAGTATTATAATTACACAGTCTTCTAACAATTATCTTATTGTAGATATTTAAACAGATGAGATGGAAATAAGTCCATAAACAGACCCAAACTACTTTTTAGAATGAGACTTCCTAGGTTAATTAAAACCATTCTTATGTGAGATTTATTTCTTTCTTCATTAAGCTGGTCATACTGCAAAGGTCATCGCTTTCTCAACATATGTTAAATACAAATGAATATACAAAAGCAGATTTTGAAAGTCTGAATAGGTACACTAAAACTGAGTCATAATAACCCTTTCATCATCTTGACCTCGTGTAATTGTCCTGCACCAAATGCATGTATTATGCATGTACATATGAATATAAAATTCATACATATAAGCAGCAAACCAGTAACTATAATTTAGGGACTCAAGCATGGCCATCTGCAAGAATACTGCATTTTAGAAAAATGCAGAAGCTTGAAGCTTCTGCTAACAGACCATTTTTATTTATGTTATTTTTTATGAATTTTGGTCAGATCTTCATGACCTATTAAAAATATCTACTAGTCTATACATGCACAGTTTAGATACTCAGTTTTTTTCATGTTCACTCTTTAATCTGTTGCAGAATAATTTACCAGAGAGGAAGGTTCATCACAGCATTATCACCAGTAGAAAGAAATGGCCCAATAAGCATGGTTTTAATATTTTGTTCCCAGGGCTTGATTCACCCCTCAAAGAAATGAACATATGCATAGACAAAATATTCTCATTCAAACACAATAGATTGTATTGTTAAAAAAAGGGAGATTTATCTGTGGATTCTAAAAAGTAAAAATGTAATAATGATTCTTTATCTTGCTTCTATATCACAGATTGTTCATAACCATTAAAGCATTGTGATATGCTTTAATGGTTATGAACAAGGTTCTGTGGGTAATTACTTATATACCATAAAATACTGGCATTCATAAAGCCTATAAGCACACTAAAATCCAACCATCTTTCCTACTGGGTGTAACAAAGGCAATTTTGGATAATTTGTGCATCGGGAAGGTTTTGGCCAGAAGTACTATAACAAAACTTCTTCAAAAATTGTCAGGAGCTCTTTTATCTCAGGATCTAAGATGTTCACTGTCAGAAGTGGCTAATGGCTTTGATGATTTCTATAGTTTTGGGGTCAGTCAAGGGGAAAATTCAACAGGCCGAGTTTCTACAGGTGATTAGCACCTATTGGACTATCCTGAAATATCTTTGTTGTCAGCAGAGTCATGCAGCAGCAGTTCTCCCTAGAAATCCTTTTATCTATCTATCTATCTATCTATCTATCTATCTATCTATCTATCTATCATCTATCTATCTATCTATCTATCTATCTATCTATCTATCTATCTATCATCTATCTATCCATTTACATCTCTTTAAGGTTGTAGCTGAAATAGGAACACAAATTAAAATGTTTCATTCTTGGTGTTTTCTGTTCCTGCACTCCCTCTTCTGGCTTTCTAGAATTATCTGGCAAACACCTTATGCCCATGTCTTATGATCCACTCTGATTTTGGCTGTAAGCACATCAGCTGTAAAGTTAAGGTGCATTTTCGTATCAGAAAAGGGACTACTATTAAATAAATCAGGTAATTACCATAGCAGCCAAGTGCTTCTGTACATATCTATCCGGAGTAGAGGTTCCCTGGATTTTGGAGACCAAAAGTAATCCCAATCTTGGTGGAATGGCTGCCATACTATGGATATTAGATTGGAATAGGAATAAAGAGAAGGCTTCCAGTTTTCTAGCTTGTTCTCTTGAACTATGCAGTAGAATTTTGTATTGAATTTTTTTCCCAGAAACTATTAGAATTTTTTTCTACAATTTTTCTTTTAAACTGTGTTACAATAGCACTGGTAAATCACCATTCTCCTGCACTGTAAAAAATCCAAGTATTATGGTAATATACAGCTGAAATCAATTGTAATGATTTTTGTTGCTGAGCATGAGAGAAAATTGAAACTTGAAGAATGAAATTTTGCATTTTAAATATTGTTCACTCTTAATATTGTTCCAAACATCCTTCCAAACACCGTATATCTGTATATTTATCTCCCTCATGACCAAACTGGAAAACTGACCTGAGCCAATATTGGAAAATGAAATAAACATCATCCTCTTGCACACCTTGTATTATATTTACTATGCCCCTTTCTAAGTTGTAAACACTCTGGTTTCTATGTGAAGCACCAAAACACATGTAACATAACAAATGTAGGGGAAAAGTCTCAGGATTATGGAAACTGTTCAAATGCAAACTTAATCACCATTTACTTTCTGTGGATATTATCCCTCTTTCAGTAAACTTTTTGCATCTGTGAGAAACTCAAGATGGTTTGATAAGCGTTTTCAGTGTATTTAATAAGAAATATATTACATATGGATATCATGTGTTCAGTGTTGGAGTTCTACCTTAATAAAGCAATATGAAAATGTGATTAAAAATGTATATTTTACACAGGAACCAGCATATTCATTTCAGTATGTGAAGTCCAGCTTCTCCATGAATTTCCGTGCTCAAGGAGGTCCTAAAACTCAATGGCTTTAGAAAAATGTTCCTTGATTGAAGGGAATTGCTGCCATGGGGAAGTTTTAGGCTGCAGAATGGTGATGTTTCCCGCCCCAGCTCCCCCAGTGTTCATTGCTGTCACCGTGCCACACCCCTGCCTGAAAGCTGCCAGAGGAGGGGGGACCAGGCAGGCAGTTTCTACATCCATGAAAAGGAGCTTCCATGGTTTTGGGGTCTACTCTTAGCCGCTGTCACTTAGCGGAATCTCTGCTGTAGTCCTATAAAAACAGTAATCTATGACTCAGGTGAGTCATTCCATTTATTGCCTCACATCGGCGTGTTTGCTCAGATCGAACACAAAGTGTTTGCTTAGATCTGGTGTATTGCTGCCATGGTGCATTACAGTCTAAGGAGGGAACAAAGTCTCCTTCCACTTCTGGAGAGCCACAGCAATTCTGCTGGGTATAAAATCCTAGCAGGTGGCTGTGGGACTTTCAGAGCAATGAGCCTCTTAAATATCAGCTGATGCATAACAGCGTTATTGTGGTTTGAGGACTTGGGTGTTGCAGAAGAGTGGTTTTATGGGAAATCACTGGGAATTATTACCCCTATAAAGATCCTCTTGTACATAATTATATGCAAGATTAGAATCAGTAATTCTGCAGGTTTTGGTCTTCATGTATGATGGGATAGTTCACAATAAGTAAATTTTGTTACACCACACAATAAAAGTTGATGTACCACAACCAGGCTTCGCGGCTATCAGTTCCTATCAAAGTGAAATGTACAGGACTTCAGAAAAAAAAATAAAATAAGGGAAACACCACCCTCACTATCTGGTATTAGAAGATATAATTTGATGGTTTGCAGGGTCATATACCCTGTGTAGTTCACACAGTAACTGTGGATAAAGCATTAAAGAAAAATAAACCAAAGCTTATTGATCACTTTCTTTCAGGAAGACTGAGAACAAAATCAGAGCTCTGATGTTTGACTTTTCCAGCGAGCAAAAGCCACGAGTTGGGCACTCGTCACTCCCGGCGCTGGCGGGCCGCGGGGATGCTGAAGCGCCGGGCCTGGGCAGCCGCCGGTACCAGCGGCGGAGCCGGGCAGGGGCGCGGAGTGGGGCTGCGGCCGCCCCCTCCCGGCGGGTCCCGGCCCGGAGCGGCCCCGGCTGGGCTGGGCTGGGCTCCCGCGGCGGCTCGCTCGCTTCGGGGGGCGAACAGACGTGCGCCGCAGCGTGCCCGCTGCAGGGCTGCTCGGCGGCGGCGGCTCTCCGGGGAGGGAAGCGGCATCAAAACACAAACAGCTATTCCAAAGGCAAGGAGGTAGCCCCAGATCCCTGGTTTAGGAGCTGCGAGGAGGAGGGACGCCTGCCGCACTCCGCGCGGGGGAAGCGGAGCGGCAGCGGCGGGGGCGGGAGCGGGTGTCGCCCCCGCCCGCAGGTGCTGCCGGTCCGCGGGACCCCTCGGCGGCCGCCGGCCCGGGGCTGCACATCGCGGCCCGGCCAGCAGGAGGAAGGAAGAGGAAGTGAGAGCGGCGGGTGCCTGTGCGAGCCCCGGGATGGGATAGTGCCGGGGGCAGCCCGGCGCACCGCACCGAGGCAGCGGCGGCGCGGAGCGGAGCGCGGCTCCCGCGGCGGGGGCGGCCGAGCGGCCCCGCTGTGCTCGGGGCGGGGGACGCTGCCCACGGCGGAGGTAGGAGAGCCTCGGTCCGGAGCGGGGACGCGGCAGCGGCGCTGGCCGGGCGGTGCCGGGGAGCGCGGAGAGGCGCGCAGGGCAGCCGCGGAGGAGGGACGGGACGGCGCCGGCGGCCGGCGAGCCCCGCACCCTGCCCGGGCGAGCCCGCGGGCCGGTCCCCGCGGCGGGAGGTGCGGGCGGGGGGCGGCCGCCGTGGCTGCGAGAAAGAGGAAGCGCAGCGCTGTGCTTGTCAGTGCGGCGGGGCCTCGGACGGCGGCTGCCGGCGGGGGGGCGGCCCGGCCCGACCCGCCTCGCCTCGCACGGCGGCTCCTCCCCGCCGCCCTGCCCCCTCTCCGCCGGCCCCCGGCCGCTGCCGCCACAGCCTCCCGGTTCCCCCGCCGCGACTTCGCCGGCGCCCTCCGCCTCCGCCACCACCTCCTCCCGCTCCGTCCCCTCCTCAGCCCCTCCCGTGCCCCGGGCAGCCCTGCCCGCCGCCGGCTGCTCCCCGGTGCCCGGGAGGCCGCTGGCGAGGGGAGCGGACGGGAGCCGCGCACCTCCGGGCGCGGGGGGTGAGTGGCGGCGGGGCCCTCCCCCGAGCCGGCGGGACCGGGGCCGAGGGGCGGCGTGCGGGGCAGCGGCCGCGGCCCGGACCCGCGGGGGTTGATGCGCGGGGTCGGGCCCGGGCGGAGACTGCGGCCGCAGCAAGTGTCCGCACCGCCGCGGGGCGCCGCTCGGGAGGAGAAGCCTCAACTTTGAAGCAAGTGCATCCCCGCAGGCAGGCAGCCAGCCCCGAGCTCGGCGTTGGTACCCAGCCGCCGCCTCCGAGGGCATGCCTCCCCCTCGGCCCGGCAGCCGAGAGCTTCTTAGGGGGGTGGGAGGGGGCGCGTGTGCTCCTTTTCCTAAGTTTATGCTCACACAAGTGATCAAACCGCTGATGAATTTCAGATGAAATGATTGTTCTGAAATGTGGGTGGTGATTATGCAAAGCCACAACGTGCAGCCTTGTAGAGCAAGTGGGTACTGGGTCTAAAAAGTTACATTTGTAAAGTTTTTTTTGGCTCAAAGCCTTTGCAAAGTTTATTTTTAATATCTTTTCCTTGCAGAACTAATGCAACTGTTCAGCTCTCCCCTGGGAATGGTGTAAAGTAAATATAGGAGTTCCTGAAAAATAACAGTGAGTACATTTCAAATCAGCAACGTTTTGTTTTTAACTTTATAAGAATATCTCTTAACCTGCCAAGGCTCTAAATGTGTAACAAAACACAGAGAGAATGCCAATGATAATAACAGTGCAGGAAATGTACCGTGTGTTAATTGCTTTAGTATAAACATGGTTGTCTATGAGCTGTGTTTCATGATACTGCAGTTATGGTGCAATTTCAGCCAGGGATATTTTGAAGTGTATTCATTAGCAAATAGGTTTTCTTTTGCTTTTATCCCTTAGCTGCCTGATTGCCCTTGGTTAAAATATTTGTGTTTTGGGAAGAGAGGGAAACTGAGTAAGAACTGTACTGAGTCCTGTGTCTGTGACTGGGGATATTGTTTCCTCCTCTTTCCCCCTTGTCTGTTTTTCCTCCTTTCCCCCAAATGCACACACACATGCATGCCATCTCATCCTCAGTTATATAATCTTGTAGACATTTATGGATCATTCATTGTTCACATTAGTCCCATTCTTTCCATGTCATTCCTGCTTGATTGAGTGGCTTAGGCAGAATATTACAGAGGAAAGAAAATACATTGAAATTCACATAAAGTTCTTCCAGTCTGAACTGCAGTTTGCTTTCTTTGAAGGTTTTCTTTCCTTGATTCCCACTTTTTTTTTCTTTCTTTTTTTCTTTTTTTTTTTTTTTTCTTCTTTTTTTTAGCCATCTGAGTAGGTGGTAGGGATCTAATCTGATGACCGGTAACTAGATAAGGAGGAGGAACAGCAGCGGTGACAGCTTGCTGGTAAAAGTCCCTCTTGTGTGTACTGTTAGCAAAATATCCATTAACACACGTCATATAGCTGTTAAAAGTACTGCAGCAGCTTTTAAAACTCACTAGTGAGAGAAAAGAAAGATTAGTTATGGTTAAAACAGGAACATGATGTGAAATGGGTATTAGTAAAAGATACTGCCGGTGCAGTCTGTGGATCTGGGTGTGTGAATTGACTCGTCTAGAGGCAAATCTGAATCACAATTTATTCATACTGGAAAGGTTGCCCAGGGGTAGATGACTTTCTTTTCTCTCTCTCTTTGCAATCTCTTTGAAACTCACTGTGCACTGCAATACACCTGCCTTCTCTGTAGCTTGCAACTTTGCTTTGAGTATCATTGTCTGAGGATTTGTTCTAATGAATGATTTGCTGATGGGTGGGGGGGGGAGGTAGAGGAAAGAAAACTGGTTTATATACTTACCATTTTGATATTTTTCCTTATATTCTCCATATGCCAGGAAAAATTACTGGGTGAAGAATTCAGACAGATTTTTCTGAGGGGAGAGGAAAAACTCTTACCTGCTTACATTGTAGCAGTCTTGGTAACCTGAAGTATCTGCAGTTCTGCAGTTGTCATTATATAACCTGACCATTGGTGCTCTTAAAAGCAAGTTCTCTGTATTCTTGCTGTTTGGGTGCAACATATTGCATTGTCCTACAAAGTTATTTTTTAATGCCCTTTTACCCTGGTTCTCATGAAACACAGCTTATTATGGTATGTAAAAGTGTAACTGTTGCTGAAACACTGCTGTGTGCATTGAGCTTCCTGACAGCAATGCCGCGAGGTAGCGAATTACAGATCAAGAGTAACGTAATGCTCCACCCTTCCTTCCGCTCTTTGTTTTTGTCTACCTAGTAGAAGCCTCTTTGATTTTAAGGTTTGGGCTCAGAGACATGGGTTCTCACAATGTCCAGCCTACAAAGTGGTGTTGGAATATGATCTCATGTTTTCCATGTTGATACACAGGGAGCAGAGCTCCCATGCTCGCGCAAAAGACTTGTTGCTTTCTTCTTTTGATACTCTAGATGGCTTCAGTTCAGTATGTGATGGAGTGAGTGGCTAGATTTAAGTGTTACTAGGAAAGGTTTCCCCAGGTCTCTGCCAGTGCACCTGCACACCAACATACAGTGTTCTCTTATTCCAATAACAAGCTTTTGTTGTTGTTGTTTTATTTTGACATATTACCAGCCGCAGTGCTTCTAATTCTGTGACTGTCAAATTAGGATTTGCTTGGGACTTAAATGAGGCCATGAAGTACAATTTTCCTCTCGAGCTGAGATTTTGCTGTCACTTGATAAGTCAGTTTCCTTGAAATAAACAATCTCTTTAAAATTTACAAGCTCTCTTTGTCATGCTGTGCTGTGAATGTGCAGCATGTCCTTGGATTAAAAGAACTCTCCACATTTGTAGAAGGTGATGGGATTTTGGGAACCCTGGGAGCTAGGAAACATCATGTACCCTTGAATCAAGCAAAAGTACTGTTGTCTCTTTTGGTCTATTTTTCTGCACTGTTATACCTGGGCCTCATTGACTTTCTCCTCTGCTGTGTCTCTGCACTGTCTGGAATGTACAGTTTGAGTGAGAATGGGTTGGTCAGATTTGACTCCCCATTCAGTCATCATTCTATTCAAAAGAAGATTTCAAAAAAAGAAAAAGCCTTTACAGTTATATTGTCTATGTTGTTGTTTGAACACTTGAATCTAGAAATGGCTTTGTAACAGCTAGGTGTTACACTGTTCAGCAAGGTATGTGCTGTATCTTTAAAGATTTGCCTGCTTTGAGTGAGGTTTTTTTTAAAGTTTCTTGTATTCGTGGCAAGAGGAATGTGCCAAGTACACGTTGTTAAACTTGTGTCAATTTAACAGAGCAACTGGTTAAAGGATTTAGAATAATTTTTTCTTCCACTCAAGTCAGTCACCCTTTTTTTTCCCTTTTTTCTCCTCTCTCTTCAAATATAGTGCTGGAAAAGGAAAGAGAAACTAAAAGAAATTGGCAGAAGTCAGAATGTTGGCAAGCATTTGATAGTACTGATCTAAGAGGTGATAATACATATGTGACACTTAAATAAACTTCATGAATATGGTTTTAGAGAGACTAATGGAAGAAGAGTCACAAACTTGCAGAGCTGTCTTTTGCTCAGCATTTTTGCATCAAGCTGTTTGCAAGAATTTGGTTCTGTGGTGTGATCTTTCATTATTGCAAGTGTGAGACACAAAAGAGAGATTGAAGATAATGTCATAACCTTCCTGCTAGCTTTCTCTGTTTTCTGATCACTCTTAACAGTGAAGAGGAATATTAATGAGAAGTCTATGCTCCAGGGGATAGCTAGCATGCTTCCTCTTCTCTCCATTTCAAATCTGACAGAGGAAAACTTCTGTGTTCTGGGCAGGCACTTAGTGGCTGGTGCTACATGTGTGGTGCCCATCAGTAAGGTACTGATTTCTCAGGCTGCTGAGCAGATGGCTTTGTAAAGCACATGCCTGCACTCAAGAGCAAGGTGAACAGGGATTCAAGTGGTGCTTGTTTGCAAACCCTTGGAAGTGCATTGATTTATTTTCCCTAATGGCAGGTTTCCAGTGTATTTGATTTGTCTGCAGCAGGCTTGTTGTCAATGGCTGCCAGGAGAAGAAAGTTAATTGTGAGACGTTAGGGGACAAGACATTTTTTTGTTCTGCAATAAATCACACTGAAATGAAGACTTGTAGGTGCTGCTGGTAGGGGTCCCCTACAAAAAAAGTGTTTTAGTTTATGTATAAATGAACTCACTTTAGTGCATTTCTAGGGAGTAGGCTATGGAATTCTTTAGAAAACCGAGTATACTACCTGGAGGTGTTATGCAAATATGATAAAGGACCTGTCCTTACCACCTTTGGGGACCTAGGTCTTCTTACTGCTGTTTCTACTGTGTTCCATTTACAGTCAAATAGCACTGCAAAACTCCACAGAAGCTAGCACTAGCAGAAGGGAGGGAGTGGGAGCTACAACTAAATGCTTAGGGGAAAGACTTCCCTTTTCAGATGGAATTAAGTTGATTTAAAATATTTGTGAAACATCATCTTCAGTAAAGAGGCTGGGGATGGGAGGGGAGGTTTGAGAAGTTGGAAAGTAAGAAAACAAATTATTCGCAAATAGGTTTATTATGAAACTTTATCTGTGTCCTGACTGTGTGCGTTTTCTCTTTTCCTTCTGCTTTCCTTCTGATTTTTATTTCTTTGAGTTAAACTCTCCTTGTAACGTCTTCCTCCACGTTTGCCTCTCCTACTTTGGTACCTTATTCTTTGGTATTTATCTATCCCAACTGTCTTGCTTTCAAGGCCCAGTCCTTAAATTCTTTATCCTGGAAACCCTTAGGTTATTATTCACATAAATAATTCTGTTTAAGATTTCCAAGAAAAGCAGTGGTCTGAAGTGTGTATCATCTCCTATATTCTTAAAATCTCTAGCTCAAAGGCTTTATTGTACATACCTAATTTATGGCTGGCATAGGAAATGTAAATCTGTCTCTGAAATCTGTCATCTGTCTATGACATCTCTGTGTCATTAAGGATGGTATAATTTCTTTATCAGCTACATGATGCACACATAACAACCCAGCTCTTTTCCTTGTTGAGGTTGCTTCAGCTGAAAGGGATGATGGGTCACTGCTTCTAGTAGACTTCAGATTCTGGAGATGTGATGGCATTAAACTCCCATTCTTTAATACAGCAGAAGAAACTTGCCTGAAGATTATCTAATTTGCCAGAGCTTTTTTGGAAATCCGAGAGTGTGCGTGAACATGGACAAAATGCTCCACGTGGACCTTATTTTCCTTAATGAACATGCATGAAGTTGACAAGCCATATCAAATACATCCAACATTTTGAAGTTATACAAGAGGAGGGATATGCAGGGTTTGACAACAGGCTCAAAAAATGCTGTCAGCACTTCAACCTACCTTCTTCAGCTGAGATTTTTATGTATGTTGCCTGAAATTAGATGACTGGTGCCATTCAGGGGTGATTTACTTCTAGCTTATTGTCAGCCTCATAGTAAAAATGGGAAGAATCAGGTCTCCTGATGAGTCTGTTGGAAACTTCCATAAAATTCAGTATGTAGTTGTCCTTTCCTGTGACCATGCACATGCTGTGCATTCGTTTGTGGACCTGAAACCCATCTGTAAACCTTCTGATGGTGACTTCATCTTTTAGATTTTAATTAACTATTCATATGCTCTCAGTACATGCATGTGTTCTGCTGCTTGAATCTGTAGCTGAAGTGAAACTATTTCTTGCCCATTTTTCATTCTCTTCAGCCAACAATACATTTATCACATAGTCCAGCAGAAGTTTGAGGGATATGTGGGTTTTGGCAAAGATATCTCATGTGAGCAGTTCAGGCTTTCTGTCTGGCTAGACTGGCAATTTGCAGTATTCTTCATTGAATCTTGTTGATGGCAACATAGCAGGGGTTACTCTTTAAATTCCTGCTTCATATTTTAGGACAGGCAGTAACCCACTGAGGTTGGGAGATGAGGAATTTATAACTATTCATATAATATCCTCTGGCCAAACAATAAATTTGATTTGCACATTTTTTTCTCTAATAATGAGAAGAGAAAAATGTCCATGACACAGGTTGATATAATACAATTTTTTTCTCTTGGTGCCAGTGAATGTACTTGTTACATACCAATGCAGTCTTTTCCATTGCTTTGCTTTCTGGTACAATTGCCACATTAATTTTCATAGCAGCAGTTGTGGCTTCAGCTGGAAATTGAAACCTAATAAATGTTGGCGCAGCACATGGACTTTTGGACAAGCTTTTTCAGTAGCACAGAGCCAAACCAAGTGGAAAAAAAAAAATTCCTAAACGTAAGTACTTGTCCTTGGATTCTGGAAAAGATATCTGGTATACCCTTTGGTCGCTAGGCTGTTAAAATGTTGGAATATTGGTGTTTGTCTTTTTTTTTTTCCCCAAGTTTTCTTTTTTTCCTCCTTCCTTCAAGCACCAGCAGACTCATCTGTTGAAGCTCTACCCCCTGTGGTTCAAGTACATTCCTCCTATCAACCTTTTCACCCCACCTCCCACTGTCCCTCTTCACACATGCGCCCGAAATCTCTTCTGCTCATCAAACTCTGCAAAATTCAGGCCTAGATGTGGGGTCTAATTCTGAGCTCTACTTTATGTAGGTCTAAAATCTCTTCTATAGATATGCATAACTTCTCTTGTTGTGCTTAATCTTCATTTTCAAAAAAAAAAAAAAAAAAAAGGCAGAAATTCTGAACAAGTTAGAAGTTCCATTGGAGACCAAAAGACACATTTAGTGTGGTGGTCGTAACTACTCAGGAAAAGGGAGAAAGATAGATAAAAAGGGGAGAGTCAACCAAAAAGTCTACAAAAGAAAATGAGGTCTTTTTCATTTTGGACCGCTTAATACAATTTTTACCATATTTATGGCAAATAAAGATTTGACAGCTAGTGCCAGTTCCTGAAAAGGAGGAAAAAGGCATTAAAAAAATTCAGACCTTGAGAAAAGAAAAAAAAATTGTTTGTTTTTTGTTTGTTTGTTTGTTTGTTTTTTTCTTTAATTGTAACTAATGTTAGAAGTAGGTCAGTTTATGTGATCTCTTTTGAAAGGACTGATTTTCATATTTTGGAGCTAAAATCGAAACTTTTCTAAAAGTGCAAATGTGGAAAGCAATTTTGAAAGAGAAAAATAATCTCATTGCCCTGTGTTGCACTGAGCCTTTCTCTGTCCCGGATTTTTTCTCTGACATATTTGCACAAACTGTGGAAACTTGGGCATCTGTTCTGCCCTCTGTATAAAATGGTGATTTCAGTCTGTGTTTCTTGGATTAGCCTTAAGATGTAACCATGTACAGCATCTTTCATAAACTTTTTTAATATCCAATAGTCTGGGCTTTTATTTCTTAACCTGCTAAAAATAGCCCATTTTTTCCTTCAGCTACCTTAGGAATTTAGCTTGTTGGAAAAGTGTCTGGGAGTGTGTTGGGGGTAACAAGAGTTGGTTGTGTCATGCTGTGTTGGGATGATCTTCTGGAAAGTAGAGGTTGCAAAGACTTCATCCCCTGCAGCTGTAAGTGACTCAGAAGACACATTATGATAAAGGAGAAATGTCTGCTGAGAGAGAAGGGAAAAAATAATCTGCATAATTTTAAATCCAAGTTGGAATTCAAGTTCTATTTTGATACAAATGCATAAATAAAATGGTCTTGGGCTGTTTACACTGGGATTTTACATTGGTCTCCCAGTTTATGGGCCAGAGGGGATCAAAACACCCACAATTCAGTGGTGTGTGGATTGAAATTAAACCAGTAGGCTTTAAGATTTTTTTTCTATATGTTCCAAATTGCTTAAATTTGTAAAACTATTAATTTCACTCTAGAGATGGAGAGGCTTTTAGCTTTGAATTAATTCTGTATAATTAATCTACAAAGGTTTAAAAAACCAACTGCAGCCTATAGGCTGCGTTTTCTAATTAAAGGAATGATGGCATAAAGGAAAAAGCAGTTGGACTTCCCTCCCCTAAATCAGTACATAGTCCACCGAGCTAGACTAGAAAATCAAACTTAAGTCAACCTATACGTCCTTTGTTTCCAACTAATTGTTCTTGCTGTGTTCATTGGTCTTCATAAGCTTGGCTAAGGGGATAAGCCTTGCTTTCCTGTCTTGAGGCTTTTTTCTCTTGATCTATTGAAATTCAGAGCTGAGGGCCCCCTTTAGAGAATGTCCTGTGGGTAGCTGTCTCCTCTGTAACAAAGAAGCCCCAGCTGTGGATGTGGATTGAACGGAGAGGTAGCCTCCCAGGCTAGCAATTTGGAGTCATTTAGGAGAACCAGTTGTACTAATTTAATTTGGGAATGGTAAGCCTGAGTCAGTTTTCATACTGCTGATGTCTTGCTTTTGAATTCAGACAGTACCTGGGAGGTCCACTGTTTTCTGCTACAGGTTGTTTATGACGTATCTGACAGTAGTGGAATGGCATTGTGCAACAATGCAGTTTTAACATGATGGAAGAGACATTGTAAATCACTGGTTTGATACTGGAAGAATGTAGTTTTGGTCTTTGCCTCAGGTAAAGCCTGGTGTCCTGAGTGAGTGCATCCTCAGGATGGCTGCCCTCCAGTGTTTCAGTGCAAGCAGTGTTCCAACAGAAAAGATGGAGAGGGGAATTCAGGTGTGCCACACAGTAGAGATTCTGGTAAGAAGTACACAACACCAGTTGACAGGGCTCATAAAATGTCTTCTACATCTTCTAGCTTCTTCATCCCAGTCTGTTTCCAGCAGCCTTCTCTGTCAGGATAGATGAATGATGTATAATTACAGTTATACATGTAATTAACTGTGCTATCAGTAATAGCCAAGGGGAAAGAGAGTTGTGGCATATGTGTGTTGTATGGTGGCCCATGTGTGTTGTCATTTCATATGCACACTACATGGGACAAAAGACATGATTTAGAGAAACCTTGGGAGAAAAATATCTTTGTTAAAAATTAATCTGGGTCACAGAACACTTTGGGTTGAAAGGGACCTTTAAAGATCATCTAGTTTGCACTCCAGGACCTATTTTTTTATTTTTTCCAAAAGTAGTACCACTGGAAAAAAGAATTAATCAGTCAAATGCTAGCATGTGAGAGCTGCAGCAAGATCTCTTAATTTACTGTATTTACCAAAAGAGAAAGGCAAGTCTGGTCAGTGTCATCACTTCATCTTTACTGGTTCTATGGGAGAAGTTACAAGTGGGAGCAAGGCAAGGTTGTGTTCTGTATTGGTAAAGATAACCTGAACTGGTTAGGAAACTTGGAGGTTGTTTTGAGCATCTTCTCAGCATTAATTTAAAAACACAAGGGTAGACAGTAGGCCGAATGTAGATATATTTGCAAGCTATTTTCTGAATAAAAGCTGGGAATTGCCTTCCCAAGGGACAGCATGGACAATATGTGCCAGATTGTAATATGAAATACCTGCTGTAATTATAGTGCTTTAGTGAGATGATTTAGCCAAACAGGGCAGAAAAGATCTGCAATCAATTTTTTTTCAGATACAGGCAGAACTGAGCTGCTCTATCTATTGAATTATATAGTGGAATTTCCCCCAGACACTGGGAAAAGCTAAGGGCAGGTCCATTTATGTTTAACTGTCCAGTATTTTTATTGAATACACCTATATATCAACTGTAGGTAGAAATTCTCAACCCCTTTGTATATGCTAAAGGCAAAATAAAGTGTTTAAAAAGTGTTAAATTCAGTTTCAGAAATCTGCTTTTGTTTTCATTTTTTTACTCTGATGGTGGCACAAAGCCTAGTGAAGATAAAGTCAAAGAAAAAGGAATGAAATAGAAGGCACTTTGTCAATGGAAATGAACATAGGTGGTTTTAAAATATTACTGGACAACTGGCATGAGCTCTTAAAGGAGTGTACATAAAGAGGCTCTGGAAATATCTAGATTTCATGAGTGAAGGACCATCTCTCTTTCCTTTCTGAATTAGAGCAGATTGTTCCATAATGAAGGTTGTCCATAGGTAAAAGACCATGAAGTAGCAATATGATTTCAGGAAAAATACTAACCCTTGACATTCTCCATAATTTTTTTGTCTTGTATTCATACTGATTTCATGTTGGGATATCTACACTTAAAAGCGAGAAAAACCACTGAGTGTTTGGGTTTTTAATGTGTGTGTTTGGATTGGGGTTTGTTTGTTTATTTTGTTTATTTCAAAAGAAAAACTTAATCTGTAGCTTTTTGCTATCTTAATGGAGAAAGCTGTGAAAGGGTTTCATTGATCTTGTACAATAAAATCTGGTAATAACTTGACATAATACTTTCACTAAAAATGTTAACCAAACAATCCTGAACAGCTGCCATAACTCACTTTCTCTTGCTAAAATAAAGTCACTCAGTACAGAAGTGCTAAACCTCTGGAGTTTGGCCTTTAGAAGTAGAAGAAAGAGAATTATCTCAGTTACACAGTACTGTAGACATTGCTTCTTCAGCTGTGAGCAGTGTGTAACATTGTGCAGAGAATTCGTCCACATAGTCGCAGTTCAGTGCTTAAAGTCTTGAATGAAAAATTGAGGTCAAAGAAAGGAAGGCATCTTCCTTGAATTGTGTAAGAAATTGATGCAGACTTAAAATATGCAGAGTTACTTTTTCCTTTCTAAGGTCTAAAACTGGTCTTCAGCTACTTCTGGTCCCACTGAGGAACTCAGGAAATCAGTGAAAGCTGAGTGTGATACATGTGATAATTGTGAAGGCTTTTGCTATTTGCAGAACAATCTGGATACCTCAAGGGAAGAAGTTATCTGCTTCTTTCCCACTGGTATGCTGCTAAAGCAGAGTAAGTATTTAGGAAGAGAAGGAGCTTCTCTCATTTTGTGTTAGTAGCACAACTTTGTCTGAGGAGCAACAGTTTCTCTGTTGTTACCTTTGCAGACAAAAAGGTTGGGTTGCTGAGACACTGGCATAAAAAATGTGTCTTTCTGCGGTAGTTATTTTAAAGTATTTCTGACAAAAAATAGTGTCATTCTGCAGTTGTCAATGTGTTAGAAGAAGAGCAAGGCTGTATTAGGAAGCAGAAATTTGTAGCATCTGGCGTCACCATTTGCTTCTGTAGAAATGGACTACAAATAGCAGGATGTTATTTACATCTGTGGGTATATGAATCCCCAATGTAACGTGTTTTACTTCTATTCTGCAGAGCATTTTATGTAGGTAGGAGGAGCAGGTATTCATTGCTGGTGAAAAGCGTTGTACGTTACCTGCCCCTTTGGAAGGGAAATTTTATGTGTTTATATTTAAAAGCTGCCAATGCCAGAGGCATATTTTTTATTATTATTATTCTTATTTTAAAAACCATGTCTTGGACTTCCTTATCCCTAGAGATTGTTCAGTTTCAGACTCTTTGTTGGAACTGTACTGCCAGGGGCCTTCCTGGCCTCTGGCACTATCAACAGAAAATGCAGCTCTTAAAAGAATGAATTATAGTTTTGGAAGGGCTACTGGAGGGGGGAGAGGATACCAAGACTGGCAGTGAAAGGCAGAACTTGGCATTGCAAAGAAATGGCAGAAAAAACATTCAGGCTCCTTGAAGCTTTTGATAATGGTAGAATAAGGTTGAATAAAGGAAGAGAGAAGACAAATAAAACAAGTAGAAGGGGAAAGCATTAGCAGGCCCCAAAAGGGGAAGGGAAGGTATTGTCGAGTTTATTTAGGTCCTGTCTTTCTTGCAAAATAAACCTGAAAAGGGATTTTTTGATCTCCAGTGTTTCAGTTTAATAATTTAAATCCATGTGATATATAACTGTGGGGGGTTCCCCCACACAAAAAGTCGCATGAACTTAGTCTGTCAGGCATATGGAAACTGAGGTTGAATATCTGAGACATTGTGTAACTTCTAACTGACTGAAGAGTGGAAGAGCAGAACACAATGACACGTTCATTAGGTAAGTATTCCTCAGTCCTCCACAGCTCTAATATGTGCTCATTTTTATATAATATATTGCCCAGCTGGATGCAGGATCACTAGCTGGTGGCAGAGCAGGACTGTAACAAGTTTTCAAACAACTTTTGCATCCCCTGGGGAGAATAGTGAGGCCCAAGTGGCACCTTGGATTGTCCTGCAGGTCAGGGGACATTCAAACTGGCTGCTGCTTCAGAATGGCCACTGGCCTTTCTCATTCCTTTTCTTTTTACTTCTCCCCTCTCCATCCTTTCTGTCTGCTGTTGCAGAGCCTATTTGACTCCTTGGCAGACAGCATTGTGGATTGTCTACCATAAGGCTGCAGTGGGAGTAAGGAAGCTCCTGAGCTTTTAAGGCCAATCCTAGATTATTCTGGGTCCTTTAAGGTGGGTGGGTGGGCGTGAAGACAGGAAAGATTCTTATTAAATTACAATTAAATATTAACTTAACTTTTGCTCCTGTTAATTCAGCACAAACCAAGACAGATATGGGTCATATTCTGTTTTGCACTACAGGTATGGGTAACGATGGAGAAAATAAATGCACAGGTCAGATCAGTGCAGTGGGAAGCACCCATCTTGTGCAGCTGCAGCTATGCCTCTGATCATTGCTACTTTCTGAACAGCTTGGAAAGCCTTCCTATGAAGATTTTTGCTATTTAAACAACAGGAGATTGCAATCTGCACTGAGGAAGCATTCTTTTAATCAAAATATTTGGCTTTTATATCCATGCACACACGTGCATGTGTGCAAACCTGCAGTATAACAGCACAGTGGGGTCTATGCTTATTATTTTAGTGGTAGTGAATATTAAGAAATTAGCCACTAAACCAGATGAAAAACTGAGTTCCTGCAAATTTAATTGGAACTGTGGTTGGATAAAGGGCGCAGGCATATGGCTGTGTTCTTGATCAAAAGAATCTGAAGTCTGCTGGCTTAATGGTTTTCATCTCATTTCACTGGCCTTTGACCCTGAGAATTTTGTATAGCTAACAAATTCAGCCACTAGTGAATTATTTGCTATTCATTTCAGAGATTCACTATGCTACAAAAATTGTGATGTCTGCCTAGTAGTGAGAATTAACATTATGCTGGAGCAGTTGAGTGTCTCGGGTGTGTAGTGAGGCACAGAGTCAAAGCCAGGCTGTTCTTTGCTGCTGTAAACACATCTCTGGCTTGCTGTTGGAACATGATTGTTTGGATTATACTGTTGCTCTCAGAAAATGCTGAGGTTTTTTTCCTAAGTATCTGTTGGAGGGTCGCCTTTTAAGCATTGAACATCATTTGTAATTAAGGGATCTTAGCGTATTTTCTTAAAAGCTGAAAGGAAATTAAATTAAACAGTCCTCCATGCTGTTCTGACTTCTGCTTTAGGAAAGGATGCCAGATATCAGGGTAATAGGCAACACATTTGAAAATTTTCTCTAAATGTTGTTGCAAGGCCTGTGGAAATGAGTGGATCTCCAGAGTGCTAAAAGAGAATAAAGTTTTATAGCTTGCTGTAAAGCTCCTGGTGGAGGGAGTAGTTACACTAAAGCAAGGTGAAGTTTAAATTTAAACAAAGCTGTCTGTTCTGCTCTATATAGGTAGATCCATGTAGGTATACTGCTTCTGAAATAAGCACCTTTTTAGAAGGTCTCAGAGAGGAAATGCAGTGACTTAGTGTTTAGATTAGTTTATTGTGGATAAACTCAGATTCTCTCCTTACACTTACTCCTGAAGAGGAGCCACACTGTCTTAAGCATGTAGCATTTTACTTTAACTGCAAATTTTGCCATGGAGGCAGGCAAAATGAGGGGAAGGAATGAGTGTTTGCAGATTTAACTTGTTGTCCTGCCTCTTTGGCAGTTCTAAATATCAGGAGCATGTGGAGAATTGCTGGCAGGCTTACAGGTAATGTGGAGCTCCAGCAGCGTGGCTGCCAGTGAAGCCAGCACTTGCTAATAACTGACTAATTGTTTCTGTCACACCTGCACAAGCCTTTCTATCTCTCTGAAACACATTAGCATTCATGAGAAGTTACTGAACCATGATGAATCACAAACACATTTTAAGTAATTCTTTTGTGATTCTCCTTGGGCCAAGTACACCTTTTCTAAACAAGACCTTGTTTTTCTACCTCATGAAACATTGTATTTCATTTAACTGAAAGTCAGAGAAATGAAACCCTCTCTGTGTAATCAGGTTTACCTTTTAACGGGGACTTCATATTCTTGCTTCTGACTTTTTACCTCTGAGCTTCATCGTGTGGTTAGATAAAACAGCCCTGATCTGTGTTGGTATTTTTTGTGCAGTAATATGGCTAGATCACATATTGTGACACATTAGTTGAGAAGCTTTGGATGCCAGTTCTGCCACCTCCCTGGGTGTTCACCCCGTGAGCAGCCGGTTTCCACAGAGGGCTGCGTCCGTCTCAGTGTTGCTCATTGAGTCAGATGATGGTTACTTGAACTGCATGGGAACTCCACAAGCCTTTTCCATATGAGAGTGCCTGTGCTATTCCAGGATCTTGCTGTGATCTCACCAGTGCATGCCTGCCAAGTGCTTAGTTTGATTTACTGTTCTCATTTTCAGTGTAGACTTAGACAGTCATGAAAGGAATGATTAAATCAGAGTGGGAATGACTATGCAAATAACTGATGGAAGTGTAAGAGTGAATAGCAACAGCTATAGAGTTTTCTAGCTTCAATTATTTATTTGAAAAGTAAGATTGATCAAAAATGCTATGGTTTCACCAGGGCTGAAAGGAGATCTTGCACAATGAAATGGAAGTATTAGCTGAGATCACATATAAAAGAAAACCTGTGGTATAACTGGTGTTTCCAGCATGCTAAGCCAAAACTCCAGGATGGATTTCTGCTGGCAAGGTGTTGTTTTAGGTATGGAGAGCAAGCAGATCTGCTGCTTGAAAGAGTTGGTTCATTCCTGCCACCCTCTGAAGTTTTAGCTTGATACCCCAAGAAACAGCAACAGATTTTGTTGCTTCTTTGTATGGGATCTGTGTCTCTTTTCTCCTTTTCTACTCTACTTTTAAACTGTCAGCTCAATCAAACCAAGTCCATAGAGCAATAGAGGTCCTGAAGGTGCAAAGTTCAGACAGGTTTTTGAAAGTAGAAAACTGGGCAGAGCAGAAATTCTAAGAGAAAAGTTCTGGGGTGAACCTTATTAAACAGCTAGAAACCTGCACCAGGAATTCAGATGGGTTTGCCTTAACCCTGCTACTGACATGGAAGCTCTTTGCTCTCTTTGGTTAGACAAATGTATGAGAAAATAATATTTTGCTTTTTAAAGAAAAAATTAAAGTCCTGAAAGCCAAAACTTGTACTAAAATTAGATTGTCATCTCTTAACTTACCTGACTTCTACTCTGAAACTTGCAGGGTGTGACTTTACACAAAGCCTCATTGTCACAGAATTCATAGAAACCTCTAGATAAGTGAGATTCAGGCTGCTCTAGCAATTTCATCAAAGTGTTTAAATAAAAATAGTGGCACTAGAGGCAAGCACTCACTTTAAACATTAAAAACTTCAAAATTCCAATGAAGCACTATATTTTAGACACTTTTAGGCAGTCCTGTTCTGCTCATGAAAGAGTATTGCTATTGAAGGAGACCTAACAAAACCAAAAAAAAGGTACTGTGCGTCCATATGGAAGAGTGCTGTGCAGATGGTAGACAAACACAGAGGAACAGTTATAAAATCCTGCTGTAATGAGGAGCTCAACTAAAAAGAAATTTACACTGCCCAGTAAGGATGGATTACAAATTAATTTTGTGTTTGATAGGCAGTTGTTTGGAGTTTTAAAACATCCTAAAGCACAAACTCATGTTGGTGAGTTTTACTTTAACACTAAAGTTCACAGGTTGGTTTTTGTCTTTTTATAAATATTTAAAATTCTACAGGGATGCAGAAGGGAAGAAAATGGTGGTTAATGGAAATAGGATGTTAATTGTTTCCAAATGCTGGCTTGCTCATGAGGTAGAATTTATCTCCAATTGAAGGAACTATGTAAATTCAGATGGTTAGGGGCTATCAAGATACCAGATGGGGTCTTAGAGCTGGTCTAATAGTAGTAGCTTCTGCTATAACTTGCCTCAGGCTTCAGTTGGTGGCTTAGTTCTGCTTTTTGACCTGCAGCTAGCCAAGGGTCTGACCAAGCTGACTTTTCTAGCTGGTGCTGGGAGAAAGAACTTGGGGGGTCTTGTTTTTCCTCCTGGCCAATAGTACTATGGCTTTCTTCTGGTACCTGCTCACAGATGAAATGAGTAGGTGCTGTAAGTCAGTATCTCTCAAATTTTTTAAATAATTACTTCCCCTCCCCATGTTTAGCATGAATTTCCTCTTCATTTTGAGCACAGCATGCTCCCTTGAGTTTGTGTCTCCCCATCCTAACACTTTAGCTTAATTAAGGATCTTTTTTTGGTGATACTCTTCTACTCTAAGCCCTTCTAGTATCAAGCCTTGTGGATTGTCTTAATGTACATTCACCAGTTGAAATATAGCTGTCACTCTTGGCTGTGTTTTAGTCCACTCCAGTCCCAGCTGCCTTTCTTGTTTTAGTCTCTGAAGTTTTGTCTTTTCTGCTATAGATGTTTAAATTCTCACATGTCCATCTCACTTAGAGATCTTAAAATTAGATTTAATTTCAAAGTAATTTTTGGGAAGGAATGTGTGAGAATATGTGTATTAACCATAAAAAATGTCAGTCCTTTGGGAACCACATCATTTTACAGTTTGTGTTTCTACCTACTGATATTTTTAACTAGGCCATGCTTTCCTTTCTTTCCTTCCCCCCACCTAAGGGAACACTATTTGAGGTGAACTTTCTTCCTTTAGGATTTTGAGTCCCAGTTAGAGCAGGATTGTTCATCTTTTACAGACATTAATTCTGGGTTACCACTTCTGTAGCAGTCCTGAATATTATATGCCTCTTCTGGGTTTGTGGGTTAATGTTAATTTAATGCAATTATTTTCAGCTGCTGTCTATTCCCTTTAAATCCTGTACTCTGCTGTGCTAAGCTAATGAAACACAGCTATTGTGGTGTACTCTGCTTCTCTGCTTGCTAAAGGCTGTTGTAATGTGGAACGCACTAACTGATAGACACTTTCCTGTCTGCAGCACATGGAAGTTAGTAAAAGGCTGCAAGACTTTTCTGCCCTTCTAAATCCATTTTTTTTGCTCAGTCTTTTGCCACTTCCTTACATTTGGAATCTCCTTATATCTTATATGTCTTGGTTTTATGGAAAAAAAACCCCAAAGTCCTAAAGTCAGTTGGTGATGGTATGGAAGGAAGGAGATTAAAAGTCTCTGGTCTGCTGGTTCACCTTTCACTCCAGTGCAGATGCATCCTGAGCATCTCTTACATGTTTTAAGAACCATATGTTCAGGATGGAGGAAGTTATGCTGGTTCTTATGCGCAGAGCATCTGGAGTACGTATTTCAGGATATTTGTTGTGGTCAAGCTCTTGGTAGCTCATTGCAGTGAGAATTCCAGCCCTGCCATGCTCCCAGGGCTGGACTGCTTTCCAGATAAGCTAAAAATGCCCACCTACTTGAAGAGGGTGCAGGATTCAACTTGAAGTCAGCAAGATGACTTCACTGCTGTATCATGTAGGAGGAGAGGATTCACTGCAAGGGAGGCAACATATGTTTAAACTTAAATATCGTATAATTAGCCAAACTGGCAAAGGAAACTGTGAACAACATAAGGAATATGTATTAAGTCCATTTTCTGATGTTTAAAGATTTCCCCAGTGTAAGAACCCCCACTCCAGTATTAATATTTTAAAAATGTCCTTATCCTACTAATATATCCGTTTGACTTTGTCAGCAGTAGTTATGTCAGCAAGAGTTGAAGCTTGGTTTGCTCGGTTTCTTCCCTAGGTGTGTTGATACACCTGTTGTGGTGGGGAATAAGCTCAGTCTGGGAACCCATCCAGGTTAAAAATAATTTTTTTCGTTTTATTCAGCTTAGTTTTTGCTTGCTGGAGGCTTGGATCCGTTCCCCATGTCACACCACAAATGCTTTGCCTAATGTGACTGAAAGGCTCTGCTAGTGGGAGGGGATAAAGCAGGAGAGAAGGGAGAAGAAAGGACATGAATGGAAAAGCTGGCCCCTGGGAGAAATGCCTCTGTAAATAGACCTATAGGGGAGCTCGTAGGCGTCAGTAAAGATGTAGCAAACTTGTGAATGAGAGCAACATGCCACTCTTCCAGCTGTACATATTTTTAAATAATATTAACAGGTTTAACTGTGTGGATATTCTTCATTATTTAAGTGAAAAGATGATTTTATTCTTGTCATGGCAGATCCTAGTAAAATCAGCAAATCAGCCCCATTTCTTTTTTTTTTTTTTTTTAACTAACATATTATTCAAGCCTATAGGCTGTTTTTCACCAAAATTAACAAGTGGCAGTCACTGCCTTGGAGATATTGACCTAATTGGACAAGATCATACAGAATAAGGTCATACAGAGTCTGAAGAGGAGCAGTGGCACCAAAAAGCAGTTTGGCCAAGTTCTAGAAGTGGGTCAGAAGCTGAGTCAGTCACCGAGGCTGGTCTCCCATGTCCATTAGATTTCCTATTCCCAGCCCTGTCACACTGCCAATCTCTGGCTTTCTGCAGTAATCCCCTTCATCCCCCAGAGCTGGCCCTGAAATCACCAACACGGGAGAGAGAAGGGGGAAGCAACAAGGGGTTTGTTTATAAACTTTTCTGTGTAGTGTGTGGTGTTTTGACGTTCGCTTGTTCTGGATGTGACATCCCTTTGTCACCGACGTTTGTTCTGGTTGGTGGTGCCAGGAGCAGCTCCTTGCTCTGCGTGCACGCGCCCGAGGTCTTGGGATGAAAGTCCATTAGCAGAGCGTGATCTGTTACACACACTGGCTGAGAGCACTTCTGCTGCCTGCCTTAAACCTCTTGCTGCCCTGGTGCTTGAAGCAGGACCGCTATCAAATCCTTCTGTCCTCAGTGCAAACTGTTCCACAGGAGTGCGTGCTACCGACCTTTTGTACCGTAGCCAGACTTAGGAGGAAACAGTGGTTTGTACATTCTGTAGTAACAGTGTTGCTACCATAACAGAGTTTAGTGCTTGCTTGCATCTTTCTGCATTTTTTGGGGTTTTTTTTAAGGCAAAAAGTAAAGCCTGAAAACTGAACTTTTCTGAAACTTTTCAAACTCTGTTTTTTCATGTGGTTTCAGTGGAACGTTGCGATACCTCTTTGTGTATGTGGTGCTGTGAGGGGATGGTTCTGTTGAGCTTAGCTTCATGCTAGACCTTTATGCTTCATTATAAGAGGGTTTCTTCTGTGCCTAGAGGATTTATAGCTACTGTTAAGTGCTGAAGAACTGGAAAAAGCTTTGTGAAGTCTGGGAAGCAATTATCATTTCAAGGCTCATGTATAACTAAGAGTTGGACTTGGTGATCCTTGTGGGTCCCTTCCAGCTGGGTGTTCTGTGATTCTGTGTAGTGATGGCCTCTTTGGTAGTCATGTACCACCTTATTCTTTGGAGTTGTGACATTGCATATGAATCACACTTTCATATGGGTCTAATTTTTTTATTAACTCCGCTCTGCTGTCATCTGTCAGAAAAAGCATATTATTTCTGAGGTTACCCAGAAAGCTGGCACAGTGAAGTGCTTTATGGAAAAATAAACAAAAAAATAAAAGCCACCCTGTACGGTTGCCAAGAGTGTATCTGCTGTCCTTTTCACTTGGAGAACCACCAAACTGGAGAAAAACTAGTCTCCTATCAAGAAAAGAAAACAAACAAACAATGTCTTATTCTTTCTTATGTTTGTTAGTAAGATGAGAAAGGAGGAAAGCTGGTATAGGTGGAGGATTTCAGAGTAGGGGGGAAAAAGACATTTATTAATAAAACAAAACCCCATTTGTATGAAGTCCCTCTGTGACAGCATTGCTTTTGCACTGCCAAAGGAAGTCTTGGCTACTTCTCTTACAAACTTCATAAAGAAATGTCACATGTTGGACCTCTAGTAATGAACGTACTCCCAAGGCTGAGAGGTTTGCCATAAAAATGATTGATTTTTGTTTTCCTAACTGCATAACTATTTGCATTACACTAAGCAGCTGATACCAAATTCCTTCATCATCAGATGGGTCTCCCAAATAGCCATGTTGGTTGTTCTATAAGGTTTGTAAAGCAGGGGTGTTCTGGTCTACCTTTCTGCCATTACAGCAACTTCAGCTGCGATTTCTTACAGCAGTTCTGTCTGAAGCTTATATTCTAAGTATTGGGTTCCTTCAGTTTTCTATCCTCATCATACACTTTTTTCAGACTACTTAAGGCATCCTTCATGCTTCTTGTCACTGTAATAATAGTGATTCCAAGCTTGTTGGGTTTTGTTTCTTCTTGACTTTGGCTTTCTCTGTGCTACTTCTACTTCTCTGTGCTGCCTTACCAATTTGTGTTCCACCACACTTGCCTACTTGTCAGCAAATCTGTAGCAAGAACTCTAGCTCAGAGGTGCTGACAGGAAGCAATCAAATCCAAAACACAAGCAAAATATTCTTCATTCATCACTGGCTTCTTGCTGCATCTTATCTATTCCCTTTTGTCATTTAGATTGTCAGTTTCTTAAAGCAAAAGATAATTTTCTTTGTAATTTGACTAGCATTGAGCACTTTACAGGTACTTAATAAATACCAAACCAAATAATTTATAAGCACATAATAGCCTGTTTTTACACAAATCTCATAGACATGTCTTTTATATTTCCTGTACCTGTTTTTTACCCACCTTGCAAAGCAGCAGGGTGGATAAAAAATAGACTGCACAGTGCAGTCTAGCACTGGGAAACAATGCTTTGAATTAGATCTATTGCAAGTAGATTTTTTTTTTGTTTTTTGTTTTTTTTTTTTTTTTTGTGTGTGTGGTTTTTTTTTTTCTTTCTTTTTTTCCCCCTAATTGTTTATGCCACTGAGGTTCAAGAAATGTTACCATTACAATGGTGCCTGGATGCCACCTTATATTATGAAGCTCACTATAGCTGTGAAGCTAGCTGGGTCAGGGAGGATAAACCTTGCCCCTTCAAGATAGTTGTTGTTGGGGAACTGATTGATCTCCTTACCCTTATCTTCTATATAGCTCTGAATCTAGGCATTACTAAGCATTTCTGATGCTTTCTAATTAATTTGCTCTTGCTGGCTACATTTTTGCTTCTGCTGGAGCCTGTGTTTTCAGAATTACTGTAAAAACACTGTGTGGAGGAACGTTAATCCAGGCTGAACTGGGAATTTACCAGGGCTCTAAAACTACACCCAAGCTGTGTGGCAGGTGATCTTGATGGGCCTGTGGGAGGGCTGATCCCATCTGTCCTCCAGATGTCCAGGAGTTTTCTTCTGCTGGTGTAGCCTCCAAAGGTGATGGCATTATCTCACAGATTATGAGATTGCAGTGTGAAATTGCAGTGTGACTTGGGTTTAGAGCTATCTTTAGGTGAAGATCCAGCCAAAGGCTTTCAGAGATATCTGTGCCTTCTCAGGCCACCGGTGCTAATGGCTACTTCATTCCATGTGAACTTTCTGTATTTCCTCACCACACACACCATTTTAACTCTGGAGGAGTCTGTTTCAAATGCCATCTCTTTTGGTCAGGGAGTGAATATTCTCCGATCTTAATTTTAATCAAAGAAGTCACATCAGGAAAGAGAGACTAGTTTGCTGTTGCAAAGGCAATGTAATTCATCTTGTACCTCTTGGTGTGATACAAGTATTTGTAAATACTTTGTATTTTGTGCAGTGAACAGTCCTAGTTGCATCTGCTCCATGTTATACTGTATAACCCCATGAGCTCTGTGAGTTATCCATCTGTGTTTTGCCACAGTTTCAGTAGTTATTCCAGGCATATGATGGAATGAAAGAATCCATTTCTCCGGGTTATCGTCTTGCACATATTCAGTTAAGTTGCATATGCTTATCCTTGTTTCATGCCAGATTTTGTTCCCAGGTACATTTAATAGGCACAGGATGAATGCTTTTCATGTCACATTTATATTGCTTGCACGTTTGGTGAGAAGTTGTATCTTTTTGACCTTTCCAACCCAAATTAATTCTCACAAAAACAGCTGAGGTTTGGGATCATGTCACAGGAGAAGATCCTGAGTTTTTTTTTCTTCCTCACAAAGTTGAGTAATTTTAAATTATCATGGATCAATTTGAATGCTGATTTTGCTCCTGTATTCTCTTCTTTTTGCATGCTTCTAAAGCTAGTGATTACCTACCAGTTCTTTATTGATTTAGTAGGTAATGCTGTCTAGTATTGCTGGCTGAGAGAGGTACTGTGAGGACAAATGCACGAAAAGTAGTCAAGCATTTAGTTCTGTAATAATGACCCACATAAGAATTTAGAAGCAAAGAGATTATTTGCATGTATGCAGTTAAAATTATCCAGGAATTCTGTGACTTGGCAAACAGTATAGAGTACTCAGTTAATGGAGCTGCAGCAAAAAAAAGCAACTACATAGCTACAGAATATTTTACTGGTATTAAGAATAAATTTACAATTTCTAATACATTATTTGACCGAATACCATAAATCTACGATTACACATTTGTGTCTATAGAAATGCCTATACTAATGTTGGGGAAATGTAGTGTGAAATGGGACATAAACAACAAAGCATTGATGAAGTGTTTAGAATGCCTTTAAGTTAATGAGAGAGACTTATTTAAATTAGACGATGCTTCAGAGAATACTGCTCTCTGTTCTAGATTACAAATATCTGCTATTTAAATATTTTTCTCTGGGGGTTGGTGATAGGAGTGGGAGGAGATGTATTTCTAGTTTCATCTGTATCCTTGAATTAACTATGGAAAGGGGTGGGTTCTTAATTTAACTGACTTAAGCTAAAACCTTAGTGGAAACATGCTTTATTGTCTTCTGTACAAGCTTCCGCAACTTCTTTTAATAAGTGTTTTACTTTCATTAGTTGGCCATGTTGGGAATGTAGGTTTCTCACAACAGGACCAATACCTCAAATACCAGCTTGCTGTGCATTAGTTCCTGCCACATTTAATAGATGAGCATTCTTGCCTTCACCTCTACCTTTGGCCACTGACCCATTTTCCCCCTTGGACAGGGCAAGTTGTCTTGGTGAAGGGTTGTAGGTATGGCTCTTATATACATGAGGAAGCTTTGCCCGCAGAAGAGACAACCCACTTCTTATGCCCTCCAAAAACATTCTGCAAGGTTGACATCATTGAACCTCAAATTTGGTGAGGGAGGCACATTTTATTTGTCTGAAGTTAAGAAATCTACATGAAATTAAATTTAACAAGACGTTAAATTTAACATCCCATCTGTATGCAAATATCAATCTTGACAGTAGTAAATAGAAGGTCCGATGTCCATATGAAATTTTTCCTTTGGATTTAAAGGACGGTAAAACTGAGAGATCTGGTTAAGGCTTTGAATCTGCTTTTTGCTACAAGCTCAAAAAATAAAAAAAGATTTCCAGTAGATAGGAAACATTGATATTCAGTTTATCTGAATTCTCTTACTTAAGTGTATGTAAGTGGGGTATTGGTGTCTTATAGGGAATTCATAGGTCACCAGCAACTCATCAGTAATCTCAGTCTTTTATGCTAAGTATATGATAGTTTATCTTCTTCGAGAAACCATTTAGCATATGCTGAGGGCTTGTCTACATAGGAACACTTAGAAGAATTAATCCAGACTAAGTTATGCTTTGAAAGTGGATTAAATTACATAGTACTCCTATACAAGGACATTAAGCAGAATTTAAGTGGCTTTAGTTTTAATTTCTTTATTTCCTTAGTTAAGTACATTAAATCAAATTAAAGGCATTTAAATTTTACTGTTGAAGTTTAATGCAATCTTATTACCCTGCTTTTAGTAATGTTTATCTGTATTTACTTTCATTTTTTTTCTTGTAAGCAAATTGGAGGAATGTTCAAACAAGCAGGAGTCAATATTAGCCATTTCAGTGTGCATTCATAGTTTTATTATCTTGTGTACTAACATTGAGGTTGACTAACCCTGTCTCTCCACTTACTGATTCTACCCTTCTTCTAATTCTCACATGCCTCATTTGCAAATTGTCAGTAATGATATTTATATCCTCAGAGAGCTCTCCATATGAGAAATGCTGAGCAATGGCTGCAGTGGTATTTGATTAACATCCAGATGGAAATCTGAAGTTTGCCTTTATTCATTGCTGTAAAGGTGAAGGTTGAGTTGGGGAAAATGAATGATTTTCAGGAACTTCACCAATGAGTATAGTTATTTTTTCTGTGAAATTATGTCAGACACAAACAAACTGTTGTTTCGATGTTACACAGAATTCAGGCATCTACATCTGCTTTTGGTGCACCTCGCTTAGTATCTTTGTGTGAGATAAAATTTTTTGTAGAGCCTAAGATGAGGGGTGTATACGCACATTATTTTAATCAACAGATGTTAAATATGGGGGTTTGTATCCTTTACGGAGGTGGAGACAAAATGTGAGAGAAATGTTGCTCTGGCTGACCAGGGGTTAACATTCTAGAAGCTGATTTGCAAAAAGGCATCATCAGCTTTGGACCTTTTAAAATACATTGCCTTTTTTTTCCCCCCATTGTTTGAGGCTGGATGTAAGTCCAGTGACATGGGGTACTTGAGAATAGTAAATATTGTTATGCACAAATATGAATGAGTGGCTCAAAAGTTTAATGACTAATTACTCATGTTGGCATTGCAGTGTGAGGACTGTATAATGGTGCTGTCTGAGGAGACAGACAGTGATTGTAAGTGTTCCTTCTGAATATGCAGAATGGTGATCTCTGGTATGTGTTTGTCCTGTGTGTGGCAGCATCTCGCAGTGGGCAGTTGTAACATCTGATGATTTAAATTGCCAAATGATGCCTTTACACTCTATAAATCTATAAGAAACCAACTTTTTCCTCTCCCACCCACAGCCCCATTGAGAAGTGAAATGTACTGAGATGCAGAAAGTATGTCAAATATGCATTTAAATGCCTTGCTTCTCTGACGTTTCATTTGATATGTGCTACATGTGACTTTGAAGCATAATAACACATTGTCCTAAACTGATGGAGTTAGTCAGCGTTTGATGTCTTCAACTGAACAAAGGGATTGTTTTAATGCTTTTTAATGACCTTTTAAACAGGAGAATTGATTTTGTAAATTTTTAAAGGGAAACCGAGACATAGCTGGGTCTTCTTTTCCTTTAGAGTTTGAGCAAAATAATCACAGATTTAATCAGAGACTATTATAAGTTGAAAGGGACCCACAAGGATCACTGAGTCCAGAAGTTATCAACAGCTTTGGAAATTAAGATCCTTAAAATACACACATTCTAGTAATAGAATTGAAGGAGTGGAACTCTGTTTACCTGCTGATGTTCACAAGACTTCTAGGTGGTGCACCTTATAGGCAGAAGCATAGCTTTGCTTATTAAAGTCACATTCCTGTGAATATAGCACAGGTGAGTGAGAAGGAAAAAATACAAAAAGCATACTTAGCAAATACTAGTTTGTGCTAATAGCCTTTCTTGTCACCTTGTGGCAGCATTTTTGAAGTACCAGGTTTTAAGCCAGGTGGCATCAGCTGTGGGTATAGGTAAGTCAAATGATGGCAGGTTTGAATATAAGTAGATCAAACATGCTCTATACTTAGCCAGCAGTTTTGAAATATTGCTAAAATTAGCTATGTAGATACTTGCAGCTGATGTGGAGGTTAGCTTTGTTGGATAGGTCTAAATAAAAATCTTGCCCTAAGATTGTTTTTAAAATTAACCTTGCTTTTGCTTCCTGCTCTCCCACCCACGTTTTTGAAATAATGCTACATATTGAGATAACAATTTGGCTATTATCCCTTGTGTATGGTTCCTGATTCTACGGTTAGGTAAGAGTATGAGCAAAATGTAAATTCTTTGGTAACTTGGTAGAAGATACTATTTCATTATAATTGCTATTTAATTTTTGCAAAAGAACCTCCCACGCTGAATGTTCTTTTGAGTTATTTGAGGTTGATTTTTCATGAATAAAATTCTTAGTCATCACCGGAATCTATGCAATATCTTAAAGAAATAAAGATTTTGCACATTTCAGTAGTTCATTGGTCTCCTTTTGCGCCTCCCTTGCCTCCTTGTTTTGTATGTAAGAAGCTGCTCTTCTGCCTGCAGCACTAGCCTTGAGGTTGGGAGTTAAGCGATGAAATCCTTCCCTCATGGAAACCAACAGCAAAGAAATTTGCATTCATTTTCTACTTTAAGCCCTGACATTGACTTTCTGTGTGACCTTGGTGTGAAGGTCTTATCAGCAGAATTTATGCAGATAATCTGCACCTTGTTCTGCAGAACAGGAACTTATCATGGGCTGACATGTGGCAAAGTCACGTACAAGCAAATGATACGTTTGGCAGTTCATGTTTTCCTCCTCCTGTGTGGCAGAACTCTTTAGGATGCATGAGGTCCTTCACGTTTTGTCAAAATATTGATAGCCTATCAAAGCAGGGTGCATCTTCACAATGGCTGTAGTCTTGTCGTGAACCTCTGCCCCACAGCTGCACATCTTACATCATGTACGATCTTGGATAAGTAATTTTGTGGAGGGGAGTAGAGTGCTAGAGTGCTAGAATGCTGTGCAAATTGGCCCTTGCTACAGTGAGTGGAAGCCCATAGACATATCACAATAGTTTTTTGTACCTGGGTAACGATACATATTTGCACATCTAATAGTATATGCCAATAACAGGTAAACTGGACTTTGGTGTCACTAAAAGTTGTAATTGAAACAGCTCCTGTGGCTTTATTGCAAATATCCACTCTTGATGCTGTTCTAAAAGCCTGAGCTCATGAATCATAGAATGGCTAGGGTTGGAAAGGACCTTAAAGACCATCAAGTTCCAATCCCCCTGCCATGGGCAGGTACACCTTAGACTAGACTAGGCTGCTCAAGGCACTACACAAGCTGGCTGTGAACACTGCTAGGGATGGGGCATCCACAGCATCTCTGGGATACCTGTTCCAGTGCCTCACCACTCAAAAATATTTTTCTTAATGTCTAACCTAGACCTACCCTCTTTCAGTTTAAAGCCATTACTCCTTGTCTTATCACAATATGCCTTCCCTCTCTTTCTTGTTGGCTTCCTTTAGGTACTGGAAGGCTGCTCTAAGGTCTTCACAGAGCCTTCTCTTTTCCAGTTGATCAGACCCAGCTCTCAAGCCTGTTATCATAGGAAAGGTGCTTCATCCTTCTGATCATCTTTGTGGCCCTCCTCTGGACCTGCTCCAACAGGTCTTAAGGGCCCTACCCTTGGAAAAAAGGGAAATAAGAAAGACCTTGGGAAGTACCAGCCAAGAAGTCTCACCTTTGTGCCTGGCAAGACCATGGGGCAGATCCTCCTGGAAACTGTGCTAAGGCACATGGAAAGTAAGGAGCGAATTGATGAGAGCATACATGGCTTCACTAAGGGCAATTTGTGTCTGACAAATTTGGTGACTCTATACAAAGGCATTATGGCATAGGTGGATAAGGGAAGAGCAAATGTCATCAAATCTATCTGGACTTGTGCAAACACTTGTCACTCTTAAGCACAGTGTCCTTGTCTCTGACTGGAGAGACATGGATTTGACTGATGGACCAACTTTTGGACAAAGATTTGTGTGCAAAGTCACAGTCAGAGAGCCGTGGTCAACAGCTCAATACCCAACTGGAGAGCAGTGATGAGTGGCATTCCTCAGAGGTCTTTAATAGGATCAGCATTGTTGGACACCTTTGTCAGTGACATGGACCATGAGATTGAATGTACGCAGCAAAGTTGCTGATGACACCAATCTATGTAGTGAGCTTGACAGGCTGGATGGAAGGGATGGCATCCAGAAGGATGTGGGCAAGTTGAGAGATATGTCTGTTGGTCTTGGTCTTGTTAAACCTCGTCTTAGGATTTAGCCCATCTATCCAGCCTCTCCAGGTTTCTCTGCAGAGCTCTCCTACCCTCCAGCAGATCAACACTCCCCCACCCCCAGCTCGGTGTCGTCTGCAAATTTGCTAATGGTAGACTCAATCCCCTCATCCAGGTCATCAATGATGATATCAGAGTGGACTGGGCCCAACACAGATCCCAGAGGGACACCACTGGTCACCAACTGGATGCCCCACCATTCCCCACCACTCTCTGGTCTGGCCATCCAGACAGCTCAGCCCACCAAAGAGTGCACCTGTCCAAGCCATTGGCTGACAAGTTTTCCAGAAATATTCTGTGGGAGATGGATGGAATTTCCCCTCCCCCAGCAGCTTTAGTTTAAAGCCCTCCTCACCAGCTTGGCAAGGCTGTCAGGCTAAATGACTGCATTAAAAAAAAATTGTTTGGGAAGGTAGTAACTCTCATTAGTCTAATTGCTGTAGCTGAAGAAGGTAAACAATTTAAGTTGCAAAAAAGTGTTTTCTGTCATGAAGTGCAAGCAGCAGACTTGAAAGCTAAATTGAAGTTAGAGAACACATGCTTTGAACTTGCTTAGGTCTCTATCAGTCTGACAGAAAAGCCTAGCTGATAGCTGCGGAGTAAAGAGCGTGATGGAAAAGTAAAAGGAAGAAGAAGGCTGTTGTGAATGGGAAAAAGTGAGTCAATAACATATGTCTTGTAAAACATGAAGACATTTTATAACGTGCAATAAAATTATTGTCTCGCAATCTCATCTTTTGTTATGTATTAAAGCTATGATCTAAGACTTGTTTCTGGAAGGCTGGGGGTGGGGTTTTTTGTGAGGGATTTTTTTGGTGTTTTTTTATGTCTTTTTTTGATGTCTCCAATGATAAATGTTTTTTTCTTGTTACTCATGTGAGTTTGCACTGGTGCAACTGTGTGCATTTAGCAATAGTTCATTTAAAATTACCATGTAAAACTAATTAATGAAACAATACCTGTCTTTTTTTTTAAACAGCAAGAATTAGTAGTCACCTTAGTAGTGAAGACAACAAATATCAGCTGAGAAAAGTTGTTCTTGATTTATATTTAGATACTGCGGTAACAAACTTTAGGCTAAGTGCCTTTAGAATACACCTGTTACAGAAGGCAACAGTTGATTTCAAACAGGCATTTAGGAAAATTTAAAATTATAATTTTGAAGGTTGCTGCAGCTACATTTGCTATTTGGTTGAGCCTCAAAAAACTCATAAAGGTCCAGCTAATTGGAAGGGCATGCCTTAATGCTTTGCAGCGCAGTGTGTCTGTTATGAGGGGATGTGTGCCACGTTTGGGCTCTTTCCCATGGCACAGCTTGTATTCCAAGGTCACTCTCAAATCATGGAGCTTCTTGAGGGGTATAGCTGTGCCAAATGCACAGGATGTTTAATAACTTTATGAAATGCAGTTTTATTTTGGAAGTGGTGCATTTTTTCTTAGACTCCCAACTGATTTGCTAGTCTTATTGCTAAGAGGAATATCAAAGTTATTTTACCCTATGCTCCAGCAGGGAACATGAGATATGAACTAATATGAGCTATACTTGCTTCTAAAAGGGTACAATGGAGCTGTGTAAACATAGTAAATAAAAGTTCAAATAAAATCACAGTGGCTTTAATTTGAATTTTCTTTTTGGTTAAAAACTTATCCATTTCAACTCTAAAATCATCTTTACTTTGAAGTGAGGTTTGTGTTTATGATATAACAAGGAAATGTTATTCCATCTGATGCATATTATTTTGCTGTTTTCTTTGCAAATGAAAGGAAGAAAGCCTTTCTTCGTGATATGAAAAGCCAATTACTGTGTTATCCGGAAAGGGCTTTAATGACCCTAGCTTACCTAATGATAGCATTATCAAAATAAACCCCCATTCACAGATTTATAGGATGATGCTTTTTATTCTGAATTGCCTTTGAAACTGTCATTTAACCTCAAATTATTTGTAGTGCAGTAGTTGTTGGGTGGAGATTTGCTTGGATTTTTTATTTCTTTTGTTTGTTTGTTTTTCAGGCCAATATGAAAACATTTCAGCAAGTTTTGGTTTTGTTTTGATGAGGCAAGATTTTTTTTTGCCAAGTAAAAAGTTTAGCTAATGTAGTTTAGGTGCTAATGTGAAGTTACTATGTCAGATTTAAAAGTAACCTTTAAAAGTAAGCATATGAATAAAAAAATTTCTGACAAAAGTCCAACTTCTTGAATGCTGAAGATGCATGGGTTTTCTTTAAATGATAGAGAGGTTAGGTAGGGCTGGGACTGAATTAGTTTTATTTTCAGATTGTGGTACGTTGCAGTTTTATTTTAATGGCAGAGGCTGGAAGAGGCAAATTAATTGCTGTTGTGGTGTAGAGGCATGTTGAATTTTGACGAATTAAGGAGTTTGTGTTGTGCTGAATTGGAGTGATGAAGTACAGATAACAGGCCACAGCTGTAGCCACAAATTAGGCCTCTCAATTTGATGGTGAAAGCATTGCATTAGAATTGCTTTTCTAGGATTACCATGTGGAAAGTCTGATGAATAAAAGCAGATCTGAAATACGGAAGCTAAAAATCCACACTGCTTCTGCTGCTGCTGCAAAAAGCATTTTGGGGCTTCATTGTTGTAAACAAAGTTGACAACTTCACTAAAGCAAGCGCAGTGCTCAGGAACTCACTGGTCTTCAAGAAATGCCACTGGTTTTTGAATCTTAGCAGTTGCTAGAGTTCTAAAGAGCTAGAGTTCTCAGTGATTCCTTCATCTTACAGCCAGCATGGCTGTGGGGAGGATGAGAGCTATGATCTGTCCCATGGTCTCACAGCACCTGTTTTTACACGAATTCCAGCCGAGTTGGGAGCATGGGGTTTATCTGGAGGTGTTTCTGGAAGTTGCATAAACTTTGATCCAACTGAAATGCTCTGCAGAGTCCTTCCTATTTGGAAAGATCCAGTGAGGAGGTACAGCATCAGCTTATGAGCTCCTGTGGGCACAGGAAATTTCAGTATACAGGTATTGCTCTTGCAGTCTATGTAGCTGCCCTGTTGCTGTGGGAATATTAATGCTCCAGGTATTTCCAGGCACAGGATAGTTGCAATGTAGTAACAGATCAGAATTAACTTACAAGAATGATACTGAGCAGTGACAGTTATATTAGCAGAAATGTTAAAAACATCCCCAAATTTACAGGGGTTGTCCTGTGTCCACAGATGGTCCAAGAGCATGAACTGGGGTGGACTGGCTGAAGCTGTCACAGCTGTTTTGTAGTTGTGTGTCCTATGAAATTGTCTGGGGCATTGAATTCTTATAAAACCAAGAGATAGCTCTGGCCATGTGTGATCTGCATGCAAATTTTGCTTATCCCACAAAACCAAATCCTGTATAGGGCTGGAACCAAGAAGATGCTGAGTAATAAAAGACTGTGCAAAGTGTCCCCCTCCCCTTCCTCAAATGTTCTCATTCAGTGAGTGTAGCTCTAGCCTGACCTGCAATATCCTGTTCATTGTTTTTTGTGCTAGGAGTTTCCTGAATGCCCCATGGAAAATGTGACACACTTTAAAATTTAGAGCAAATATCTTCTGCAATAGGGCACAACCAAGAGGGAAAAAACCTCATTCTGCATTGTGACTTTAGTCCAAATTTGCATTCTAGTGAAGAATTCTGGTCCGTAAAGTGTCGAAAACATAAGATATTGAGATGTAAAGCCACACAGTTGTTCCTTGGACTGGAGTATTTATTTATGCACAAATTGGAATTGATAAATTTCTGGCCTTTTCAAAGGACTCTTCATTTTTTCTTGCTGATATTTTAATATTTTTCAAATGCATGTGGCATTTTAGTTGGTTGACAGATGACCAACTGATGTTTATGTACAGTAGTTGAAGCTGTGTTACATTTGGGATGTAGTGTTTTATTGTTTGCTTCAGTCTACTTTTGTGACTTTCAAACTGGAATTCCCATTGAGTCCTTCAAATCTAAAAATCCACATTTTTGAAACAAGGAAGTAAGATAGATGGAAATTCTAGCATTTGGTGTATAAGGGTTTTGTGATGGATTGTTTTCTTCTGACTCCTCTGTTCATACTTACTTTCATAATCTTGAAAAGCAGAAACATTTATAAATCAAAGTGGGTTAAAGATCAGACACGTGGTTTTATTTTAATAAGGGATAAAGCTGAAACCTTACTGAGTGGACATTGTTCAGCACTTGTTCTCTGGGGCATATGAATCAGTCCCTTCATTACCGGTCTGGAAGCATTTCCTTTTGTGGTTGCCATGTATTTTGATTAGAAAAACCAATGCAAGATAGTGCTTGGTGCATTCTTTTTGGTGCTTATGCTCATGTGCAAAGTTAGTATTAAAAAAAAAAAAAAAGAAAGAGCCTTTTTTGATTTCACGGAGTGAGTTTGCTTGCTTGATTTATAACTGTCAGCAGGATGGGGATTTTGAAAGAAGGCGTAGTGAGCCTGCAAACTTGAGAAAGAGCTATAATTTGCATGGTTACATCTTGTGTGTCTGGGACATGTCTTCCCAAAGGCAGCAGGGTGAACTGTGCTTTGGGGACTGTTTTCTCTGTGAGTGTTGAGGAAGACAGCAGGAAATGTGTGTTTCTTGTAGCTTTTTCTCATTGCTGGTTGTTAGTATTTGGGACAGTGTCTCCTGAAGATGGTAAGGTCAAAGAGAGAGAGAGTCACAAATAAGAGAATTAAAGAATTTTAGACCTGTCCTCTATCCCCCTTGCTGCCATACCTACACAACAGCTCTCCCTTCAGTGTCTCTCTATCAGTATTGTTGAAAGAGGCTGCTAGATGAAGAAACCAGCTTTCTTTTTTGAACTTTTAACCTTCACAAAAGCTACCACAATTGGCTTCTGCAGAGCATAGGTTGTTTTGATCTGACATTTAAAAAAAATTAGGAAGAATGAAATATCAACATGCACTACTGGATTTCCTGAATTGGCAGTTGAAGGTCTTGCTTCCCTGTGTTTTAAAAGCCTGAAAAGTGCAGAGAGATATTGGTGAGGGTTGAAATGTGTCTGATGCATCTCAGTTGGGATGTACTTTGGCTGAGATGAAAGTTCAGCAGTTGGTACAAAATCTCCACCTGGAAAAAAATGGTTGGCATGTGTGAGAATTGTAATCTCTTTGAGGAAGTGGAAGATGGCTTAAAGAATGAGTCACGTAAAGGGAAATAAAACACTGTCAGAAAAGAAAAGAATAAAAAAAGGTCAAAGGTGAGAGAGATGAATTGTACAGCCTAGACTAAATGTAGATTTCTTCTATGAACAAATGTCCTATTTAAAAATAAATAAACAAATATTTCCCCTCTTCATCCTTGTTAAAAAGGACATGGTAAAACTCCTGACACTCGCTATTCTTTTTAAGAGTTGATCATTTGAAAATTTTATGTACTAAAAGCAAGGAAAGCACATTAAAGTCTAATCCATTCTTATTCTAGTGGGTCTTAAAACTGTCATCACTTTAAAGTCATGCAAAAGCAAAAATAGGATCTTAAATACAAATGCTTTTTTCTCCAGTGACTTTTAATGCACACAAGTCAATAATTAAAAAAAATCTAAAAGCAGATAAAGGTCAAATCATGCCTTAGATAATATTTAATGTAAAAGTGCTTGAAAACACCTTTCAGGGATATCATTACTATCTTTGTCATCTATATAGAAATGGAATATATTCTTGGAAATTTGAAAATTTAGAGGGCCAGAGTTCGGCATCAGAGACCTGTAGCCTTTCCTTCTCACACACAGCCTAATAGCTGTACTGAATACATCATGACATGTGTTGTGGCAGCTCGAAAGGAAAACGTGCTCAACAAGGCTTTTTTCTTCTTAGCTCCTAATGGAAACTGCCAACCTTTGGCGTGGTTAAGTTTCTCCTAACAGAAAGCAACAATAAATAGTATAGAGGTAACTTGGCTGGTGGCATGCAAAGCTACCTTGCTGCCTTCTTCCTTTTAAGATAGGATTCTTCTTTCTTGAATAAGGTTGGTTAATGAACCAGGGGAAATAGTAACACATTTAGGAGAGGAACTGTTAAAACAGGCACCTCCTCAATTTACTGGCAATAGTTCAGTTTGATCTTGTTAGAGATGAAACAGTTCCTGATAAAATTGGCATCCTTCGTAGCTGTGGGATTTTTCATCTTGCTGTCACGTTATGCATCCTCAAAGTAAGAGGCAAGCATTTTCTGTCATGTGCCTGTCTCTTTTAACATCTGTATTTCCACTTCAGCAACAAAATTATTAAAAGCAAAGGCGGGAGAGTGGGATAGCCAGCTGCCATGCAATAATCCCATTGTGTAAAACTGCAGAGATTATTTGGGTCCAGAAAGAGGTAACTGTGACAGGACAGGGGTGCCTTCCTGTCATGGGTGTGCTGAAAGTAAGGCAGTTGCCAGGAATGGCTGAACCAATGAAACAGATGACAGATTATTGCTGAGTAGAGAATAGCTTAAACTTTCGGTGCTCTAAAACCAAAGCACATGGTGTTTGGCAAAGTCACTTGTGTTAAATGATGAAAGCCTGAGTAAAAGGAAGAATGTGATAAAGAGACAACCAGTAGTTGCTTGCTTGGCTGTTTCACAGTATTTGCATTGGCCGTGCAGACATTTGTGCATGCCTTGGGGATGCTTAATGTAAGGAAAACCAGCTTTATAGGTAAAGAAAATGGCAATGAGGTCTCAGGCTTTGTCCTTACAGCATGTTCTGTGTGTTCTTTCAGTCTTGGCTTAAATGAAAATAATGGGGATGCTTTTGTTTTGCCTGGGAAAATAGTTTTCCTTGCTGATTCGGTTTAAAGCATGTAGTCACCTAGAAATATATTTGTCATTTTGTTTTGGAAATGAATCTTTTAATTTGGGCAGAGTAAGATAATTAAAACACATTGGAAAATAAACATAGCCAAAAAAGGATTTTCTCCCTTCTGTCCCATCCAAGAGTGCATATCTGGCATACTTGTGAGAAGCCCTATCTGATGGATAATTGCTCTGAAATGCTCAAAAAGAGCACCGACCATTTCCAGCAGACCCCAAAGCTGCATCTTCACTTCTACATCTGGTTTTAATGGAAGGTGTTGTATTGAGTCTAAGGATGGTAGCAAGAATAGGTAAGCTAGTCTCTACTTTCAGGGCCTTGAGGGCTGGGAAGGGTGAAATACAGGAGTGTCTGGGGGAGTAGTCTGTCCAAATCACATGAATAAATAAGGCAGCTGCCCATTCTGGGTAATCTGTCAGCATGATTTAGATACAATCTCCTGTAGCCTCTAAATGCCTCTCAACTGCTGTGCGGAAGTGTGCTGTTCCATTTTATACTCGGTGGTTGGAGGCTCAGAGAACCAAAGGGCAAGTACATGGCCACACACCAAGCCTTTGAATAAAAGAAAATTAAACGCAAGTGTTCTTGCTTCCAAGTTTAGCATCTTTGTCTTTGAAGCAGAACTCTCTGTTCATTTAAACAGTGTGATTGCTACATGTGGTAGAGAGTCCTCTTTAATTAGTGCTTTGGGGAACAAACTTGGAAGATAAAGGGTCTATTTTCAGGTGGGGTTTTTTAATTTTGTTTTTTGTGGTCTTTCTCTTATCCTAGCTGCTAATGATTACATTTTCTGAAGG
This sequence comes from Calcarius lapponicus, assembly GCA_039654755.1. NCBI lineage: Eukaryota > Metazoa > Chordata > Aves > Passeriformes > Fringillidae > Calcarius > Calcarius lapponicus. The sequence continues at coordinate 69,896,537 of CM077464.1, forward strand.
ACACCAAGGTCAAATGAGAATGCGGGGCTCTTGTGTCTCAAGAGGTTAGTTTTGCAAATGCTAGAATACATTTTTCTGACTTGTTTATGTGGGAGAATTAGACTGTGTCCTGGACACTGATGCAGCATATTTACCTATGGACATTTCTGCTTCAGAATTTTCCTCAAGTGCCTTAATTAGAGTTAGTGTAATCTTTCCAGCCTCCTCCCCCAGTCCTAGTCAAAATTGTTGGAACAGTGGGTGAGACTGGCAAGGTAAGATATGGCTGAAAAAAATTGAATTCTTTAACACACTGACAAAAGAACTTGTGAAGGTGGTGTGGCCCGTTGGAATCTGCTCCAGAGTCTGGAGAATGAGACAGGCAAAAAGCAAACTTCAAAAGAATATTTTCCTTCATTCCTTGTGTTAAGAGGTTTTTTATGCCCTGATCAAGAAGAAGCAGCTGGGAGCTGCATACTGGGGAGAACATGTTATTGTGAGCCCTACATGTATCTTCCAGGCAAGATAGAAGGAAGTCAGATCCAGCTCTGACAGAACAGTCAAATCCCTTGTTAGGAGAAGGGGAAAATGGAAGAGATGGGGAGTCCATTTACTTGTTAGTTCAGGTTTGTCTGTCAGCTTTGAAAATGGGACATCTCTTTCCTGATCACACTTGTTACTCCAGATTAACATCTTCTGATGAGCTCTGTCTGTGATTCTGAGAATGCAGCTCGAGGACTGCATCAATGAGAAGAAAATGAAGTATTTGTTAAGTAGAGATGTGCATTGTAGCTTTTTGGAAATCTTGTACTTTCAGTACAACCTGTGAATACTGCTTAATTTTGCGTAAAATTGAGAGTGGGTAAGGCTCTGTGCTTGCTGTTGTCGCCATGCTGCCAAACCAGAAAAGATGTTCTTCAGTCTTCACAGCAGAGTAGAAATGCTTGACTGAAGAGCAGAAAGAGGACTTCATTCTCTTTTAAAGTGATTGATACCTAAATCACCCTTACTGCTTGAACAGCAGAGATCTAATGATGTTAAATTACTGCTGAATTACAGAGGAAAGGTGCCACAGAGTTATGTGTTTGGCTTTGTTTCCGTGTTGCTGTTTGCACACAAAGGACTTTCCAGCCAGGTGTTAGCCCTCCAGGAAGTTCAAAATGGTCAACTTCAGTTGACAGCTTTATTTGGAAACAGTTCTAACATGTCAAACTGAAGTAGACAGCTACCTGAACAGATTTGCCACCCCTCACCCCCAAGTGCAACGGGAAAATTTAATTTGGAAGCACTGAAATCTGAAAGCAAGAAGGATAAACAATGGTTTCTCTCACAGGGTACTTGGTGAAGGGGTGTTACTCTTTATTTCTGAAGATACAGACTCTGGCAATCATCAGAGCACTGAAAATGTACTTGGATTTAATCCAAATACTTTAATCTTTTAATGTCTGTTACAATTATAAAGCAGCTCATTGAATTAATGAGACATACTGTAATGAACTTAGTAATTGCATACTTTTACATCATTCTCTATGGAATTGAATCTCAGCTGTATGCCTTGAACTTTGAACAGGTGAAAAAGTTTAAAATGAGCAAGTTATATTCTCATTTTCACCTTTGGCCTTACACATTGCTTGTTGGGGTCCTAAAGCTTGGGTGAGTGTGTGGTGAATGCATTCAAGGGGCTAGTCTGTCTAAAAAGCTGTTTTGGTTTTTGTTTTGTGGGTTACTTTTTTGACGCTCCATCTTTCTGAACTGGTATCCTGGACAAGTGGAGTGCTGGCACTGGGGAGAGGGAGGCAAAGCTGTGACACTGGGGAAGCAGACGTCAGATCTGCTGTGCAACTGGACTTTGCCATTCAAAGAGCTTTTTGGAGCAGAAAAATTTTATTTTACTACAGAACATAAGGATGGTGGCTCAGGATGATGTATATGTTTTACAACATTTTTAACATTAAAGAGTTATAAGGATCCAATTTTTTTTGCTACATTATTATTCAGTAAAAACATAGTGTCCCTTTGCCTTTTGCTGCCAGCGTCTCCCTGTTCCGCGGTTAGCAATTGTAAGTTCTTAGCAGGTAAAATGCTGGGCAATAACTCCTCCATGGACCAAGCTGGTTGGTCCCACGCAGGAGTTATTTGAGGCACTCTTATTTGTTTTTAGGATAATAGAGTAAAGCATCACACAGCAAATGCTGGTTCGTTTTGAATGGGTGTTTTGATAGAAGTTTGATTGAGTTGCAGCATTGTCGGTGACAACTGATGTTCTGGCTCCTGGGAAGAAAACTGCCACAAGTCGTCTTGCTGAATAATGTGGCTGGCACAGTTCAGTCCTCAGTGCTTGTTGCTTGTCTGCCTGTATTGTGGGGAGGTTAAGCTCTCAGTCTGTTGATTAGCCAATTTGGAAACACTGAGTGTTTTGCTCATTCTTGGCATAACTCCGCATGTTCCCAGCGAGTGGAGCAGGAGCTTTAACCGGAGCGTGGCAATGGGGAAACACAGCTGTGCTGTCATCAACTTTTGACAGAATATTAGCTCTAGTCATCTCAGGAGTCTTAGAGAACCTTTGAAATTATAGTTCCTTATGAAATAGAAGAGACTTGGAGCTACTAAGAAGGCAACTTTTTAATTGATAGTGACTTTTTACCTGAGCAATGAAGTGAACATATTTACTAGACAAGCTGGTATTTTTCATGAATCAAGTTTCTTCATGAAAGTATTCCCACCTTTTTACTAATAGTAAGACAACAGATATTAATAACACCTGTGAATAGCTTCAACTGCAGTGGCTGAAGTGATGGCTATCCTCTCCCCATTCCATCTCCCCCTTTTTTTTTTAATAGCCCAGCATGACAGCATAAATTATTTTCAATGGGGGTTTAAGTTCACATGTGGGTTGTAATTTCTGAGTGAACTCATTACCTGTCTTGCTGTCCCTGATAAACGGGAGAGACAGTAAACTTTTCAACTGTTATCTGCTGCTTAAACTGCATGGCTCCCTAGAGCTTATGACTCAAACCAATAAAGAATGATGTTTGCATCATTCTTTCCTCTTTCCCTGGGCCATGCAGATTTTAATGTTGAACAAAGAGTGCAGTAAAGTTATGGGGTGACCACAAATTGTACCCAGTGCTTGAATGTCATGTATTAGTCTGTAACACAAACACATTTTATGGCAGTTTTCTTGTCAGAAGTAAAGTTCCACCTTGATCTTTAAAATTTTAGTTCAAGTTATGAAAGTCTGGGATATTCTTTGAATGACTGCTCTTGGATGCAAAATGGGAAGGGTTATGGAGATTGTTGTTGCTAAGTTGTAACAGCTGGTTTTAGTGTGTTGTAAGAATCTTATTTTGGCATAGATGGCAACCTGCTACAAAAGAAGGTCTTTTTGCTCATGGTGTGCCCTCTTAAGTACATGTCTTGGTTTGGAAAGACAGGAGTCTGCTAAGGAAGGCAGGAGCCTCCCCTGAAATGGAGAATGTAAACCCTCCCCACCCCTCCGAATTGCTATAAATTTTAAATTAAGGGGCTCTCACGCAAAAATATGGGAGCAGGAAATAACAGTTCTTTAATAGGGAAAAGAAAAAAATAAAAGGATAAAGTAATGCGGTACACTAGAACAACACTGACAGTCAGAACCCAACCTGACACCCTGTGGGGTGCTGGTAGCAGTCCAATTGGAAATGTGGCTGCAGTCCTCCTGAAGTATCAGGTGTGGTTCTGTTGAAGCAAGGGAGATCTGTAGAGAAGGATGCATTCTTCTGAAGATCCAATGGAAGAAAAGACAGCTGATGTTTCTCTGGGGAATCCCATGGAGAAAGCTGTGTCGGTGTCTCAAAAATTTCTGGATTATATCTGGGTAGCAATGCTTGGCTCCTCCCTCTGGGCAGAGCATCTCACAATGGGATGCCATAGTTCTTATCAGTCATGCAGTGACACTCAATGGTCTGTTATCAGCAGATGTCCCCTCCTGAGGGAGGTGTGAATATGGTCACTCAAAGAGAGAGATAAAGCAGACTGCCCACTTGACAAAGGTAATCTGCCATACAGATGGTAATAGAAAACAACTTGCATTGCAATCTTCAGCAGTACAGAAAAGGCACAGTATTGGAACACAGATGGGCAGACTAGGACTTCAAGAGTGCTTAGAGTCAACACATCAGTGTACTTAGAGCTCACAGAATGGTTGAGGCTGGAAGGGACTCCTGGAAGTCACCTGGCCAGCTGCCCTGCTCACGCAGGTTCATCTGCTGCTCTCTACAGTTTTGCAATATAGAGACGAGTAAGGGATAGTCTAATGCTAGAATACCTGGATCTCCTATTAATAAGTGTCACATTTAATGCAGTTTACCAAGCTTTATGCAGAACAAATGTCTCCTGGAAATGGGCTGGGTGAAGAGTGTTGGCACTGCTAATATCTTGCAGTCAGACTTGTTCCAAAAGGTTTCTCAGACCCCTCCAAAACACAGTCTATGTTCTGGCTGTGTGAAGCTGCAGTTTGCCCTGTTCTTGTGTTCTTTGCTATCTTTTTGCTTGTATCTTAGCTTACAGTGATCTTATGGTTAACTTGACTTTAAAATGATTGTTCAGGTATGCAAGACCTTCTTGATCTGGAATTATAAACAATGGCCCCAAGGTATGTGTCAGTACTGAAAAGGAGGATGATCTCTCCTTGGGATGTCCCCAGAACAGGATTCCAGGCCTGCAGGTAAACCAACTGAGTACTCAGCAAAGCAGGGTGGCACCAGTGTTCAGGATGGGCATATGCACAGTAGTTGTTTTGGGATGCAACTGTGTCTGTGTTTGTTCTTTAGTATTTCTGTTTCCAATGTGAGTTTCATGATGTCCATTAAAACTCTGGCTTAGTCTTGACATTCTATTTAAGGCAGAATAGCTCAAGTTATTCCACAAATGTTAGCTATAGGCAAAGTCTCTAATATTAACTATGCCAGGCTTTTTTTTCCTGAGTGGCCAACACTGTTTTTTCCATATGCTGTCTAGTTTTGCTGAATGTCCTTCAGAGAGCCAGCACTGGGAAGTCCACAAGTGTTAAGGACAAATTATTTTTTGTGAATATAAGAATAAACTGACAGAGAGCCAGGAGCCTGCAGGGGTGGATTCAGAGGCTGTATAGTGCTGGGAAGTCAGAAAAACATAGGACATTTTGACTGTTAGTTGTCGTGATGCACGGATTGCAGTAAGTATTTCTGCTGCAAGATTACTGACAGGTGGTTTCTTTCCTTCTCTTGTTTTTTGTTATCTTTTACTGTATCATAGAAAGTTCTGAGTTGGAAGGGGCCCATGGGGATCACTGAGTCCAACTCCTAACCTGCACAGAACACCCCAATATTTTTGACACCATGTACCCAAGAGCGCCGCTCAAACACTTCTTGAACTCAGAGTTTTGTGCTGTGACCATTTCCCTTGGGAGTGTGTTCCAGTGCCCAATCACCCTCTGGGTGAAAAACCTTTTCCTAATATCCAACCTACCCCTCCCCTGACTCAGCTTCATGCCATTCTCTTGGGTCCTCTCACTGGTCTCCAGAGGGAAGAAATCAGTGCCTGCCCTTCCACTTGCTTTCATGAGGAAGCTGCTGACTGCAGTGAGGTCTCCTCCAGGCTGAGCAAGCCAAGTGACCTCAGCTGCTCCTCAGATGAACTCCCCTCTAGATCCTTCACCTTCTTCACAGCCCTCCTTTGGATGGCTTCTAGTAGCTTTATGATTCTTATACTGTGGCACTCAAAATTGCACATCTCTGAAGAGCAATGTCAGTGCCTGACAAAAGGCTGGTGTCTTCAAAATTTTTGTGCCCTCTCCAGACTCAATAGAGGTATCCACCCTTTCTTTTCCTGTTTTTCTTACTTACGATGAGCATTATGCTTATGCACTGTGGAATATCAATATTACTCTTTTCTGTAGGATTTTTCTATGCAGAATGATTACATTAGGAAATAATGCTGTTTGCTTCAACCTTCAACATCCTGGCTGTGCTGTCAGTTAACTTGGTTGTTTCCTTTAACATTCACGCATCTCTGTTGCCCTCTCTTCCTCCATTTGACTGCTAACTTCCTAGCAGTTCCATTCATTCCCCTGGATGTATAATAAACATTGATAGGGTAATAAATTCTCTTTGTTTTTTTTATTGCTGCTTCATTTCCAGTAGGAAGTTTAGGGTTTTCCCCAACTTTGAGCTTATCTTCTTGTATCTGTTATCTCCTTTATAAGACTGAGGTATAGTCAGTCATCCTTGTTTTGATTCAGTTTCTGCTGTATTATCATCTTGACTCAAGGTGCTCTTTTTTTTGACCTTTCTAGCCCCCTGATTTATCCAAATGCCAGGAAAGTATGAGGTACCATGGCCAGATCATGCTAGTAGTAGAAAGGAGGACTGTGATATTTTTTTATTTTTTACTCTTAATTGAGTTTTATTCAACATTCACAGTACTTTTGATAACCTTTCTGTTTCTTTTCAGCTTGTTTTCAACCAGCCTGTAATAAAGTTATTCAGTTCTCAGTTTCATGGGACTCCTATGGAATGGGCTTAGTTTAAACATTAAAAAGCATCACCCCTTTACCTTCTTCCCCTCCCAAACAACAAAAAAAATTGCCTCCATCCTTTTGAACTGTAATGTTTTGCATTGCTTTATTTTGTTGTTTCACAGTGTCAATGTCTTTTTTCCTTTCTTGTGCCCTCCAAATTTCTTATGCTGAGAACTTTGATTTTTAACTTATAGCTCTTTACTAACAGTAGGACCACTGCCTGAAATTAAGATTTTACGTTTTCCCCATTACTTCCTTTCTACCTTGCAGGTTATTTATGTGAGACTATCCTGAAAGGTAGGAAAAGAAAACTATATTTAACTGGATTTTAAGGAATATTTTTTTGCTACTTGCTTCAGTTTAGAAACATCTGGAGTCAAGCCAAATGATGAGAAACAACCTCAAATGAAGTGGGCAAGATCTGACAAACTGTGAAAAGTTTAAGTAGATTAAGTTATAGTTTGTATTCAGAGTAACATTTTGGTTTTTTTCTGTACAAGATACCTTCCATGGGCTTTCAGTTTCGAATGTTAGGCAGGTACTCAGCATGGTTGAAAAATCATGGGTTTTTTGTGGAGCCTTAGATCTTTGACTGCTGGATTGCTGTTGGTGTGGGGCTTGTGGTGGTGCATTTTGGTTTCATCTAGGCTTTTTATGAATTTTTTTTAAATTTGTATTTTATTTAATTAATTTATTTATTGGAATTAAACTTATTTATTTATTGGTCTTTTGAGTACTTGAGTTTGATACTTTCCTGGTCTCTAGTTTGAAGAGCTCAGATATTAATGTCTTTAGTGAACAAACATCTTTATCTGACTGGATGTTATACATGAGTTAATTTAATTGCCACAAAGTTTGAAATAGAAACTTGAGTAACCAAAACTGGTTTTTGTCCTCTTATGAATTACAGACATGTAACTAGGAGTTCCTTAGTAAAAGGAGAAGGATGTTCCAAGAAGTGGGGGAGTTCATGTTAAAGAAGTACCTACATTTTTCCGATATTAAAAGCAAAGTGCTTTAAAAGCAAGACCAGACAGCTTTCTTGCTTACATTCTGAGTACACCCAGTCTATTTTGTTTTCTTACACCTTTCATTTTGAAGCACTCTTTAAAGCCTTTTTTGCTGTCTAGTTTTGAAGAGTGCTCTATTTGAAACTGGTCTGGCCTGTCAAACATAGTGAAACCTCAACCATGTAAAATGCTTCCCAGGAAGAGGAACAAGATGTCTGTGGATTAAGAAAATACTTGGAATGAGATTGTAAAGAAAGGTTATGCTGGGAATGAGATAGGTGACAACCACACAACTATTAGTTGTCTTTCCTGGACAGCTTTACCAGTGGCAGGAACTGTCCCTTTCTCTACATTTGACACCCGTAATCCTAAAATCTCCTCAAATTCTAGGTCTCCATATATTTTGGAGAGGAAGGGTGGTGTATTTAAAACTGAAGGGTCCAAAGCTCATTTTAACAGAATATTAAATATTTCACTCCTGGTTAAATGATGCTTTACGAATCAGCAGACTTAAGGTTCAGCATCTAAGAAATGTTCCTGTTTGGCAGCTGAGGACTGCTCTGAACCATGGATGCCAGTTGAGGGGGATCAGGTGTTCCTGCAGTGCTGGTGGCTGCTGCAGAGGGGTAGTACCCCCACCCAGGTTGCCTGCTTTTGGAGACCGCCGCTGTTTTTCCATCCCTTACTAGACTGTAGCTCATAGCTTCTGTACAGCTTTATCTTCCATTTGTGTCAAAACATCCACAGATTTTATTGACATGAGTCTGCTGTGCCTTTGACTCCTGTCTGGTTCAGGGGTGAATAGCACTGAATGCCTAAGAAGGAAAAAGGCAACATGAAAGCCTTTTTATGTACACAAAGTGTACATCCAGCCCCTGGCTTCTCTGCCCTGTTTTCATTTCTTGTAGAGATGGTAGAGCATGTTTACAGCTCCTTAGACTCAGCTGTTCAGTCATGCAGTTTAACTCCAAAAATAACTCTCTTGGGGGATATTAATCCAGCGTTGGATTATCTTTCTAAAATCGTTAATCAGACTTGGTCCCCGAGGGACCTTCCAGCTGAACTTGCCACTTAGTTTCTGTTTGCTGGGGCGGCAGGAGCGAAGCGGAGGAAGCTGATGAGCTTTGACAAGAAGTGGTTCCTTACATAAGGTGCTGAGCAGAGGGAGCTGTGCCTCTCCTCCTGCTGTGGGCCCGGCCAGGGCTCAGCTCCCTGCCAGCACCCACCACATCCTGCTTGGCCCTGCTGCCCTCACTGCCCTGTTTTCCCATCACCTTCAAGAAATGCCATGCTAAAACCTGTCTGTGTCAAGGAGTGGCAGGAGCTGTGTCAGCTCCGGGTGCTGTATATGCTGCCTTTTGTCCAGGCTGGAGAAACAAGTGCTTTGTTTTATTAAATTCTCAATGCACGTGGCATTCCTTCAGTCACTTTCTAATCATTAATTTTCTTACTCGAGCTGCTTGTGAAATGAGCTGACCTGCTCTTTGAGTATTACCTCTCTTCTGTAAGAGAACAATTTAGCTGTGCTAGGCTGCTGTTTACATTTGTGAGAAGAGCTGCAAGTCACATAGCTCCTATTAGCCTTGCATTTTTCTTCTGTCTGTGGAGTAAGAATAGAATTTATTTTTTGAGAGATGTGCTCTGATAACTTTAAGTTATTTAAAGTACTTTGCGGTCTCTGCATGGAAAGTGCCAATGAAATTGCAAAACAAGTTTGAAAAAAAAGAGTTCCACTGGGAACTAATTTCATACACAAATAAAATCCTGTTTTCCACATGCAGTGCACAGGTAAAAGGGGAAAATTCAGTATATATTTTACTGACATTTGTGCTGAATGCATCCTTCAGAGCCAGGCAGATAAATCAAGAACTGTGCTGATGCATTTTTACCTTAAATTTAACATACTTTGATTTCCAACTTGGCTGTTTATTACTCTGACTTAGTAGACCACAGGAATTCCTTCATAGTATGGTTGAAATGCATAAATGTACTGCATGTGGTAATAGCAATAAATTGCAAAATTGACACTTTAACAGGATAATCTGTCTTAGTTCTGCAAAATCATGTTGATGGAAGAAAGTATGTTCAAGAGGTAGACACACTTTGCTTGTGGTTTTTTCCCCCCTCAAATTATAAAATAGTGTGCTGTTGAGCATGTAAGTTGCTTAAACATTCTCCAGGTTAAATCTCCTTGCATGCATTAGGAAAAACAATGGGAATTTGCCTTCCTTTTCCTCTGGCTCCCTCCTTCCCTTCATACACTCATGCCTGCACATGCGTCCTGCTTGCCTTCAGATTCTGCCTTGAAAATAAAGGTTGTAAAAATGAGTTGGAAAGTTGCTCTTACATATCAGTGCTTCTCAGATCCCACTGGGAGAGAAAAAGGAATTGTCCTTGAGAAAACTCCACAACTAGACCCTTCAGCGACGCCCCTATTCTTTTCACTGTTTGACTGCTGCTGGCATAACAAAAAGCAGCTGAAAACAGTTCTGGTTCTTCATGCACATAATGAAAATTGCTTACTAAATTAGAACCATTTCAAACCAGGATTTGTGCCTTCCTTATTTTGCTGGGCAGTGTCTATCACACTGCGTACCATGGGAATAAATAGTGGGTAATTTTGAACTGTCAGCACTGTAGGTTGTAGCATTTTCTTTACAGTCCTACTTTTGGGATGACAACTGAACATCAATTTTGGCCTTAAAAAAAACACAAAAAGAGTATTTGTTTCTGGCATTGTCACATAGGTAGAATGAAACTAAATTATCTTTTGTATGTTGCACTGGATTCATAAGAATATAAATTAGGAAAGAAGAAGTCAGCACATTAGACTAGGATGGCCACTGAGAAATAGAAACAAAGTGATGATTTTATATGCTTTTCAGCATTCAGACCACATTGTTATCTTTGAGTTGGTCTTCTGGTGGGAGAAATGGGACTACATTCATTTGTATTAGTTAAAGATCTGTCACTTTGCTTTGTGTTTTATGACTGTATAAGCATACGTATAGTAATAATTATAATTATGTAGGAGATCTGTGCTAGCCTACATTAAAACTAGTCACAATGAAATTGTCTGCTGAATGCTGTGGCAGACTTCTCTTGCACCTTGCTTTGGAATGTAAGTGCTTATTTTCCATAGCTGAATTTGATTAACTTACCGTCAGCTTTCTTTGACTCTGCTTTCTTAAACCTTTCTTCCTGTGTGAGTCAAGATAGCCCATAACTTGCTACAGCAAAATTGGGGTTAATGCCCTCATATGCATGGGAAAATGGAAGTTTTCTGTAAATTTATTGCTGTGTAATGTTGTTTTACTTTTGTGCTTACAGCCAATGGTCATAAATTGGCGGTTTTTTTTTCTCCAGCATTTATTGTGAGCTTTGGAGGAAAGGTATTGGGCCACAAGTTACTTCTTCTCAATCAAAAGAAAATGTGTTTGCCTATGCAATAGGTGGATTTTATGGTTTTTATAGGTCTTCCTTTCTATCTCTTTAGATATGTAGTCTACAGATTATTTTTTTCATTAAAAGTGCAGGGGGAACGTAAAATGATGGGGGAAAATAAAACTGTTGAAAACAAAGGCTTACTCAGCTGAAGCTATCCTCAGTCAAGTTTGTCTGGCAGGAGCTGATGCTCTTTTTGTATTGTGGCCAGCAAATTGAGGCTTCCAGCATCCCTCCTGCCAGGGATGGGGTGCCAAGGCAGGGAGTGCAGGGAGTAGCGTGTCGGTCAGGCACTGGGTGAGTCAGCCCCACTTAAGCACTGCAGACAGCTTATTACCAAAACACCGGCAGGCTGAGAGTACCAAGGACTGCGCTGCTGAGGAGGTGGGAAACGCCGTCACTGTGAGTGTGGGAGCAGAAGGTGCCAAGGTCTCAGTTTCAATTGACTGTCGAGGTGGATTAACAGCTCATTGCTGCCAAGAAACCTCGCTTCTCCTCCCCTCTCCCGTGTTGTATCACCTCTGAGTATCTGTTCGACTCAAACATGGTAAAAAGCAGATGACCAAAAATACTTTTTCTTTTTTTTTTTTTTTTTTTTTTTTTCTGATTGATTGAGCCAGTGCACTGCACAGCAAAGGGACCACTGGATGGAGATGCAAATGATGGACCTTTGATGTTTCAGGGAGAAATTGTGGGAACTTTGCATGTGCTAAGGTTCTACAGGGTAGAAGAGAGCCAAAAGTAAATGTCTGATTTTCTCAATGACCAGCAAGCCAGCTGCATGCTTTAATTGTGTTTATTCCCTGTTCCTGTAACATCTACCAAATGTAGACAATATCACAGTGTTTTTTAATCACATTGTTTAGTCTTTCAAGGCACTTCCTGCAATCCAGTTTTATTTATAGACCGTCCATTGTCTCATTTACTGCCTTGCGCTTTGCTTTGTGGTGATGTGCGATCCTGTCGGCGTCAGAACTGCCATTGTTGGAAATAAATTGCTGGAGTGTTAAAGTTCATGAATTGCTTTTATATTATGTGTTGAGAGCCTTATGTAGAATGCAGCAGGGCTTGCAGAGTCAGAGGACTGAGCCTTTTCAGAGCAGACCAGAGGCACACCAGAAAGAAGGAAAAATGGAGACATCCACAAGGCTGGATGAGCTCCCACTTATAAAAGTAGTCTCAGACAAAGGTACAACGTTTCCCAATAAAGGGATGGTTTCACAATTTTGTTCAGACCAACCTGAGCTCCAGCTTCTGCTGCAGTTGAAGAAAGGTCATTAGGCCGGCTTAGTTGAAGCAGCAACTGAAGGTGGCCAAAGCCTGTTTTAATCTTTACCTGTTTGTGTCTTTGGATGTCTGGTATACTCAGCCAGCTCCTGTCTTGCCTTAGCTCTTTGAGAGGATGTATGTGCAAACATGTCTCCATGCTTTCACCACTTCCTTCTCTTTTTCTGTAAGAAGAAGTGGGACTGCACCGCTGGGGATTTCTACAGCTTCTCTTGTTCTGTGGTACGTGATGGCGCTTTGCTGGGTCTCAGCAGAGCATGCAGGAAACACCATGGTTGCTGTCGAGGTCTTGGCAAAGCCAGCAGGAACCTCCCCATCGCAGAAGGGTGCATGGGCTGCTGTGTCTGGGAACTGCAGGGCTTTGCTACTAGAGAGGGTGTCCTGCCACCACTGAGCTGAGAGAGGCATGCAGAAGCTTTGTTTGCAAGCCCAGAGAGGCACTACACACTCTTGATAAACATTTGTTGTTGTTGTTGGAAGGTTATAAATTTTGATGAGTCAGAAGAGACAGAACTTCAATTCTGCAAAACCTGAGGGTTTGGTTCTTCCCCTTTCCTCTTTCTCTGAAATTCACAGCTCACACTATTTGACACGAGATCCTGTTGATATTCATGTTCTTGCAGAATTATGACGTGTTATGTAGCTGATTATGTCACTTTGAACCCTTGTGTATTCACGTGTCTGAATGTACCATAAAGAAGTATTTATATGTGGGTATCTCTGGATCCGTGAGGTGAGGATGTGTGTGTGCGTGTGTGTGTGTATATGTGGAAACTGCTGTGTGTTCTGCCTTCTTCCTGACATACTGGTTGCTATAGTGCAGTGATCTATTTGTGAACACCCAGAAGATCATTGCTATAGTTAAAAGAAACCGTGTTTCCTGGCCATAACTTCCTGGGCAATCTCTTCTCCTGAAGCGCCAGCATTAACCGAACTGGTCACGTTCCCTGGGACTCCAGGAATGACACTGTAACAGAAGCTTTCTTTAGTTTGTCGCTTTTTCCCCACCAGCATATTTAATAATATTTAAAAATAGTTTTTCTATTTAAATCTAATGCATGCCTATTATTCACCGTACATTTCAGTGCTTCAGCCATCTTTCTAACAGGCTGTCGAGCTGTGCAGCATGTCGTGGCGTTGGGTCCTGTGCTTGTTCCTGTAGCGTGTGCCATTCTCCTGCCCCTGCCCATACACACGCTCATGTACATTTCCATCCACCTGCCCAGCCAGGGGAAATGTAGGAGACTGAAGCGGCAGTGCTGGAGTTCTGCCTGAACTGCTGTAATATTCTTCTTTCTTTTTTTTTCCTCTCCCTGCAGGTGTGAATGAGAGAGGCTCTCTGCAGCGTTTAGTGTCCAGTTGTGCTGGCTCCGAGGAACAGCAGCGTCGCAATGCCCCCTCCTGCTGATATAGTGAAGGTGGCGATTGAATGGCCAGGTGCCTTCCCCAAGTTAATGGAAATAGATCAAGTAAGTGCCTGTGTACCTGTGCTCAGCTGGCCCTGTTCATGAATAAGTTCTTCTCTGCAGCTTTTCCTCTGCGTTTATATTTACTTCAATGTATGTGGGGTAGAAGGTGTTTTTTATAAGGGGTGTAACCCTTTTCCTCTCTTACTGCTTAAGGTTTTTGATGTGTTTAGCTGGTTTCTTCATTTGCTTTTTCTTTCTGAACAGCTGCTTGAATAAGGCATTTACTGCTTGTGTGACCCACTTAACACTTTTGTGCCTCAGTTTCTTCTTCAACTGTTAAATTTTGGTAGTGTTTTACCTCTGGGTGGAAAGTCTTCAAATTTCTAGTCAGTGCTTTGCATTTGGAGTAGAATCATACTAAACGGGTGCAGCGAGTGCAGATTTTGGAACTTAAGCAGTGGTGCACTGTGAGCAGGAGCACCTTTGTTGTTCTGTTCAGGAATTTCAGGGGTTGTTCTGTTTGTCTGGATAGTTCTAAAGCAATGGCCCCGTGGACGGATTGGAGGCAGCGTACAGAAGTTAACAAATTCAAAATTATGAATTCAAAACTCTTTTTAGGGAATTGTGGTGGGGGAAAACAAACAAAAACAAGTTATACAAGGGCCATGTTTTATATTCTGGACTCCTCTGAGATTGTTTTTGTGGCCCATGTATTAATATTAAAAGAAACCTCTTTAATATTTAACAGCTTACCCTTAACGTTTTGAAATCCTGCAGCATGTTACCTGGTTAGAATTATTATTATTTCTGTAAATAGTATTCAGAGTGAAGAAAAGCATTTTATAATGTGCTTTAGACCCTGGTGTGTCTGGGGACTCAGTACATTATAAAGGTCTATTGGAGAGGAGAGCATTTGAATTCACACTGAAAATGTATTACTGAAATGGGTTAGTAATTTCTTCATGCGGTGCAATGAGTTTCACTTGTAGTTAACCCTTTGTGGCACATGCCTGGGAAATTCCTGTGTGAAATTTGAAGAAACATGGTACTAGAGGGTGGCTGGAATCACAGCAGTATGATTTTTAAGCATTCTGAAAGCCCCCTTAGAGGAAAAGGGAGTTCCCAAGTGAAACCAAACTTTGTATGTTGATTTTTTTTTGACCTACCATGCTTTTCCATTTTATTTTTGCTGAAATTTTTCAGTGAGCATAGAAATCTTCTGCCTTCTGGAGTGAAGAATGTTTTACTTTTTTATTCTTATATAACAAATGGTAGACACTGCACACTGTGTTCAGGGAAAGATGCATGTTAGTCATGATGAACCAAGTACAGTGGGGACAAAACTGAAAAAGTATTATGAAGTCTCCTTTCAAACAGCAGCAGAATAATATGAAAATTATTTGGTTTTATTTGCAAAAAGCTTAAAGTAACTCTCAAAAAACCCTCATACCTTATCTGTAATTTAGCTTACTTTCCTAGTACCTTGTTTTTAATTTTATGATGTAAGATTTGAAAGAGACAAGAAAGATCAATGCTGAACTATATTGGGTAAAACTCCTCAAACACAGCCTGCCAAGTTATCTGCAAGCTTCCTCAAGCCACTTTATGGGTAGGAGGAGGAAGGAGAGGGAAAGTAAGGCCAAAATGGAGAAGACTTTAACAGCAGCCTGCTCCTGATGCAGAGAGAAATGGAAATGAGGGAATGAAGTTTGAGAGTCTCATTCGTCCCCTTTCTGACATGGAAAGATGAAAAAGAAACATCCCTTCCTTCTACCCATGCACATAAACAGGCGTATTTACCTTCCTCAAGGTTGGGAGCAATATGGGAATGAACCTTGAAAATATCTAGGGTGATACATACTTCAGAACACAGAGCTCTGCCTTTGATTCACTTAGTGCTAACTTTTCCTCAATCTGTTTCCTTTAGAGCAGCTATTCAGTAGAAGAGCTGTAGTGGAGGAGATGATTCATCCCTCAGATGGCTAGCTGTCGGAGATGATAAAGGGGAGGAAGACAGAAAAGAGAAACGACTTACTCACTGACCAGACACTGCAGCCAGTGCCTGTGTCCCAGGTGGCATCTGCTCATTCACTCACCATTTGACATATATTCAGAAAATCCTAAAATCTTTCCCATACTGCTTTCTTCTCTCTCTTTCTTATCATCAAGAAAAACAGTATTTAAATGAACAGCACTATAATATTACTTAAAAAAAACCAACAAAACAAAACAAAAACAACCCACAAAACCCCATCACTGAGGTGTGACACAAGTGTTTTATCTTTCAGGGTACTGAGGCTGTTCCAAAAACTGAAGTACAAATACCATATAAGAAATCAAAGGAAAATCTGGGAGGTTTTTTAAGGTTGCTCATTGCATATACTCGGAAGAACTTATTTATATTCAGTTGCACATTATCCTAATTTACTTGCTGTGTTATGCATGTTTTGCTTAGCAAAGGAGAGAGTAAAATATTTTCAAAGTGAAGAAATGTCACTGTGAAACCAGAACCATTGATGGTGGTGTACTGGCAGGTGTTGGCCTTAAAAGAGCTCATGAGTATTTTTTCCACCAAATGTTATTAAACTTTACACTCCCCTGCATGACTTCTGACAACTTGGACTTCAGGAGGCACAGAGCCTTTTCAAGTTGAGGCTTCCCACTGCATTTCTATAGGTTTGTTAGCCTGGGTTCACCAATGGTGGTTTTAAATTTAATCATGCAAAATTAGTCTCACTCAGAGAGATTCTGTACCAGAAAAATTGATATATAATTAAGTGCCTTTTGGAATTAGCCTCTGTGTCTGCTTCCAATGAATGTAAAGAAAATTTTCTGCTCAATCATTGGCATGTACAATTTGATGTCAGGGTTTCACAAGGGCTTTTTTCTTGGAAAGTTGCTTTAAACAAGGGGGGGCAAAACTGCCTCTTATTTACTGCCCTCTCTCTCTTACCAAGTGGGAAATAATTGAGTTGCAGTAAACCTCACAGGTAGCTGATGCCTATATGGATTAGAACTGATTCATGTTCTTGAGAGATGGACTTGACTGAATTCAGTTACTCTCTTCCAGAATACTTAGGGTTTATTCGGGTTTCCCCTCCAGTTCCATCATTTTCCTCAATAATAAATAAGAAAAATAGCATTCAGACTCTTCCCCCCTCCATAAATCTGTACTGGCAATATTAAAACTCTACCCAAAATTAATTTTTAATATGAAGATTAGATTGTGGCTTCAGAACTGACTATAGTGTTGATCTTTCATGCTTTAGTCTTTCTGTCATGTAAGGGGAGGAATGGAAATGAGTTGGTGTCTGAATTTGCATTGGGATCTTTTTGTGGGCTTTTTAGCGATGCAGTCTGGGGAAGAAATGAATCGTAGATGCTGACTGTCTGTTATCTTTTTCTTCAATCTTCTGGCTGATTATTCTAGTAGATGTTAATAATAGGACTGCACAGGGTCTGTACAGGTGAACCAGGATGCTGGCTAGTCTATCCTGTCTTCTCTTTGATCGTCCCAGAAATAGCTATTTCATAAGAGGGTGTTATTTCTTGTGTTCAGTGAAAGCCCGCATGCTTTAATTTGTGCCCATTATGTATAGTTCTTAGCTGTTGGGGTTTTTTTACAGTACAAATTATTTTAGGTAAGCCAATGCTCATTTTAGGTTACCTGGATACTTTGTGGATTTACAGTCGCACTGTTCCTGCTGCAGGAGAAGCAGCTTCCATGAGAGGCACAAGATGGAGATTTGGGGACAACATCTATTTTGGCTTATCCCATTCAAATCCACTCCTGTGTCTTAACACAAGTTGTACTAAAACCAGATTTCTCTAAGCTTGGGGATGAACTTCCTCAACCTTGGAGGTAAACAAGGCTTTCCTATAGAAAGGAACAGTTTATAATTAAACTTGGCCATACAGTCTCTTCCTCCAGGCTTGCTTTTACCCATGAGATCATTAAACATGGATTAAATTAGCAGATGTGAATCTTTAAATTAGCAAAAAGAAATGGAGGAGGGAGGAGGAGAGCTGTGTTTTCTTTTCAAAGCACAAATCTCATATGGTGAGCAAAATTTACAGGAGCTCTATCCATGGCTGCATTTCTATTAACATGAAATTGTCATATGAAAATGACAATTTTCATATGACTGCTTTACATTTATGTTCTCTCTAAAGTTTAGATTTAGTCAGCAAGTTTATCTTTTAAGAGTCTCTTTCAAGTTGTCTCTTCTCTTCTGGCAGTGTCATTTTAATTGTGGTTGTTTTTTTGTCTTCTTCATAGAAGTCATTGTACTTCACTGCATATTAAAAGGTCACCAGTAAGATTTTGGTTTTTTTAAAAGAAGCTTTCAAACCTAAATCTAGTTTCAGACCTAAATATGGACCCTTGGGGATTGTTAATTGATTCAGTGCAGTGTTTCTCAAACTGTGGGGGAAAATGAAGTTCAAAAGGCATTGTGAAACACTTAATTAGAGAAAAGAAAGTTGCACATCTCTTCTGCCATGTGTGTAGACTAAGAATAGATATAGTTTCTGCAAGTACTGTCACTAGTAATAGCAGTATACCGAGACAATCCTGGCACCACGAGTCTAAATGTATGCGATATTAGTGAGCACCAGCATTGTTCAAGCAGTGATCAAGAAAGGGATATTGATGTCTCGCTGTACTGTGAAGTGTCACTCTGTGCTTCATTCTGGCTCCAGACTCTGACTTGAGGCATTTAGTTCCTAAGGGAATGAAGGAAAAGAGAGGCTCTTTCCTCCTTCCCACAAACCTGCAAATTTATATGAACTCTTACCCAGAAAATATAATGGTACTGCAGTAGCTGGAACTAGTGAAGATTTTTGCTATGAATATTTTGCTAAGATTTCCAATGTTATTGCACATCCTGAGTTTATAGTAAAGGGAAATGTCAGTGCCTTTTACAGCTGACAAGATTGCAATTTCTTGAAGATAGAGAGCTACGAAGCAGATCATGGGGAGAGGGAAAAAAAAAACCCAAAAAAAAACCCTGACTTATAAAAACATTCCCTGCCTGGATTTGCAGCAGGAAAGGAGCAGCAGCTCCTTTCTGTCAGACAGGAGAAGGAGCCAGTTCTCAGGGCTGACCACTGCCGGTGTATCTCACCCATTCTGAAGGAGGACGTCAGTTGCTGCTCATGGAAGACTTTCCCAAAGATGAATGAATCAAAAGGTGGTTACCTTTTCAAAAAGAATTGAAAAACATTTTGTTGTCTTAAGCCAGTTTGTTAAAGGTAGGGCTTGCTTAAAATCAGTGTTTAGGTGCCAAACAGATGCTTTTGGAGTTTTATTGCTCCTTGTTGTACCTTTCATATTTCAGCTTCACAAAATTGAATATGAAGCTGTTCATAAAGCAGGTGCTGACTGGCATATAAACATAGTGAAAATCTTATTAATGAAGCTGGTGAAGAAGTACTATTATTTTTATGTGATTTTCTTCCCATTTCCTTTGTTGGACTAATGAAAGGTCTCAATTTTTTACTTTTATTTATTTTAAAAGCTGTTCAGCAGCATGAATAACCTTGGAAACAATAATGCAAATTTTTTAGTGCACTGGACATAATTCAATGCACTGACACACTTGTATACATGGACAATGTTTCGTTAACATAATGAACCAATTGTTAGCTACAATGGAGTTTGAAAAATATGATTCTTTTTCTTACAGAACTGCAGCATTGGAGTAGTCATCATTAGAGCCTCAGTTCTTTGATGTGGTGGCAGCCAGCCAGCAGGGATAAAACAGGCAATGCTATTGTCACATGTTACATTTTATTAGTCTGGCTTGTCCAAAGCCACATTCCCACTGGTTGGCTGGATTCTTTCAAAGCTGCAAACTTATGTCCTGTGGTGTGTGTGGCTGGGACCTCATCACTGAAAAATACATAAAAACTCTGTCTTACTGCTTCTGTTTAATAGAGAGGCAGCAGCAAGGCCTAGTAAATGGAAGAGGTAATAGCTGTGTAGAAGGTTTAGGCATTGTAAAAGAAAGGGAGGGGGAGAATAAATAGAAATGTTTTGTGAACTGCAGTCTAATGGATGGTATTTATGCTTTCTCCTTGGTGCTATTTTCTAGGTGAAGAACCATAAGTTCAATGCAGTAGACAGGGTTCTGTTGGTTGGCTGGTTGGTTTTTGTTAAATAGAAGTGCAAGTAGAGCCAGGATATCCTTGAGGTCTCTACAGAACTAATATCCTAGTGTTCCTGATCTCCAGCAGAAAGGATGTTCAGAGAATAATACTTTAACAAAAAGATAAAGCACTATTTTTTATTCTCCCCTTGATTTTTGTGGGTTTGTGGGGTTTTTCTTTGGTGGATTTGGTTTTACTTTTTTCGTGTCTGATTTTACTAGTTCAATAATTCTTGCCAGAACCTCCCTGTTGGAGCCTGA
This sequence comes from Calcarius lapponicus, assembly GCA_039654755.1. Classification (NCBI taxonomy): domain Eukaryota; kingdom Metazoa; phylum Chordata; class Aves; order Passeriformes; family Fringillidae; genus Calcarius; species Calcarius lapponicus. Next base: position 69,916,614 of record CM077464.1, read on the forward strand.
ATTTCGCTGCCTGCAGGTGATGGCATTTTCAAAATGAAGGCTAAACATGACTTTAAGGTTGTTGCATCCATAAATTTTTTTAACTATCAGCAGGAGTCCCATCTCTTAAGTTAATTCTGCTCTTATTAAAGGGAAATGTATAACAATGAGATTTCTGAAGTTATGGACTGATGAATTCATTCACGTCCTGGCCAGCTGGAGTATCCAGGCACACTTTATGACTCAATTATATTCTAGTTATAGACATACAGACGTTACATTTTGTAATACAAAAGAGAATAATACCAAAAATCCCACAGTATAATTTTTTTTTGCTTTCATGGAGAAAATTCTGCCTTTTTAGGCCAGAAATTTGTCAGTCATGAGCTGGGGGTTTGGAGTTTCTTGACTCTGTCTTGAAAAGGCCTGCTCTCCTAATAGGTTGTGTGAAGAGCCACATCTTAAAGCTCTGCTTTGTATTTAAAAGTGTGTTTTGGCTGTATTTTAAATGTATGTGGCAAGAATGCTGCATGCAAACATGGTGAAATTCACTACTATGGGTCCCTAGGTGTTTTTTAACTTTTCAGTACTCTTGATTGAGAGTTTTTAGTATTCCTACTTACACTTGAGAAAACAGGGAGTGTTATGGCTTGTTAGGGATACTAGAGATGGAGTAAGAAGTCTCTGCAAAATTCTGTTTATGGTTTTCTTTTTTTGATTGAGTTTTTTTTTGTTAACAACATTATATTTTTCTGCTTCCCTTGTTGTACAGTCGCTGTAACATCCTAAACACATTTTCTGTGGGTCAATGCTTAGATGAGGTGAAATGCAGACTTAGGAGTGAGGATCTCTTTGGGGATGGGAAGGGAGTACCTGAGGAAGCTGCAGCTGAGAGGGGAGGGAGAGAGGACACAAATACCCGGGTTTCCCTAAGTCTTGTGCACTTTGTGGAACTCCTAGTGCTTAATTTATACCAAGGTGTTGCCACTGACACGTTAAAACTGCCACCTTAAGAGCTGTGAACTGAGCTGATAAAAGCTCTCCCCCATCAGCAGCAGCTGCACTTGCTGAGGGTTTTGCCTGTCGGCTCTGAGGTGTGAATATTTCCAGCCCTGGGCTGTGTTGCTGTACGGCACAACTGTGTGGTGTTGGCCTGGCCTTGGCTGGGTTTTATGGTCTCTTTCACTGTAGCACTGTGGAGTCCTTGTTCTTCAGGCATTCACTCTATGGGGTGCTCCCCCTGGGTTAGAGAAATCCTCCCTTTCATCTTTTACAGATGCCTGATAATAAATTAACAAGTGTGGTCTCACGAGTATTCCATTGTATGGAATGGTGTTGATTGCCAGAGGGGTTCGGAGCAAGCTGGGAAGGCTGAAGTCCAAAGCACTCCAGCATCTCCCCCTTTGAAAAGACCTTGTCTCTTACACCTTAGGAAACCAGTGTTGAATTAGCGAGTCATGGATCCAGGTTTCCTTGCATCTGGTGTTTGCCACCAGTCCATTGTGGACCCTGGTGCATGACTGTAACAGGTAAAGCCTCCACTGATTGTGAAAAGAGGTGTTTTTCTGCTTTTAAATAGCCATAAAAATGACTTTAGCACTGAAAGATTTATTAGTGTCATAATAGCATTAATTGTAAGACAGAATGTTCTATTTACTGACTAGAAGTTTTGGTTTTTGACAGGTGCACAGGTCAGCAACTGAATTTTTTTCCTTAATGCTCTTTCTCATTAACAGATGTGCTGCATCTGCTATTTTTTCTGTGATAGGCTTAAAGATAGCCGAGTTAAGGGTTTTCCTGTTACTTCTGCATTAAAAGACAGGGAGAGGGATATCCCAGTCATTGTCCCCAAAAAAACTGCAACAAGCAGAACCTAACAAACCAACCCAAGCAAAAAGAAAAAGCAATAAATCTCTTTCAGTCATGTTGAAAGGAAAGATAGTCAGACTTGGCCTAAAACAAACCTGTCTACAATTTCCTGGTATTGCACAAAGTATATCAGAACTGCACATGTAACACAGGTTTCTACCTGGATTTAGGCTTCTGTCCTCTTTACAGTTCACACACACACACTCTCTTGCTGTTTGATTTGGAAGTGCTTTAAACCCAAATTGGAGTACTACTGTGGTTTGAACAGGACCTAGAACTTGGTCAGCGTTGATATGTTGGACATGCTTCACTTGCTTTTGCTCATGCCATGATTTCTCTGGAGCAAAACAGCGGTCTGGACTAACCTGGCTCATAGTCTTGCATGTCTGTGCTTAGTTCTTCCTGGTGACTGGTTCCCTATGAGTTCTCCATAGGAGTAGGCATGAAAGGATGAACCTGGTGAGGAAATAGGAGTGGGAAATCTCAGTCTGTGCTCTGCAAGACAAGTAGCAAGGGCAGGTACTCAAGAAGACTGAGTTCAGGATCTGTGTGCATCCCAGCACACAGAACCCGGAGACGCAACTGAGATTTGTGTGGGTGAGCTCAGAACTGGTGACCTGCATGGTGGATGTCATTAGGGCCATGCCTGAATCTTGGAACATCTGTGCTAACCAGTCAATGCAGCTAGAGCTTTACCAGGTGTGTAAATTCACACTGGCTGTAGTGCTGCCTGTGCTCTGTGTCACTGTCAGGATTCTCCCCTTGTGCGCAGATCTGTAAGTCATGAGGCCAAGATGCCCCAGTGTCACCTAACTTCAGCTGTCAATTTAATACCTGCCCTAGGAAAATACTTTTATTCTAACCAATGTATTCAGTGCAGATACTGTGATAAGTTAGCTGAAGGTGTTATCTCCTGTAGGGAGCACAAAGTTTACTTTGATCTCTGTTATTTTGTACATTAAAGCAACAGCCTGATCTTCTTAGAGCTTTAAATGAGCATCTCAGCATGTGTAAAAGCTCGCTTCATTTTTACAAGTCTAGGAGGAGACATAGAGACAAAATACCCAAAAGCACTAGCACAAAATACTCATTTCTATGAAGGAAAAGCTTCAAAATAATATTGGATGGATTGTAAGAAATTCTTTGAAGTACATTGACTAATAAGGTAAATTTGACTTTTTGGAATTGTAAATGTAGCAAAGCTAAGTAAATTTCCATAAGCAGAATTTTATTAAGATTAAGGTAACAAAAACTTCAAATCTGTGCTCTTTGACATTTGGCAGATATTTAGAGCCAGGGGCAAAAAAAAAAAAAAAAAAAAAGGGGACTTTGAATGGCCTGCCAAGTGGAATTACTCTGCAGAGAATGGAAATAGACTTTTATCTCATTTTCCATGGTTAAAAATGAAAAAATATAATAGCTCCTTTTTCTTTGTTTCCTAGTAGTGCTGTGGTCCTATCCATGCAGTAGACAGTCATGTCCTGACACTGGCACCCAAACACATTTCTGTGTCTCGCAGGCTGCAGCAGATCCTGGGGGTGGCTGAAAGCCAGCTGGGAAGTGCAGCGGGAACTGGGCTCTCACCCACCTGCCTGTCACTCCCAGGGTTCTGCTGGCAAGGGGTTCTGGCTGTGCAGGCAGGGTGGCAGGGCTGCTGCTGCTGCTGCCGGCTCTGTGTGCTGCGTGCCAGTGTCCCTGCAGCAGCCTCCTGCCATCCAGCCTCCGCCTGGGAGAGTGCACACAGGGAGTCCTGGCAGCTCTTGCCTGCTTGCAGGGACACCCCTCTTGTGAACAATGTGCTGGTAGCAATTTATCTCCCAGCTAGGGAAGGGGAAGGAATTTTTTTCTGGAGACTTACATGTAGGGGGAGTGCAGCCCAAGGGATTATTAGGAGCAGCAGTTTAGTGCTAGTACTTATTATTACTTATTGCTGTGGCAGTATTTATTTTAAATTTATCAATTTGTAAAGAGTTATCAAATTGCTAATTGCAAACTCTGTGTCCCAGAAGAGTTCCACGTTTTTTTCATCTTGTTGCTTCTTTCATCACGGGCTGTGCTTACATCAGTGCTGTAGCAGTAGTTCCACAGGAGGACCAAGCTGTAGCATGAGAGGCTGGCTGTATAAATAATTTTATTATTGAGGATCCATTTGCTTTTTCTTTTAGCTGTACTTTACATGTTATAATTGATTTATTGCAGGTTTTTTTTGGGTTTTTTTTGTCCAAGTTTTTAGTTTCAGATTTTGTCATATAACAATGCAAAAGTGGTGTAGAATAGGCAAAGGGGGTAGGAGGTGAATGGGATTGACAAAGGACGTAAAAGTTAATGGTGTAGAGAACTTAGAAGTACCAAAATAATAATTTAAAAAGTAATTTAATCCAGCCTTCAGAGTATTTATATTATTTCTATTTTAGGTTGTTAAATGGGTTTTTTTGTCCTAGTTCCTAATGGGAAACTATAGATCCTATGGGAAATAAGGAGAAGAAAAAGCAGTTACTTCTTTTGTCCTCCATGATACTGAATCTGCTAGCTGGTTTCTGTTTACTTTATAAAAGGAATTAATCACCCAGATGAAATTTTGTCAAAATATGGAAATATCAGAACAGAACAGCATCCTGAGGGGTGAAGGGGATGCAGCATGCAGAGCTGTGCACTCTGCTTGGCACTAGTTTGCCTGCAGGCTGTCCCATGAGTGCTGAAAGGCAAACTGAAGTTATCCAGCTCTAGACAAAGTTGTGCTCTTCCCTCTGTCCCTCCACAAAAAATGTCTTAATGTGTTGGTCTTTTAGGTAGAGGAAAGAAAGCAGTTGGAAGCCAGGATTGCTCTTACAGGATTGCAGAAGCTGAAAAAGCTTTCAGAGAGGAGGACAGCAGGTCAAAGTAGCTGTACACAAGTGACACAGTAATCCAGACTGAGGAACTGATCCAAAAAAACTGGGAGAAAAACCCACTTTTTCTGTCTGGTGTGATCTGCCTGTTCTGCTCCACAGCCTGGCTGCAGCTATGCAAAAAACTGAGGCAGTTCAACAGAGAAGCTGCTGTGGAGAAGGAACCTGTTCCGGCCGCAGAGTGGAGCGGATTCCTCTTCTGCCTTTTCCCCCATGTGCTGGTGTTTGCTACTCATTTAGGTACATAGCCAGGCAGATGAGGAAATCAGTCCTGGGGAAAACTATTTCCCCCCTTCCCCACCTGCTCCTGGGCCAGCTTTTAGTTTGATTAACTGCCCTGGTGTGGAACATCTTGGGTGGTCATGTGAAAACAGAAATGGCAGTGAAAGAAGGAAGGAAACCAAGGACTGAGACAATATGGTAAGCAGGAACAGAATCCTTTCAGCAGGTGCTTTCATTCCTGTCTGATTAAAATGGTCTTGTGTAATGTTTCTGCCTGTTTATTAACTGGCTTAGTTGACTGTTGAAATAATAAATCCTTCTCTGATCCTCACCTGGCCAAGGAGTCCTGTCTCTGGCTTTCTGTCTATGCAGTGGTGAAGCACAGAAAACAAATTCAAGGGAAAAATATTTTTCCTTCACATAACATGCCCTGATACTGAGTTTATTTTTCCACTAATCATTTCCTATAAAAATTAAAGGTAAAAAGCTTATTTTGACAATTGTGTTGAATTAATTGGGTGGGTTTATGGTGAGTTTTCTGTATTTGTTTGTTTCCTTTTTAGTAATTCAGTGAACTGTTATTAGTGGAAGTAACTAGAGAAGTGGATCCAATGACGTTTAGGTGATTTGGGAAGTTTTTGTGAAGCAACAGATATATGTGACATTGTGTAGTCACCCAGCATTGGGGGAAAAAGGCTCAGTAGTCACTCAGCTGGTAAAATTTGGCATGTTTTTTCTACCATGCAATTTCATCTATGGTCTGGGACATAAAAGGGCATTTGCTCTTAGCCAGAAGTCTTCTCAAAACACTTTTGTGTGCACCCTGTGTTTATAACCAAGTTCAAAGCATTGCAACATCAACAGGCTAGAACTGTTTTCTTCTTTTCTATTTTGGGACCCAAAGCAGGGGAGCTGTTTTGAGTCAGTCCAAATGCTCCTGTGCTCACAGATGTAGAGAATAAAGCAGAACTGAGACATCTGGGATTCTAACACCTTCCAGGTGGTGTTTCATCAGAGGGGAACCTGCATGTGTGCATTTAAGAGAGAGGATTACTGTCATGATATGACCATCTCTGAAAGGAACAAAAGAAGGTTTAAAATTATTGAATGACTTCTGGTTTCAGATGTCATTCCTGGAAAATGCTGGTGTTGATATCTAAATCTTCTGTTTCTGTTGGGTAATGAGATACAGTCTACACAGAAGACCCTTTTGATTTCTCAGTTGAAAAACTGGGTTTATGTTATATGGGCTAAGGTTAGCAAAAATAATGGATAATGTCATAATGCATATGTCTAGAATTGCTATCTTTATACCTTTATGAGACCAAAACAGGAGAAAATTTTGAGATCTTTTCACACTTGACTTTAAATAAATAATTAAATGCTACTAGTTTTGTTCTTTGCATTTACTGGCTTTGGAATCATATTCTAAGAACTCAGAGTTATTCTAATTCAGTGATTTTGCTTTTTTTTTCTTTTTTCATTTACCAGAAAAAGCCACTGTCTTCGATAATAAAAGAAGTCTGTGATGGGTAAGTTCTGCTATATTCTACATACTAGATACAGTGCTTTTTGAAGTATTAAACCAACTAGGAGATAATTTTTTCCAAAGAAAATCTAGATATCCTGTATGACTAGTCATTAGTTTCTTAAATATTTTTGTGTTAGTTTCAAATTTTGAATTTGCAGTGCATTTTGGATCAATTGCTTGCAAGATGAGGCTCCTAACAAAGCAGCTCCGTCATGGGGGTAACTCTCATTTTGACTGCTTCCTTCCTTTCTGCACAGAGTTGCATTTTGCATTTTTTGCAGTTTGGCTTTGGTCCCTGCTGTTCATGGGTTAAGGGACCAAAGCACTGCCTCTGGATCTGAATTTTGAGCACTGAGTCCAGTGGGTGCTGTAAGCTGGTCCAGTTGATGTGACTATTTACATAAAACTGAAATGTTAATTGCAAATTCTGTATTATAGACTAATAATTGGTTAAGACAAATACCTTGATTTAAGTTTAATGGATTAATCAAAAAATGGTTTCAAACAAGTGCTACCACACAGGAGAAACTAGCTATATTCATCAAATTGCTGCTGAGCTAAGAAGGTGATATTTTATGCCTAATGTATTATATCAACTTAATACTATATGCATTGTGTATCGTATAAGCTAGCATAAACTTCTGGTACTGTACATTTTTATTTTTTTCGGTCAATTTTAGTGACTTAGTGGTCTTGCTTACTGCAAAAAAAGATCACTAGGATGTATTTGTACTGAGGTTTTCCTTTTGTAAGCATGCTTTTAGCTTAAACTTTGGAACTCATCATTGAAAGCTATGGAAAACTGTGAGAAGTATGAGAAATACATAGGAATGACAGACGCTTGTTTTGTCATGCTAAAATTATGTAAAGGGTACTTTTTGAATTACTAAGGTTTCATTTTGTGATTAATTTATTTTCGTATTTCTAAGGTGGTCTCTTGCAAATCATGACCAATTTGCACTGCAGCATGCTGATAGTTCTAATTTCTACATCACCGAGAAGGTGGGTAAATTGTTCAATGCAATTCTTGCATAGCCTATAAAAATATTTGCCACTGTCAGTTATTTTAAATTAAAATACATGAAAATATACTTCCCATAATGCAATGCCATAAGAGGGTAGGTACTGCAAGACCTGATTTAATGACTCTTGAACAGATTTCTTCTGTTAGGAAAAGCAAATAAAAGTCCAAATGTGCAAAGTTCTTCATGTCAGATGAGTTTGAGACTTGAGCACTGAGCCCTTCAACTTTGGTATTCTTGTGTGTTTAGTATTCTGCTAACAAGTGGTGCACAGGAAACTGAAATATTTAAAACATGAAGGGCTCTTTGAAGTGTGAGGAGACCTTCAGTGCACATCACTTTCATTTTTGGCTGAGCAGGTAGAAATAAGTTTCAGTGACTGTGTAATATTTGCTACTGGCTCCTGCCTACTGTCTTGTTCTTACCCAGTTCTGTAAGTTCTGTTGGCTTGCTTTTTCGTGTCCCCATTTAGTGTGGCAATAGGTGATTCATCAAGTGATGCAATGATTTCAGCACAGAGTAATGAAAAGGCTATAGCTGTAATAAAAATGGAATGTCTAGTATAAATATATGGGACATGCTCAAGTGAATGGGACCAAGTAGAACATTCATTCCTAGCATTACTGGTAAAATTGCTCAAATTAAAAAAAAAAAAAAAAAAAAGAGATTATTTGGAAAAGTGTATGCGTAGTACTTCCGAGGTACAATTTCTAAGCAATGGCACAAGGGCACTGTTTAAAACCTGCTGAAGTTCACATGCAAATTCCCTAATCTCAGTGGATTCTGAGCTGAAAAGACCCGAGCTTAATTGCATAGATATAGATGCCTCTTGCTCGCCTTGTTATCAGTTTAGTTTGGCTTGCTCTGAAGTGGAGGCATGTCTTGGTTCTGTTGTGCATTTTACAGTTCTTTGGGGTTTGCTAGTACAACTGAGACATGAACTAAGTTTTCTCTTGCTGTAATTCATACCCACACCCAAGAAATAAAGGAAACTTAGGCACTTACTTAAGCATTTGGGAAGACTAAATTTAACAAGACAGCAATAATAGTTGCTCATAAGATAGTGCTGGTTTTGTTTTGTTATTTTTTTCCCTGGGCTGTTTTGTTTAGTTTTATTTTTGTTTGTTAATTTTACTTGTTTTTTAAGAGACCAGTTTCAGTTTTTCATTTAACTACTTGTCACCCTGGACAACCTTTTTAATATGTCCCTTTTTGCGGGGGGGGGGGGGGGGGTGTTCACTTTTTTTGCCTGTATGTTGTTTTGGGTTTTTTTTTCCTCTCTTTTCAAGTTTCAGTTGATAGACACTTCAAAGGCCACTACAAGGAAACCTGTTGAAGTAATTACTGACTTCTGTGTTTTGCCTCCACCAAATTAAATAGTGAGATTGTTCTGCTAATTGCCTTCAATGGTGACACAATGTTTACCAATAAAGCAGTCACAATTGAATTGAACTGTTGGCATTTAAACTCTGTGCAGTCAGTATTTCCAAGAAGTAGGGGTTGAGTGAATACTTCAGCTTTTTCAAGGTCCTTGTCCTGATGCAATCGGAGGGATATTTCAGGCTTTATCTCCACCTTTGGTGGATAGGATTCTGCAGCTTTGGAGAAATCTTTTCTGTTCCACATAAACGAGAGCCTGATGGTTTTTGGCTGCCTTTAACTTGCAATAAGGATGGAAAATTATGGTCTTCTAGGACATTTTGGATTGTACTGCAGAGAGGACTTTGAGTTTGTTTATTCCCTACTGGAAATATGCAGAGTGTCTGACTCTGAGTCACATAAATAAGAGAGAAGAGCCTCTAAATGCCACTAGAATTACTCAGATGTCTGTGACTTTCATTAGATATTGTTCACTGTTTATAGCTGGTTGTTGGATAGTGGCTGTGAAGAGAGGCTTATATAGGCCATCACCCCTTCCACATACTTTCCCTCATTTGTGTTCAGTAGGATATTGTTCTGTCTGAATTAAAACATGAAAATCAGCAGGCATGAGGAAAAACACATGCACTTCAAGGAAGCTACAACACTTAATTGTTAAAATCCACATTGCTTTAATCTTAGTTTTACTAATGGGTATGAGCAGAGCTTTTTTTGTGGCAGTGACAACTTCTCATAAGAAGTATTTTTCACAGCTCTTAAAGACGAACTGTGTGACTGTATGTATGCAGATAACATTATCTATAGGTCATGTTTCTGCAGAGACTGCCTTGCAGGTAGAGATGCCTATTTAAAATATCACTATGTTTAAAGTTACCAGAAAGAAAAGCAATTAGTGAATTCTTGTATACAGCAGCAAGAAGCTTTGAAGTGAAAATGTCCAAATGTTACATGGCTTACAAGTGTAGTTCTGTTTTTGGTGGCAAACAGCCCATCTGTGTTTTGGCTGTCATATGCAGAACTCTTTATCTTTTGTAGCTGGACCTATATCTCCCAATTATACCATGCATAAATAAAAACAACACCCAAGCAGTTCTGTCTCTTAAATTATTTATGTTTTGGCTGTATTATTTGGAAAAATGCCTCTACAGATATAGCAATAGCTCCTTCAGGCAGCATAAGTGAGGTCTTTTAACAAATTTTGTTTCAGCCAGGGTTCCTACTAGAGACAGGTCTTATCACAGCAGATCCAGTTCTGGCTGCTGCCTCTGGGGTCATGGAATGGCTATATCTGTGCCCCTGAAACTGCAGTGAAAATTATTAATTATGTCTTTTAGCTTTTTTTTTTTTTAATGAGAGAAATAAAAGAAGAGGCTATGTAGACAAGAAAACCAAGCACTCATAGTGCCTGAGTACATCTGTCTGATATACTCATCTCAAAGTGTTTGATTTTTAATAATTTTTTTATGTTAATAGGTGTGTGTGTGTGTGTTTTTAAAGGCTTTGCTTATCATGAAGGAGCATTTCTCTGGTAGGTCAAATGTCTAAAAGCCTGACTTGAGTCAGAATCTTATCATAGATAGATACTACAAGATAAGACTAAATAAGTCCCCTTTGCTGCACTCTATCCAGGCTGTACCTGAATTAGATGCTTATGTACATCAGGTGCAATGACTCAGGAACACTATAGCCTGGGGGAGCTCAGGGTTAGAAAAGAAAATGCTGTATGAAGAGTAGAAAATGGCTGTATAATTTTGTGCGCTATGGCTGAAAACCACAGCTCAGATAATTGTTAGCTCTGTTCCTCTGCTGGCAGTATGAGCAGGGCAGGGACAGACATTTGAGTGGCTTTGCCTTCATGGGTACAGTTGGTTCCTTGTCACTGCTCACCCTTGGCCTTGCAGACCACTCTGGATCCATTTGTAGATCCTGTGTTTGCCTGGGTGGTGTTCAAGCTGGTTTCACTGCTGGAGGCAGAATGTGGTCACTCTTAACCCTCCACCTGAGCAAATCTCAGAAATGAAGGGCTGGCTGCTGGTGCTGAGGGGCCAGCACTGAGCACGCAGAGGTGACAACGGTGACTTTTTTTTGTTATCTTTAAATACAAGGACGTTTAATTCATCTTTATATTGAATGCAACCCGTGTTTATTGTCACAATTTTATTGTGTTTGTTCTTTTTCACATCTGATGCATCAGAAGACTTCCCATGGGTTTTTCCCCTTCTTTCCTATCTCCTACGTTTCGCTTTCATTCTTATTGCTCGAAGTGGAGGGTAGCAGGCACTGAATTTACTCCATTAGTTTTGGGAGACTTTTAATTCTGTTTTGCAAGAGCTGCTTTGGTTGTAATTATTCAACTCTGTGCTGTATTTGAAGATGGGACATCTTTCTAGCCCCCATCTTCTCAGTGCTGGGAACCTGAGTGAAGTCCCTGGTGTTTGTTCTTTTTCAAAGGTGATTTTGCTCATGACCTATTTTCTGCTGAACACAACCTGTAATTGTATATTCATGTGAAATTCCTCCATGCCTTTACAGTCTCCCTGCGTGGGAGTGTATGCAAATAACAGGACAAGAAATGAGCCATTTGTACAGTTGGGACTTTTTGAGTTTTTACGTTTTTCATATTTGTCTGTTTTCACTGATTAATTGAATTTCAGTGAGTTGTAAGAAAATATTCTTAATAATGAAGGTTTCTGATTCTTGAAGGACCTGGTGCTTCTTAAGCAACTGAGAGTAAAAAGTAGCATGAGGAATGGGAACTGGAGAAATGTATTAAGAGAGCTGTTTCATTTTCCATTTTGCATCACTCTTGATAATACTTTTATTAATAGTGCTACATAAATGGTAAGTTGTAGATTTGGTCTGGATCAAACCATGCCTGGTTTTCCCTTTTCTCTGCCACTTATAAGATGTGGTGTTTCCCACATATTCACAAATTTCTTACTGTTTTGGGGCATCTGCACAGCCCTGCAGAAATTCCCTACAGTAAGGGCAGCATGTGGCATCTGAGCGGCCATGCTCCTGCCTTTTTGATGGATGCTGGTAACACTGCCCTGTAGACTCCAGTAAAATCTTAGAGAACACTAGTATATTTTTCAAGTGAACAGAAGTAAAACTTCAGTATCTGTATAGTAAATCACTTTCAGTCCTCCTTCATTCAGGCTGATTTCAAGAACAGTGATAATAGTTATCCTTCTTTTAGTTCTGTTAGGACTCTTTTTGTAGAACTTCTGGTCTATGCTAAATTTTCTAAAGAAAATAATTATGTTCTGTCCCCCTATTATGCTTTCTGGCCTCAGCATAAACAGCTTAATTCTTCTGCTTGCTCCCTATTAAAATAATTGTTATGGCAATCTTCTGTTTAGTTCCTTAGTTCCATATCAAGGCTGATGTGGTGGATCAGGTGGGGTGGTTTTTAAAAAAATCTGTGTATACATATATATATATATATATATATATATATATATATATATATATATATTCCTGAATTAATCACTAGAGAGGAAAGGCTCTAAAAACGTTCAGCTTTCAGTTAGAGCAGTTGAAGGTAGGTATGGCATACCAGGGACACAGTACAACTATTTGGGTTCAGCTGTTGACAAATAACTCTGTGTAAGATTTGGCATACAGAAAAATATTCTTTAATTCATCTTGATGCTTAGAGAACAACCTATTTAGAGGGGTAGTTTTCCAAAGTGCTGTGAACAGATGTAACAGGTTAGCACTGAAGGAGGATGGTTCTGATTTCTTCTCCCCTTCCTCAGAAGATCCTGACGCTTAATTTTTTTTTTTTTTTTTTTTGGTTTGTCTTGTTTTGGCGGCTTTTGGGAGGTTTTTTTTGACAATTTTTGAAGATGGTGGCAAGGAGGGGATCATTTTGTGCCCCTTTAATTCATTACATTTGCTTAGTAAAAAGGCTGCTTGATCCGATGTAGGGATGAGGCAGGACTTTTGAAACATGTCCAGGAGTAGCCTGTACACAAGAAAGAAGTAAAGGAAAGGTAGGAAGAAGAATGGAACTTTGCTTTTTTTAACAGCTGTGAGCTGTCCCTCAGTTGTTTCTGGAACTGGCTTAAGCTGATGTGGAACAAAATTTTGTCAAGCTCCAACTGTCGTCAAATATGGAAAAGGAATGTTTTACCTGCAGTCCTCCTGTGAGTGAGAGGAAGGGCACATGAAGGGTGTAGGACACGGGTGTATATCCTAGAGAAGCATAAACACCTGCAGGCTTTCCCTTAAACAAGTCTCAGTGTTGTGGCCCCAAATCTGGTGCTTGCAAAATGGGCTGCCCACTTTTCCTGCTTATACTATACTGCTTATTCCTGTCTTCTACTGTGCAAACCAGGCAAACCCCAAAATGATAAAATTTTCATCTGCTTTAGTTCCCTTGTTGACTGATTCAACTGTCTGTGCCACATATAACAGTAGCAGGGATGAGCAAAATGTTGAAAAGCACAACTCTATGGTAGCAAACTGGGCAACTGTGCTTTGATTTGGCAAAAGTGAGCCACACCGTGAGCCACAGCCTGGGCTTCAGTATTCACTTATTCTCTAAGCATCTGCTTAAGGAGCCACTGCTGCTGGGCTGACCCTCAGTGAATATGATGGGTAACCTGTGCTGAAGAGCTGACTTCAGTTTGATAATCCTTACTTGGGTCTGGTAGGTTTTTGTTCATGGGTTTTTTTTTGTATCCATACCAGCCCTGTTCTGGTTTCTCCACATCATCTTACTAGTAATAGTATGAGCACAGAAAAGTCAGTAATTTCCTGATGTTTATTTTTCAGGACGCAGCTCTTCTGTTGGAATTTATCAGAGGATGATAGGGCTTCTTGTCTTGGGCCCACCCCTTCCCTGTGGCTGGTACAACTGTGCTGTGTGTCTGTGTGGTTACTTGAATTGGGGAACTGATCCAGCTTAAAAATAACTTGTGTGTAACTTCTTGCAATGTGTCAGAAGGATGTCTGCCCAAAGTGTAATACCGCTGCTGCTCTGCAGAACAACTGGTGCCTCGTAGTACTGTCCTTGTAGATCACTCCACTTGCAGATGGGTAAATCATGCAAAGTTTGGTCTTTTTCTTAGGATGTGGTTTAAGTGGCAGTCAAGTTGGTATTTCTGTGGGTTGCTGGAGAAATAGGTAGTTGAACATTCTTTTTCTACTCTGTTTCTTCTTTCTCTTTGCTTCGCTAACATCCTAGGGACTGCTGCTGGGTGGTGACTTTGTTCAAGTCACGGATCTGACAAAACAAAACTCTGGACTCTAGAATACTTTTTATTTTCCTCCTTTTTGTGAATGAAGGGGAGAGGAAGTGTTAACTTTTTAAGGTCAGGTGGTGACTGTGCTGCTGTGTGGCTGTAGATCTGATGTAAGGGAAGTGTTGGGGGCTGTCCAGGCACTGGAGGGATATGTGCAGAATTGTGCCTCTTGTAGGTTGTAGAATTGCACTGGCTAATGTACAGCCTGAAACTGCACCACTTGGTCTAACTTGGTTTATTTACCAGCTTCTGTAATCCTTGAATAGAACAGATAAACAGCATGCAGAAAACATTATCTTTTTAGAAACTTCAGACAAACTATTAATTTTTTTAAGGAAAATGTTATAATCAAATCATAACACAAAAATCCAGAAGACGTTGTCCCTTCTTTTCAATAGCTTCCCAGAAAGGAAATTTTATCACAAGCTTAATTGCATCAGTATTTCTTCTAAAACAGTACAGTTCTGTCATGCCAAGTAGTACAATGTAGGTAATTACCTGTATCACTTAGCTTACATTTTATTAAATATTTTGGCGACTAAAAATAAACTTAAGAAATCCCCTAACAAGTCAGCCAAATGAAATCCCATCTCATAGTCTGTCTTCAGCTCTAGCAGTAGCAAATGCTGTTCAGGGTAGTGATCTGATGATGACTTTCAGTCTCTTTATGCCTCCTCAGTATTCACATTTGTGGTACTACAGATGTTGGAGGCTACACCTACACTTAGTCTATTTAATATCCTGCATAAAAATGATGCCACTCTTTCATCTCTTCTTGAACCTCTGACAGCAAGCTTGAAGAGTTTACTGCCTTCTGAATGGAGAGGTGTATTTTCCATCTGCTTTAAACTGACACCTACTGATTACATCATGTGCCCCAAAGTTCTCATACTGCAGGGTTTTATAAAAACAGTTCTGCATTCTGGTTGTCCACTACAGTCTCTCCTGTGCCCTTTGTCCCTCCAAACTGAGGAGACCCTGCCTTTTGAGGCAGCTGCTGAAGCCCATTGGACACTTCCCTCTCTCTGCATTTTCTCAGAAACTGCTGTGCCCCTCCTAAGAAGCGAAGATCAAAGCCGCACCCCTGTACTTGGAGCTCCTGTGTCGTGGCAGAGTGACGCCCTCTGCCCTGTTCCTGGTGCCACCTCTGGTGACACCGTGTTTACTGGATCCTGTAGCATGCTGAATCCGTGCTCTAAGGGAGGTCTGCCAGCAAGAACTTTGCCTTTTTTTCCTGAGCTGTTAACTCAGTAATGAACTCTACAACTCTAATATTCTGTGTCATTTTGTCCTCATTTGCAACTTGCACAAACTCATCCTTGTGGAAATGTAATGGAGTCATAAAGTGTATTTCACAGCTCTAATTTTCTGTTGTTGTGTCCATTTGGAGGAAGTTGCAACAAAATAACACCAGTAAGGAAATAGGAATGAATCTATTACTAAAGGTAATAAACACAAGAAGAATTTTAGGTTTTTTGGCTGTTATTATCTGGGGTGATTAGAGAAGTCTGAAGAAAGCTGTTTGGTCAAGGTTGAAGAGCAGGCTGAGTGAGCTATACATGGGAACCAATGCTTCTAGGTCTTCCTCAAATGTTAAGAAAACATTCCATTCCAACCAGTTAGAGTGAGCTGAACCTTGAGGCATTTTGCTGGGTATAACAGATCATTAAAATGATAAGACAAATGTGTAGCAAAATAACCTATTTACCTGATAAATTTTCCAGTGTCACTGCAGCAAAGCTCTGAATAAACAGCTTGACTCTTTTGACAGGGTTTTTTTTAAAGTGAATTTACTTGCCTTCATCCTTCTGCATGGTTTGGTGGATTCTGGTAACGCTTGAGGCCTGCTTTCTCTATTCAATCCTCCTGCATGTATTTTGGGCAAAGCAGTGGCACAGAAAAGCAGAGCTTTGAGAATCTGCAGGATCTGCTGGCAGATAGTCACAGAAACAGAATTGTTTAGGTTGGAAAGACTTTCTAAGATAATCAAGTCCAACCATTAACCTAGCACTGCCAAGTCCACCGCTAAATTGTGTACCCAAGCGCCACATCTTCTAAATGCTTCCAGGGACAGTGACTCAACTGCTTCCCTGAGCAGCCTGTTCCAGTGCTTGGCAACCCTTTCTGTGAAGAATTTTTTCCTACTATCCAATCTAAAACACCCCTGGTACAACCTGAGGCCATTTATTCTTACCCTATTGATTGTTACTTAAAAGAGACTGACCTCCACCTTGCTGAGCTCTGGGGACCACCACTGGTGACCAGATATAACCAGCTGGTTGTAACTCCACTCGTCACCACCCTTTGGGACTGGCAGTCAAACCAGTTTTTTACCCAGCAATGCACCTGTCCAAGCCATGAGCAGCCAATTTCTCCAGGAGAATGCTGTGGGAGAAGAGTGTCAAAGACCTTACAAAAGTCCAGGTGAACAACATCCACAGCCTTTCCCTCATCCACTGAGCAGATCACTTTTGCATAGGAGACCAAGTTGGTCAAGCCGGACTTGCCTTTCCTAAACCCCTTCTGGCTGGGCCTGATCATCTGGTTGTCCTGTATGTGCCTCATGATGTCACTCAAGGTGATCTCTTCTATGACTTTCCCTGGCACTGAGGTCAGACTGACAGAGCTGTAGGTCCCCAGATTAAGTCCTTGTTGAGCTTTGGTCCTTCTGATTTTCTTGCTGCATAACCTCACAGCACCCCAGTAGCCCTCCCGGGTGCTGCCCCGTCTTCCAAAGCTTGTAATCTCTCTTCTTTTTCCTTAGTTCCAGCCAAAGATTTGTGCTCAGCCAGGCTGGTGTTTCCCACTTCTTCTCTTGCCTTGGCCTGCTTCTGTGCTTTTAAGATTTTCTTCATGCAGGATGTCCAGCCTTCCTTGACTCTTTTGACCCTCAGGACTGCCTCCCAATGGATTATGGATTCTGTCAACCAGGCTCCTAAACAGGCACAAATCTCCCCTCCAGAATTCCAGGATAGCAGTTCTGCTGAGCCCCTTCCTTAGCTCTCTGAGAATGTAAAACTCTCTGACATGCAGGGGTACCCCACTGCCTCTCCTTCCTTCCTTCTTCTGCCTTCTGAAGCATTTATGGTCATTTAGGTTCATGTTGCTCTGGCTGGTGAAGTTAGAAGGCAGAGGGTCCTAAAATCTGAATGCAAGATGAACTTTCCAGGTGTCCCCTACTTCCTGATGCATTATGTTCTTTGTGTGTCTTCATGAAAGTATTTAGTCTGATTGAAATCTCATCTTGGAAATATTACCTACTCCATTAGAAAAAAAAATCATCCTCTGATATATTACATCTTGCTAGATAAAATATTACAGAAGGGGCTTGTTTGTCCTTGATATAACTGCTGTCTTTGTCCTGGATAACATTTATAACAGATCTCCTTTCCTGTTACAGAGTTTTTTAAGGACATTTTGGATAGTAACATTTCACTAGCTCCTTCACTGCTCAGGATTAAACTTTTCTAATGCAGATCAACACCATGAACAACATTTACCAACTTCATGTACACTTGAGAAACAGGAATATCTTGGAAGAGGTTTTTTTTTTGTTTTTTTGGTTTTTTTTCCCTGTTCTTGTATTTTTTTTTTATTTGTCTACCATAGGTGGGGGTGAGTTCTGTCCTGAGTAGCAATGATGACTTTAAGTATGGCTGCCAAAGCTGAGCTGCTGTAATGATGTTCTGTTATCCTGGAAAAGAAATCCACAGGATGCTATCCTTAATACTAAGAGGATTAACTGTGTGTAAATGTTGCAATTAAAATTAACTGGCATGCTGACTACTGTATCATGCAGTTAATGTAGGAACGCCTCTTGGTTTAATTGTACTCTTACATGCTGTTTCCTGGTATGTGATTAAGCCAATATTTAGAATGGATAAACAAAAGTATATATTTTTAATTGGGTAACTGCTAACCTTTTTCAAATTTTGGTTAGCTTGCTGTGCTAGAGACCTTATGCTTTGAATACTTTCAGAGATAATGCATGGGCAGTTTTCCTTAAGCCTTTTTCTAAACCAGGAGTTGAAGATTATTTCTCTTTCTGTTGTGATTGAATTTACAGTATAGGGCAGATGTAGACACCTTGCTCTGAGCCAGACATGCTGAGAGGTCCATGGGCTTGTGTGTTGTGGGCTCTGACAAGCATTTTACCTTGGAGTCTGAAAGATTTGGTGTTTTAGAGTCATCTTCATGATTAAACAGAAAGACTCCAAAGAAAATGTCCAGTGATGCTTTTAATAACTCTGTGTGTTCCTCTGTGTTTCCTCTGTTCCTCCTCTTGTCTCTGGAGATCATCATGCCTGTGCTATGCCCCGTACCTCTTGTTTTCAGCGGACTAAGAGTGTTTGCAAAGGTGCTTATTGAGGCCCAGATGAACTGACTTAACTTGTCACAAACAAACCACAAACTCATTTGTACATCTGATTTGGTAGTTCATGTTAATTGCAAGAGGAAACATGAGAAACTAAGCCTAAATTTTTGCTGCCTAAAAAATAAGCCTCTCTGTGTGCTCTTATTTATGTTTAAGAACAGTCTACTTACAAGCTCCAATGTTTTTATAAATATGTCAGTGAACTCTTAACTTCTGAATGTGATTAGTACAGTTCAAGTTGTTTAAATCTTACTGATTTCCTGGTTTTCATGTTGTTGCATGCTGGGGTTTGATACCTTCCAAGTAAAACTGATGGAACCTTGTGTATGTGTACATGCAAAAGCTCTAGCCTAATGCAGCTGAAGTCCAGTAGCCTAGTCTAAGCTGCTGGTGGAGGTAGATATAGCCTATGCTAATTGTCTGTCCCAAAGCAATTACTTTTATTCAGCTCCACAAATCCAGGAGGTGGTAACAGTTTTAGCAACCACAACTGTTTGTGAAGTGAGTTTGTTTCAGCGCTGATTGAGATTAAACCACACGAATGCACTATGGCCACTTCACACAGATTCCTTAGACATGATGAAATGTGCCTGGGTCTGGTGCTGTTCCACTACAAGTGGAGAAAATCTGGCACTTTGTTAGTGCTGTGGGAAGTCACCCAGTGTTTAGCTGCTCACCCTTCCTTGCCCCTCTTTTGAGTGTAGCCTGGCTGGCCTCCCTGAGGCTGTTCTGGCAGGAGGAGACTGCTGAGGGCTGAGAAGAGTCACTGCATATGCAGGCAAAGATGCTGTAGGAAAGCTTCTCTCTTGTAGCCCCTGTGTTGTCTGGCACTTCATTTATTTCAGTTAGAGTGAAGAAGTCTTTGTGGGTGGAGAGTGATCTTTGAGGTAGCTAGAACCAATCCCACAGATGACTTGGATACCAAGAATGAGACAATGTACTGGAGTTTTATTTTGGGACTACTTGACCTGGTTTCAGGCAAGATTTATCTGGTTTTTAGCATTTTGGATTTGAGACGTATCAGAATGGGAACAAGAAAGATGAAATAAATTTGGGAAAAACCGACAGAGGAGAAATACACCTTCATATTTTTTCTTGGCTAAACACCAGTCTGCAGAAAGTCTGCAATGTGGTCTTCAGTACAAAATTAGCTCTTCTCTCTCAAACTGTTAGGGATTCCTCCAATTCCTCTGACAGATTAGAGTGTCAGCTCATGAACAACTACAGAACCATGACTGGCATTGTGACTGTGTGTTGTGCTGCACACAGTCAGTGCCTGTCAGCATGTTCATTGCTGTAGGTACTTTAGTCTCCTACCCTGTGGTGAATAGGAGGTAGCTGTTGAAAGTGGGGAAGCTTTGCACATGGGCTTTGACCACAAGGTTGTAAGGATGCTGTAAGTGTACACCATAGTTTATGTCACTGCTGTGTGAGCCTAACCAAAAGAAAATATTAAATGCCCTCACTTTCTGACAGCTGGGCAAGGAGAAGGACTTATGACATGTTTGAACTTTACTCTGCTAACAGCGATGCTTTTTTCACTTTGAGGGAGAATGCAAAGTCGTGGTGGCAGAGCTCAGTGGAGAGGTTCCAGTGGTTTAAGTCAGCATGTTCTTGTTATAGAAAATAAAGAGCCAGTGGGATGAATTCTAAATCCTGCAGATGCTTAATGACAGGTTTCAGCAAGCTTACGAACTCCTCAAGTATGTACAATACCAGAGCCAGACACCATGGACAGCATATTTCAAAAAAATATTTAGAAGTTGCCAGTGGAAGCTAAACTTTGAAAAACATGAGGTCATTCTTGAAAGTGTTCAGGTTGGTTAAGTGTCATGTGAATTCAACCTATTTGTTGAAACTAATGTTATATGCCTCAATGAGGAAAATAGATGCTAGCTTACAACTGAAAGAGGGAAGCTTTTGCATGCAAACAGGGAAAAGCACTGTTGCAGGTTTAGCATGACAGTCTACTCAATGCATGTTTCATCTTTTTATATGAGTCTTAAGTAAAACCTTTGGTTTTTTTCTCTTTCAGAACCGTAATGAAATAAAAAATGGAGCCATCCTTCGATTAACAACATCTCCGGTGAGTCCATATTCTTCTCTTCTTTCAAAGTGAAAATTCAATTAGTAAATACTTGTGAACTAATGTGTGTACTTTTAAGCTTTATCCAGAATGTATCCCACAATCCTCCAGGAGCAAAGGTTATGAGTTATAGAGGCAGGAATAATAACTCTGAGTGACATTTGGTGATACTGTTGGCAGAATTGGGTGGGTTTTGTGTCTCACTTCCACTGGGAACAGTTTTCACATACAAGATACCTCTGCTTCCCTGCTGACATTACAGCCTCCCTCAAGCTGCTCTTTTTCTGCCTCAGAGCTCAAAACCAGGAAGCCAGGAGGGAGGTCAGGGATTTGAATCATGGAGAGCTCTGCTGGGTGGCACAGGTCAGAGCTTTCCTGATCTCTGGTTTTGTGTTGAGTGAGTAGCAGCTGTAATGTTGAGATTTTACTGGGGTTTCTTTGTTGTTGGCTTTTTTTCCCCCTACACCATCTCTTTGCCAGCTCCTAAAAAGCACAGCAGAGTTGCTGGTTGCCCTGTAATGGCTTGTTTTCCTGCTGAGTTGAGCAGCGCTGCTGCCACATGCTGAAAGCCACTATTAGTCCTGGAAGATGTATGTCTAAGGCAGCAGCAATCCAATTTCCTTGCTGACAAATGTAGTTAGTGTGCCATTAAAATGGTTTACCTCTTCATGATGGTGTTCTAGGCTCTGCAGATTTGAAGCATTCTAATGCTCAAACTCTGCCACCCAATAGATTCTCAACAGAAAGCACTTCTCAGCAGCCAACAGGGCAAAGACAAGAGGCTTCTATTAGCCTTCATCATGTTTTTCAACAGTCATTATATTCAGAGCTTTATAGACATCAAAAAAAAACAAAAAACAGCAGTTTAAGACCATAGCTCTGTGTGATTCCAGAGTCTTCCAAAATCTCTTGGCAGATATCACCAAAACAGCCTTGTGCATGGGAAAACCATTTCTGGTAGAATAAACCCCTTTTGATGGAAATTCCTCAGAAAGAGGCAGCTTCAGCACCAGCTCTTCTAACCTTTGTGACTTCTTAATAACAAATATCCCTTCCAGTACTGCCCAGACTTGGGATCTCTTGAAATCAAAACAGGATCTGTGGTTCACCAAGAACCAATGTAATCCAAATGCAGTGCGTCATGTTTTGGTGTAAC
This sequence comes from Calcarius lapponicus, assembly GCA_039654755.1. Taxonomy (NCBI): domain Eukaryota; kingdom Metazoa; phylum Chordata; class Aves; order Passeriformes; family Fringillidae; genus Calcarius; species Calcarius lapponicus. Next base: position 69,938,374 of record CM077464.1, read on the forward strand.
CACAACATGGAATAAATGCATAGGACAACTCATGGAATTCTCCCATCTCAAAATCCACAACCAGTTGCACTGTGAAGCCTCACTGAGGAGAGGCTGTGCTGTGACTTACCTGTGGAGATGGCTGGCTGGCTTTATGGTCACTTGTGCAATTGGAAATGGGACCTACAAACACGAAAGACCAGTTTTGGATGTACAACACTTTCTGCTACTACCAGTGGTCAGGAAGGTGGGGCTTTGCACCCACCTGTCATTCTAGGACTATCATCTGCTTGTTCTGTTTCTTTGGGGATTTGCTTTAGGGTCAATTAATCAAGCCAGGACTAATTGACCGTAGGATATTGAGATATTACCTGTTGCCTAACAAATTATGGTCTGCTCTGCCACTGGCCTGCAGTTATGAGTGACTCAGCCATCCTGTTTAAGATAGAAGGCTGGTCTACTCTCTATTCTCCAATAGTGATATTTATGTCTGAAACAGTGCTTATTTTCATACTTCCTGATGTTTTAAAATTTTGTGTTAACTTTTCCCAGAATCAGAGAGGTATCTTGGAAGGAGGAACATATTGTTTTTTGTCAGATTAGCAAATATTTGTATTGTTTAAATAGGTAAAAATTGAAGTTCTGCATGTCCTCACTCTACAGTAGTCTCTTTGCTTTTTAAGGTACTGTCAAAGTGGTCATCATAGCAGTACCTAAAATAGATAAAGGCCTTCAGGCTGTGGTTCTTAAACTGGTGACCCACACAAAGGTTGTCATTTACCCTGAAAAGCTAACAGGCAATCTGTTTCCATACTTCCTCTGAAATTCTAAATGAGAGCAACACTAGTTGGAAGATATAATGTGAAGAACAGGCTTCATGATACATTCCTACAAAATGGGAAAGATGCTTTCTTAGCTGTTAGTGCTGGGTGAGAAATGTTTTTCTCATCATGTGAAAACATCAAGATTCTGAATTCCCCCCAACCCCTCTGTTTTTTCTATCCTACAACTGGATAAAGCTGAAACTATCTTTCCTCTTGCCCCAAAAAAACCATACTCCAAAAAAATCATACTCCAAAAAAAAGCTTTATGGAAAGGTAGATGATTTAGGAAAGGAGAGAAAGATTGAGAGAAATTAAGAGAAGCCACATATGGATTATGCAGTTTCTGGGATGTGTCCCTGTAGTTTCAGAGAGGTCTGAGCTGCCTATTTCCTGGCTGTCATGGGGGAAAAAAAAATTGTCCTGAACTTAACAACCCTTTTGAGAAAACTTTTTTCCTTGAAGAGTCGAGGAGTTTTGTTGACCAGTTCTGAAGGCTGCATGAGCTTAAAATGCTTTTCTAGTCCTTAATTTTTATGCAGCTTATAACCATGACCGCCAGTAGTCTGGCTGTACCCTTTAGGGTTGCATGGCCCAAGTCATAGAAAATTGGGTGAGAAGGATGACATGCAATCTTTTTGAGTTCTGTTGTCATTAGCCTCAAATTATTTGTTGCTCACATACCCACAGTCGGTACTATTAAAGATTAAAAAGAAAGAGGAAAGAAAGGTAGTTCTATCTAGAAATAGTAAACCAGCATTTTTGGGCTGACTTTTTAAAATGAGGATTTGAAATCTAACTCCATGAATATAAAGGTTAAGTACTTTCTCTTTTTTAATCTTGAATTTAGATTATTTTGTGTGCCTATACAAGGACCTTTATCTGAAAACCATTGTTAATACTGCAAGGGAAGAGCTGCAGTTATGGTGTGCTGCTAAATCCATTATAAATGCTTGCCTTGAGAGATTTACAATGTGCCTATTTTAAATTTCTTTGAGTTAAAAGTTTGCAAACGCCAGTCGTTAGGCCTGGTGGGAATTTGAACTGCTTCTTTGTTTCCATAGGTCTGTTTGCTAAGTTTGTGAGATTTTCTGAAAGACTGGTTTTTTCCTAAACAATGCTATTTTTTTTCCTCTATAAACTGCTCACCACACAGACACTCTGTTTCCTAGGTAACTTGAGTGCAGATTGAATTTCTCCCATATTATCTTTGTTCCTATATCATCTTTCTTATTTATTTTAACCTCTCCTATCATCTTTCTTTCCAATTCTTTGGGCTATTGTGTGTTTTTGCAATTTTCCGTGACCTGTTTTCCCCCTTTGTCCATCTGCATTTCTGAAGGGACGCATGAAAAGTTTCTTATGCAACATTTCTTTGTATTTGAACGTATGTGACAATTGAGATGCTGTATTGCTGCTGTCTCTTTTGTGATAACCATATGCCAGTGCAGGGTGGGTAGGTGTATAAATGAGCTGTAATTGCTCCCGAGTGTGAGGCTGATACGAAAGGACTTTTGTGTCCTGCAATGCAGCAAGCACAGTCCAACCTTTTAGTGTTGGAAACTGCAGGATTCCTTCAATCAGATCCTGCAAATCCTTTTTCAAATGACTAATCATTTTAAAAAGATGCTAAAATACTGGGAAAATTAAATTGAAGGAACTAGTGTAGTTTATTCAATTTAATGGTTTTCAAACAGAATTGATTACTTGAGCACTTGCTGTTTATTAAAAGCAGCTTCTTGGCCACTTACAAAAAATGCCTTGCTTATGAGGTATATACCTTAGAACCTGGGTAGGAGGTGTTTTTCTGATGTGGTATTTGTGGGACCTGATAGTTTGTTTAGTTTTTTGGGTTTTTTGGGTTTTTTTTTGTTTTTTTTGTTTGTGTTTTTTTTTTTTTTTTTGGTTGGTTTTTTTTTTTGTTGGTTTTTTTTTTTTTTTTTTTTTTTTTTTTTTTTCCCAGGCCAGGGATCAGTTGAGTTCTCAAACCTGTCATTTGTTTGTAGGCAGAATATTAGCATGTGTACAACGAGCAATCATGTAAATAAAGGTGTTCATCATAGTATTTTTATGAGTGCTTCTACAGATATGAAGAACATGTTCTTTATATGTGACCTAAACAGGCTAGGAATTATAAAGAGCTTTTTTAACCTAGTTCTGCTTATATATCTGAATTCTCAAAGTAAAATTTTGAGGATCTAGTTTAGAATTTTTGATCTACAATTGCTCAAACATGTATTTGAAGTTCTGTAAATGCATAACTTTTTGCAGTTCTAACCTGTAATTGTGGTTATGTTTATCATGTAATGGTAAATTAGTTGCTAAATAAACCTTATACCAGAAACGCTGACCATGGGGGTCAATTAGCCACCTTTATATTTCTCTGCTCTTAGTAGATTTGAGAAGTGGAGCTGGGATTTGTCTTTTCATAAAGAAAGGTTTAATCTGATGTTTTCAGGTTTCAAAAGGCACGTTTTGAACAGTAAGTGGAAGAGATTGTTTCAAATGCAGATAGAAGTAAAAAAATGTTTATAAAGCATTGAGAAGTGACTAGTGATTGCATATGCCTTATTTTAAGGCATATTTATGTAATACATTTGGTTATGCATCTGTAATGCTTTTGTCTTTGATTTAGTGCAGGACTCTAGAGATAACCATTTCCCTTTTTCTGCCTCCCTAATTGCCTGTAATGATTCCACAGGACCTCTCTGCGTATCACATCTGTACAGGGCTTCAGATGTACAAACTGGGCTTCAGAGCTCATGCAAAAAATGTTAACCTTTAATGTATGTACTGATTAAAATAGATTCTCTTTGCTTACCTGGCATCAGATGCTAGTTAGCCTTGGTGGATCTGCTGAATTTGTAAAATGATGGTTATGTAATGTATCCACTCCTTTATTGCTCTCTGACATATATGCAGTTTTAGGTGAAATGGCAATAACAATCAAGGAAAAAGCAGCACTTTAGGCCACCATGGTGTTCCAACACTGAATGATTTAAATTAAACTACAGAAATGCATGTGTTTGGTAAGGACAAAGCTGGATTGGGTAGTTACTGATGGTCTCTATGCTTTTTTTCTAGCAACATATTGACTGATGTCACTTAATCTACAGGATAGATAACAATACCCTTATTTTATTTGCTTTTTGTAAAGGATAAAGAAGACAACTGATTACATAATGGAAAGCCAGCAATTTCAATCAATGGTCCAACTTTCTTCCATGGCACATTCACGTTTGATAGTGATTGCATTTGGATCTGTGTCCTCCCTCTTGTTCCTCACTGTATTTTGTATTCTGTACAGAAGCCCTATGTATGTCTGGTTAATAAGTTGCTTTCAAAGTTTATGCACAAAGTGTTCTGTGGCAAAGAAATTAGAGTTTGATCAGTAGAATCCCTTGTTAGGATGATCTTGGGATTCTTAACCTCCAAATGGCTATTTGAGTCTCTAAGAAAGTCACATCCTGGATTTAGGTCATTAGTTCTCTCTTTAAGCTGACAATCTCATCAAGCTGCTCCTTTTAAGCAGTGCTACTCCCTAAGGGCAACCTTTCTGGATGTCCTTGGAGCAAGTAATTTAAGACTAGACATGTGGCTTATGCCACTTGGCAGCCTTTTGAAATGCTGGGGCTTCAACAGTGCAAGTTTTACAAGCTTCCCATCTTCCTTCCTTCCTTCCTAAAGAGGAGAGCAGTTAATTCTGCCTTTCATTTCCTTGAGCAGCCATATTTCTCTTAATTCCCTCGAACGATTCTCAGTTGCAAAGGTTTATATATTTATATTTACTCCTACCTGAATGATATTTCAGTAAGAATGCAGACATGGCAGCCAGCTCTGCTATTGCTTTAATGAGCTGTGCTTTCTGTCCATCCACCAATGGCTTGCAAATCATTAAAATAGCTCCCTGGTAGGCACTCAGAGCATATTTCATCCGGGTTTCATTTTTTAATGCAGTCATAAATGAGCTGTACATTGCATAAGCATGTACGAGTACTATGGCAACAAGAATTAGAAGGCTTGTGAGAACTGCATGGTGTTAACCAAGGCAATATTTTCACACATCAGGCATTTGGGATGACAACAGACAATATGACTTTTGTCCATGTTGCCAGTGAGACGTGCCAGCACTCTTGCTGAGACAAATATATGTTTACCTCCTCAATCAAGATCTCCTCTGCCATTTGTCTGTTCTTTTCTCATCTGAGAGTAGAAGGAGCAAGGTTTATGGGATGCAGCGTCTTGCAAAACTTGTTAAATGTAAGAAAACTGCAAGTGTGTGTAAACTTTGCTGATGGAACCTTGGCATAGTCAGATAAAGCCTATGATGTTAGTAAGCACTCTTTTATGTGCTTAAAGCGTGTCTGAACCACTTCTGTAGCATTGATTTTTGTGCTCTGTAGAGGCTTCCAAGCTGTCTCTTATCTAAGATTATATTTTGGTTTTAGTCTGGTGAATTTCAAAGCTCTCACTGACTGCAGAGGTAGAAGGATTAACATATCTCAGTTGATAGGTTGGTCCTGCTCATGCTGGTGTGGTGCAGTGTTGGTGAGCTGCTAATGTACATCTGTGTCCCGGTGTTCTCAGGTTTGGTGAGAGGGAGGGCTAGCTCTTTCCATGCTTGGTGTGGATACTTGTGCAATGGAAGTTTGACTGGCTGACAGCAGCGCTGCACCAGCCCCAGGCGTTCCTGCTGGGGGCAGGACTCTCTCCTCAAGAGAAATGCTGAACTTCACCATAAATAATCTGTTGTGAATAAGTGTGAAGACTAAGCATTGTTTACGCAGCGCAGTGTGTTGTGAAGGGGTTTGGAGGAGGATGTTCTCCTGGCTCTGCTCACATGTTTTTCTTGCTTGCTCTTGTGATACACAGGCAATTACAGTCTCCATCTGTTTGGCCACAGCTCTGCCCAAGGTTTGCCCATTCAGACTTATTGGTAGAGCAGCTCAGGAGAGCTGCTTGGTCACTGTGAACCAGTTGTTTTGTTCATCTTTCCTATTTGTTCCATTTTCACTGAATCCAGGAGCTTTTAGAGGACTGGGTTCCTGCAGAAAGCTGGAAGAACTTCCAGTTCAGTAGAACTTCCTTCAGCAGGAGCGCTTTCTTTCAAGAAGTATGACAGGTTGGAAAAAGCCATGTGCACAGATTTAATAGGTTTAAGGTTAAATCTGAGCAATCATTTCCAAAGTTTGAGGAACACAGCTACCATGGCAATATTGAAGTTTTTCCAGAGTGTTTGTTTCCTGACGTGGGCAAGAATTCAGAAAATTGCATGTATTCAGTGAAACAGTAATGTTTGGAAGATATTTTGCATCTCTGAGTCTTCCTTATAGTGGGGAGTTTAGTGTTAGGAGTGGCTCCATGAAGGACGTCCTTTGATAAGGCAGGAGTTGCCTGTTGAACTTCTGGTTCAGGTAATAATAGTGGTGAATTTTTGTAGCTGATTACAGAAGAGTACTTTAGCAAAGCTTTTTTCACCCCCACTGATAAAAGGAAAGGGCCGGGGGAAGTATTTGGTAGTTATCCTGGAAGTTGAAAGTAAGTGGTATCAATTTTTTTTAATTTACATTATCACCTGCTTAAGCTTGAGAGAATAGTCTTTTAGTTTCCTTTTGGACAGCCATTGCCATTACAGAGAGTCTGTATAAACCATTGTTTCCCCGTTACAGACATTGGTAGAGTAGGTAACCTTCCATGGCAGAAAGATCTTTTGGATGACAGGATGCTGCCTTTTTATAGGTAATGGAACTGCTATGGCTGCATCACCCTGTACTTAAAGCATAAAAAAAGCTCAGGACTAAAGACATTCCATTTCTTTTCAATGCTGTGTTAACCACAGCCACACTAACTAGAAGTCATTTCTCCCACATACATGCTCCTTACTGCATTGTTTTCTGGTCAAATGCTGACTGGAGACTGTGCATTTACCACCAGCATTGTAAAAACAAGAAGTAACCAATATTGCTGATATTAGAGGAGAATGGGACATTTAATTTATTAATATTTTTGTAGCAATCAAAGTTATGTAGCTAGGCAGCTGAATCTGTAACAACACTATGCTGGTTATTTTTGTGGGCTCCTTGTTTAAATGGCCACTTGCACTAAAAATGACTGCTTTCTCAGAATCTTTATCTTCAGAGATGACCATTTCTGTGAAGAGAACATTCATTACTTGAACCGAAAAGGAATTGTCTGTCAGCAGAGCCCTTTCTTTATTTCTTCTCCAGCTGAGAAAGAATAAGCATAATCTCAGAGAAAATAACTCTCAACAGAATTTACGTTTAATTTGTTTCCCTAATGACACATAGCCTCTCATTCACCTTTCCTTGGTCACAGGTAAGAAATGAATCTTAGGAAACAGAATTTTGCAAATATCTCTATATGTAGGGAGGACGATTATTTTTCTAAGAAAAGTATGACCTAGCTAGCTATTAACTGAAGCTTTTGGGTATTCTGTTCAGGTAAGTAAAAGCATCAAATTGAAAGCGTGAGATGTATTTTAAAGTATTTGTACAGCTAAAGGGAGAGGAAATTTAATATGCATTATTTAAGTATTTCTTTACCTTTTTATCATCAGTATCCATTTTGAATTTCACTAAGTCATCCTCTATTTGAAACATTAATGTCCAGGATAGCATAACATGAGGATACTGAACACGCAAATAGATGTATGGCAGATAATATCATAGTGTTATGTGGGAAATAATTATTCTGCACTCCTTGTTAAAAGGCTATATGAGTGTTTGAACTGACTGTGAGCAAAAGAGGGGGAGGAAGGAGCAGAAGGTCTGAAGTTGGTCTCACTTGATGTAACATGGTGAGGACAGTATGTGGTCTTTGCTGCTAAAGGTGATGAGAAGTGTGTAACCTGAGTAAGCATTGACATGAAAAGAAGTGCCACTATTATTTTACTGAGATTGTCCGATGCAGTTTGTTTTATTTTCATTTCTTCTTTATTGATGTGACACATAAGTTCTTCAATCCAAAGGCTGTTATTTGTAATGTTCAGATTTTGCCTGAGACAATGGGGCATGTACCCATTACTCAGCTAATGATTCTGCAAGAGTCCAAACAATTGTAGGTAATAATGGAGTAATACACAAGTAATATACTTTTACAAAAGTAATTTGTATTTCAGCTACTTAACCTTTTCTGAGCATGGAAGTTAAATATCATTAATATTAAACATGGCCATTGTTCCTGCTTGCACAGACATTTTACTCATGATTTTCATTGTAACAAAAGCTGTTTTGTTGATTTTGTTTTGTGTGTTTTGTTTCTCTCATAGGCTCAAAATGCACAGCAGCTCCATGAGAGGATCCAGTCTTCTAGTATGGATGCTAAGTTAGAAGCACTGAAAGACTTAGCCAACTACTCACGGGATGTTACATTTGCCCAAGAATTTATAAACCTGGATGGCATTTCCCTCCTAACACAAATGGTTGAAAGTGGCACAGAGTGAGTATTCTGCTTAAACTCTGGCATTCCTTCCATGTGGGGTGATTTCATGATCTCTGAGTTGATAAATTAAATATCTCAAGAGGTCTAGACTTCTAGGATAGTATATTAATTATCAACAAGATACTGTTTTTTTTTTTTTTTAATTTCCCCTAACAACGGGCTGGTCAGAACTGGGGATGAGCAAAGTGGGAAGTCACAAGTATTGCCTGTGCCATAAAGTTTGGGGAGACTGGGGTCCTAGTTTCTTCTCTATTCACTGGAATTGCAATAAGCCATTGAAAGTATATTTAAAGGCTGATATTTAAGTGATATATCACTTAAAAACTGTGTTTTAAATTTCATGTTACTGAGAACATGTGTGGTAAAACCCAAATGTAAAAAATTCTTTATTTTAATTCCATTTTCTATTGTTTTGATTTTTAATGGGATTTTTCTAATCCCAGATGGGTTTTTTGACATAAAAATGAAAGCTGACCTCTAAAAATATACTCATTCTTTACCAGAATGCCTTACCAAATTTCATAATTGGTGAAATTCAGCACCAATGTCCTGTCTGTTGGCTTAATGTGGAGTGTGCAGCAGAAAAGTATCAACTGGATTGTTGCACTATTAAATGATTAAACAGTAAGAATTTTATTTCAAGTAAGAGGTTTGCACTCAGTGTCAAGCTCTACTACACAGGAAGAAGTCAACAATACCCACACCATCTCCTGAGAGAAAGAAAACTGAAATCAGTTCAAATCTCCTCACAAATGTGCTCGTGTTCCCTTGGCCTCAAGGAGGGAAATAGTATTAGGAAGTAAAGCAAAAGTAGTAAGTGGTCTTTGAAGTGGAGCACAGATGGTCTCTGAGGGTCTTGTACAAAATATACTGTGTATTTTCTACAGAAAAATTAACTACTTTTTAGAATCCAGTAGTCCATAGATTGGGCAGCATAAAAACAATCTCTCCTGGATTCCTGCTCATTGTGTGGTTAATGGCTTATGGAACTCTGAATCCTTATTGTCTATATACTAGATTTCCAAAAGCTCGTGGTTTAATCTTCAGCATTTTGTGGTTATAGTCTTTATTTTTTACAGCGATTTGGTCTGTGGCACACATCACATGTTATGCCACTTTAAAATTAAATGCTTCTAGTTACCAAATTTTTCAACTTGTCTTTTATTCATGTGGTATTTGTTGTTTATGGACCAAATTAAGTTTAAAAGCAAAGACAAGTTTAAGTTAATATAAACACATGTATGCAGTTGCTGTATTAATGAAAGGTATTGTAAATGGACAGGCTCACAAATGCCTGTGAAGATCGGAACACAGAAAAATTAACAGTCACTACCCTTGTGGTTTATTTTGTTGTGATGTTATTTAGGTCTAATGGTTTAACTTACTCCACTGCAAAAGGTATTTAAATGAAAGCATTTTATTTTCTGTTGAAACAGACAGGGAAGATTCACATTTTTTATAATCTTTCCTTTTAGCTGCACTAAGACTAAAGCAAGTGCCCTCCTCACCCTTCAGATGCGTTTATACTGCTGTTTTGTAGCTGTGGGATGACCCAAGCTGCAGCAGACTGGTCTGGATTAAAAATAACTGTTTGGGAGGGAAACTACTAAAGGCAACACTGCTGTTGAAAGAACTGTCTAGTAAATTATACCCTGTAATAAGTCCTGGCTGAACAGCATAAGTTTTCAAACCACACAGCAGGCTTGTAAACTGGACAAATGAGCTGAGTTTACTGCCTTTTTCTTTCTTATTATTTTATTTTATTTTTGTAAGTGTCTGCATTTTGAGGGATTAAATTTTTTTTTTCTTTTTGCATCATTTTGCAAAAATGATCATCTTTTCTGATGTAATGTGTCATCAAACATGCATTGATCAATCTACCTGTCTAATGTATTTATCAGTATTTCTGTCTGTGGGGAGAAATACTCTTGAGTTTGGGCATTGCACAAAGACTCAGACTGTAAGAGTTTCCAGCAGCTTCACGTGTTGATGAGCTCTTACTACTCACTGCAATCTTTCATGTTCAGCAGCCTAGACATTCTTCAGCTCCTGAGGGTGTGAGCAGGTCAGGTTTTTCCAAGTCTGGTTTTGCAAAGGAAGTGGTAAAGCAGGGACATCTGTGCTGTGCTGTACATTCCCTTCTGCTTTTATGCTGTACATCACTGGCTGATGAGTGCATATTTAACAGAACTGGGGATTTGATGAAAGGAGCAAACATACAGAGGCACAGCAGCCTAAGCCTACCATAGTGCTTCTGCTTTCCTTTCTCATCTCACTTCAAGGTACTGAATCTGTTCCCTCACATCAGGGTATGTCACTCACTGCTGTGTCAGCACACTAAGCAAACAGACAAACTGCTTCCTCAAAAGGAAGAAAAGAAACTTTTTTTTTTCATTCAGTGCCCTAAGCTGTCAAAGAAAGGCAGCTGGAATCAGTCAGTTGTCCTCTTATGGTCTGTTCTTGTTTTTGCTTGGACTCTCTGCACTACTGTTAGTAAGAGGTCTCGCACAAGATGCTCACTGAACAGATAAATCAAATTGAAGGCCTCCTTGCCATTGCTCCCAATCTGGGCTCAGCACCCTCAGCAACATTGCCTTGTGGGGTGTGCAGCTGACAAGGTCACCAAAATGCTGCAGAACATAGAACTTTTCTTTGTGTCCACAGGTGAACCTACACTGCTCTCTCAGTGTCCATAGGTGAATCTACACAAATGATTACACTGGCATTATAAAGGGAAGGGGGCAGGTATTAGAGAAGGAATGAGGAGCCAGAAATTTTGGGGTGGGGCAGAAACTTCGTTCGTAGCCCATTTTTAGGAGACAATGTATTTTATAAAGATGCATTTAAGGTATATCTCCACTCTGGAGTTACCTCAGCCACTTTGGTGCTGCTCCTGCAGGGTCAGCCTTGTTTGAATGGGGCTATGAGTCACCCATACAGCTGAGAAAATCTTAATGTCTTGGTGCTGCTGAGAGATGGTCTAGCTCCCTGTCTTCTCCCATTTCCTGTTCTTCACCCCTGTTCTTCAGCCCAGTCCTGCTTTTTTCCCCAAGATCTGGTTCCAGGAGTTGGTTCAGTGTCTGTGTGCCAATCCAGCCAATCCAGCCTGTTAACTTTTTGCAAACTACATGATTCTGTTAGAAAACTAACTCTCTAAAATTAGTTTTCTGCTCAGTTAGGGACTTGAAGAAACAAGAGAAGAACTGGTTATGAGTGGATGCAGAAAAAGCCCTTTTTTGTGGCAATAGACCCTAGGTGTGTCACTGAGCCACAACCTGAGAGCAGATGTGCTGTGAAACTGTGAGGATGGTGTCTGTCTCTGCTCTTGTATTGCACCCTGGGGACTGGCACTGAGACCTGGGGAGAGCAGGAATAGGACATATCCTGTGGGTGGCTGCTGGTGTTCTGCAGGGATCCCCTCTGTGAGCTGTGCCAGCTGCCCTGGGCTGATGCAGCTGGGAGCAGCCCTACATCTGTAAGGCCAGGCTGAGTGGCGCCTCTGTTCACGGTGTGCTGCAGCTGGGCTAGAAATCGATGAATATTTGTTAATTCAAGCTTTTTTCTCTATTTTCCCCGAGGGGCCAGGCAGTGCTCATTAGAAGTGTCATCGCGCTCCGTGCAGAGTTGCTCTGAGGTTTTCTTTGCACATGGATTTCATGTTAGAGGCAGCTCTTAAGTTATAACTTGAGTGTATAATTAAGTTTTACTGGGTAGCCTCTGGAAAACAAGACTCTATCTTTCTATATAATTTTCACGGAGGAAGAGGGCTGTATTTTATTTATAGTTGGCTTTGTTTGTTGTGCTACTTAGTCATTATTTCAGTGAATCTGATGACTATTAAAGTACAGAGTAAGAGAACGTAAATCCCTGGATTTCTAGTTACTTCTGTTTCACTTCTCAGGTGATGAAAAGAAGTGGTAGTATAAAAAGTCAACAAGAAATAGCAGTGTTTCCTAGTTAGTTTTCCATATGTTATATTCCTGAATATTGAAGAAAATTAGAATGTGATAAAGAATAGAGAACTGTGGGCATGGTGTGTGCAAGCACAAAGCTGTAGGGGTTGGTGGTAGTGTGCATAGGCCCTAGTGAATCTGAGAGTGCATCTTGTCAATATGAATATATTTATATCAGCAGAGATACAATGTCTCAGAAACTGTCCACATGTATCTTGATCTTGTTGATTGAGATGGCTTGTTTTTCCTTCAGGCTCATTCTTGCTTCTACAGCACTGCTATGAGCCTTATTAAATGAAAAAAGGAAAAAAAAAGATAGTTTTATGTTTGTTTTTATGGTTTGGGTGACCTATAAATTATAGAAAAGACTGCAAGACAAGTCATGAAGAACAAGCAAATGCTGATTCCATTCTATAATTATCCATGATGTCCAATCATTTCTCAGACTGTGCGTTTGTATCGCCAAAGAGTGGGGTGGATGCATGCAGACAGCTATTTTTCTTTTCTGAGACTTTTCAAAAAGTGATTTCCACAGCACTCCTAATGCTAAACTTTTTGTTCAGAAGCCAGTCCATGCCTAGTTAAGAGGAGCTGACTGTGCAGTCCATCTGCTTGAGTGTACAGACTGTCTAAAGGGGAATTGTAAGGGTGTGCTGCATCCACTACTCCTCAGAATGCAATGCCCTGAAATGGGGCACAAAATGAGCAATGCTGCTCAGTCCTAGGCATACTAATGACTGATAGAAAATATGTTCAGGAACCAAGGTGGAAGGAGTCATGTCTTCTTGCTACCTCAGCTGTGATAACATAGTTCTCTCATTTAGAGCTGTATTCTGTAGTCGAGCCTAGAACTTGTGTTTCAGAAAATCATGTCTGTACAGATAGCCCTTCTGATGTAGCAGAAGACTGTTAAAGTCCTGCGGTTTTTTACTTGATGTATCAGAATAGTTGTGTGACTGGAACAAACTCTCAGCCTTCCTTAGAAGGAAAATAAAATCCTCATAATACCTTATAAAGCAAGAAAAAGAAAATGTAATTCACACACTGTAAATATTGAAAGACCAAAGAGTTTATAAAAGGAATCTATATTTATTTTTCTTATTGCTAGTAATAATAATAAGGGTGATCTCATGGGATGGAAAGGATGAAGGTTTATGCAGAATTTTCAGCATTTTTAAAATTGGCATTATCCTGATCTCTGTGATTTGTCATTTGGCTGAAATAACACACAGTTTCTGCCAAAAAAAAAAAAAAAAAGAGAGAGAAAGAGAAAGAGACACTATGCTAAGCCTAGCTGTCTTGACAGTAACCAGAACAGAATTGTTTATGCTGCTGTTGAGAAGATTGTTCTCCAGACATCTGCTTCATTGCTGAGCAGCTTCATTGCCATACAGCCATGGCACAGGAATATGCTAGTTAATGCTGCTAAGACAAGGTAGCAGATAGCCTGGTTAGCAGATAGTTTTAATTATAAGAGAGTTGTAATTGCTTAATATGCAGATTGGAGAAAAAAAACACCTTGCTTTTAATTTTAGTTGTTAAATTTTGCCATCTTGCTATTGGAAATAATAAATGCAGCTAGATCAAGTTCATGTAAGTTTCTAAATAAATGTATATTTGTATTGGTTTTGTGTGTTGACTAAGAGGAGCCTTCTATTGAGCACATGCAGTTGCAGGGTTGGCTGCTGTACAGCTGGAAGTCTCTGAGAGATCAATTGTGCATGCTTTAAGGACAAATTGCATTGTTCAGTGAAATTCTAGCTCTTGGCTTGTCTTACAGAGATAATACTGTATACCAGCCCAGTGGAAAACTGAAGACAGATTGGTTTGGAGTCATTCCAACTTTAGCACACTTTTTGGGACAGTTGCTCAAATACCTGCTGGAGGTTTTTTCCATCCACGTCTGATGAGTATTTCAGCAGTGCTGTCAAAACGTTTAAGCTGCCCTTGCTCACAGTAACTTGTTCCTGTCCTGCTTCATCTGGAGAGTTATACCAGTACTGTTTCTACCAAGCTGGACTGGAAAACTGGTGTAGGTTATGAAAAGTGACAGTAGAGGCTACTTTTAATATAATATTCCTTAACCCAGTTTAGTTGCCTGACTGAGCTCACAGCATTGCCCTGGAAAACAGTTGTGAAAGCCCAACTTGCTAGATAAATGGAAAATGACTTTTCAGAAGATAGAAACAATAATAAGCTAGTAGGTTTTTGCCACTGTATAAAGTTTTTTCCACCCTTCTTGGCTGTGGAGTACCTGCTCCCTCTCTTGTTCAGCTCCAATGCTTATTTGACTCCTCAGTGATGCAATTCAATTTGCTAAAGTGTCAAAAACTCAGCCAATGGAGGGAGGAAATTAGTTTGTATTTTTGACAGCACAGGGTTTTAAACAGGTTCAACTATTCCTGTGAAGCTTCACCTGGAAGCATAGATTACTTAATCTGACATTGCTGCCAAAATTCTTATCCAACAGGGGTTTTACGTAATCTTCATTTCTTAGTGCTTCTGTAATGTCGGGAGAGGGTGACTATTGTCTATGAGGCAGAAATCCAAAAGAGTGTATAAAATCAGGTAATCCTACTATACAACTGTGGAGATGGTAATGGCAGGAGAATGAGAAAGGGCTGCAGCTCTATCTTTCAGTGCAGTTTCCATAAAGAAAGAAGGTGGAGTAGGATTTTTTTCTGGAGTGGCTTTTTTTGTTGGTTTACTTTTCTCCTGCTTGTTCTATTTTGGGTTTGTTTCCCCATCAGTCTTCAGGCTTGGATTACACCCTCCCTCTCAGCACACACAAGTACAATTTTTCTTACATCTTTTACATATGCAAAGCACACACTGTGGGCTTTAGATAAAATCACAGAATTGTCTCACTTGGAAGGGACCCAGAAGGATCATTGAGTCCAACTCTGGAGTGAATGGCCCTACACGGATTGAACCCACAGACTCTGTGTTACTAACACAGTGCTTTAACCAACTGAGCCAATCTCAAGGTCATGGGGTGGAACTGTCAAAGATTGCATTTTGGAGGGAAGAGAGGGAGAGTTGCTGGTCCCCCCATCCTAAATGCTATTTTTCCAGGCTTGATTTTTTTACTTTGCCTGTGTTTCGGAATATTGGCATTTAAATGCCCCCTTTTAAATGGTGATATCAGCACCCTGTTGGCAGGAAGAGGGATGAGGAGAGGAGACAGTTTTACTGGGTCTTGTTTGGTAACTACTTTTGTAAAATCTTATAAAAAGAGTAACTCCAGCAGTGGATTTATATTTCCGAATATTCTCCAGAATATGAAGGTGGGCAAAATGATTTTTTTTATTTTTTGTTAACTCCAGACAAAACTGTAGTATTTAAAAACCAAGAAAAAGAAGGGGAAGAGCTTAAAATCTCCACTTCTGCAACTTTCCAGGATTTTTTTGTCTTTTAGACTATATATAGCTGTGGGATGTTGTGGTGGCTGTGAGGAGTCTGAGGGCTGCTGTATAACTTAATAGTAATTTTGTAGATTATTCCAGGTGAAAATGTTTCCCAGATGTCAAATGCTTGTGATAGCCACACCTGTTAGAAAGAGAACCCAGAAACTTGTACTCTTGGATTTTGCTTTACACTGCCTATTATCTAGAATGTCTGTTATACTTGTGTTTGCCTGAAGAGCAGTAGCCAAATGGTGCTTTAATGTGGTTGGCAGGTCATTCATCCATCATCCCATCAGTGTTTCTGTAGAGGAGGAAGTTTTTGTGAGCATCTTCCACCTTTGGTAACAGTGGCCCTCTCTGGGGTCATACTGCATTAAAGCTTTTATCCTCAGTGGTACTCTTACACAATTCTGCTCATGTTCAAACAGTGCAGGCTTAGAAACAATTGTGCTGAAGTGGTGTGACTACTCTAGGTCTTGGTATCATTAGCTAAAGTGGCTCCACACTGGCTTCCATAATGGGACATTTTAGTTTTTTCCCCCAGTTCAGACAAGCCCTTCCTGTGCACTGTGTTACTCCAGCTTGGTTTAGATTTGAGTTATCTTTAGTCTTTGTACAGCAGTTTTGGCACATGAAAAGATGCGTGTTGATCTAGTCAGGTCCCTGCTAAGCTGGTCTCTGCTGGAAGCTGTTCAAGGTGTAACCTGCAGTATTTGAGCAGGCAGTAACTCTGTGTGCTTGAGAAGGTCTGAAGAGAACTCACTGCTGCTCCTTGGGATTCATTTGGAAGTGCATCACAAAGTTCCTTTGGGGCCAGACAGGAAATATATTATGGTAGAAAAATGTCTAACCTGGTAACTTGTCATTCATGTTATTTTGCATTAGGTTGGCATCTATTTTGAGTTTCCTGCCTGTGTAAAAATCCCTGGGTTGTCTTTCACCGCTATAGAATCCCAGCCTTTCACAATGGCTATTTAATTTGCCCTTATAACATTTGCTTTTTGGCCGTGGTTTTGTTCCCATCTGTGCAAGTGCAATTGAGGGATGCTTTCTTTAGGAAACAAAAAAAAAAAAACAAAGCAAAACAACAAAGAAAAAGAGATAAATATAAGTATTGAGCTAATTACAGTGTCTAGATCAGTAAGGCTTTCAGCATTTTTGACCCTACCTTGGTAACTCACCAAGAAGGGCTCTACAGAGCTGTTTGGTTGCTACCACAGAGTCAGCCCTCTGGAGGAAAAAAAAGTTATATATATAGAAAGAGGAAAGCTGATGGAGGTGGCAGACTGTACTTAGTTTCTTTCCAGGCTGACTTGCTGAGAGAATCAGCTTGGCTCCTCCTTGGTGACTTTTGCATAGTCTGTGGGTAAATATGAGAGGAACTCCTGCTCATGCCATTTCCTTCTCTATTATATTTTGGTTTGATGATAGATGAAAACAGCATGTGTTGCTTTAGAGAACAGCCTTCATCCACATCTTCAGTGGTAAAAGTCAATCTATAATCATGTGTTGCTGCAACATTTGATGTCCTAGATTGATTGCTGCTCTAGTCACACCAAAGCAAGAAAAATCAGTGGAAATCGCTTGGTTTAATACAATGGCTATCTTTCCTCTGAAGTCAAAATTTTATCTTCGTATTGCTTCACCAGAAATGTCTTATATAATTCAATTATTTCTGTACATTATTCTAAATTTGTATTTTTTTTACTTTGCATACTTTTTGATCTCAGGTTAACTGATTGCTGGTCTTATCCATCCAGCTTAACTCAGGATGGATAAGAGTTCTGAAAATGCTGAGTTGCTGTCTAAATGTTATGTTTTAGGACTCAGATGTTTGTTCTGTAGTCCCTGTCTCAGTCATGGAGAAAATGTCCTGATTAGACCCTGTTGTGAGAAATCTCTGGCAAAACAGAGTCTGTCCTTTGAAGTGCTACCAGTTTGCAAACACCACACTTGTTTCTCTATCAGAAAAACACAGCCCTAATTTCAAGTTTGTTTGCTGTTTAGCTGAAGTCAGCACCTGGAAAAAAGCAGCTATTTTAAAAACTGGCCTGGGAAGAGCGCTATGAAGTTTGGCTGACATGCTGCAGAAAGTTGCAAGGTTCCATGCACATTTGGGAGATGACAAAACCCATTTGTTGTGGCAATTGTTCTTGGTGGTTTAGCAGAAACTGCCACAGCATGGAAGCACTTCGTTTGCAGAAGCACAGGAGTGACATTCTGCCGAAGCTTGGATCTCCTACTATGGAAACTGTTTTGAATTTTACTGCTCATAAAAGCATGCTGAGGGTATTTTCCCCCGTCTATTAAGGCTGTGTGATCATCAGGATGTTTTTTGTTTACTCGTTATTACTGGCTACACAGATAGATGTTGTAGCATAAAAGAACCAAGGGCATGAAATCCATGGGGAAAATCTTGTCACTTCTCTGATTTGAGTTAGGCTGTAGCCCAGTTTGTGTTTGGATACAGGGCAGCGCTATCTTCAGGCATGAGTATTGCAGCTCACAGCTGGCAGAGAAGGACTTCAAACCACTGTTGCTGTGGTTTCTCCACTGACATTCACATAAGCCAGCCCAAAAGCTGCCCTCCTTGAGACTGGTTCCTCTTGAAAAGCTGGGAGGAATTACTGCTTTACCAAAAGGGAAAAAAACCCACAAGGGAAAAAAACCCTGTATCTGCATTCTGGGAGAGAATTAGAGAATTGAATCAGTGATTGGAGAGCTTGTAGTCCTAGAGCTCTTCTGAGCTGAATGACACTGCTGTGCAGTTTGCTGTGAGGGAAAATGCAAAAGGGAAGACCTGGGGAGAAGGTGCAGAAAGGAAAGAGGAACCTCTTTTTTGTCCTTTTTAACACTAGTCTGCTCAGTATGGAACTGCAGTCAAGCCTCTGAAATAAAACTGTGAAATAGATTTAGGAGGAACAAGAAATTGTTAAGTAAGGGATGGATTGGGTTTTCTTATTTCTTTCTAGCTCTGTTATTTTTAATATGTTTAAGTGGTGTTTTAAAAAGAGAGTATCTATCTTTGGTCCCATTTTACCATTTACCATCCTAACTACACAACTTTCAACAAAGCTGACTCTGCCATCTGTATTAGTGGTGGAGACTACAAGTGAATAAAAGAGGTCTCCAGGCAATGGGTTACATGTTGTTAAAACAGTACAAAAGATACTTAATGTGTAAACCTTTATTGTTTTGTATCAAAGGCTTTTTACACAAATGTTTTGCTAAATTAGAATGTCTAGATATGTTTTTTTCCCCTAACAGAAATTAACACAAGTATTCTGAACAAATACTTGAAATTTATTTGGAGTGTTCATAACCAGTTACAGAACTGCTTCTGTTCACAGCAAAGTGTTAGCAATTTACTGCCTCTTCATGTATGTATGTCTGTGAATTTTATGGCTCGAGTATGGGGGGGTTGTATGCAGTAAATAGAGTACAAATGTTTTAAAGTGTTTTTCCTCACCTGCAAGTTTTAATTTTGCAGACGATATCAGAAATTGCAGAAGATAATGAAGCCCTGGTAAGAACTTGATTAGATCATCACCTTGCATACTACCTCTTCCTTTGCATGACTGAGTTCAGGCCCTTGTGCTAATCTTTATATGTAAATACAACTGTGCATATGCATCAGCAAGTCTTCAATCTTCTCTGTTTTCTGCTCTTTGATGCCTGTTAAAATTTTCTGATTAAGCCTTTTTTTGCTTTGCCTATGGAATGAGTGCTTTATTTCTGTATCTTCAGCAGGGGCTTTTACTATTACTGAAGTAAAGCTATTGTTTTGTTTTCTTTACTGATTTCAGAAAAAAAAAAATTCCACAACTTTGCTAATTCCCCTCTTGAATTTCATTGGCTTAAGTGATTAATAGTTGGCAATTTTAATGGTCAGTGTTAGTGAGATGAAAAGTAAGGTCATTGTCCCAGACAATGGAACAATGACATTGTCTTTACTTGCTGATCCCAGGTAATGATAATTGTTGCAGACAGCTGTATAAAAGAAAGCTGTAAAATAGTAAATGGCCTCATATCAGAATTTCCCTGCCTGTTTCCCTGATGATTTTGAACAGAAGGCTTCTGTTTGCTCAGAGTTAAGCACAGGCTTTGATAAATTTGAATCCCAAGAGATGTTGTAATATCTTGACTGGCTTGCAAATTTGACATGTCAAGTATAGCTAAAATCCAAGGAAGCAAGAGAATAATCAATTAAGCATATGTCTGTCATTCTGAGAGCTTGATGTGATTTATCATGCAGGGAATGCAGCTCCCCATCCAAACCTGTGCTAAATCATACTTTCACAAATCTGCTGTAAACCAAGTTCCAAAACATTTATTTTTAAATCATTTCTTAATAAATAAATTATACAGTAAGAATAAATTTGGCAGGAGATTTAAATCCTTCTGCTAAGTCCAGTTTCTTAACCTAATACAAAGTAACTTGTTTCATAATGGAAAAGTTTAGATTATGAGGAAAATTGTTAAAGTGCCATGAAACTTATGGAATTCTTGGCAGCATCATCTTGGCAGCATCACTGAAGGCTCTGCTGCCATTCAGCAGGACTGTGAAAGGCTGGACAATTGGGTAGAGAGAAATCTAATGAGGTTCAAGTAAGTGAAATGTATGGTCGTGCGCCTGGGGAAGAATAACCCCAAGCACCAGTACATGTTGGGGACTGACCAAGTAGAGAGCAGCTCTGGAGAGAAGAATCTGGGAGTCCTGGAGGATGACAACTTGACCATGAGCTGGCAGTGCCCTTGGGGCCAGGAGGGCCAATGATACCCTGAGAAGACTGAGGCCAGCAGGTCGAGGGAGAGGGTCCTTCCCCTCCACTCTGCTCTAGTGAAGCCACATCTGCAGTGCTGTGTCCAGGTCTGGCCTCCTCAGTACCAGAAAGGCATGGGGCTCCTGGGACAGGTCCACTGGAGGGCTGAGAAGATAATTAGGTCTCTGGAACATCTCTCTTAAGAGGAGAGACTTCAGGAGCTGGGCCTGTTTAGTGTGGAGAAGACTGAGAGGGGATCTCATTAATGCAGATAAATATCTCAAAGGCAGGTGCCCAGAGGATGATGCCAGACTCTTTCCCATGGTTCCCAGCAACAGGACAAGAAGCAGTGGCTGTGAGCTAAAACCCAAGTTCAGCTCAACATGATGAAGAACTTTACACTGAGGGCAGCAGAACACTGAACAGGCTGCCCCGGGAATTCATGGAGTCTCCCTCTCTGGAGACATTCCAACCCCACCTGGATGTGTTCCTGAGTAACCTGCTCCAGGTGACCCTGCCTTGGCAGGTTCGACCAGATGATTTTTAGAAATACCTTCCAACCCTAAAAATTCTGTGATTCTGTGATCGCCCCTGCTGAGACAAGGTATCTCCTGTCCTTTTAGATGGCATTTCCTCACTGCTGTGAAAATAGTTCTTTGTGGAAGAATAGTTATAGTCTTTCAGCACTTCTGTTTCCAAATTCTATTACACTGTAGACTTCTGTGGATCAAGTTTGTCCTCAGGACAGTACTGAAACACTGACTTACAGTTGCATTGCACCCTTGGTTTAGGGCCTGATCCGACTGATGACTTGAATTATTTTTTTTACACAGTTTTTACACATTTACTCATGAGAACAAGGTTTTACCCACTTGATCCTTTTTAAGATACTTATTAAGAGGATCCCTATTGGTCATTGTAGATGTATCACATTGCTGAATACAGTAGTAAAGAACATGTCTGTGACTAAAGTTTATTCTAACTTTGGGAGTTAAATCCCACCAATAGAAACTTCAGTTTACATGGAGGTACTCAGATATTAATATTTTGATTTCCTCAAGATTAATATTTTGATTTCCAGAAGTAGTATGTAAGATAATACAATTAAGTAACACAAATTATTGAATTTGGGACTTGTACTGAAAAAGATACCAGAGCCATTGTTGAGGATGTGGAGCCATAGTTCTGGAAGCTGGCTTCCTCATATGTTTTGAAGGTAAAGTGTTTACAGTAGTGCTCTATGAGTGTAGTTATCCAACATCTGACTATTTTTCTCCCATGTATTCATGGGAAAAGATCTAGTGAAATGAGAACGATAAAATACCCCACAGAGCTTGATACCATGAACTAAACTAAAACACTTCTCAGCATCCACTTTCTGTCTTCTTGACTAAAGATACTTAAAGGAACCAAATGCTAATTTAAAAAAAAAATGGAGTTACTTTGGATGTATAGGATGACATAATAAATTTTTAGAAATCCCATGAAACAGCTCTATTAATTGACTTCTGCATTGGAGTGCTAAATTATAGTCAAACCAAACTGATTGGAGAGGGGTGTTTCTCCAGCATAGTTATGCCTGGGATTTTAGGAAATGTCATCTGTTTGAGGAAATTGCCATGAAATGAACAAAACCAGGAACTTAAAAAATGGGGAATAAGGAAAAAAAACGTAATTCTAATCACATCTTCAGTGTGTAATAGTTCCTCTGGGCTAGTTTCCTATGCTTAATGTACCTTTAAGTGGATTTAGTCATACTCCATAGTAAGAGTATCTACACTTGGATTTATTCAAGAATATTTACAGTTATGTTTAAAATTCACACCTTGTTTTTCTTTAATGAAAATTAATTTTCAGACATAGTGAAACCCTGACACTAGGGTTACAAAGCTGTTTCTTGTTCTTGGAATGCAAGGGATTTCAAATCAGTAAGGCTGACCCCTTTTAATGATGCAGTGAAACTGTACCACAAAGAAATATTTCGGTAGTGCTTAGCCAGCACAATGAAAAAGAAAAAGTCTGTGTCAATTGCTGTGTAGCGGTTAAGTGTATTTTCTGTAGTTATCTAGAAAAATAGGGGCAGCTACTACACAGATTGTTCCATAATTTTCATCTGTACTAAGTACCAAGTAGGTGTGATTTGCTCCTGCTTTGATTTTGCAGTGGCTTAGTTTTACCCTTGGAAAGGTTGCTTGAAGAAACAGGGCAGTGCAGAAGCAGTGAAGAGGAGCCATAGCAATATAAAGTTCACACTGTGCTGGCAAAGCCTCCTGCTACATCATCAGTCTTCGTTTTGGACTGAGTTAGATTCTGGCCCCCATGGCTTTTCCAGAGCTCTTGTCTTCTGATGATTAGATATATTCTGTTCCCCTGTTTAAATTTATTCATGGCCATTTATCCCTGACAGCTCCAATTTAAAAATCTGTTCTTACTCTTTGATGTTGACCTCAGTGATGTCAGGCCTTTCAGCTGCCCAGTATTGGGCTGTGAGCCCAGATAAGGGACTTAGTTAACCACTCCTGCATTTAGTAGTAGGCTGCTACTCTCCTGTTACCTCCTGTCCAATTAAATTGTTTCTTTGCTGCCTTCCCTTGCAAAATTAGAGCTCAGCTTTGGTTCTGTCTTGCCCATAAAAGTGGTTTGTGTAAAGGTGTGCATTCTTTGGCTTCTAGTCCCAGTGGACTGGTGGCTCTGTTGCTGGTTGCCACAGAGAAGCAGCAATTAATTTCCAGATCCCACTACACAAAGGTATTTTTCATATAAAACATGAGCTTGGTAAAAGCTTGTATTCCTTTGTTTGTTACCTGATGACAGTTGAGCCTGACTAATTATTTTGATTTACATAATCATTTGAGCAGCCAAGTATTTTTCCCTCCATAACAGTGATAAAATGTCCATTTTATGCGTGTAAAACATGGACTGAGATTTTTTAAATTTCTTTTTTAAAAACATCTAGAGGATTTGGGTGCTAAACTGCCATTAATTTATTTCGAAAATCCAAGTTGCTGTAGGCATCTTTCAAAATAAGCACACAGGATAAAAAGATGGTTTAGCCTGTAGAAATGATACTAGGAAGGCATGTGAGAGACAGGTGTGGTAATCAGGATCACAGGCACATTCCTACCATTTTTATTTTCAGGAAAGAAAAACTAGTATCAGAATGTGTGGAATGGTTTGAGTTTGGGTTTTTTCCTTCACAGTTCCCTAAGGTAAGAATACAGAGAATTCTTAGGAATTTAAATTAACAGGTTTGACCTGGTATTTCTCTAAAGCCTGGAGATGTTGAAAGCAGCTGTTACCTTAATCTTCAGGCAGGTTTGTCAGAGAGGTTGAGGACCCACAGGCTGTATTAGAGCATGGCCATCCACTGGAATGGCTCATGCTGGGACAGCTGATGGCATTGCAAACTTCAGCTTCCTTGCAGGCTTTTGCCAGGACCTGCTGTGGGTGAAGAGATACTTCATGTCCAGCTCTCACAGTGGGGGTTAGAAGAGGAGAGTCAGCAAAGAACAGTGAAATTTCATCAGTTGTCCCAATGTAAGGCATCCAAGAGTCAGAGCCAGAGCAGCATTCAGGAGGGCTTGTAGAAGTAGCTTGCCTGAGAGCAAAGGTTATTAAGATGTCAACATTAATGAGATATGAAATTGCAATTACACAGTGCATCTTTCTGATCATTTTTCCCCTCTTGTTGCATTAAAAAGCATCTTCATTAGGAATTGTCCTCAAACTATTAAGTAATTTAGCCAGAGCAGTAAGGGTTTGATAGTTACAGAACTGTTGTGCCTTGTGCTATGTATTATTCTAAAATTATTTTCTGAAGAAAGAGGCCCCATTATTTTTTGGACGTTTTGTATGATCAAAACCCTTACAGAGGCCTTGAGTTAAACAGCTCCTAACATTTTTTTTTTTTTTTAAGATTGGTAATTTCATAAATTTGATTACCTTGAAATTTCTAGCCTCTGTCTGCTGCTCTTAATAGTGTGAGTGTGTCTGTGTCTGTGTGTTTTGAAGGGAATTACTTGAAAGTCTATTTCTACTTATCTGCTTGTGTTTAACCACTTAACAATGAATCAACACCCTTCCCCTCCCCCTGCAGATGCTTTAATCCTTATCTTGCCCTAGTTACCCTGCAGATTGCTTTCATCTTTAGCTGTGCTGCTCCTAATGCTTATCCCTTAAGCCTGGCTTTTGACTTTTGCAATGGCACTTGGTGTATCTGTGCGTGGGCAGGTGCATGTGTACAGCCATATATTTTAGAAGGACACGGTGTCTGTGTGTGGTGCTGCATAATAAGAGAGCTGAAGTATTTCTTGCTGCTTGATTAGTCCCAGTGTTGCACTTCTTCAGTCATTAATTATTTGAAGCAGAGTCACCGGACTGACATCTGATGAGGTGTCTGAACATTTTAAGTTGAAAAGCGCTTTCACCTTCTGGATCCCAAATGGTTGTATCACTGTCAGATCTGCTAAAACTAGGTTTGTACATTCAAACTAGAACTGTCAGCTCCATTAGCCCAGTTTATTCCCCAGAGCTGTGGAAGAGCATGGAGTAATTAGTATTAAAATGGTAGGATTGATCAATAGTTTTGATGAAAAGATTTAATGAGGCTGGTGAATCCAGGTTAGTTTGATCCCTTTACATTCCAGCCACTGCTGTTCTGAAGATGAATATCCATGCACAAGTTTATGCAGTTTAAGTAAGCCCTCTAAACTTTACCTTTTGGTGATAGGGATTAGTTTCCATGCACAATTTCTTTATTGAAGAGCATTTATATAATAAATACAGGTTAACTGACAAAATTTTAAAACAATAGATGAGAAAATTTATCTCTGCCAGATTATGTGCTTAGTTTAACACTGGGAGAAATTTTTATCTGCTTTTCAACCTATATGGCCTACCTTTTAAATATTTTTAATAATTTTAATTAAATATTTTTAAAATTTTAATAGGTTTAATTTTTTATTTTTAAAATTAAAATTTTAATAATTTTAATTTAATATTTGAAACATATTTAGTTTTAATTAATAATAATAATATTAATATTTATAATATTTGTATTCTTTGTATTTGTAGAAGTATTCTGCCATGAAGATGCATTAGGATTTGCTACAAGCTTTTAGAAGAAAGTCCTTCCTGGGGTTGCTGTTTTATTTGTGGGTTCATAAATAACTATATTATGCAAAAGGAATTAATTGGGGAAAGTGACAGGACCAGAGCTGATTAAATTTCCTTCAGAGTCTTATTGTCATATTAATATGAAATCTTTGGTTATTTGGAATGCTAATGATGACATTTTAAATCTAATGTGCTTCTTAAATGATTTGCAATATTAAAGAAACCCCAAACAAACAAACCAGCTACGACAAGAAAAAAAAGGCAAAAGACCATCCTCTGCCCCCCAAAACAAAAACCCAGAACTTCTAGAGCTTTTTTTTTTTTTGCTGAAGAAAGTATTCCCTGCCAAGTTACAGTGGATTTCTAGAGCCATAATTTTTTTTGTTTACTCTTCGGTGTAGGTTTTTCATTTTGTCGTAATGAACAGTAATCAGAGCCACTGTGCATACCTGTATTTTTTGTTTTGGTGTTTTTTGGGTTTTACTCACAAAATGTCAGAAATGGCAGGGGTAGTTTTGGTGGAGGGAATCTCAGGAGTTCTGGCAAAATGTCCTTTCTTAAATAAAGAGGCCATTAAAGGTTGCCTCTTGCCATCAGACATCCCTAAATGGCCGATTAAACAAAATCTGGCTACTCGAGTTGCTGCATTGAAGCTGATTTGTCTGCCTTATTCCTCTGTACTGCTGTAAATATCTTCCATCTGAGTGGATGTTCACTTTTTTTTTTGTGTTGGGTTCATGCAGGACAGTAGGATAAACCACAGATCAAAGAACACTAAATAATTACATTGATTAACTATGGCTGTACTATTGGACTCAGGTTTTCAACATGATAAGTTTTGCAGTTCCAATCTGACAGAGGTTTTTTTTTAATTCTATCTTTTTATTAGGTGTAAGCTGCTATATTAAAATCACTGGGACTATTCATGCTGTTTGATTGTATAATTCTGCTTTTTAATGGCTTACTGGCAGAGTATCTTGCAGGCAGTTTGATATGCCCTGGAAGGTAATTCCCTTTCAGGATCTCTGCTCTGCTGTTTGTACTGAGTAGTTGGAAGTGCTTCACTGAATTCCTTGTGCCTGCTGACTGTTTGGTGCCCTTAATATGAATAGGAATGAAGCTAATCTTTAAAAGTTGTGGTCTAATATGAATAATTCCTGTGCATCTAGTCATATTATCCCTGATGAGTTTAAACTCGTTTTGAATTTACTTGAGTTCATTCAAAGATGTGTTGAATTTCAAATTTACAGTGTAAAATGCAGGGCAGTGGCCTGCAAAACCTAAATAATTTGAACTGTACACTTTGCAATTTGGTTGCTCATAGATAGAGTAAAAGAGATGCATCTCCAGGTTTAAAGAAAGAAATCAAGGCATTAACTGTTACAAAACTGCTGTTCAAGATATATAATCTCTTCTGTTTCATTTTTAAAATATATTTGCTTCGTTGTAAGAGAAGGAATAAACAATGCTGTAACTTCCCACTGATTTGCTTGATGCAGAGGTACCAAAATGTGACCCCTCTACACGGCCTTCAATTAGGAGAATTTCATAAGTGCTAAGGAAAAAGTTCACTTCTTTCCTCTGTTAGATCTAAATCTCTGAATTTACGAAAGAAATTTAATTTGGACTGACTGATTTTTTTTTTTTT
The DNA here is from genome assembly GCA_039654755.1 of Calcarius lapponicus. Lineage (NCBI taxonomy): Eukaryota > Metazoa > Chordata > Aves > Passeriformes > Fringillidae > Calcarius > Calcarius lapponicus. Next base: position 69,965,521 of record CM077464.1, read on the forward strand.
TCGGCATTGCATGCACTGTTCTCCTAGGGATTACTACTTCTCTTACAATTGCTTTCTTCCAGTAGACTATTCTTGTTATCCATGCTAAATTGTGTAGGAGACTACCTATAGTATGGCCTCTCTTGCTCTTCTGCTACCTCTTAGTCCATAATTGGCTTCATTTTCCTGCCTTTCTGAAAGCTTCTTGCTGCTTTATTCCCTTGGTCGTTGCCCTGCTGCATTACTAGTAAATGTGTCATGACTCCTGTCTCTTGCAGCTTTGGAGATATGTTGTCCTTTACACTGACTGCATTTGTTGAGCTGATGGATCATGGGATTGTATCGTGGGATACATTCTCTGTGGCATTCATTAAAAAGGTAAATTTGGAATCAATGCTATCTGCTCTATATCAGTTTAAATATTTGAGGTGAGTTGTGATTTAGGTTTGTTTCTTTTTTTCCTCCTTTGTTTTTTTCCCAGGTACATTATTTAGGTCATTGGTCAAAAAAGGTACATGAAAATGGGATTAAAGTGCTGCTTCAAACTATACATGTTTGTACTGCAGAATCTGGTTCAACTTCTGTGGAAATCAGTTGGAGTGAATTGGAATCAACACAGTATTAGGCTTGTTATAAGATAAATTGCTTATTCAATTACATTGTGCCCTCCCTGTGCAGATAAAATACAGTTAAAGCAAAAAATTAGTATCTTGAGGTAATGTAAACTAAAATGAGTAATGCCGTATTTCTAGGAAAAAAGCCCAGCACTGAAATGTTTCCTCTGGGGTACTGGAAGAAGAGAAATGAGTTAGTTTACGATTTGAAATTAGGATGATATCTGAGTTAATCAAGCTGAACTTTGCCCCTCTGAATCTTGTAGTTGAGATATGTGGTTTTGAAAAAGATCTGTTCACAAATTGCAACATATCCTTCTTTACTTACACGTCAGAGATGCACAAAAGCAGCAGAAACATGGGAGTACTCTTTAGGCACAGACATTTACAAAACTTCAGAAAAAGATTTTGCTACTGATTCAACAGTTTTCATTTACTGGGGAAGAAAAACCCCCAAACCACATAATTCTTCTTTACAAAGAATTTTCAAACCTGATTGAATTTATCATAACTTAACTGTTATCTTTTGAACCTGTTCAAATACACTTTACTTCACTAAAATAATATCAGAGGCAGTAATTAAATGAATATAACCTGTGGCAAAGAAACCTTTATTTTACAGAGTATGTCAGAGCAAAGGCTTTAAATTTCATTAGAAAATTGCTACCATCAACGGAAAGCAGAAATTAACTTTTGTTGCCAAAAGTGAAAGAAGGATCGACTATGAAAAAACCTTAGATACTTTAGATACTAAACCTCAGTTTTGGTCATAAGAAATAGTGTAACTGATCTGAGTTTTGGTCTGGTTTTAAATTTCTTTTCCAATTTCACAGTCCAGGTAGGTTGTGATCACGATTGTTGTTGCCTTCTAATGGTAAAGAAAATTCTACAACTGCTTTTAACTGACTGCAGGAGACACAAAGTCCCGAATGCCTTGCTTTCTAGGGGAGCCTACTATGGAGCATATGAAGAAACTTGCTAAAGTTAGTTTAGAGCATTTACTTTGTTATTGGCTCAAAACAAATGTCTTTGTCCAACTTTTGCCCTGCGGACTGTATTGTAACAATAGAAGAAATTGTTGTGTTCCCCTTGTTAATGACTCATCTCTTCTGTCTGTAGGTTTCCCTGGATAGTGACCCAATTAAAAAAATAAAAATAAAAAACCCCATAACAAAAACAAAACAACCAAAAGACACAAACAAAAGCATTTTCCCAAAGTACCTATGTAAACCAAAACTGGCAGGTAAAACCTGAAGAGAAACTGTTGAGCAAGAAAGGGACCAAGGAGAATGATGGGGGAATGTGGTGGGTCTAATGCTGGCCAAATGCCACTGCACCTACTAGAATTGTTTACTCATTTTCTGCTGTGAGATCAGAATTAGGAGGAAAACAAAGCAGGCTTGAAGCTTTAAAGGGCACGAAGAAAACTTTATTAACAGAGATAAAAGAAAGAATAATAAGAATCAGAATAAATCCTTCAGAACACTTCTCCTCCCCTCACACCCTCTCTTCTTTCCCACTGACAACATAAAGAGACAAAATCTGTGACTTTCAGTCAGTTTATCGCCTCTAGAATAGTCTTTCTTCAGTTCTCTTAGGGAGAGGAGTCTCTCTTGCTATGCTGTGGAGACTTCTCCACAAGAAACAATTCTCTTGTGGCTTCAATGTGACAGCAAATCAGCCACCTGGGAAAGGGAAATCTGTTTGCATTGTGAAAGTCCCTCTCATGCTTTACAGCTTTCCCACAGCTGCTTTCATGAGCCATGGCAACTTATGGGGTGCTATTTTAAGGATGAGCTGTTCTAGCATGAAAGCAAAAGTTCTCTTAACCCATCTCTGGGAAACAGAGGTTTTCTTCTTCTTTTCCTGGGGCAAGGTTTGTCATCTCTCTCATTTCTCTCTGTTCAATCTTCTCATTAGATCACAGAGAGTTAAAAGAGAAACAGAGAGACAGAGAATGACAGAGGTTGAGGAAAGAGGCTCAGGAGTGTTCTGACCTGCATGCAGTTGGAAGCTAGAAAGGCAGAGCCCTCAGTGGTGCAGTGTGGGCATGGGACAAACCTAGCAGAGCACCTTTGGACCATGTCTCCTCTCTGTGGCAGCAATCTACATCTTCATCCTCACTAGCTTCTCTGACAATGGCTTTTGACAGGCCACTTGAGGTCCTTGATGGGCTTGCTCAAGTGGCTGATGGGATGGATAAAAGAGTTGATAAGTTTCCGCTGAAGGGAAACTTGCAATCAAGTGCTTCTGCCTTTTGCAGCTGTCCTTCATGTTAAATGAAAGCTAAACTTGAATGGGGTTAAATTAGTCTGATTTTTTTTTTTGGAGTAGTTTTTAAACTTAAAAATTTAGAAGTTGGGGGAAGAAGGGGAACCCCTGACTGCTTTTAATGAATAAGTGCTTGGTGTTGAATGCAGACTCTTTCCCATCCTTTGGGTACCTAAAGACTGCTATTCCAAGTGCAGCAAGTAAGACTGTTGCTTTCAAGGAGTACTTTATTCCTTATTTTAAGGGAAAACAGCATCATTTGGAAAAGCTTCCTTATGATATGCAAAGTTCTCTCAAGACCTTTTTCTTGTTTAGGATGATATATATCTCATTTCCAGATTCCATAGCTGCCTAAAGGATTTGGATTCCAAGTTCTTAGAAAAAGTCGCGATGATTGGTTATCAAAATTGTCCTGCTTCTGGCTAGGACAGGGTTAAATTTTGCAGTATCAGGAGTGGGCATGGCTAGGACCCAGAAGTTATTCTATACCACCTCAAATCATTTCCTGGGGATGGGGCAAGGGGTTCCTTCTGGGTCAGGATAGTGTGGGCAGTGGTTCAGGTATTCCCAGTCTCCACGTTGTGAGCATTCGCATGTGAATCATTCATCTCTCTCATGCCCTCCGTTATTGATAGTATTGCTGTTACTGTTCTTGCTTCGTTGCTGTTTCCAGTAAATTGTTCTTATCTCAACCCATGATGTTTACCTTCAGTGCCTCCAATTCTCCTCAGGCCGGCTACAGGAAATACAGGGGAGTGAGCGAGTGACGCATTGTTTGGGACGTTCAATGGAGGCACTAAACAGGGAAATACCATTCCTACACCATGACAAAAATGCACTACACAAATTTGGTACTTCCATCTTTAGTTCCTACAAGAGGACTAATAATGTTTGTAGTATTGTTTAAGGTATTTAAAAAAAAATCTTTAAAAATTACTTATATAATTGCTGATTCGTAAGTGTATGATGCAGAGCCTTAGTGTTGACAAATTGTTTACTCTACCTTCTAAAACATATTGTGCAGAAAACACGGTGGCAGCCAGAGAATTATTTCTGTATGTCACAACTGTCAGTTGTTTTTTCTGTAGTCAAGTGCAGCTCTAGTTCCTTACTTTAAAATATGTACCCTTTAAAATTTTACTATGCACTAAATCTTAACAGAGACCACAACTTGGACAGATTTTTCTGTACATTTCTGACAACAGGATAGTGCAGGCAAATAACTAATGAACATACATAATGAAAATCAGATCTGTTTCTTTCACTGTTTTTTCCCCTATGTGTTCTTTTTCTGGTACAACTTTTAAATAGTAGTAGTAATAATAATAAGTAGTAGTAGTACTACTACTATACAACAACTTTTTTTAACTTTTGAATTCTCTCTTTTGCCTTAAGTGAGGCTGAACCAGAAGGAGAACTCAGATGACGTAGTTCAGTTTGCTATAGGTTTTTCATCTACTCTCAATTTACATATTTAGCTCCTATTTCAAAGGAGCATGAATTTGTAAATTCACAGTCTGATTCCCAATTTCCCTGGAAATTGAAAGTAAGTTAAGCACCCAGACTCTTCTTTTGTGTGTGGCTATATATGCAGATTTTAAGGCTACACGTATTTTGCTGAAGAAATAATTTTATCCTTAATCATTAAGGACACACCCATGTGACAGGCTTTCATGTGGAACTGCAAAGCCATCAGGTTGCTTCTTTCTGAAAAAGATGTATTTTGCTGAGATTGCATTATTTTAATAACTGGAATTTTTGATAAATGAATGCAGGATTATTTTTGGATGTTGAAAGCCCTCTCTCTGTGTGGCGCTTAATAAACAGAAAACATCAAATAACACAGATTTGAACTCCTGTTGATTCCTGTTTCTTCTCAAGAAGGCCCTCTTTTTTTCCCCCACATCCAGAACGTCAAGTGTGGGAACAGAATTTCTTTTTAATGCAGTTTTGTTCTTCGTGGAACTTGCATGACTTATTTTTCAAGGTAGACAAGCCTATTACTTCTGGCCAGACTTCATGCTTCAGCAAGGTGGTTATGAATACACACAGCTTGACATGCAAGTTACCCAGCAGATGTTTTGCATCTATGTTCAGCGTGCTATGTCTTTTTAAATACACAAGACAGCCTTATACCTTGTGTTTGTGTTGATGATTAAAAGATGTTATGGTCCAAGGTCAGGAGAATAAATGAGGCTAAGGCAGCCTAGATGAAGGCTCCAGTTATCTATACTGCTGCATTTCTGCAGGTCCCTGGTATGAAATTGTTATATCCCAATGAAGCATTAGCTGCCGCCCGAAGGAGCTGCTGCACCAAGAATAATTCATAAATGTCAGGGCTCCTAAAGAGGTGACAGAAATCTGGCAATTTGGGACACAGTCTGGACACATGGTTTTCCTGCTGCACAAGCAATCCATGGATGCCTGAAAACTGAGGCATCCAGGGGCACTTGGTTTAATGTGTGAGCAGTGCAGAGTTGCTGTGTGCATACATTGCCCCTGTTGTGGGCCCCGTGGAGACCTGGCAGCTCTGGCTGCAATGCATCAAAACACATCTGGATTACCACTGACAGAGGTGGGGTAGCACAGTGCTTTGGACACACAGATTGTTGCTCAAAAAGCACACTGTGCTTTGTATACTATTGTAAATATTATTTGGCTCAGGACTTTCTGGGAGAAGATACTGAGAGTCCAAAATAGAAAAAGGCTAATCGAGTTGCCTCTCTCCTCCTGTTTTTTATGCATTCATGGCTTGGTTATTTACAGAAAGTAAAGTAAATGGATATTCTATGAATTGAGTTTCATTTGGTGTAGGATGTTCCTGCTGTGGTAATGCAAACCAAGTAGTGGAGCAAATAGGATAAAGCAAAAGCTCTGTAATAGATTAGAAAAAGAAAAATCTGTCCCTCTTTCTTTCTTTCTTTCTTTCTTGTCTCCAGCCAAAGTTGGGTGTTTTGCTCCTTCAGTACTACTTAAGATGTCACAAGTGCAGAACAATACCATTGTCCATGTGTCAACATTTTATTGTGAATTTTACAGGCAGCTGGACAGCTTTTCCAAGCATAGGACTGGCCTTTCTTCCTCCTAAACGGAAACAATTCTTAGGTCTCAGCAAGCATCCAGAATTTGAAACAATAGTTATGATTACAGTAGTGGCTTGTAGCAGGAATACTGAAGAGTTGTGTGAAATTTTCTGGAAGGAACATATCAGACTTGAGACAGGGCCACTGTAGTCTGTTACTTGGCTGCAGAGAGCAAGTAACTGTGGTCACAGTGCACTTCAGTTTGTACTTTCTTGAGTGCCTTTCATTTTGACTGTGCTGGTGTTGGAGTACTTGAGGAAAACCCCTGCAGTTCTCGCTTTCTGCATCAGCAGAAGGCAGATTTCTTCCCAGGAAGCTGGGTACATGGGCTGGGCAGCATGCTGGAGAACGTGTGTTGCCACATCTCACTGCACAGCTGTGTTGACTCTGCAGATAAGTGTGCAGCTTGTCATTGCCACGCTGCAAAATAGCAGAGGTAAAACTTGGTTTTAATTAATGTGCCATTTGCTTGTGGCAGCTTGCAGTAGAAGGGAAGGTTATTAATGAAAAGCTGGACTCTAGACAGAGTTATGCAACCAGTTGTCGTGATCATCAACAGAGTTTTAATTGGTAACCTGGAAAGAGCTTTCAGCATTATTGGTAACACCAAGCAGAAGAAAAAGGCGTGTTTTCCTAGATTGTGTTTTTCCAGAAAGCTAGATTAAAAGTTTCTCTTTTGAAACATTTGCCTTAACCCTAGATATTTTTAGGCTTTACAGTTTTTTTCTGGAGAAATGAGAACTAGTTTCCTTGTTTTGTCCAAAGTTTTCTACACAAAAAACCGAATTGTTGAATTTTTTAATGCTGATTTTTCATGTTTGTAATGTAATGATGAAACATACATTTCAGTCATGTGAATATTGACAATAACCTTTGGTGACTCGTGCCAGCTGTAGACCCTGTGCCAGTGCTGTGTCCTTTCATGGTATATACTGTGCCTCGTTGATCATTTTCAGGTATTCACTGATAACTGGCATGTGGACAAGACTGCCTTTTATCCTAATGCCTTTCTGAACCACGCTGACAGTTTTCTGTCTTACCTTTCCCTGTTTTCATGACAAGATGCAAATTCTCTGAATGACTGTGTTTGCAGATAGCAAGCTACGTGAACAAATTTGCCTCGGACATCTCTATCTTGCAACGGTCGCTGGCAATCCTGGAATCGATGGTGCTCAATAGCCATGACCTGTACCAGAAGGTAGCACAGGAGATCACAATTGGGCAGCTAATCCCACATCTGCAGGGGTGAGTGGCTTTGACTACTGCTTGATATGGTGGATATTTTTTCCCCCCCAAAATAGCACACCATTTGGAGAAAAAACAATAGTATAAAGACCAGCAACCTCCTTTATTGTTCCTGCCTCCACTACAAGTGACTGCATAACTGGTAACAATATTTCTGGAGTTGTCTGGTCATTAGGTTTTAGGGCTTTTTTGATTTTGTTTTGTTTGTTTTTTCCATAAGCTACCTATGTAGTTGGAAGTGGGGAATGATGAGAAGAGCACCCTGTGGTAATGAAATGCTTAATTAGCATACAGATGGGGTTGTTTTGCTTGCCAGACTCCGGGAGGTGTGTAAGACAAAAACTGCTCAACTTTTGCTGAATGTATATTTGAAAAGGGGAGGGCTTTTTCTTAAATAGTAATGTGAAATGGATGGAAGCTGCCTCTTGTAGCATAGAGCTGTGCATAGTTATGCTTGTCTCCCACCTGGGACATTTTCAATGCACCTGAAAAGCTTTACTACCAGCAGGTTCATTTCCAAAGTCTTTAGGGAAGATTCCTCTTCCTATCTCCAGCTGTTGTGCGCCTGACAGAAACCGGTTATGAGACTCTTGCTATGATCAGTGGAGGGTCAATGGCAGTTCAAGGAGTTGTTCATTCCACCTTTTTTGAATTCTGAGTCTCCCTTCGGGACATCATCTGTGTCTCAGTAATGGAGAAAGCCAGGTCATGACCAACCTTGGTCATCTAACTTACGTGGTTAACATGAAGTGCAAACAGCTCCTCCACTTCTACCTGCTGAAATGCAGCAGGAAGATCAATCTCTACAGCTCATGTGCATTTGTGTTCTTCTCTCATGTTTATAACATTGTTCCAAACAGGACAGACCAAGAAATCCAGACATACACCATTGCAGTAATAAATGCACTCTTCCTTAAAGCACCGGATGACAAGAGGCAGGTAAGTTGATGGGGGTTGTATACCTATGCATCTTTGGGAGAAAAAGTGTTTCATATATTCATACCTGCAGTTGTCCCATCACACTTTTCCTGCACTTAATTCAAACTGAAGCTTGTTCTGTTTTTTCATGCTGGGATATAATTCATTTTCATGGAACTACCTCCATCTTGCACCAGTATTTTAGGAGGGATTAAGCATTCTTCCATGCTTTTGTAGTTCCCTGTGACCTCATATGAACCATATTGACTGTGGCTGACTGTAGTATTTATTGTACTGAACTCTTTGCCAGCACAGCTTGTAAACCCAGGCTGCTTTTTTGGTAGAATGTTTTCCCCCAGATTTTTTATTAAGAAGTGTGTTTCTTTTGAAAACAAAAATATCTTGCCATGTAAGCATTTCATGACTTTTATAGTGTGCTATTTTAGTGCCAGATATCAGGAAATATTTCAAGATTGCTACTTGATGTTAAATGGGGATGGAATGTGAAGTGTTATGAAATAGCAAAGTTTTATCCCTGTTTATGAAGTTACTAGCCTGTGTCAAAACAGATTTAGGCATTTATTTATTTAACATTTCTGTCACCAGGAACAGTGATGATAATTCTTGTGGTGACATACTGTTGCTGTCCAGAACAAGTTCACTGAGAGTTGCTGATCAGTTCTGACAAGGGCTTTCCTTAGATTTATTTATATTTTTAAATGCTGGTGACTGTTTAAACAAACATCAAGGCCCTAATGAGGGTTTTTCAGGGGGGTTTGGTTGGTATTTTTTGAGTTTTGTTTCTTGTTCTTAAAAATATTTTTAACATTGCAAACAGGGAAAAATAGACCTATGGTTTAATTAGGAAAAAAGGCTCTTCAACCCCTCACCCCCTCTTTTTTCCTTCTTCCTCCAATACAGTCTTCTATAACTAAGGCAAGAAGGCGCCTAATAACCAAAAATTAGAATAGGAACTTTTCTTTCCATTTTGGCATAAATTTATAATAGATCCTTGTAAGAAACTCACATATTTTGCTTTTTTGCATTTGTGAACAGTTGCCGCTGTGTTTCTGTGAGAAGTGTGCCTTGTCATATTTGAAGTGGAGGAACAGTGTCAGATGTAGAAAAGACTTCAGTATTAATCAGTGGGCATGTGTTCCTTGAATGACAGTAACACAGTGTATTGCCAGCAAGCAAAACTGTATCTTGCCAGCAGTGCAACCACCTAGGGAGGCTGGCAGTGAGGCAGACAGACTTCACCTGTAGTACCTGCTGCTGTGACACAAAACTATTAGTCATGGAGTTTATGATCATCAGGAGATAATGATCTGCTTTGGCTTTGAAGGATAATAGCTCTGACACTTGCAGAAATTTTTCATCAGCCTCTAAAAACCCAGAATGTGCAGTCAGAATGTGTTCGGTTTCTCTTTATGTCTGTCTTGTGGTTAATTAGTAAACCATACAATAGAGAAGGTAGGTGTCCATTGCCTTCCAAATAGCATTAACAGATGGCACTTACTGAACTCTGTCTTTCTAAGACAATGAACCGTGGTGATGAAATCTCATGCAATTATCTGGTGATGGGCACTCAAAAGTTAATGTTCAGCACTCACTACTTAATATTGTTAGAAGTGAGAAGCTGCACCAAAACTCGTATGACTCTGGGAACTCTGGCACCCTCTCTGCTGCTGACTTACAGGCATGATGTGGATGGCTGCTCTGCAATTAAGGAAAGGATTTAAATTGGCACTGCTGTCTGAGTTCTTTCCCCTCACTTTTTTTTTCCCTGTCTCTCTGTTTCTGTAATGCAAAACCCAAGAAGTCCAAGATTTTTCTTTTTAATGAGGACTCCCTGGTTGCCTTGCTTCTTCTGCCCCTGTCAAGGACCAAATCATCTAGAGAAACCTAGGTTATTAATAAAAAAAGAGAATAAAAAAGTCTATTGGGAAAGAGCTGAGAGTTTGAGCATTGAAATGATACTATGAATGTTTGAAACACTTTGGCATTTGTCTCCGTTTTTTGCAGAGATGTTGCTATGGGAAATGAAATGGCAAATTTGGTCAGATAATTCTTGTTCTCATCAGCTAGGGCAGCACTTATATTAGAAGAGGCATCTTATTAGCTGCTAATATATCCTTTTTGGAGACAAAGTTAATTTTGATGCAATAATTGGTTTTTTGAATGCATGTTGCTTCAATCAATTTTAGTCCAGTGACCAAAAAAACCCAGTATCTTGATAACTGCTTTTTAAATGATAGCTATAAGAAAGAAGTAACAATTTAATAATCTTCTAAAAAGTAATTAGAAGCGTTTACTTTTTATTATTTTCTTTGCCTTGAATGCAGAAATACCATCTTATATTCTGTACCTGTTAATCTTTTGGCAGTGGGTACATAGTTTGACAAAAATCCAGCCAGTCTGTTCCAAGAAACATTGAGGTATATCATGTGCCTGGCACTCCCCCTACAGCTCAGTTGCACATTTCTGTAAGAGATGGAACCATCTATATCATCCATTCCTTTGCTCCTATGCTGTTATGTGCAGTTGAAACCTGCGCAACCAGAAAAGGGTTAAAATCTGAAGCTGATTTTCTCTTGTCTTTGGTCCCTTGTTCCTTCTTTATCACTGCCATGTTCTGTTGCAGCAGGTAAAGGTACTTTCCGTGTACCTTTACCTGGTACAAGGAAAAGAGTTCTACATCTCTAACTGCCTCCTATCTCACAATAAGAATTTTTTTCTTTTTCTGAGCAAGTTTTCACCTAACATTTGCTTTATTTACACTGTTTCTGCAGGTGTGTTTTAGTCATCCATCCTTCGTATGTTTAATGTTACAGTCTCAGTTTTTATGTCTTATAGGGGATTTTTTTATATATATAAAAGTAACTAGTATTCTACATTAGTCTCCAGCTCTCACAAAGTTCAGCAGGAATACACTGCATGTGCAAGCATACACACATACAAACACACATACACACATTTCTATACTGATGGAAAAGCTCATGGAACTTAAAAATAGGGCATGCTCTTGTAAATATGGTTAAGATTAGACTCCTATGCTTGGTAAGTGTAAAATATTCCCTCCTATGCATTTTAAGACAGTTTGCAGCAGGAACAGTTGGGATCAGCTTCTTAAGCATTAAAAAAAAATCATATTCACCTCGACAGTGGTTTCAGACAGGCCTAGAAAGACAAGTTAATTTAAAATGAGAGTGGACCAATGTCCACATTACTACTAAAATACAGGGGAGAATTATAATTTGTTGTAATGAAACAGTTCTAAGTTGTAGGCTGATTGATTTATTGAATGGAAGTTAGAGCACTTGATTTTAAAACAGCTGAAATATCAAAGTAAGTAAACATTTTATTTGACATCTTGTTTTAAAGTCCTGGCTGGCTTCCAGTCCATGCTTCCTTCTGTATTGTTTATGGGGGAAGGTTGTGCTTGAACAAGCATGTAAATACTCTCTTGAACCCACAGAGGTCTCTTCTGAACTCTTTCACCATGGGTTTTGGACCACCAAAGCCCTCAGCTTGTGATATACATTTAACTATCTTGGTCTCCCTTCTCATGGTATTTTGACTTTGTGAACCCCAAATAATGCACACTGTTCTAATGCTGATATGCTACTTCCTTTCATTTATAAATAACAATGCAGAAATCTAAGACCTTTTAAGCCAGTGTGTTTTTCTAGCTGTGACATTAAAATACCTGCTTCTGGCTATTTTTTAATTTTTTTTTTTTTTTTTTTTTACTAAATCAGGAAATGGCAAACATTTTGGCACAAAAGCAGCTTCGTTCCATCATCTTAACTGTAAGTATATGGTTGTGAAAGTTACTGTTGAGTAGGAGAGAGAAAAGGTGACTCCATTTTCAGTATTCATAGGTCTTAATGCATTTTAATTGCCTTTGTATTTTGATATGTTTTTAAATGGGAAGATAAGGTTTGAATGATGGTCGAATGGGTTCAAAACTGCTTTTTGGAAGGGTTATTTTACCAGTCAGAAACTCTGGTTTCTTCATGAAAATACAGTATTAAATACCCCCTGTGTTTTCTGGTTCTTTTGATTATTCTGTCTTGATTGACACAATTCATCATGACTTGCACACAAGAAGCATGAATTAAAGCTAATGAAATAGTTAATGAATATAATATCGAAGACCTGCATCTGCTATCATGGAAAATCTGGGATTTTGCCTTTGATGTTTGAGTAGATGGCATCTTAAATGGAATGAGGGAAAATCTTTTCTCTGCAGTGAGTCTAAAATGAACCAAACAACAAACAACTCCTCACACTTTCTCATTTGCTATCCTAATTTCACTGATGCATATAAACCCCCAGATTTATTTCAGAAGGCCTGCTTTTACACTAGTTGAGTTCTTTAAAAATTTGGAACAATCATAAGGATAATTATTGTTTATTTATTGTCATAAAATGCTCCAGTGCTTTTTGGCAGACAGATTCTTTTATTCTCTGGAACTGCACAACCTCTGTTGACATGTCCAGCTCCCACTTGATGACTCTTTTCTTATGTCCTTTGCTGTGTTTAAAGGCCTGGGTCTGTTTCCCATATAAAACTACTTGGTCTTTTTGGCACACCAGGGATTTTTAAATTGTCCATCAGTTTTGTGTTTGCTTTTTGAATGGGATAATTCTGTATGTATAGGACGTCATATTCTAATGTATTTCTAAGCAGTCTTCCTCATACAGATTGGAGTTGTCTAGTAGAGGCAGGATTGTGTGTGATGCTGACTCCCTGTTGAGCCCTGCCATTCTGTTCACTGTATTCTCTGGCTGTGTTTGCAGCCTGAATACTTTTCTGCTCAGACAGTTAATCTCTTAAATATTTTCTTAATATGATCTCTTGGAAAAAAATACAGAGCTCTAAAGCTATTGGGATGAAATTATTTTTTCTTTGAAGTGACTACTCAATGCTGGTTTTTTTAATGCTATTTCTCAGTATATGCACAGACCCTATAAAGTGTAAAGTCCTGTCTCCTTAAGTTAAACAATATCTGAATCAGCAGTGCTAGTCCTGGTTTGATTTTCAGGGGTGGGGGTGGGTTTGTGTTTGAGATTTTTTTTGGCTGTTTGGGTTTGGTTTTTTCCATTTCTGAAGTATAGATACACATACTAAGTATGTGAAGCATAGCAAGCACATACTTGGGAATGGAAACCCTGATTGCATGCACTGCAGTTTTCTGATTCACCAAAGCCTGTCTCTCTTTCTTTGCAGCATGTTATTAGGGCACAGAGGGCCATCAATAATGAAATGGCGCACCAGCTATATGTCCTGCAAGTACTTACCTTTAATCTTCTGGAAGACAGAATGATGACAAAAATGGATCCACAAGACCAAGTAAGCATCTGGCATGATCCAATCTTAGCAGGAAGACAACAACTCCTCACTGATGTACCTAAAGCTCTTCATGGAGGAAAAAACCACTTGCTGGGAATATTTACATAAGTCATTCATTTTCTCTGTGAAGTTGGGTTATGTTTTTTGGTTGTAAGAAGATGCACTAGCTTTTTCATTTCTTGTGCAAAAGTACAACAAAATGGCCAGGCAATTCTCCTTAGCATGTAGCTCCATAAACTGAATTTTCTGTTTTCCTGAACAGAAACTCTGAGCAGCTGTCCAGCGTTTGTTTCCTTTGTGCCCCTCTCTGAAGCACTAGAGGTATATGGTGCTTCCAAAAAGTACTTCTGTAGAGCTGAATTAAATGTTTGCATGAAAGCTATCTGGTGTGCCAGAGTTGAAACTAAATCGTGTAACAATAAACCTTGGTTTTGTTACTGGGAACCTATAAAGTACTTCATTTGTTTATTGCTCACTGTGTGCAGACATTGACTTTGATGTTGTTCATTGTGCAAAAAGTGACACTCCCCTAAGATTTAAATATAGGGTCAATGAGCCATAGGGATGATGTGTTTTGTTTCTTTAATCTTTTTGTGGCCTTCATTTAGGCCCTGTACAAGGAGGAACCTGATTTCATTTTTAAGCTGAAGTTATCTTTAAACTTGCCAATAATTTGAAGAAGAGGAGGTGGGAGAGTGAGATAGTTGTAAACATAAGTAACATCATGCTGTAGGATTTTATACTTCCTAAGTTTGAGATGGAAAAGTTTGACTCTTGGGAATGTACATGCAGTAAATTAGTGCATATCTCCATAGAGAGTGACTAACACAGTGTTGTTAATATTGTTGGTAGTGTGGTTATCACTATCTTGAGACATTTCCAGCTGCAGTAATTCCTCTTCTGCCTATTTCTGCAGTAGCAAAAATGGATAGTTACCAAAATGAATGCAGAGTGCTGAGTCATTTTGTGTTCATCCAGCAAGGTGCTTAAGTACCAGCTTAATCACCAGCTTAATTTGAAATGTGTGTGATCTCTTGGCTTCTGTGGTTAAAATTGTGTAGTCAGAGGCCTTGCTAACATGGGTCCTGCTTCTGGAAGTCAACACTTAAGTACCCATGTGTGAATCTCATAAATGTGCGGACTTTTGAAAGTGGGAACTACAAGGTCATTCTTGCTGACTGTCTCTCCAAATATGAAGTAGGGAATTTAGACAAAAAACTTTGGACAGTGGGCAGGAATACTGTGTTTTGAAACACCTTTTTTGGTATTGTTTAATTAAGTGAGAGATCAGTTATTTTAACCAATTTTTTAACCTTGTTTAAACATAGGCTCAGCGGGATATCATATTTGAACTCCGAAGAATTGCATTTGATGCCGAATCTGAACCTAACAACAGCAGCGGCAGCATGGAGAAACGGAAATCTATGTACACTCGAGACTATAAAAAACTTGGATTTATTGTGAGTATTTTTGTGTGATAGTCCACTGAAAGTGGGTGCATGCATCCATTATAGTACATCTTTTCATTAGTCTCTTCTCTTACTTAGTCTTCCGTCTATTTCCTAAAAGGCAATTGCTTTCCTCCCCTTCCCCAGAAACCCTGCTAACTCCAAGTGACAGCTTTAGCAGAAGCCAGGGTGCTGGAATGGAGGCTATAAATTCTTTACATGGCAAGGAAGTAGAGGTAGCAGAGTAGCCCTGTATGTTAGGGAGTGTTTTGACTGCCCTGAGCTTGGTAATGGTGACAATAGGATTAAGTTTATGGGTAAGGACCAGGAAGAAGGTCAGTGAGGCAGATTTCAAGGTGGGAGTCTGTTATAGGCCATCCAACCAGGATAAAGAAGAAGGCAAAGTATTCCACAAACATCTGGGACAGGTCTTAAGATCTCTAACCCTTGTTCTCACAGGGTCCTTTGGACTTACCAGCTGTCAGCTGGAAATATGATACAGGAGAGAGGAAACATTCTAGGAGATCCCTGGAGTGTGTGGAGGATAATTGAGGCCAACTGTATGAGGCTAAGTAAAAGTGTTGGGTCCTGCAACCCTATGCAATGATCCATACCTGGGGAGGTGTGTCTGGAAAGGTGATCAGAGGAAAAGAATCTGGGGTTGTTGGTCAACAGCAGCTGAACGTGAGCCAGCATGTGCCCAGATGGTGAAGAAGGCCAGTGACATCCTGGCCTGGATCAGCAATAGTGTGGCCAGCAGGAGCAGGGCAGTGATTTTCACCCTGTACACAGCACTGGTGAAGCCACACCTTGAGTACTGTGTTCAGTAAGAAAGAGACTGAGGTGCTGGAATTTGTCCACAGAAAGGTAACAAAGCAGGTGAAGGGTCTGGAGCACGAGGCTGGTGAGGAGCAGCTGAGGTAGCTGGGGGTGTTTAGCCTGGAGAAAAGCAGGCTCAAGAGAGACCTCATTGCTTCCTACAACTCTATGGAAGGAGTGTAGTAGTCCTGTGGGGTCAGTCTCTTCTCCCAAGTAACAAGTTACAGGACAAGATAGTTTTAGATTAAATATTCCATAAAATTTCTTCATGGAAAGGGTTGTCAAGCATTGGAACAGGCTGCCCAAGGAAGTGATTGAGTCATGGACCCTGGAGATGTTTGAAAGGTGTGTGGATGTGGCTCTTAGGGACATAGATTAGCGGTCATCATAGCACAGTTGGAATCAGTTATCTCAGAGGTCTTTTCCAACCTAAACAATTCCATGATTCTAGCTGGAAGAAATAACTACCTGAAGTTTACGCTGTAGTTTTGCATGACATGTTAACATTAGAATCTAACTTTTAATGATATCCTGGATGAACAGGCATTGCCTCATGGATCTCTGACAGCCCTGCAAAGTCCCTGTAGTTTGTTAGCAATAATATGGACTTATGAACACAATAAATCTGAGGTATGACTCTATGGACTCTCTTATAGGACCTTGTGTTTTGTCTGCTTAAAGTCCTTCAGTCTGTGAGTAGGGGATGCAGAATCTCTTCTACTCTGACTTAATCAGATGAATTGGAGTTCTGGGCTTGCCTAAAACCCTGTTGGGTAGCGTAGCATGATCTGGCTAAACTGTTGCACACATTTATAGTAACTAATAAAGTGTATTTTTCCCCCTCTGGAAACAGAGCGCGCACATGTATAGTGAATTAATATCTTGAATTGTTGCTTACTCTAGGTTAGTATGCAGTTTTCTTTCTCCTTAGGTATCTCCTATGATTTATTACTGTCCTGTTGGCCTAGCAGATATACACTGAATATTGTACAGTAACCACAGTTACAGACAAAGAGGTTTTCAGCACTCTTGTTGCAATCTTGAGCTTGCTGTGCAGTTTGAGTGCTCTGCCCGGCTCTGTGGCATAGGGCTCAATTCTCCCAAAACCACAAAGGAACTGGGCAGAGCTTTTCTGTGTTCTGATAGCTGTTTTCATTACTGATGAATGAGGAAAAAATTACCACTGGATCAGTGCTGTTGTATCTGTAAGGAGTAATCAAGTAAATAGATGGGAAGGGAGGAACTTGGCATTTTGGGGTTGCAAGCATGATAGCAAAACGAATGCTTTGAAGGAGCCTTTGAAGCTCAGTGTGAGATGTTTTTTTTTGTTGTTGACTCATCCCTCAGCTTCATTACTCCCATGTGAGCTGTTCATTGGGAAGCCTACTGAAAACACTCTGGCAGTTGTCAAGGGTAACTGCAGCACTGTTTACGATTTGATTATGATAGCCTTGCAAAAGGAGATGGGGAGCAAAGTTTAGGAGGAAATGGGAACTGGGATTAAAGCAATGAAGAAAATCTAGGGAAGCATAGTGGGAGATAAGAAGCAATACGTGAAAGTAAGCTATGAAAGAAGCACCATAGCAAGAGCCCTAATGGGAGATAGGTTATTCTATTAGCAGTATGATGAGGCAAAGTGCAAATAATAAAAATGTCAACAACAGTGAACTGTGAGGAGAGTTATTCTACTTTTGTACAGAAGCTTTACTATGAGCTAAGAGTCCAGGTGACACTGGAGGTACAACTTTTTTTAGCAGCTGAAGAGGAGTATTACCTTCCCCACAGGGTTGGGAAAGGGAGCAGGACCCCTTGTGAAACCTGGCTACTCATCCTCAGCCTCATATATGGGCACTGTTCTGACTCCCAGCTGCCTTCACCCCATCTGCTTCTTTTCAATAAAATGTCTTCAGTGCTTTCATCAGCTGCAAGTAGAGAGTTACGTTAGCAAACTGATCATGATCTGAACAGTGTGAGGTTTGTCTCCCCTCTGCCTCAGCTGTGAGGCACAAGAAACCTGCCAAACAAGAGTCTGACTTGGAATGCTGTCATCATTCCACTGGTGCTGAGGGGCAAGAAGGGAATTCCTTGAGCTGATTAAATATTCATTTCAAGGGAGAGAATAAAACCATGTCTGGCTATTAAGTTGTTCCTGGACTGCTTGTTCTCCTTCTGTATGGGAAATGCGAGAATTCTGTTTATTTTTCTCAGCCACATCAAAAAGCCTTGCCCCGCTGCAAATGTAATGTCAAAAAGAGACTAAGTTGAGACATGGTTTCAGAAGCTTACAATGTAATTTGTAAAACTGCATAGCTAGAAACCTACATTCAGCTCAAGCAACCACAGGACCTCACCAGATGGTTGTGATGACCAAGTAAAGAGATTTTCAGATGAGACAGTCATGGGATTTATTAAAATGCTGATGAATGCAACAAAAATGACCCAATTAGGAAATCTGGGATGCACTCCACCCTATTGAATTATTTATTATTTTCTGAGTCAATTGCAAATTAAATAGCCTGAATACTCCCCCTTGTATTTGAGTAAGCTTAATTCCTATAATTGAGGTGGGAAATAGTTACAAGAAACCTCATAATCCTGTATATTTTCATTATAATTCTTTAAACAGCACTACTGTCATTGAGATGTTGTAATGAATGTGTTTGTTTATAGGCAGCTCTTAACAAATGATAAGAAACTTAACATATTGGAAAAAGCAACTCAAATAATCTCATCCTATATGGGTTTTTCTCAAGTTTTCAGTGTGTAGAGTGTGTAGAGCTTCTGAGGATTTTTTTGTTTGTTTGTTTTGTTTTGATTTTCTTCAATTAAATATAAATGGTTTGTATAAATGAAAAAAGCCAACATGGAAAGTGAGTGATTTCATAATTTTGCTTTGCTATACTGGAATTTGTTAGTGTAGCAAATTAAATGTGGATTAATGAAGGAGATATGAAATCAGTAAGGAGCTGTCTGCTAGAAAGTGACAATTTAAAGGGAAATTGGTATTGGTTGGATGTTCTTTAAAAGTCAGGCATGGGCTTGACTTTGAGGATATTTGTGGTGGTGGCCTAAGAAAGTTAACATGTGCTGAAGAAATCTGATGAAACAAATATGTGAAGCAGTGATGGAAGAATCACCACGTCATTCACAAATTAGATGATATTTTGAATTACAGAAACAGAAATAATGTCATTTTACACAGTCATATCAAGAGCAATGGTGTTCATTTAGGACCCCTGGCAAGAGTTTCATCTGCAGGCAAGTATCTTGTCTGTGGGGAAAAGATAAGAGAGACTGTGTAATGTAGACACAAAAAAAACTTGACTGTTTTGCCAGGATTTATCTGGAAAGATATTTTCAGAACATATGAACTGTTGAGGCCATTTTTGCATTTCTTAGACATCATATAGAACATTATATTATTTCAGTAAACTCTGCAGTGGCTTGTGGACTGACTGAATGCAGGTTTTGTACAGAGGGTGAGGCTCCTGCAGTGCTGCAGTGATGAGGGAGATGTCTTACAAAAGTTGACTTTAAAAAATTGTCTTTTTAGCCAATCAGCCTAAATGCTGTGGAAATCTCAAGTGTGTATGCCAATGCTGAGAGGGAGGAGGCCATGTGTAAGGTAAAAGGCAGTGATGGCAATTCCTTTATAGGAGAGATTTTTAATTGGAATGATGGGGACAAAATTTACCACAACTTTAAAGATGGAGATCAATTCATTATGAAAGCATTTATATATTTCACAATGGAGGGTCGAGGAAACAAAGCATGTGAGGACTGTGTGAAAGAAAAAAAAAAACAAACTAACACCAACAACCAAGGTTGCTTAGAGCAGTCTGAAGTAAGACATGAATAATTAGATGGATGACTTAAATGGCCGCATAGTTGTTTTGTTAGACATTGCAAAAACTTTCTAATATGAGGAGAAGCAGCACCAGCAGTGCTAATTTGGAGGATTTGTCCAAAAAGTTTTGGAAAGAAGCTTCAAAAACAGTTGTGAGTTAGTTAAAGCATGCCTTAGGCAAAATATAGACCTGAGGAGCTTCTAAGATTTCTTTCAGACTTGTATTTTTTTCTCTTTTTCATGTCTCAGATGAGCAGCTACTTAGTTTTATCTTAAGCTACTTATCTTTAATCTACTTTAACTTAAGTCTTTTATCTTTATATTTTTCAAAAATCCCTTGTTGTACAGCACAGTATCCAAGTAGCACTTTGAAGATGAGAACTACAAGTTTTCTCATAGGTTCTTCTGTGGTCCTTCTCATTGTCTCAGAATAGTTCATTAGCTGACTGTCCACAGTAACCTCCTTGACATCCTGATATATTCCCCAGATGGAGTCCCTTGACTCTGCAGAAAGGAGGTTATTGGGAAAATAATTTGCAATAATGTAGTTAATACCTTGTAATCATTACCTGCAAGAGGCACAAACTCAAATTACTCCAGTCTTTAATTGCTGTCCTCTTCAACCCACCTCATAGAGCTCTGGTGTGTGTAATTTCCTTGTGCTCACTTGGGAGCTTCTTTTCTCCCTCTCTCATTTTCATGGCATTCTCTGTATCCCACCCCTGCCCCAGGATTTGAGAGTGAAGGATTAAGCTTTGGGAAAACATGGAGGAAAGGTGCTGTTTTAGTGTTTGTTTTCACTTTTCAAATCTGTTTTAATTGGCAGCAAATTGAATTGACTTCACAGAAGCCAAGTCTGTTTTGCCCATGATGGAACAGTCTCCATCCTTATCTTGGCCAGTGAGCTTTTCCATCCTTTTCCCACCCTTGCTCTGTTGAAGAAGGGAGTAGGCAAGCAGTTGGGTGTGTGCATGGCTGCTGGCCAAGGCTGACACACCACACCTCCTTTCTCTATTTTGCTAACTCTGTCTTTAGACTGTTTGTGAGTTTATTCACTGAGCTTTGGTAGTTTGGAGGTTCCCTGTGCTGTGCTATCATGCTTTGCTTTCCAACTTCTTAGCTTCTCTGGCCTTTCTCTCTCAATTTCTTCCCTAGTCTTTGGTTTTGAGTTCCCATTCCCCTTGAGCTCCCCATATGATCACTCATCGTCATTCATTCATTCATTCATTCATTCATTCATTCATTCATTCATTCATTCATTCATTCATTCATTCATTCATTCTCCCTTAATTTCCTTTTTTGCTTCCTCATTCCCTCCTTGTGAGGTGGTTCTCCTCTGGCTTTTCCCTAGTGTCCCTCTCTCCACCTCTTCCTCTCACCCTGTTTGTTCCTCCATCAGTATGAAGCCTGCTCAGCCATTTCCAACTTTTGCACTGAAAGTTGTCAGGACTTTCTAAAGACAGACACAAATTGCTTTTCTCCTGTGTTTTATTTTCAGAAATGGATGGACAAGGTTTAGGCACATGGCCCAAATATTAATCTTTGTCTCAGTGTGAAAATTTCACTTCACAAATTCCACTAATAAATGCTGTCCAAGAAATTAAAAACTGGGAACAGCATCTAGAAATGTTGGAAGTGTTGGCCATTGTAATAATAGTCAGCACAATGAGCCCCACCTCTTAACTCATCTATAGGCAAAATGCCTTTTTGTTTTTTTGTTTTGTTATTGTTGTTGTTACTATAAGGTGGGGGATTCTGACTCAAATAGTTCAACCACAGTTCAATTATTTTTTTTCTCTTCAGATAGGTTGCTACCTTTTGCTTATCATTCTATACTGTGAAATAGTTGCAACCTAGTTTTCAACAATTTAACTTCAACTGTTGATATATTGCAGCCTACCATTCATGATAAATTATTTGACTGAAGATTTGAGTCACAGTTTTACTGGCGATGATGTGTGTGTATTCAAAACAAAATCAGATTTGCAGTGATAGAAAGTGAGTAGATAAAGAATTAGGTTGTTGTGTGATGATCATTCACCCTCTATTATTGACAGGCAGAAAATAAAGAGTCAAAGTGAAGTCATGCAGTGAAATGGCAGTGCACAATTCTAGGCAATTTGCATGGTGTGGATGAGTGGTAGTCAATTAAACAGTACTGGAATGGAATTGGGATGCCAAACCCTGCAGGAGTATGACTAGTCCTTAAATTCTAAGGAGTTACTAATGACAGCTGGATCTCTGAAACCCCCTTGGTCATCTGGATTAATGGTATCAGTTTGCTTGGCTAGAGGGGATAAAACTTTCCTAGGAGAGTGGGTGAGAGGGAGATGGACAGAAGCAAACACCATGTGATGCATTTACTTATCTATTCTTGTTGAAGACCTGAGGATGGCCATCCTTTTTCTTCCTGAAAAAAGGAAGGCCTGAATATTTGAAGTCTTACAATGTTATAAGTTGTAGGACTGTGAAAGCCCTGAACAGGAAGCTGAAGTTTTGTGATTTGAGATTGAACTCTGGAACTGGTCTAAAATGCTGAAAAGTTCATCACAAAGATTGTGAGAGGTCATCTGCAGCTATTTAGTTCTCATCTCCCTGTTATTTCCTTTGGTAGATGAGACTCAGGTGACCATAGGTTTTTAATCATTTGGGAAAGCTTTTCAACTATAATAAAAGCAATGAATCCTTACATTTAGATTTTCCTGTTGGCTTTGGCAGTGGCAGAGGAACATTTTTAGAACAATGCTGCATATGTGCCAAAGTAGATCTGATCCTTTTACAATTTAGACCTGATCCTTTTTAAATTTTAGATTGATAAGATTTAATCACTGGCTTAATGGTAGAACAGCATAGATGACAGATTGTCTGTACTACTGAAAGCTATTAGTAGTTTTCCATCCTCCTCCACTCTTCCTACTCCTACAACCCTCTCTTTCTCTATCTACTATTTCAAAACTTGTGAAATCACTTGTTGCTGTGGAAAAAACCCAGCTCTGAAAAGATTTTGTTTTGCTGAGCTATTCATACATGCAGTGCCAGACCTTCAGGTCAGTTGCCATATTTATTTGTGTAAATATGGCTCTTTCTAAAGTAAAACCCTTTGTCATTTAGTAGTGGCAGCTAATAATTAAGCATCTTTCAGCTCAGCAAAATCCATGTCTTGCAGCACTCTGCCAGAAAGGAGATTCTTCTTCTCCTCTCCTTCATTGTAATACATAGTTTTCATAAGATTTGAGTGTCCTTTTATTTAGCAGAGTTAAATTTGCAGATGGTATGTCCAGGTAAAAAACCCCCCACGTTCTGCCCTTTGCCACTGAAATTTCCCTTTTGTTGGACCAGTGGGATAAGGCAGGACTGTACATTGGATTTCTCCTCTCGTTTTTACCTTTACGGCCACCAGAGGTTGCTCTTCTCCGCTCTTTGCGAGCTTCATTCTCCTGTCATTTAGTTTTGAAGCTAAAATCTTCCAGTAGCTATCTTATAAATAAGCCATTACTGATTTACTCTTCCAGGTAAGTTTGGGAAGATGAAAACTAATCAGACATCATCATTTATTTCTTGGTGTTAAGAAAGAGTGTAGTTGTAATAGTGACTGTCAGTATTTGATAATCTTTTAAGTAAAGAGACAGAGGTGAAGTTGCATTTGACTGTACTTACATTCATAAACACTTAGTTGGAAGTATTTGAGACAAAACACATCTTGAGGATGAGTTCTTCAATTTCTGTTTTCACAGAGTAACATTTATCTGTGTAATCCTCTTGCTGTGTACAGGAGTATCACAAGAACATGATGGGAATAACATCACTGGGAATAACAGCCCAGGACCTCAAGTAATATTGACTTTAAAACAGTGAAAACATCTAAGGTGGTGTGAATGTTTGAAATGCTTGTGAATGTTATTAACATTGTGTGCACCATCTTGCTTTCTGCCCTAGCACTCCTGCACTTTTCACTCACAAATTCCTGACTTTTAACACTCACCTCTCACTATTCTCTGCGCCCTTCTACTTACCCTCTCTTTTCACTCCACTCCTGGTTTGCTTTTTATCTCTAAGCCTGGAAGGTGGGGCCAGGGAATGCTCAGGAGAGGCAACGTCTTCAGAAAAAATGTGTTCCAAAGAGATTTGTTAAATTTTCAGTTAATCCTATTTATAATGCAGCCAAATGCAGCCCATGTTCAAAAGGAATTTCAAGACTTACACAAGAGCAAGTCTTAAAAGTTTTCTTTGCATAGAATGAGTGGGCTTGGATCTTGACAAACAATTATGTAAAAATTGATTTAGTTAGAGCAATGCAGTGCTTATAAAAACATTCCTAAAAATGGTTAAATAATTGCTAAAACTTGCTAAGGCTTTTGCACAGAAAGAAAATGCTAGGTATTCTGTTCTAACACTTAAAATAATTTTAAAGTATCTGAAATTAAAGTTTAAAAATGGAAAGTGGCAGTCAAGTGGAACTGCAGGTGGCACAACCAGATTAACCAGTAATTTAGATTTTTTTTCTCAAGTTTCCCTTTGCTTTTGACATCGTGCTTTCCTGATGTTTCTGGGAACATTGCTGCTTGAGAGATCTCAGGCAGAACAACCACAAGAAAGGTGCTGAAAGCTGTGTGAGAAAGGTGAACAAAATACACAAAGTACAAGAAAAGGAAAAAAGAATGGAAGAGTAAGGTTATATAAACGAACTGATAATGATCCTAAACATGTAACTAATGATTTTATTAGTCTGTACTGAGGAGCTGCAATCTGCAAGCCAGTTGTTAATTCTACAGTTAATTTTTCTGAATCTATATGGAGATAATTCGGTCTGAAAATGGACTTTTTTGGTTTATTTTTTAAAAATAAACTTTAAAAGAAAACCAAAACCAAACCCACAAAGGCTCCGTTTCACTTGTTGAAGTCTTCACTTTGCTTGTTGAAAAACATAGGAATGTTTTAATTTATTAGATGAATCTTTTAGATTGTTTTACAGTATGAAGCTCAGTGTGGAAATCCCACAGAAGGTTTTCTAACAGAGCGCTTAGACCTTCTCTTTACAGTAATATTGAATGTCTGTCAGGATTGTTTTTCTTTGTGATTCACCTACAGATAGAAATACCTGGTTTCCCTGCTGTATATGTCTTGATATTGTTTGGAGTACATTGGAATCTCATTTTTAAAGAAAGCTGATAACTGAAGTAACATTTGACAGCAGAGGGCACCAGTATCACACCAGATGTCAGTTGCTCACCAAAGTTTTTCAACACCTCACTTTCATGGACACAATTTTTTCAGCCTTAGAAATGATAGAAATAACTGTTCTGGCTGTAAAATCCCATTTCTCAGTTGAATACTAGCAGATGTTTGATGTTTAGGCTAAATGATACCTCTGTGGGTTACTTAATTTGGCTTGCATGTTTTGGTTTGTTATACAGTGCACTGCAAATGTTTTCCTTTCTGTCACTTATTGGTGAGATATTTTATCCTCCCCAAAATAACAGTTTGTTCCTGTGCTCTGAGTGTTTTATGGCCTTGTGTAAGTTCTGTGACAGGGACACTTTCTTGCAGTCGAGGACTTTTAGTTTTGGTAGGATTTTTTGGGGGTTCGTTTTGTTTAGTTTTTGTTTGTTTGTGGTGGGTTTTGTTTGTTTGTTTGTTTTTAATCTGCCAGGAGTTTTTACAAATCTGTAAAAGACAAGATTTTGTATATGTAGTTCTAGATCTATTCAGAAAAACTTACATTTGATGCCAACTCAGACTATGCTCTGCAAATGTGAGCATTAGCAGCAAATCTCTTTTCAAGCCTGAGAGGCAAAAATCCAGAAATCCCTCAAGTTACTCTCATGCTTGGTGCTGTTAGGAACTTATTGGTGTGTGACCCATTGGGATCTTTCCCATAAGCAGACTTTCATAGCTCTAAGCTACTGTTTGCCATAAACAAAGCATTCCATATTTCCATGCCATGGCATGTGTTTGGTGCTAGGCTGTGGAATCACAGGGCTGTGCTGAAAAGAGGATTCTTGAGGGTAGGATGGAGCACTCCCCACTGAGGTTTGCAACTCAGCACAGTTGCACTCCTAACACTGACGCTTTGATGTGCTGAGATGTTCAGGTCAGTGTGTGGTGGTGGGAGGCATCTCCTCTGGTATAACTTGGAGCAGGGTAGGCCCCAGGGTCAGTGTTTGAGCCACAAATCTCTTCCCTGAGCCCCTGGACCACTGTGAGCAGTGCAAAGATGTGTAGGCGGATGCCTGCTGGGCACAAGCAGGGGGGCAGCTTGGTTGCCTGTAGCAGCACTGGGTTTAGATGGTGGATGCTGCTACCTATTTCCCAATAAGCATCTCCTGTGGGAAAGCCACTTGGGTAAGCATTTGGGCAAAGCAGTCAAGCCCTCACACCACACTTGCCATGGCTGGCTCAGCAAAGAGAGGCAGAAGGGCCTTTTGTGTGATAAATTCCAGTGAAGGTCTATTCCAGCATGCCAAAGGGAATCAAGAGCAAAACCTCAAACCTGTGCACAGGGTGAAGTAGGGGTCAGTGGCCAATGATCTGAGGGCACAAGGGCAGGGCAAAGGGCACTGGCCCACAGGGAAGACAGGGCTGGCCACCAGGGGTACCACAACCAATGAGGAAACAGGGAAAGGAGAATTTGGGACATATGGGAATAGGAACTGGGATGGATGCAAGGCTCCACGGGGGAAGTCTTCTCTCCAGAGAACTGGAGACTCTGTGGTGTATTCTTTCAGGGCAAGGCCCTGGGGATATCCCGGAGGGGTTCAAAGGATTCCGTAGTTGCCCTATAAGTGAGTGAGGGTGCAATCCCCTCCAAGAGAGAGGGGTGATCTCCTCTGGCCACAGGGACAGATGCTGTTGGGGGACATCACATCTTCTCAGCCAAGTGTGGTTGCAGTGTGGAATAAATACACAAAGATGACAAAAAAACCTGAGACTTATCTGTAAATCCCAAAGACAGTGCAATTTTTCTTCATTGTCAGTCTGCTGTCTGTGGATCCTGGGTGCTAACAGAAGAATACAAGAGAATTACTGCTGTTTGGAGGCATGAGGTTTTAAATGGCTTGGGAAAAACTTGAGGATTTTTCTTATTAAGGAAAATGGGTTATGTTGTAACCAGAAGAGTCAGACCTGATGACATCTGTGCAGTAGAGAATTACTAATTTTGTATAAACTTGGTGCTGTTCATCTGAGCTGATACACACAGGATGAGGTCCCTGGGTCAGATGCATCTTTATAGTGACCAGTAAGAGAGACCACAAAATTCATATGTTAAAGCTGCTGCTGTTGTTTACCATGCAGCTGCATGTGATTTCCCAGGACTACTTGTCTGGAGCTCTGGGCATCTAGCAACTTGAACATTGGTAAAATTAATGAACCAGCCTTTTACCATATGCAGCTGAATTCCTCTTAGCTCTAGTCATTCCAGAGGAGAACAGATTTAAAAGAAAGGGAAAAAAGGTATTGATGGGCCACTGAGCTACTCTGACCTTTTAGTATCACTTCAGCAATGAAGTTAAAACTAACCAGAATGAAATATCTGTGACTGTGTGTCTGTGTGGCTCTGTATAACATTGTTCCTTTTGTGTTTTGATTTTTTAATTATTTATTTCCTGATGTTGTGCTTATTATAAGTATTAGTTGAAGGAATTATCCTTTAAATCAGTTTCTTAATGAAGATAGTTGTTTTGAGAAGGGGGAATAAAAGGTTGGTGTTTTAGTATTTATACCTTTTCCAGTATTTTCAATTGCAAAATTGTAAAATAAAAGTATTAAAATCTTTGTGATTTGAAAAAAGCATGCTTCTCTTGAAGGAAATCCACTAACAAATGTAAATGTGCTAATTTAAAAGTAGTCACAATGGAGTACTACATTTTTGGTTGTTTGTTTTGTTTTTGTTTTTTTTTTTTTTTTTTTTTTTTTAATATATATATACTATTTATGGTTTCCCTGACTAGTTTTCTTTGCCATGTGCATCCCAGTTGTGAACTCGTGGGGGCAGGCAAGCTCCATGGATTTGAATGTAATTGGACTGAATAGTTAATTTCTTAACAGAAGAATTATTTTCTGACTCCTTCAGTGGGAGATGGATGGACCTTAGATGTCTTTCTCTGGATATTTATCTACTACGTGTCTCAGAATTTGCACACAAAAAAAAAAAAAAGGAGAGCCATCCCCCACAAAACTGGTCAGATATAATGACATCTCAATTCCTTTGTTGTGTTGGCTCCGTCTGTTTCACAAGACTTGGCTTAGAAAGATGATTCTAGACAAGCCCTTGCTCGGTATTAAATGATGGTAGTTTTGTGAAACTGTGTAAATTCAATTTAATGTTAATGACAGCAAATATTTTGCTTAAGTTTATGAAATTTTTCAGTGTATTATTGCATGCAAACAGATATGTGTGTTACTTACATGTGCACATTGCTTTTTTCTTCCTTGTCTCATTCCTCATGGGGTTTTCTTGCATGTTGTAATATTTAAAGGATAGTAAATAGCATAGCACACAAAGTATTTGGATTTTCTTCAGTTACAAAGAGTTACAAACATTCTTTTTCAATATGAGATTTCATTAACTGAGGCCTGAGAACAAATTCAAAGACAATGGAAGAAAGGCATCTTATTTTTAAATAACACATTTATTTCCCCAAATTAAAAACACCTTCATATCTGAATTCTGAATATTTTGGTAGTTAAATGTAGTCCACTTGTTACACAGCCCCCACATAAAATTATAGAATAGTAGAGATATGTCTTCTTTTAAAAATTCCTTTTTTTTTTTTTTTTTAAACTCCCTACATTTTGGTGCAGCTGCATCCTCTTTGTGACATTTGTCTGGAGGAGAATGAAGGCAGAGCAGAACAGTACCCAGACATGCAACACACATCAGCATTTTGCAGAGCCCAACTCTAGTCAGAGGAGCTTCACATTCCTGGAGAGGGAGGCAAACTAAAATGGAACTGAAGTCAAGGGAAGTGAAATTCTCTAGTGAATGGATCCAGTGGTTTTTTTAATCTTTGTAGTTTGTTTTGGGGATATTTTTGGTTGTACTTTTTTTTTTTTTTTATTACCTTGCTGTTGATTGTCACCATCATATTTTCTGAAAAATCCAGGATTTCTTCTCTTAGGAAGCTGGGACGTCTCAGAACAAAAAAGAAAATGATAATTATCTGATTGCTTCTCCTGTGTTTTGCTGCTTTGGAATGTGGTTGGAGATTGTTTAACCAACATGTGAATTGTTTTTAGTTAATGACCAATCGTGGTCCAGCTGTGTCAGGACTCTGGCGAGCCACGGGTTTTTCATTAGTATCTTGTTAAGCCTTCTGCAAGTATCCTTTCTCCATTCTTTAGTATAGTTTTAATATAGTATTCTTTAATATATAATATAATATCATAAAATAATAAATTAGCCTAAGAATATGGAGTCAGATTTATTATTCCTCCCCACAATGGGGAACCTGAAAATACCACAATTGAGGACAGTTGAGGGTATTCTACAGGATGAGCATAGGTTATTGCTGATTTAAGGCAGAATATGGACTCAAAGGTTTTAGGAGGGATTGGTTTTGTATTCCAAACCTGTCCCTGACATCTACAGAGCCTGGCTGCCTTCTTCCAGCAGGGGAAAGATTTGACTGTAGAGCTGGTAATTTTGTACTTGGGAATGTCCATCCAAAGCTAAAATATCACATATGTTGACGGCTCCTTTGCTGTAGATTAGTTTTCATCTTATCCTCTGCACTTATTAGAAGCTTGACCTGGTGGTCACAGGTAATAAAAGAAGTGTCAGTGGGTGAACCACAGAGCTCCTAAATGGTAGCTGGCTTTTTCACCCAGGTCCGTATGCCTGGCTGCAAATGCCATTCCAGTTCTGTTTTCCAGAGCTCTAGGACAGAATTTTAAATTTGGACAGCTGTTGTATCTGGCTGCCAAGCAGCCAGTAGATTTACAGGGATGATTCATTTTGAACTGGGGTTTTCTCAGACATAGGGCTGACTTCTCTCCACTGTATTTGAACACAGCCTGGGCCTTTCCTTTTGCACATGACAGAGGTTTGAGCCAGCTTGCTTGAAAAGGATAATCACAAAACCATTCTACAAAAATATCTAAAGAGAGAGCAGGATCTATCCCAGCTTACCTTTTAATGTTTGGCATTGATTTTAGGTTCCTTTCCAAGCTCACTGTTCTCAAAGGAGCACAGATTGTAGAGATGCAGGGATGTTCCCAGCCACCACTGCCATTGGTAGTCATGAAATTCCAAGAGAACTGTAATTCACTGCACCAATGGAGTGTCAATCTTCTTATTCTATGGTTGTGCCTACCATAGTACACAAGCATCATAACCTTTAATGGAGATGATAGGTGCTGCAGCAGGAAGGATCCCATTCAGAATTTCACTCTTCAGTGATGACATAGGAAAGAGGCCACTGCAGCACAAAAGGGGCTGCTTCACATGTGGCCTCCCTGTAGATGCACATCCTCAGGAAATAATCATTCTCTAATGATTATTTTTTGCTTGACTGACTTTGATTTTACTTTATTGCTTATGATTTAAGCAATTTTTCTTTAAAAGGAAATACAACTGAAACTGTTTTAATTAAAGCACCTTAAATTTCAGAAGCAAATTTTATGTCAAAAAGTTTAGATAAAAGTGCCCAGAGTGTAATTAAATCAAATATATGCTCTTGTAGTCTAAGGCTTAGAAAATTCCAATTCAAGCAGCCCAAGATTTGGCACCATTTGGTTTTGAACTTTTCATTTTACTTAATAAAAAGGTATAGAGATTCTTCTTTTTCCTTATTGATAGGCAATGTAACTCATTTTTTGAAGCTTATGCTAAAATACATATTTTATAAATATGTAAAATACATATTCATTAACTATTTTGCATCTTTTCCTTAAGTTTTGTAAAAAACGTCTGCTAAAGAGCTCTGAATTTCTCCTGAATCATGGAGCCATTATGCTCAAATAATGAGTGGAAGTCACAATCTACCTTACTGAACAGGCATTAAACTTTCCCAAATTCAAAAAATCTTTTCATGACAGAATTTGACTTAGGAACACTAAGTCTAACTAATTGAGACATTTGATAGGAATCACAGAGATAAAATTGCTGAGGTTGATTTTGGGTCTTGTGGGTATGACTTCTGTCTAATCACAAACATTCAATCTGTTTATTTGCAGTATTCAAGTGTAGATGGATTAATTTCTTTGACTTGCTGTTCCCGCTAGCACTGTTCACACTGTTTTCTCACATAACACTCTTCTTGCTAGCTTGATATTTCTCCTGCTGGGCAGGATGAGAATTCATGCCTTGGTTTCTATCTGTATAGAGAGGGCAAACTGCTTTAATGACATTGGTAAAATTAAAGCAATCATCTCCCAACACATTCCAAAGTCATAAAAAAGCCTATATTTATAACAGTAGTTCTTTTGAGGTTGGGGGTACTGTGTTCCAGTTCTTCCCAGTGTACTTGATGAGTGTTGGAGTTCAAACAATACAAAAGTGGCTTGCTGGCCAGGACGTGGGTAATATGTTCTGTTGTGATTTTGTAAGAGCTGGAGCTTCCTGAAAAGCTGTAGCTCTTGGTTGCTCTCCAGCAGCCCTGGCTGGAGGAACACCTGCTTCACACTCTTGCAGCTGAGCCTCTAGAAGGTCTCATGGGACGGGTCCCTTATTCCCTGCAGTGCAAGCCATCTGGATTAGCTCACATCTCATCCGGCAGCCATTTAATCTTAAGTGGACTGACTTTGCCCAAAAAGTCAGGGTAGACAGGAAATATGGCAGGGTCTGGCTGTAAAATCATCTGGTAATATCAGTAAATAAACTAGAATGGCTTTTAGTTTTTTGAGCCAGTCCCAACTATATCTGCAGCTGGATTTTTGACTGCTTATTCCATTTTTCTGTAAATTTAGTGGATATGGTGAGCCATCTGAAAGTAATTTTCCATGCTGAAGAAGTTTAATTGAAATGACCACATCCCATTGATTCATTCTATATATCCCTGAAAGAGTACATGACGTGTTACTGCTTGATAACTGCATTTGCCTAGTAAACATTACTTCAGTAGTAAGAAGTCAATAATCTGTGAAGTGCTAAACATGCATCTAACTTTAAAATCTTAACTTAGTAATTGAAATAAAACCCGAAAGGTGGCTCACAGTTTTTATGCATTGGACAAAATGTGATCATCTGAGTTAAAGCAGTCATTTTGGATTCTCTCAGGCTTTCAAATTATTGGCAGCCTGTAGGGTTTAAGATTTTGGAATCCAAACCATTAGCTCCATGTAATATAGGCATGTGTAAAATACAAAGAATTATGCAAAAGCTTTTTGTCTTGCTTTATAATATATTATTTATTCATGATTGAAAATATGTAGTGCTTTTGACATGCCTGTTATGGTCTATTTAGTGATTTTTTTAGGTGATTTAATTGCATCTCCTTAACATTCAGATTTTTACAAGTTTTACCACTGTAGCATCTTTACATGAGTGGTACAGATTTCTGGTGGTTACTTACATTGAACTCTATTGTTCTTTACATTAGATTACATACTAGCTTAATAAATTAAGGATATATGGTGATCAAATTACTACTTTTTTATTTTTTGTAGAGCAAATAATGTGCAGGTTGTACTTGAAATTTCTTTGTTTCTTTGCTGTTGAAAGTGTCAGATTTGTATTGGTGAAGTCAAACTTGATCCAGCAGGTCTGTTGAATAATGTGTTACCTAGATAGGAATTCATTTTTGGAGGATAACATTTGTAGTCTACTAATATGTATCCCAAAGCTGTCACACCAATAATAACAAAAAAGAAAAACATCAAAATTTCTACCTGCTAGTAGAAATGGACAAATATTTGCCAAAACACAAAGTTTAAAAGACCTAGAAATGAGTTTAAGAAAAAACCACCATATTGTATGCAGATATAATTTTTGAATCTTCATAAAATTATATCCAGTAGAGATATATTAAAGTTCTTTATATGTAGTGGAATAATGGGAATGTGATTTAAATTACTTGCACTGAAAGTATCTTAAATTATTTTCTTCATATTCTTTCAAATATATAGCAGTTACTGAGCTTAGGATACTTCTTACTTGCATTAGAGTGTGGGGGTTTTTGTGGTTTTGTTTGTATTTTTTTTTTTAAATTCAAGAATCCTCCTGATACATTTTCATTCTAGCACCGAGTTCTGTTGTAAATTTAAAAAATAGGCTTTGGAAGAAAAAAAAAAATCACATTTGCATATTTAAGTAGCTATCAAGAGAAAAACAAATCTGCTAGTTCTTGCTTTCATTGATTACACAGAGGCTGAAAATTCCCAAGTCACTGTTATATCTCATTAAGTGTGATGATGGAAGTGGTGCGCAACATCATCATCTCTTTGAATACAGTGCTGTTAAATAAAAAGACAAAAATATTCCCTCATTAAGAATTTTAGCTGACTACCTCTTCACAAATGTTGGTTTAAAGTAGTATTTTTCCTTATTTGTAATTCTTGTGTAAATGAACAGATGGGACCATTTTGCCTGTAAAACTTAAGGTTTATTTAGGGAAGGGGTAAATGGTGAGTCTCTGTGCTCGTTGATACTTTTAGCATAAGTTTGTCAATTCATAATTCACCTTAAATCTCACTTAAAAAGTTCCCACTCTTCTTGTCCTGAGTTCTGAGGAACAAACATCCACGTATTTACTACTATGATTTCCCAATTTGATGTGGGAAGGTTTTGCAGAGGTGCTGTAGAATGAGGTAGGTAATTGCTTTCCTTCCCAGCCCACAGAACAGTGGGTTAGATTTAAAAGGATGAAGAAAATGAGTAAGCGAGTAATTGAAGATGGAAGAAAGAAATTGCTGTCCCTGGTGTTACCTTGGTAGACAGATTGTTCCTTTTTCTGTTAAAAAAAAAAAAAAAAGAAATATGACTAGTTTTGAGAGGGTTCATTTTTGAAAGATACCATTAAAATTGTATTCTTGTGACATTTGGAAGTTGTTCTATGATCTGTTCTTTTACAGTCCTGACTCTTCCCTGAAAACTTCTGATGTGTTTCTGTTATGCCCCTTACCGCAGTGAGGCATGCAGAATAGGGATTCCTGAACAGGGATACCTGAGCTGCCTTGGGATTGGGAAAACTATTACTGGGTCTAGCACCTACTCCATACTGCTTTCAGGACAGACTAGCATGATTTAGCAACTGATTTACATGGCTGCTGCACACAGCACCGATGCAAAATCTGTGATAAGCTGTCAATACCTGTCAAGACAGAAATAAATTTGTATGTTAATCACCTGGAAATGCAGGGAAATAAATAGTTCCTGTGGTTCAATATGTTCATGTGGAAGATACTGTTGTTAGGAATAATGTAAGGAGTAAATGATCCTTATTCCATTAGCAGTTACAGACAGTACGCCCTTGCTGTGAATAGGCACCTCGGTGTGAGGACACGTACCTACCAGTGAAATCCATACATCCCTCAGAGATTGCTGCCAGGAGTAAGACAGTGAAGCCATTCAGGGTACAGAAGAAAGCTTTACACAGCCAGAACTGCATTAGAATGCTAGGTTGTCTGTAATTACTGCACTGGGATTTAGCCAGAATAGCTATCATATTGTGAAACATGCCACATGATATTTTTCTTTTTTTTTTTTTTTAATAGTATAAGCAGATGTGATTTTGAGTTTTCATCTTATCAAAAGCAATGAACTTTTGTTTCCACAGTATCCTATTGAGTTGGTTAACAAATTCTTGAATGTTCTGGTATGTTACATGTATGGCATAAGAGCATAAGCTGTTAAATACCACATAGATGTTGAAGCTGAAAAATGCAAAGATATTACTCAGCCTAGTGGAAAAAAAAATCAAAAATTATCTGAAAAACTGGAAGTAACAAATCTGTTTCATTTGTATTTCTTACTCCTAGCTTTTCATAAAGCAAAAAATGCCATAGATTTTG
Source organism: Calcarius lapponicus (assembly GCA_039654755.1). Lineage (NCBI taxonomy): Eukaryota > Metazoa > Chordata > Aves > Passeriformes > Fringillidae > Calcarius > Calcarius lapponicus. The sequence continues at coordinate 70,000,053 of CM077464.1, forward strand.
TACTAAATGGATGCAATAAATATGCCTGAAGTGCTGTGTTCCATATATTTATTAAATTATATTGTAGGTGGGGTGTTTGCCTACTTCTGAATTATTCACTACGGCATTTTAGGTAATGTGGCTTTGTATCCCATTTCTAAACCCACTCTCAATAACTTAATATTTCAACCACAAATATTCATCATGTTAAGAAAAGGAAGATTTTAGGGGGAGGGAGAAAGAAGGAAGGGAACAAAGTGTCTGACATTCCTTTTGAATTTCAAGAATAATTGAAGGTAATGTATTGTCTCATACATGCCAGAACTGTCTTGTGGATCCTCAGCTATTATCTGCTTCTGTATTTCTAGTTATTTAAATCAACAGAGCTGAAGATCAAGCCCTAGTTACACTGGGATCCCACAAGATAGAAACTTTTGAAAAAGAGAAACAAACTGAAAATAGCTGGGTTTATAGGCTTGACTTGGAGATAAGGTAAAAGTGATGGAGAGATGGTTTTCCCGATTGAACATAGAACAGTAGTGATGGTAAGAGACAAAATGAGTCATTCTTACTAAATGTCATGAGATTCCTCATGTCCTTGCTGGTTTTTTGTTGATTTAGAATGGGATGAAGCAAAAAAACTATTCAAGCAACAGTAGGTCAGGCTTTTTATTTGTGTCCTGCATTTATTTTACCATTGTAAATGCCAGTGAAATAAGTACTAGTATTTTAATAGCTGGAGAAATGTAGCTGAGTCTTGAAACTCTCTGTGCTTGTCAGTTACTTATCCAAGTGTACCCTACCTGTCCTGTAGCATGGGAGCCAAGAGTGCATGTTCAGTTCTACTTCCATAAGTTTTTGTGAAACTGGTGCTGTAGGGTTCCCTGCTGACTGGTGTTCCTGTGGTTCCCAGTAGCTTTCCCAGGGAAATAGAGCTCATGGACCTCATGACACAGTAAAGTATCAAGCGGTGTTTCTCAGACTTGTACTTTATGGCCAAAATGGAGGTAGTTGCAAATGCAGAGAAGGATCTGTAAGATATTAATGCTGAGCTGGGGGGCCATTTGTGTGTCTGTGAGACTTAGCCTCTCTTAAAATGCCATTTTGAAATGCTTGAAAATTGTAGGAAGTGAAGTTTTCTCCTTCCAGAAGCTGAAGTCTGTGGGGCTTGTGATGTGTGTGAAGCAGTTTTGTACTGATTTTAAATGTTCTGACTGATAAATGCATCAATGTGGAAAATGAAAGGCTATTGTCTGTCATTCAGACGAGCAGATGAAAGTGGAAAAAAAAATTTAAAGGGGAGTTTTTGAAACTTACAATTCAGTAAGACATTGTTTTCCCTTCCTAAATTGCAACTACCCTACTTAAATGCTTATTACATAGATCTTTCTATATAAAATCTAAGGTTCCAGGCATCCTCTTAATTCCCTAATTAGCCAGTGATTGTTTTGTTTGTACACCAGTAGCCCTAATCTGGAAATGTACAACCAACAGGTTCTGCATGCCATCTTCAGAATAATATATTTGCCTACTTTTGAAGTGGCAGCAGGCATCTTAATGTATAAATTTTGCTTTCTAGTGTTTTTAATCTTTTATGTGACTGTGAATTATTGACTGGCTAAAACTAATGTAATGATATATCTGAAGATAAAATGGGCAAAAAAGTAGAATCACTCACTTCTATACCTTATGGCCTGACAGACTCAACAGAAGGAAAAGTAGTAAAACCCATGCTTTTATCAGGGAAGGGGGTGGATCAGACCCTGAGCACACTGCAGAAACAGAGTAATGGTAGAAACCTGTGCTGAGCTTTGCCAGATTTCTGGTAGTAAATGCACATTTCAAGTCCCTGTCAGCTGTGTCTCACAGAATAGAAATGCCATTGCAAAGGAGCTAGGGATATCTTTCTGTGTCAGAATGATGAGTAGAGAAGGAGACATTGCAAGGGTGATAAAAAGAGCTTAGCAGAAGGGAGGCATTTTTTGATGGAGAAATATTCTTGGGACTTCTGAGCAGCTTCTTTGGTGTAGCCAGGCAAATTTTCATGTCTAAACCATGAACTCCATGAAGCTTATTCAAATGTACATTTCATTTCATCCAATCAAAAAATCATCTGAGTTTTTAAATATTTTGGGGACTTGTAGTTTTTCATGTAGTGTGTGAAACTGAACATCTGCAATATGTATGTGCATGTGGAAGCTAATGAATTCTAGTTATATACAGTATGTTTATTCATTAATTCCATAGATGAAACTAATATGTTCAGAATGTAACAAAAAATGTACCTGAGTTCCACAAGATGAATCTGTTTATTTTCATATAAAATTTTATCTGAGTCCCTTTGTGTTCAGGAGTCCACAAGATCCAATTGACTTAATACAGCTATTTAGTCTGGTAGGGTTTTTTTCTCTTTTTTGTGGTTTATTTGAAATAGTTCCATAAAAGTTGTATAAATAGGTGTTTTGGTGTCTGTTGGCTCAATTATCTTTATTTTCATGCACTTTTAGTCTGTAGTACCACCAAGGAGTATATCTCCATGAACAACATGGGTGTCTGTGCTTCTAAAAGCATAGGCTTCTAAAGCCTTGGGAAACTCCATTCCACAGCTGCAGAAGTGAATTACTGACATGCCAACCTCATAGTGGCTGCATTTGATTGTAGAGTTTTTCCAGGCATGGGCAATTTCCTTATTAAGAGTTTTCTGCTCAGTAAAAAGAGCTCTGATGCTGAACATTTTTTTGACACAGCACGCTAACATGGTGCTCACCAACACTGAGGAACTGATAGCTTTTGTGAAGGTGCTCATTGAGTGATCTTGCTCTTATTTTGCAGAATCATGTAAACCCAGCAATGGATTTCACGCAGACCCCTCCTGGAATGCTGGCCCTCGACAATATGCTGTACTTTGCTAAACATCACCAGGATGCTTATATTCGGGTAAGGCTTCCTCTTGTCATGGAGATCTTTGCAGTTGCTTGTTCACAGTAATTATGTCCTGTTTGCAATTGGCTTTGGAGGGGAGGTTCAAAATCCTGGTATCATTAACAGCAAACTCTAGGAAGACAAACCACATGACACTAAAACATGACGTAAGTCTGTAGAAGGTCTGGGAGAAAGCTGTAGAGGTGTCTTGTCTGTCATTGCTGAGTCAAATATTCTATTCTATTGCTGAGTCAAATATTCAGACATTACTTTTTGCAAGTACTCCTCTTTGCTTAGGCCTGCAAAGAGAAGAGAAATGAGCCTGTGCTTTTGTCAGATGCATAATGGATGACCATAAACTCAGAAAGGAGTAATTATGCAGAAATCTCTGACCTGCTCCAAGTCTATCAAAAACTGACAGTATTTTTTGTGGAAAGGAGGATTTGAAGATCAAGTGCTTTGAGAGGCAACCGAGTTGGCAGAGTACTGAGAGTTAAGGTGCTTCCACTAAAACTACTGCTGTAGGAGAGGTCATGCTGGGAGTAAAATATGTACAAAGCATCATGATTTACTTGTATAACCCAGTCCTGTCCCCTGCCCACTCCACTTCCTACATTATTTTAAGGTTATTTTAAAGGTAGTTAGAGGAGGTTATGTGTTGCATCCCTACAAGAAGAGGCATACAGCTGAATAATACCTGCCTCTGAAGAGAAAACTTAAACATAAACCAAGCAAGCACAGATAGGAAGGGAGGATAGTCATGAAAGTCAGTGTCTGCAGTTCATAGGGATGGTTTAATTCCCCAAGAAAAATGCTCATGCAAACCTGCTTAAAGAAGATTGTGTATAGCAAGAAAACAGCAGAAACACCAATCGTTTCCACTAAAAGTCAAGAATGATCTTTTAATATATGTTATCATCTGTTTTCTGTTTGAAGTAAATTGGTGTCAAAGCTCTAATAGGTTTGCAAAGGGCCTGCTGATATGTATGGATATGTATAATACCATATGATGGGATTGTAGGATTTGCTCTTTAAATAGATCTTTCTCCTCTGTCTGAATCTAGCAATAACTCTTTAAAAAGACACTGTGGTAGTATGCAGTACAATAGTATTTATCAATCCTTATTAATCCCTGAAATCAAGGACTACCTCAGGTGATGAACAAAGAGCAAGTTTTCTGGAGAAACTATGCTGAATAGTGTTTTTGCTTATAAAAAGAAAATTGCTTATTGTTTCTCATTAAAATTTGATAAGATCTGGACTGTGCTACTTCAAACTTATGAAAATCCAGTTTAGAGAATTGGTAGCCAGTGCTTCCAAATGGGTCAGACATGTTTTAAAGAAGTCTGAAACGTTTAAAAGAGGACAAAAATTCTGTTGAAATAGAGCTTTCATTGACATCTCTAAAGTTTTTCTTATTTTTTTCATGTTCATGTTGCAAATGCGGTCTTAAGAATTTGATTCAGTGAAGCACGTAATTACCCACTTTTTGGAAAGGATATTGCTGCCGGCTCAGCCCTGTTTCTATAATGCAGTATTTTTGCTGCTGCATTACTGAGAATTTTTGTTGTTTTGAGCTGCCTGTTTTTATTTCTGCATGGTTCCTGTTAGGAGAGCGCCTGACCGCCTCATGTATTTCCCTCCTGAGAAAGAGTACACATCAACTAGAAGTGCCTTGCAGAGGCACTCTCAGATTCAATTGCTTGCCTAAAGCTGCTTTGGGGACTGTAAATGTGCTTTGGGAGTATGTTAGTCTATCCACCACTCTGAGGAGTTCTACTTAGTGTTTATACAGCATTGCTGGCGCAGTAGGAACACCTCTGAGATGATGGTGTTGTGCAACTCCTACAGCGTTGATAGTCTTTGATTGCAAAAGACACCTACTTTCTCTCTCTTCATCTCCTTGACTTGCTAGCTGGTGTACAGCAGTTTTCTGTGGCCCCTGACATGCTTGTTCCTTTTTCACTTTCCTTATTTCACATCTAACATTACTTTTCCTTCATGGCCTTTGGCTCCCAAACCTCCCACAATGCCTTGCTGATTTTTTCAGATGTATTTCTACTCCTGTACCCTAATAAAATTCCTCCTGTGGTCAAGCTGAAGTTTCCACAAGAAATTGTTAGCTATACAGTCAGCTATATACTTGCATCCTGAAAAACTTGTTTGACAGGAACTCTTTTCATTGCTGACACTAGGAAATAGTTTGGTTCCTAGGAGGAGAGATTATTTTCAACTTGTCTCTTTGCAATTCAATTGATTCCTGTGCCATGGGTTAATTCCTAAGCCCCAGATACTATCTTTGCTATGCAGTAATTAGAAATTGAGGCTGAAAATCAGAGCTGGTTTGAAACAAACTGGGAATATCTGAAGTTTTCCCTGATAGAATGTGATGTATTAAGCAGAGACACTATCAGGAAGTCATAATGGTTTCAGTGAGTGTATTGGCAGCGCTGCATTTTAATGGGCAGCACAATTCCCTGCAGTCTGACCTGTGACTCTTAGGATGCCCCTGCTCCATGACCCTTAGTTCTTGTAGTAATGAAAATAATGGATAAGCAGAAGTTGGAAGAGAATACAGTCAATAAGTAATCTCTTCCCTTTTCAATCCTTGTTCTGCCTCTCATAAGAGATTCTGCTTAGAAGTAATTTGCATAATAAATAGATTAGTTAGGTAGGAAGGATGTCTGAAACTGAGGTGCCCTCTTGGGGGCTGGCAGTGGGGCTTCAAAGACCAGTAGAAAACTAATGTACTTTAGCACACTAAAGTAGGAGGAGTAAATGCACTTGCAATTTGTTAAAGAAGATGGGTGTGAAGGCACTGCAGCAGATGGGTAACTCTGCATCTTGAAAGCAAAAGGCATTTGGGGGTGTCACACGATGAAGGAGGAAACAAAAATAACCACACTTCCCCCCCCCGTTTTATTCTTTTTTAACTACTTCCCCACAATCCACTTCTTTCATTCACCTTTTCCCCATTGTATACTTTTTCCTGATATTGCAGTAATATGTTTTCTTTACTTCCTGTCTTCTTTCAGATAAACACAGTGTTTATACAAACTTTGAGTTAACAGATTTTGAACCTCAGGGTTTTGTTTGCCATACAAGATGACTGGAGCCTCCAGTAGAAAGATTGTTTAGTGAATGGGAAAAAACCAAACATGTTCTCTTTGACTGTGTGGTGTCATTGGCTATCATCTGTTTTTTTTTAAAAGTGTCCTATTGAATTAGTTTCCTGTTGAGTTATCTTTTCTTTCTCTTTAATTAATTGTCTGGTACTATCAGGGACTGATATGCACTGGATTTTTTTCATGTTGCACTTAAATCATCAATCACTATAGAAGTTTGGCTTTTAAAAGGTGATGACATAGTATATGGAGTGCATTGATGGAAGTAATGTTGAATTTCTGCAAGAAATTTTAAAATTTTCCACAGGAAATAATTGGCAGCTTCCCAAGATCCATAATTATAGGACGGCTAGAGTGTATAATTAAATTTAACAGAGAAGAAAATGATTGGAATAAAGCTTTGTGACAGATAATTTTTTTTGTTCTTTTGTAGCAGACAAGTCATGTGTTCCCCTACTTTCAATTTATTCCTTTCCAAAACTACTTCAGCTTCACATTCTACTAATTTTAAAAATAAAATTATAAGTTACCGCTGAAGGCAGACTTTATTCAGTACAGACATATTGAAATTTTTCTTACTGGTAGCTTGTAGCAGTGTGCCTTTTAATTTTTCTGAGTGTAAAGAGTCTGTGGAAAAAAACCTTTCTCATTCTAATGAATTCGATGACTGACAAATTGGTGTCTTGTCTATATTTTTCTTCTGTGTATCTGACCAGCTATATTCTAGCAGGACTCACTGCTGCTTTGGGTCAGATTCTGCCTTGAGAGGACACATACTGTGTCTCATCATTTTATTTAAGCACAAGGGATTGGTGCTTCAGGCAGAAAATACAAATAAAATTAGCAGCTTTGGGTCTGAACATTGGCTGGTCACCTATTTTGGGTTCTGTCCAGGTGTCTGCCTAAGTTTATGTCTAGTTCTTTGCCCTTTATTGGATTAGTAGGCTGTTCATCTGTAGGAAAAATACCATTTTACTCTAGCCTGAAATTCAAGTCTCATGTGAAGAAGAGAAAGTTTATCCCTTTTCCTACAGGTTTTATCTATTTTGTTCAAATATTTGTTTGATATTGCAAGTAAGATTTTCCATATAAAATATTATTGCTGGGGTGTGAAGGCATTGTTGAAATCCATGCTGAAAATTGGATCCATTTTATAATGGATCCAACGCTTCTAAATTTTTGTGAGTGATGTGTAAGATACTTAGTGGTATGCTCTTAGATTTTCTCTTCTTGCATTTAAAACAAGTTTTAAAAGTTATTACAGTGTTCCAAGTAAAAAAACCCCAACACATGGACTTTGGTTGCGCCAATAATTACTTTGATTACCTGAAAATTAGAAGCTGACTTAGTTTATGGTCAGTACTAGAAAATCCCCCTTCCCCTGAGTTTGCTGAGCTGGTAATTTGGTTACTCACACAGTTGTAATGCAGGGACATTTCTTCCCCAGCAGCTCCATTTGGGGAGGCTGAGGATGGAGCTCTTTTGCATTTGAAGCTTTCAGAAGTCAGGGAGGAGGAGCAGGTGCTGTTTGCAAGTGCCAGTGATGCAGGCAGGAAGATTGCTGGCATCCTGCAGGGACCTTTCAGAACCCAAATGGGTTGAGTCACAGTCAGACTGTCGGCCGTATACTTTCTAGCCCATGCAGTTGTTGTATAGGAGGCTGCCTACACATCCTTCCGTCAATTCACAAAGTCTCCTCGTGCCTACTCACTCTCTCCTGATCAGATATGAGGAGTCCAACACATAATTTCAGCATTCTCTGAAATAAAATTGAGCTTGATTTCTGCCATGCTTTCCTCCCCTCCCAGAAATGGTGGGAAAAGATGTAACCTTTTTTTTCTGTAGAAGGTAGAGAGAAAAATGAGGTTTTTTTACATGAGTCTTCCTGGTGAATTAATGCAAAGAAACCTAATTGCCTAAGCCAGGTTCCCAGATTATTAATGTGTTCTTGTCTTTTCTCAGCCAAGCTTTCCATTCCTCTCACATATCTGTGTCTTTCTGCCTGTGTTTTGTTTCTTCCCAAACATCACACGATGTTTCTCCTTTACATGACAACCCTGAGGGCCTCCATCACTGAGGGGGATTGAGATGGGTCCCTCCGCAGTTAAAGATGCAAAATCCTGGAGTGGCTGATTGCAGCATAGACACAACATTAGCACTAAGGAAGGGAATTGTAAGGGAGTCATGGCACTCTCTGTACAGCCCTGTGTGGGATGTGCAGTGGGATACATGTGGCATGAGTTCAGATCACTTTCCACCATTCATAGCACTCCTAAACTTTCCCAGGTTTATGACAGCTGTTGTCTAAATGACATCCTGATCCAAAGGGCCCAGAAATTGTTGCAAGCCTAGGAACTGTCCTCAAAAGGTTTTGAATCACACCAATGTTGCAGCAGTAGCATACAAAGATTGAGCTAGTTTTTGTGCAGCCACCTCCACCTGCAAAGCTGAGATGCCTATGCATGAGGAGGGAAAACTAACTCTTGACTGTCATGGGTTTTCCCATTTACCCCATGTCCAGAGCATTTGTGATGTAACTCTGGCTGCCTGGCTCGTTGATGTGCTATAAAAGTTGATGTTTTTCTCAGATATAGCCATACCACAATAACATTAGGCACCCATAGGGCCTAATGTTTTACATTATGAAATAAAGAAAAAATTTAAAAACTTGCTATATTCTGCAGATACTGCAGGTTTCTGCCTTCCACCTCTGCCATTGGTGAGCAGGAGAGAACTTCAGAAAAACCATTGCCTTCTTACATTTGTGGGGGACATGGAGGGAGAGGAACACCTGACTGGCAGTTTCCGAACTGGACCAGTTCAATGCCCTCTCACATACCTGTGACTTGCAAAGTGAGTAGCACATTTTGGTGCTGCTTCTGAAGATGACAGGGCAATGGAACCTTCTCATCTTGGGACTTGCCACCAGGCTTTATGATTATTTGTTTGGTTCTTCATAGAGAGAAGAAGGTTCTTCTGTAAAGAAAGGAGGAAGATATGAGATAAACCACTGCATATTTATCTTTAGATAGAAAATAAAAATTGCAGTTATGCTTCATAAGCTAAGGTGTTTGTGTGAGAATGAAAATTTATTGCTAGGTGAGCACCTGCAGAACCATGCATATTTAGCTTGAGATTGTTTGGCACTACATTTGTTTGAAAAGTATATCTTCATCATAATTTTCCAGAAAAAGACCAACTTCTGGAAATGTTAAGCCATTGCATGTCAGTGGCTCCTTTCTTGTTTTTCAATATCTGTAGAAGGTCTCATGTTTTCTTCCAGATCTTTGTTTAAATTGCAATTCTAGTATCATCCAGAGGCAGACAGAAGTAAGTGTTGCTTTATCTTAGCTTTGCCATGAGAAATTTCTATAATGACTCAGGAATGTCAAGGAAGAGTGAGATAAGAGAGAGGGGAAGCATTGGAAATTAAAAATACAGCGTCGGAGGGGACAGTGCAGAGTGAAGGATGTTGGAAGAAGACTGATGCTGAAGCAAATGACAAGCTACCTTAGGGAAGAAAGCAAAGTTGGTGATGAGGAGGAATGGAAACTTGAGTCTGTCTGCAGTAGTCTCTTACCCTTCTCAGGAAGCATATCTTAAAGACTTGCTTCTTAGACTTACCTAAAGCACCTAAATGAAGAGGGAATGGTGAAGCCTACCATATGTGATAAGGAGGCTTAGGGGGAAAAAAAAGCAGTGTCAAGAAAAGGAAGAGAATCCCTGCAGTTTCTGGATATTTAAATGCTGCTTGACCTTTCATTTTGGGTCTAAGGAGGTTTTTATGATCTCTACTAAATAGCTCTCTGAACCTCTTGATATTAACCTGCAGCAGACTGCTAAAAAGCTTGTTCTCTGTTAAGACAGGATCATTTTACAAAATTGGTCTGTAGAAATGCTCCTTTTTAATAGTGCAGCAATATTCGTTGAATTGCCTGCTCTGGGACTTATTAGGAGTATTAATGCAGCTACAGTGGATCTTGCATTTCTTTCAGTTCTGTATTTATTTCCTAATCACAATGCATCTCTATTTCATTGCCAAGCTCTGATTTTGGCTCGGGAATCTGAGAATTACATCTGCAGTTGCCATGGGCAATATGGCTTTGAGACAATTTCATCTTTAATGTGAAGGATTAAGGGACTGGCTAAGTCGATATTTCTTCCCAGTGAAGGAGAAATGTTTCTGTCTGGTGGTTTCAGCCTCCTGGATTTTGATGAGGAAGCTTTTGAAGATACCTGTCTTCAAAATTTTGCCCTTTGTCAGTCATTAACTCTTAGATGAGTGTATAAGCTTCACTACTGAAGCTGATGCAGACTTTAAAACCCATAGTAGTCAAGTGTGGAAAATCCTTCATGTAGTCCATTGCCTTCTGAGGGTCTATTTTGGGATCCTGAGGTAGTGATAGACTCAATGAATAATTCAATGGAAAATCATAAAGGCACACTGCCATAAATTTAGAAAATCTTTTTGATTTTGAGGTTGGTGTCTTGTAAGGAGTTTTTTTGCTGCTGGGAAATTTGCATTATTTCCCTGTGATCTTGGCATGATACTTAAATTTATTTTATTTTAAATTTAAAAATAACTTTTAATGGTTTTATTTACTAATTTTGCATATTTACATTTTATATATTTATTTTCTTTATTATGAATTTGGGGGTTTTTAAATTAGATTTAAAACCAAATTTTTATTTTATGACCAGGCCACTGGTAGGTATCTTGTTAAACCTCAGACTGTTTTCCTTCCCCCACCCATCCAGTCTGCCATGGTCATTCTTCTTACCCTCCAGTAGATCAGCACTGCCATCCACCTTTGCATCATCTGTGAACTGACTGAAGGGGCACTTGGTCCCCTCGCCCAAATCATTGACAGAGGTGTTAAACAGGACTAGGCTCAATACTGATCCCTGGGGTGCACCACTTGTGACTGGACACCAGCTGGATTTAGTTCCATAGATAGATGGATATATATAGTAGAGAATTTAAAATAATAATAACTGTACAGAACTGTATTCTACTACTGATACTGTCAAATTCTCATGCCTTAACAGGCTAAAGACTTGCATCTGTGGAACTGTCGAGAATATGGATAACACTGATTTCCTAAAAATTTCACCTCCTTACATTTTTAAAAAACATTTTTCAACCTCTTCCTCTTTCCTCTCTGCTAGTCAATTAATCTTATTAATTTTCTTCTCATTCTATGATTCTCTCACTCAGTTTTTCTTTTTTTCCCTTCCATTTTCTGAGCTTCTATTGTTTTGTTTATTGTTTTGTTTATTTTTACAAAGAACATCACTAAGGCATTTCCTGTCTGCCCTCCCCTGATAATTTTCTTACGTTTTTCTATTGAGATTTTTGTCTGGACTTTTTTGCTCTTCGCCAAAGAAAACATATACATTGTTGTTGAGTACTACACATTATGGTGGATTTTGTTTCTGCCTCATGGTAATGGTCAGTATTGATCAAAGACACAAGAGGAAGATAAGAGGATCTGCAGAATTTAATACTCCTGTACTGTAAGCTCATTTTGGTTTTTAACTGTATAACGTCTAGTGTACTATAAACTGCATTTCCATGTTTGACCTACCCAATTCTGTAACTTCACAAGGACTGAAGACAGGAAAAACTGGCAGAAATAGATTTGTAGTATTAGAATAAAGGGTAGCCAAATAGATTTGTAGTATTGCAATAAAGGGCAAACCAGTGTCAAGATAGTACTGAAGTAAGATGGGATGTGAGCCAGCAGTGTGCCCGGGTGGCCAAAAAGGCCCATAAAATCCTGGCTTGGATCAGCAATAGTGTGGCCAGGACAGTGATTGTCCCCATGCACTCAGCACTGGTGAGGCCACACCTTGAATCCTGTGTTCAGTTTTGAGCCCTTCACTGCAAGAAGGGCATTGAGGTGCTGGAGTTTGTCAAGACAAGGGTGATGGAGCTGGAGAAGGGTCTGGAGCACAGTGAGGAGCAGCTGAGGGAGCTGGGGGTGTTTAAACCTGAAGAAAAGGAGACTCAGGAGAGACCTTACCACTCTCTACAACTCCCTGAAAGGAAGTTGTAGCATGGTAGGAGTTGTTCTCTCCCAAGGAAGAAACAACTGGACAAGAGGAAATTGCCTTAAGTTGTGCTAGTGGAGGTTTAGGTTGGGTACCTAAATTCTTAATGGGAAAAATTTCTTCATGGGAAAGGTTGTCAACGACTGGAACAGCCTGCTCTGGGGAGTGGTTGAGTCACCATCCCTGGTGGTATTTAAAGGACACGTAGATGTAGGCACTTGGAGATACGGCTTAGTTAGTGCTGGACTCAGCCGGGTTGGGTTAATGGTTGGACTGGATGATCTTAAATATCTTTTCCAACCTAAATGATTCTGCGATTCTGTGGTGCCAGGAATTCGACTGTAATGTCTATGGTCTCTGCTTTTGAATATTTGTTTTCCCCAAGCAAAATTTAACCACCGTAGCTGCTGATTGTGAATGTCTAGTGGATCTGCAACTCACTGTGGATTTTTGATGGGGAGGTGGAGGAAGATAACAGGGTGGAGCACTTAATGAGCATTAATGATAGACCTCTGTTTAAAGGAAGGTTGTGTGGGCTTGCAGCTTCCTCACTACTTTCCTTCCAGTGGTAAAATAACTGTTGTGATAAAAACGTGACTCAAGCCAGGAGTATGCTCTATAGATAGAACAAAGTGTTTTTCTGTCTTGAGCTGTGTGTTATATTTCTTTCCCTGGTATTGTTTTCACCACTTTATGAAGGGAACGTGTCCATTCCCTGCTTATTTCTCCTCCGTAACCACAGTGATAAAGGAAATAACATAAAAACCATGTCCTTATCAGCTCTATTTATAGCATTTTACTTTGGAACAGGATATGAGTCGTGAAGTCGTGAAAAGAGTATTACACATATAATAATGAATGTTGTAAATCTGTTGCCAAGACTAGGAATGATTTCTCTTTGGATATTTATAAGAACCTATTTTTTTTCTTTCCCTTTTTACTGTTGCTGTTTCCTGCAGAAGATCCATATCTGTCAAATTTGCCTACAGATATTTAGATGCAGTAAAGGGCTGTCCATCTTACTTTCTTAAAGAAATGTGACATGGCAGCATTGCTTTATTTTGTTCAGCAAATGCTAAAAAAACTGATGCTTGTAGAGAGTGTGTCTGAGGATCATTTTAAGACTGCTTTACATATTGATTACTCAAATTGCCATTTAATTTGCTGTATAGCAATACACAGTGCCTTAACTATTTCTCTGGCATTCTTATTGATTGCTGTAATTCTGTCTTACATTATATGCATATATGGTGTCACCATTAAATATTTATGTGCTCATGAAATGTTAATATGTCGAGTTAATGTGAGACTCAACAAAGCACATTTGCCAGAAGTGAGCAGAAATACATCCATCCCCATGCTTCCCTCTCCCTCCCCCTTGCCCTTTCAATTTGCCTCTCCATTGATTTTATTACCAGTGTTTCTCTGCTGTATCTAAATCTGTGTCGAAGCAAACCCCTGCTCCAGTATGCAGATTTTGTGTTTTATTATGTGAGAGATAAAACAGGGTAATAAAAAGAATGAGGGAAGTGATCTTAGGGAGGCATTGAGACACACGACTTTCCATTGTGCTGGTGCTACTCTGTCATTGCTTCTGCTTTTGGGTGTAGAACTGTAGCTCTGTCCTCCATGAGAGAGAGTGAAGCAGGATGACTCATCCAGAATATAAAGTCATATTCACATGTTTCTTGAACAGTGGCTGCAGCAACGTAAAACAAAAATAGCAGCGGTGTTTCTCTGATTTACTGTTACCCAGAGATGACATGGAGCAATTGCCTGGCATTTAAACCAAAACTTCTAGAAGGAAAAGTCTTCTTGGCAGACTCTGGAACATGACACAGTACTATTGGAAAAGGCAGTAAAAATTTGTGGTGATAAAGTATATATCATATCCCTAATGACTTTGTAAGCTTCTGTGGGAAGTGTAAGCAGTCAAAGGAAATACCAGCAGCACTGGAAAACAAACCCGAGAGATCACGTTTTCTCATAACACAGAGAGCATCCATCCTTTCACATCCCTGGGTGATGGGCTGGGAGCAGCTAGAGGCTGCCCTTTGTACTGTAGGACTAAAATAGATGCTTTTTGAAGGGACCTTGGCATGCTGTGTGAAGCACATAACTTTCCTACTTGCTTTAGGGTTTTCACTCTTTTCCCATGTGTAACTGCTTCACAGAAAAGTCTTCTAGACCTAAACAGTCAAAACCAATATCTGAGGAGTGAGGGAAAGTTTTTTGTGCCATCTAGGATTGAACTGCTTCTCCCCTCCACCTTTCCTCCTGGTTTTGGGTGGAATTCCAGCCTTGAAGCCTTTTGCAAACCTTTCTTTGCTGTAAAAATTGAAATATTTAAAACAAACAAGTAAAAAACTACAAACAGCATAAAAAGTCAAACAAAAACCATGATGGAGATGGGGGCTAACAAGACAGGAGGAATGCAAGGCAGAGAGCAATGTCTAAACACCTGATTGTGAGAATAATTGTGAGATCTTCTGGGATTCTCTGCTGCTTGGCAAAATATCTTACCTTTGAAATTAATTTTCTTCTTCTGTCCCTCATCCCTAGGCTATGCAGCAGCTGTTTAGGATGAAGTTTTTCTTTTTGTAAAGTGGAAAAGTTTGTTCTGCAAAGATAATTTTTACTTCAAATTTGTTTTGACAATTTCATTTTTTTTCCCAGACCCTATTCTGCTCTTTTTTTTCAGGCTCACTGCTTCAGTGAAATCTATAGTATTTTTATAACTTTTCATTTCTTATTTAGTTGAAGTGCCAAGGAAACTTTATCTCCACTGTATCAGATATGGCAGAACTTAATGGGTATATAAATGTAGAAGGAGTTATTTTCTTCCATTTATTTTACAGTGTTGCTCAACAGAGAATGCAAAGACTCCCCTTCAGTCATTTTTCTAACATTCATGGGCTTGATACAAGAGTGATTGTTCTCTGAAATGTTTTGCACATAAGCAAGAATTCTTTTCATAATAGAGAGAACACAGACATTTTCTTCCTTTGTGTGCTCTTTGATTTTGTCTCTTGAGCCTACTTTGAACACTGAATACAATGATGAAAATTCTGCCCCAATTGGGTTTTATAGATCCTTCTAGGTGTGTTCATGCCTATCAATAATTTACCTAATTTCCTTTAACCAGCACATTTAAAATGAAAGCTATTTCTTTCTCTTTGGCTTCTACATCAGTTTCTCCAAGTCAGGATGGTGCAGAATAGCAACATTGCTTAGCAATGGCAAAACTTCCCAGTTGGTCATGGAGCAGCACCATTTATATGTTGCTTACTGCCTCAGACATAGAATCATAGAATAGTTTGGAAAGGACCTCAGAAATCTAGTTCCAACCTCAGAGCAGGGAAACCTCCCACTTGACCAGGTTACACAAAGCCCCATTCAGCCTCGGACACTTGAACACCTTTAGGGATGGGACATCCACAGCTTTTCTAAGCAACCTGTTCCAGTGCCTCACCACCTTCTCAATAACAAATTTCTTTCTAAAATCTCATCTAAACCTACTCTCTTTCAGTTTGAAGCCATGACATAAATGGCATAGGTCTTTTAGCTGTGGGGAAGAATAAGGTTTATGAAAATACATTTTCCTGAATTCCCCATACAGTTTTCTAGACTCAGTCTGATATGCCCTGTAAGTGTTGGATGTGGAGAACAGTGTCGCAGCTCATGAGTTCTTCAAACTGATTGTTTTCCATTTTGATTCCACCTTCAGATTGTCCTGGAGAACAGCAGTCGAGAAGACAAGCATGAGTGCCCATTTGGCCGAAGCAGCATTGAGCTGACAAAGATGCTGTGTGAAATTCTGAAAGTAGGAGAGCTACGTAAGTTGATCTGTTTGACCTCTACAAACTGTGGAGTGAGTTCAGTGATACCTGAGATTTTTCAATGCAAGGATTTTCTTCCAAGAAGCGTTTCTTGGTATAGTTACGTGTAGAACACTGGCACTCAGAATGACTACATCTGTTTTCTCTCTCTTACTAGTTTGTGGCATCACAGTGACAGTGATGTGGGTGGAATAGGGGAAATGGGCACCTATTCTTTGGCTCTCTTCTATAAGAAGCATGAAAGTTGCATAATTTCTAGGGGAGTCAGTTAATTTCCCATCGGGTGATTTGATGTGGGAGACTTCGTGGTTGTTACATTCCACAACCTTGTCCATGGGTTGGTTTTATATAAGTACCATGATCATTCTTTGTTGGATTGCTAACCTAAACTGACACATCCATTTTCTCTTAGATATCTGAAGCTCTATCTAAATATCAGATGATAGATATAAAATTTACTCTGAAAGTGTGATATTAAATAATGTATTTTAATACAGAGTAAACAAGCTGTCTTTGGCTTTAGTTACAGTCCCTTGACAAATTGTTAGATAGTACCAAACAGAAGAGCAGGTCTGTATCTTCATTAGCCTAGACAGTTGGTGTTTATTGATATGTATAAATTTCAATTACCCATCAATAATATTTTGGATCCAGCTGCAGTCTGTTTTGGCAAGCTCTACCAACAAGTTTCATTTTCTCCTTGCAGAAACAGGGGGCACAACTGAGATGCTTTTCTTCCCTCAGAGATATCTTCCTTTTGAATTTTTTTCCCTACTAAAGATCTGTTTCTTTTATCTTTACACCCATGTTCATGAAATGTAATGAGAGAAAAGCAAAGTAAAAGGCAGCAAGAGAGCCCATAGGTGTCGTCATTCCTACTAGCCCTGATGCCAACAAGCATCAAAAGTTGTTTTAAAAGTATAATTTGGCTGATACACTTGAAGTTTTTAAATGTAATGTCTTGAGAGAATTTATTGACCAAAAAAACCCCACAACTGCCTCTGTGCAATGGGCCAGGCTAAAACCTGTGCATTTCTTGCAGTTTCCAAATTGATATTTGTGTTTGACAGACCCAGACAAATGAGACAATATTGGCTTTTGAATACCATCCTAAGTAAACCAGAGTTATTAAGGACCACATTCACTATGTCTATAAATAAAGAGTTTAGCAACTATATTAGATGTTTGGCAATGATAGTGTGTTGTATAAGGTTCAGACTGTAGCAGACACGACTCTTTAGAATAACCTTACTGCTGCAGTTGAGGTGTCTAATGCCAAATCACGCATAACATATCTGTCTGATTTTTTTCTGCTGGTAAATGTAGGAGGGACATATGATCTCAATAAAGCTGTAAGCCTACTTGAAATAAGTGCTAAATATCAATTTTATTTTTACAAATGCACAGAAGAATATCTAAAATCCAAAGAATAGCTTTGTACATGGTGTTTTAATGCATGTCCCATCACTCCATGGGACTTCCACTGGAATTTGTTGCTAAAAAAGGTGACTGATCTTGAGGTTAGCCAGGTGTCTCAGATTTCCTCCTTGCAGAGTGATAAGTCATTCGATAAACTTATTTTTTTGCCATAAACAGGTTTGACATCAATATATGCAGGGGGCTGTACGTTGATGATTTGCTTTGTATGATACTGTCTGTTTGTCCTGATTGCTTCTAACTTCTGCAGATAGATCCTTTCATGTTTTCATTTCTTCCTTATCTTTTTTTTTTTTTTTTTTTTTTTTTTTTTAAGAGGGGACTGTGAATAAGCTAAGAGGAATTGGGGTAGGAGCTCAGTTACCCTATCTGGAAAATACCTTTGTTTAAAAACAAAAGGAATTGTGATATTTTAAAATCTGGTTTTTGTTGTGGGTTGGTTGTTTGGTTTTTGTTGTTTTGGACAGGGGGTGTTTGTGGGTTTTGGGTTGGCTTTTTGTTTTGGTTCAGTTTTTTTTTTTTTTTTTTGTTAGAGTAGTTCTGTGTTTTGGAAGTGTGGGGTTAAAAATAAAACTAAAAGGTTCCCTGAGGATAGTTCTGGCTAAGGGATGTTACCTGCTAATGTTCTGAAGGAACTTGTTTCAGTGTTGCTGAGGCTGCAAGTCTCTGGATGCTTGGTGTGCTGAGGTACGCAGGCTTCCGTGGTGGTCATTTATAGGTGTGGGAAGCTGTAAATGTTATGGTGCTAAGGAGAAGCATACTGGTGCTTCTGTTGATAGAAACCAGATGTAGCATGACTGACTTCTGTAAAGTCGTGCTGATCTACACCCACAGAACATCTGTCTCTGGATGCAGCAGTAGGTCTGTGTTGTGGCCTTATATTCACAGAGGACAGAGCTAAGGTTACTTCTAACTCATCTTGACAATTCACCTGTTCACCAGTGTGCTTCTTTAATGGTTTTGTTTATGTGGAACTAGAATTGTCATTTGAAAAGGCTGTAATAAAATACACCTTTAAAATAATGAGCAGAAAATAATTTTCCTGAAAGTGGCTGTCACAGCTGCACATCTAAATGACCTGTGATCAGCAATATATTTTGATAAGAAATGCAAACTAGAGCTGACAACTCAGGAGAATGTACTTTAAGGTTTATGCTTCACTTGATATTAAATACTGTATTGCTGAATAGGATTGGACATCTTAAAAACCAGTAGTTATAGTTCAGGGCAAAGACGTCCCCATGAGTTTGTATGAGGTAGGTTTCAAAATATGTATTTAAGGTGGCCCATGTTTCTCCAGATACTCAAAACTCACTATCATTACATTGCAACGTAGAACTTTCTTTCCTAACAGTTTCTGAATTGTATAATTTAAATGCCACAATAAATGACCCTTTGCTCGTGAAATATTCAGCAGTAGAAACTTTATTTTAAAGTGCAGAGTAGATAAAAGCTGCTAGATTGTCCATTATTTATGAAGAGCACTTTAATGCTGATTATATTCCCCTTGCTCCACTGTATCAAATACCTTTGGGCAACAAGAAGACATTTTGCTATTTCTTTTTGGTCCTCTCAAGCACACATTCATCCCAGAAAGGACTCACAAGACTGTGTTAAAGGCATGCTACTCTACTTTTGTATATCCACAAATCCAGGCTCTGGACTTCTTAATTCTTTGACTTTGATTCCAAAATGTCCATGACTTCAAAAATCATCTCTTTTTCAGCAAGGCATTTAAGTATATGTTTAGATCCTGTGTAAATAGAGAAAGCTCAAGTGCAAGCTGTGAGTTGAGCATATGGTAACTGCTTTACAGAGGTGGACTTGCAGAGTAGAGGAGGTAAAACTTAAGAGGAAGGTTGGTGTAGTGTTTTGGTAACATGGAAGCTAGAATGCAACATATCCATAAGCCTCTTCACTAAAACTTCTGATTCAGGAAAGAGTGGGATATTTAACCATAAATCTTTTAATCTTGTGCTACTGTTGCTGTTAAAAAGGCATTGAACAGAATGTCTTCAATGGGTGCTTGCCCAGGCACTCATCTTAGCAAACACTGTAGTAATTCTGATTTCTGCAGCAATAGCTTCCTTTGTATATCTTGTTGAACAAGAGGATTTTCTTTCTGTCCTCTGTGTTTTGGAGATGACATCAGACAGGAACACTGTGACCCAGTGGTCAGTCTTCCTCTTCCTGTACAGTTAGGTACTTAGACACTCCTTATTCCTAGTACTGACAGGTTTACAAAGAGCAGAAAAGGGGAGGCCATTCGTAGCTCCTCCTAAGTAGCTATGAAAGCTGAGGTAACCTCCACCTTCCCCCTTATTAAAGTTTTAGTACATGTCATCTATGCTCAGAGGAGAAGGAATACCCATGAACAAACTTCCAGCTTTGCAGGAAGAGAGTAACATTGCAGATAAATGTGAAAATTAAAAATGAGATCCAGAAAACTTTTGACATTCCACAACGGGAGTTAGTATACTTAATGGGAGATTAGGAGTTAATTAAACCTAGTATTTGTCATGAGTGAGAAGCTCACTATTTTGCTTAAGTAACCCCAATGCTCTCTGATCTTAGCCTACAGTGTCCAGCTCTCTGCACCTCTGCTCAGCACGTGACACTGTTTCTACCCTCAACATCCCCTGAAACTCTCATTCCTGGTGGGAAATGGTAGTGAACCATGTTACCTGATCTACGCAGAACTAGCAAAACTTCTTGGACTTGTTACCTTTTTCCATACAGGTTCAAATGAAATTGTTTAGCACTGAAGCAGGTGAAGAGACTTGTAGCTGGCAGAGGAATGATAAATTAATACTGTGTGCACTGAGGAAAGACAGTGCTACCAACAGAGCAGTAGTATAAAGATGTTCATAACATTATGATGTTTATTAACATATATCCTCATAACATTATGATGATTTTATATGTTCATTATCACTGCATGCCTGAAGTTCTTCTGTAGTTATGTCAGAATTCATGTATTTTTTAGTGCATTTTTGAGCAGGACATAGATGTTCAATTACCAATGTTCCTGTTTGATTGTTTTGATGGGGGGATGTTTTTTGGGGCTTTTGCAAAAATCTGCACTCAAGTTTTAGGACAGACCACAGAGGTAGATGCCACATGTCAGATATTTATGTGTAGATTGTCCTAAAGCTTCTATCAGCTAAACATCTTAACTGGGGCTTTTGGTTTTAGGTTTGAGATTTTTTGCTTTTCTGGCATGGGGAATTTAATTATCATGAGATTTGTTAGAGTGAAATTACCTTACAGAAGTTTTTCCCTTCAAAAGAGAAGATCTAAAGGCAATTGTATTTTCATTGTTTGATGTTGTTGTGCATGTTTTTGCTGTAGATTTCTTGCTGCAGCTATTGCCCAGGTTCCACAATCAAAACGCTCTAGAAATTCTTACATTGGTGTCCCTTTCTCAGCTAGAATGCACTGAGCATTAGAAGGTATACAGTGATATTCATGGTTGTGCCCACTGAGATGAAGGTAATCAAATCTCATGCTTCAAGGAATAGGCTGATTGCTGCAAGGGTCAGGAAGCACTTTTTCTCTTTGCACAATTTTTCCTCTGCATTGCACAATCCATAGTGTGCAGTGAAGTTTGTTTCTATTGGCCTTTCCCTGGAAGCACATTGGTCATTTCAGGATCAGCATTCCAGACCTGAGGGCTCACGTGGTTTGATTTTCCTTTTGCTACAGCAAATGCAATATTTTTATGACTGAATGTAATTTTTGAAATTATTTTCCCCTTGCTTGAAAGCTAATTGCCTTTTTACGCCCTTCTTCCATCTCCTTAAGTTTAAATAGAATAAAGCCCTAAAAATAGTAAATAAAATAAGAGATTTTCTTTTACTGGCCTTGTTCTGGTATTTCTTCTTCTAATTCCATTTTCTGGAGAGTGAAGAATTTCATGAGTCAAGAAATGTTTGTTAGGAAGTTGAAAAACTTTTCTGGTCATAGAGTTATTTAGTGAAAGGTAGCAATTTTCTATTTCATCATGAGCTTTCATTATGAATACAATAAAAGAATTTAAAAAGATATTCTAACCTCCTTTGTTGTAGCTTTTTGCTGCATTCATTCTTACCCAGGCACGTTTTTGTCATTTTGCCCAAACCATCACCCCAACAGATATAACTCCTGTTCACAGCAAAAATTAAACAGATTGTGACTGAAGGCTAGAAGATAAGCAACACTGGAAAACTGGTTTGTAGCAGGGAAGGGGTGGGGGGAATATTTCCTTTGGAAGCATTGCTTGCAAATTAGCCATTCCTGACTTTATGGATATTAAATATGCTTGTCCTTCTTGATGCAAAACTAATAACTTGCTGAGTAGTCTAAACTGTACTTTTCTTTTGTATGAAAGCAGAATCTTATTTTATTGAACAGTCCTCTCTGTTTGCTAGCACAATCGTACAGGAGAGACAAAATGAAGCTTTCTTTTTCTAGGGAGGTAAAAAATTTCTATGCAATTAACCTCTTCTTACTCTAAAAAGACTCAGTCTCTTTATGGTTATAGCAAAGTGTGAAGTCTCTAGAAAATTTCTACTGTAATCTGTGACAATATGAGCAATGGAGCTGCAGACACCCTCTAAGCAAGATGTTTGACTTTTACCTCTGAGTGACAGTGAGACAGATTTAGGAATGTTATTTTCTACACATGGTACTGTTGGCTTCAAAGCTGCTACAGTGTTGACTGATGGGTCAGTTAGCTGGAAATGCTGGCCTGCCCACTATCCTCTAGTATTTTTTACCTACTGTCTGCCCTATGTCTGGTCTTTGATCTCTTTGGAGCAGGGATCATAACTTGCTTTGTAGGTGTGAAGTGTTTCATCTTATTGAGGTTTTGGTGCACAATTCTTTAGCTTCTTTTAAATTCCATTTATTCAGTTTTAAATATTAATACGAAAGAGCATGGTGCAGGGATAGCAACTCAAAAAGCACTCAGGGACAATAAAGAGATGTGGGTGCATTTTTGTTTGGTTGGTTGGGGTTTTTTGCCTTTTTTTGTTTGTTTGTTTGTTTGTTTTTTTTTTTTTTGTTTTGTTTTTTGAAACTGATTAATGTATCCAAAAGATAACAACATTAGTTTGATTAAGACTGAAGAACTCTAATCTGGTATTGAAATGGGTAGCAGCAATCAAGACCTGAGAGTAAAAAACTAATAAATTCAATTTCATTAGGGTGCTGGGGGTAAAGTCTAGGCATTAGCTGTAAGGATGCTGCACTAGGAAGCTCTAGTGGAACAGGAAGCTGAAGAATTATGAGAGGAGAAGAAAGAAGTCATGATGATGATTTCCTGCGATTACTGGAAGTTGTAGCTTGGGCAAATTTGATAGCATGATGGAATAACAGCTGTAATCTGTTTCTATGTGATTATTGGAACCCAATTTTGAATTTTTTAAAATAGTCTATAGTGCAAAATGTAGCAACTTAGTCTGGGCAGACATGACAATAAACAATAAACAAGACAATAAACAAGAAATGTCAAAGTAATTTGGATTATTGACTTAGGAATAAGTTTCCATAGGTTAAAATATTTTATTAACTTCCATAGGAAAAAAACTTAAAAATAAAATTTCCAAAATATCACCCATTTCAAAAACTCTATATCTCTTCTGGGCCTGTAGAGCTTTGTTAGCTGTTCATTTGGTGTGCTCCACAGCGCTTCTTGGTTTTCCAAGAACATGAAAATACAGCAAATTTCTTTCTTGCAATGCCAAACCTTGGCTGTCCAGGAAGTGGTTGAGTCACCATTTCTGGAGGTATTTAAAAGATGGGTAGGTGTGGCACGTTGGGACATGGTTTAATTTTGGACTTAGCAGTGTTAGATTAACAGTTGGACTTGATTATCTCAGAGGTGTTTGTGACCTAAATGATTCTGTCATTCTAATCAAGCCTTGAAGAAGGAAACAGTAGACAAAACCTTGTAATAAAATTCAGGGGTTTAAATTGAAATGCAGAGGAAAGGAGCTTCAGAAAGCTGAGATCTTCGCTGCTTTTCTGGAGCAATTTCTTTACATTTTAAGGGCTACTCATTGTTCACAGACGTTTTAATTCTGAGCAGGTTAAAGTTAAGAGAAAAGTAATCTTTGAATCCATTTTTTTACCTCCTAATTTCTTTTTATGGTAATATTTTGTAAATATAGATTTACTAAAAGTAGCCATAATCTCTGGTATTTTGTAGCAAGCTATGCTTCAAATCTGAAGTTAGCCTTTATGGTTTCACAGCACTGCTGTGCATAAGACTGGAAATTTTGCAGGTGCTCCTTTTCGAAGAGTAAAGTTGCTTAATGAATTTTACACAGAATTGAGCAATGTATAAAATCCTTTTTTTTTAATGGCAAATTTTAGTGAATATTAATGTTGTTTTTCATATTCCAGAAATGTTTGTGTTGGCAAAGGTAAAGGGTTTTCAGGGTGAAAGATAAGATGTGTTGCAGGTGAAGAGGTGCACCTCTTTTAAACAAAGGTGGAATGATTTTGGGGGTTGAGAACAATTGCATTAGCAGGATCTCTGATAAAATGAGCATTAATTGCTGATTCTTTTAGTTCCCAAGACAAAGCTGGACTTGGAAAGGCCAGTAAATGCGTGGTATTCTGGGATATGCATAGAGCCTTGCAAAGAATGCTCCCTTCACTCAGCAGCTGAGTATCCTTTAACAATCCTTTACTGGAGTGGCTTTGAGGTGGCCAACGTACCATTAATTGTCTCTCCTTATATCCCTGCACAGAAAGATTCATGGATGCTTGCAAGGCACTAGAGGCACTTCTGGGTTGCTGTTGACTGTACAGTCAGGTCCTCACTCAGAAAGCTTTACTCTGACTTTTAAATTTTGTTTATCCTAAGAAAAATAGATACCTTTTTAAACTCTGAATCTGCAAGGGGAGCTTCAGAGCTCTGCAACTATTTCAGATTCAGACTGCCAGGCGTCTGAGAGAGAAGCCTGGACAGAATGCCCTGGTGCAGCACTCACTGGGGTAAGGCACGCACTGAGTACAGCTTAGACACATTGGTCTGAAACTTTTCTCTTGTTAACACATGCTGCTTCTGGAGCCAGGCATTGTGCACTTTAAACACACTGCTTATGCTTATTTAGGCTGACACAAAAACCTTGGTTCTGTTGCTTGGTGAACCAAACAAGTGAATACAAGTGTCCTAACCAAACACTAAACCAGAGACTAATTAGGTTTTGTCATATAATTTTGCTTATGTTTCGCACCACACAATACTGTGGAATGCCATTTTAAACTTATTGAACATATACCCACTTGAAACTGGAGGTAGAATTGTTTTCATGGAAAGGTTACACTTAGCCATGAATCATTCCTAATCTCTTAAAAAAGGCATGTGCTTGATTTTTTTGCTTTGCAAGAGTGCTTTCTCAGAAGTAATCAAAACAATGAAGACAAAGTAATTAGACCCTGAGATCTTAATATATTTTCTGTAAATTACTTACCATACACTATAAATATTTAATTCTGTCAAACTGCCCTTAATATATTTTGTTGTACATCTCTTACAGTCAAACTCTTCTTTGCAAGTAAAAATAACAGTAATGGTGAGTAACCTGAATGACTGGAGCTATGCTGTGAAGGTGACACGGGTTTTTAACATCGGGTCACTGACGTTATGTACATGTTGAAATACCATCTGCCACCTTCATTTCTGTTGAAATGCTTCCTAATGAAAAGCTTAATAAAATTAGCTTCTTACAATTAAACTTCACTTGCCCTTCTTGAAGCATAGATTGGCTGGAACTGGGGCAGGAGAAAGCTACAGACCCTCAGGCCTCTCACAAGCCTTAGAGATGTTCACATTCAGCAGCAGCTTTAAATAGTGCTGGCTAAGTCAAATGAAAACAGGAGTCTGTGGGGTTGTATTTTGTTCTGTTCCGTGAGGGGAGATTTAAAAAGGGAGTACATCCACTCTTGAAACTGCCCTTTCAGCTCTGCTTCTTTTCTCCACAATTTCTATTCCGTATTCCTTGATTGGCAGAAACTTTGTATAAATGTTTAAATGTCATGAATGAATTTTCATGTCGCTTTTCTTTATATGTGGGAAGGAATTGAATTTCTTGTTTCATAACATTTCTGGTCTCTCTCTAACTGTGCTGAAGTTATGTCATGGCTATCTTTTGTAAAATGAAAAATAGCTTCCATGTAATTTTTAAACATAAACCTGAAAGAAGTGCAGAGGGCAGAGTGCTTTTGATTTTGGAAGAGGAATTCCACATAGCCAAAAAAATTGGCTAATGGTGTTATATCAACTGTAATTGTGATGTAGTGTGGAGTAGAGACAGGAGGTGAAGCCATGACCTGCTGGAAAACTTTGGATAAGGATCCAATCACTCCTGTAGGGCACTGGAAATGTAAGTAATGGCACAACTGGCACATTTTCAGCTAATGTAGCTGCACTTTCTAGAGGGCTTACAGTTCCTCTCACATTTTCTTTCCTTATTGTGTCAGGAGATCCATAGCGGCTCTCAGGACACCTCTCAGGAGCAACAGTCTCCTGTAATTCCAGCAGCTTTTGGACAACTTGGAGCTGCACTCTTTGTACACATTAGCTGTGTGCCTATATGTGCTGATAAGTTATTTGAGGAATATAATTTCATGCTTACTCCAGGATCTTATTACAGTGTGTGCTTTGTTAATAGGGAGACACAAGTGCAAGCACCCATGCAGATGCTTGGCCTTTATCTTTGAAGCCAGGCTGTCAAACCAATCTAGGCTCCTGTGATTTTGTATTTCCTCTGTTGGGGATGTTGTACCAAAATTGAGCTCTCTTTGAAGAATTATTAGATATGTAAATGCTCTCTGACAGAAGAGCTGTTAGCTGCCACTGAACACCTTTTAATGTACTGTGTATGTCCTGGTGGCACAGAGTGCTGAGACTCTCTTCTGGATCTTTCCAAGTATTTTATACAGGAAAAAATTGTGGCTCCAGTTAGATATATCCGATTTTTCCCATATGCTTTATTTGCTTCTGAAGTTTGTACACAAAGTTTATTCTTTCTCTTGCAGTTTCAAATGCTGTGCATTAACAGACCTAAGGCCTCCAGCACTTGTAGGTTCCCACTCTTCAGTACACTCTGCTTATTTTTCCTGAGTGTTTGTGTTTTATATGTGCACAGCTTGCTAATAATTCCCCAAACTGGCTGGTGGCTCTATTTTCTCCCCTAATTACCACTACAGAGCATCAGTTTAATTATTCTATCAAGCCTTTAAGAAAGGACTTAAAACATCCATCAGCTCTATCCAGATTTGTTGTCTCTTCACATCAAAGACCCACTTGCTGACAGACACTTAAAAAAACATTGCATAATGATGTTAGCTACGGGCATGTATGAAGTGGCTGATAAGGAGCTAAGGAAAAGTGTTGGACTCTTTGTTCATCTGAAGTAGGTTATCAAGACAGAAAATCATTGCTTGTTTGTGTACATTTGAGTGGGAAAGAGATTGTTGGTGTAATGCTGACTCTCTCAAGCTTTTTGTAATAAATTTGCTTCTGGTGGATACTAAGTCCTGTTTGATTGTGCTTTGACTGGCTGTGCTTCATTTTTTATGTTTGTAGCTTTTTAGCACAAATATTTGCATAGTAAAAATCTGAGGGAAGGTCTCTGACAGGTAATTCCTTTGGCCTTTCCAAGCTCTGAATGGTGATTAAGCACCAAGCTTGCCAAAACAGAAAGTACAGCAAATAGCTTTATAACCACAAGTTTCACTTGTGTTCATCTTGATATTGATAAAATATTTTCTCCTTCATGACTTTAGGTCTCCATAGCTTTTGGCATCTGGCATGAAATGCAGTATGTTCATCCCAATCAGTAGCAGGACATTGTTTCGCTGTACAAAATGGGACTGAACACTATAGAATTCAGCACAGGTTTGTCACAGGGTGCAGCAGAGCTTGTAAAACTGAAATTCTCATTTTCCAGGTAGGCTGCACAGTATCTCAGTGAATAGCCTGAGATAGTTGTTAATAGTTTGAGGTTTTTAGAGTGCTAGCAAGCATTGCCTGAGAGATTAAAGACACTTCAGGAGATATACCTAAGCAGGAAAAGTTACCTCAAGTCTTAAATAGGCAAAAAACTGATTGAGCCATAACGCAGGAGTGTCGTTGCTAAGTTTTGCTTAAGGCAGATGCTGTTATCAAAACAAATGGAACCATTTTTTTAGAGGAAAAAGTCATCAGAGCCAGTGCCAATGAAAAGAGAACTATGAAGAAGTGAATGGTTTTCCACAGAAAACAGTTTTTTGAGTATGCCTGTCCAGGTCCCATATTTATTAGTTAATCCAGATGCAATTACTTTTAAATTAGGCTTTGATTTTTATGCTTTGCAATACAAAATAAGATTCTTAGCTTGGAAATAAAAATTCAATCCACAAACAAGAAATGTCTCCTTTTGGATTCTTAAGAAATCTTTGGTGAGATCTAATAGGTAAAAATGGAAAATGTCCAATCTCTCTCCCAGGTTTTTTTTAACATTAAGCCTTGTGATTTCAGAGGTAACAGTTTTGCAGGTATCAATGACACTCTGTGTGGAGCCAGAGTGGAAGCTGACCATTGCCATGAAAAACAGTGAATCATCTATTATAAAAAGTTTTCAGACTGTAAGGACAGTGCAGCCCCCTCTTTTTTACTTTTATTGCTAGCTTTTTTATATCACTTTTTCCCAGATATATTATATGTTATATGACTTGTGGTAAGACTAGAGCAATTTCTACCATGACCAGCTGCAAGGTGCTCTTGGAACTCATGGCCCTGATAGTAGCTAAGGGCTTAGATGTTGGTAGTCTTTGCCTAAATTAATGTCCCAGAGTCCAGTGTATTTCCAGTTGGGAAAGTTTGCTGCATTTTCATACAGTAATTCCTTATCAGCTTGTTATAAGGATGTTATCTGGAAAGTCCAGAGTACCACTGATCTACAAGAGTATTTTGATCATGTGCTGCATTTGAAGGCATTAAAAGTCTTGAGGATTATTTGTGAAGTAGTCTTGAGCTTTACGGGCAGGTGCTTGGAAACCTGTCCTGGAATTCTTCTCTTCCTTCAGCTTCCAACAGTGGAGCCATCATCTACCCCTTTCTCTTCCTACCTCGTCTAAATAGTGACAGGAAGCTGTAATATTTTCTAATAATTGTTTCCTTGTGTTTCAAAATTATACATTTTTGGTTTCATGAATACCTACGACAGCTACAGGATTTTCAGTGCAGGTGGTCTAGAGCTCAGTCTCTTGTGTTCTCTGGCTGTGCTTTGTTCGTGCAGCGGTGAGATTCCATTTGATTCGCCCCCACCCCCATTGTTAGCTAGCATATCTTCATGTTTTAGCAACATTTGGGTTTTCAATCTTTTTTTTTAATATTTGCATATTAATAAGTCATTGAAAAACATTATGTAAATTTGATATCATGATGAATTTATTATCTAATTAAATGGCCTTTAAGGGTAACTGTAGAAAGCTACTACCAGCTAGGAAGATGAAATTTGCTTATAGTTAACTTTTCTATTTTCTGTATAGGAATTTCAGGAATGCCACTGAAATGGTGGAGAGGAGGCATACCTTCTTGGCCTTTTGGGGGAGTTGCTTTGGTTGGGTTGTTTGTTTTGTTTGGTGGTTTGTTTGGTTTGTTTTCTTGTTTTGGTGGTAAGATTTCTTTGTTTGGTGTTGTCTGGTATTTTTGGGTTTTGGTGGGAGGGATTTTTGTTGGTTTGGTATTTCTGCTAGATTAGCTCTCTGGTTTGGAATTGTGGGTTAGAAATAAAACTAAAAAATTCCCTGAGGATAGCTCTGGCTAAGGAATGTTACTTGTTAATGTTCTGGTGCCACTTCCTTTGGTGTTATTGAAGCTGCAAGTCACTGGCATGCTATGTGTGCTGGTTTACAGCAGGCTCTTGTGGTGATCACTCATAGATAGGCACATGGAGTTGCACAGAGAACAGTGTGCAACTCCACAAGAACAGACCTTAATGGTCTATTTTGTTTGCTCGAGTGAGAACATAAACCTGTTCCTATATCTGCATCCACAATAATTTTGTGTTATGTAGAAAGCGTTCTCTTTACCAGGCAAGGAGAAAAGGTGGTGTCTTTCAATTTTTAAATTAGTAATGGACATCCCAAGACTGATTTAAAAATCTTAAGATCTCTCTTATTTGACCCTTTTTGAGGGTCAAAATCTGACATTGTTTTATCTGCATTTATCAAAGTGAGCTGAGGAAAAAAGCTCTAAAAGTGCAATTTTTCTGATCACAGTACCTGGAGTTTCAAGATGATGCTAAATATGGTGCAACATTAGCAAAATTCCATTGTTGGAACTTCTGCATTAGGTAGGTGGAGCCTTAGGTAATTATGGATGTGTTAGGCTGGAATTTTCAGGGATCTTCATGACAGTTGGAATTTTAAATCTCATTAATTTTATATCCTTTAAACTTTCCAGTTAGCTGTGGTAGCAACAGCATCTTGCACTACTTAGTTTTGAAAAAGATAAGTTGACCCTCAGACAGAAAAATTTGCACTGGAAGAGCTATTTCTTTCCCTGCTCACTGACAATGCACAAATAACAGCATTTCCATCATCAACAGTTCCTTTCCTTCTCTTTTCCACCCTCACATTCCAGGGGTGGGTGGTGACAGCTTGAAGTGATTAGATATATTTTCGGATATCTATTCATTTAGAATTATAAAAAAAAAGTTTTTCCCTGCCACTACTAAATTATGAATTTTGTTAGTGTTTCTGTAGATGCTAAAGCTGCCACAGTTATTTATTTCTATTATTCACTCCAGTTTAAAACTTCTTCTGTAGTGTGTGTGTGTGTGTTCCTTTTGTTTTCTCATTAAATGAACTTCTGTGAGGTCCAGATACTGTACAGGTATTAATAGAAAACAAATCTCCCCATGCATGGAGAGCCACACTACAAGTGGTGGGTTTTATTGGAGATTGGATTTCACTTAGCACAGCAGGGGACAGTATTCACAAAGAGCCTTGCCAGAGCATTGGCAGGGAGGCAGATGTAGAGGCTGGAGGAAGGATCAGATGTCACCCCTCGAAGCACACACACATACACCTAACAACCAGTTTACTGGGATACTAATTCTCACTTCTTTATAAAATTCAAAGTTGCAGTAAACTTCCCCAGGATTTTTTCCTGATTTATTGAGCTCCTGTTTATCCATTCACAAAGGAAATGCAGTGCTGTGCTGTATGAGTTGCAAAAGGAATTGAATTGAATTGCAGTGTGCATTTCTTGAAGAATTTCTGAACCCAAAATAGTTAAGCAAAACCTATGTATTATTTTTGACAAAAGAGAAAATGTAAGCAAAAATAAAGGGCATCTTGTCCCCATGAGAAGGCAGGGGAAAAAAATTACCATTCCAGTTCATTCTCATTAGGCTAAGCTGCCCCAGTGGAGGAAACATTTACATTTCATATGATAAATTTATATACCATTATTGTGGCAGGATACAAGAAAATCTAGGTTAGAGTCTCCTTCTACACCCTTTGTGTCCAAATTTTCTTGACTTCACACAGCGCAGAAAGCTTTTTACAGGTGTGGCTATAATATTGTCAGGTTTTGTAGTTAAATGACAGTTTCTACCTAAATTCTATCCATTTTAATAATTTGTTGTAGATAGTGACAAGCTGTGAAGATTTGCTATCCTGAATGCCTTTGCAGTATCAGTTCCAGAGGAAAGACCCTGGGTCAGCAAACAGGTTAAAAGTGAGATCATGAAACTGCTTTTCTTCCGGTTGAACAAAAGATTAAGCCTTTAGTCTTTAATCTTTAATCTTTGCTTAAAGATTAAGCAAAGGCAACATAAGCAGTGAGATTTAAAACACAGATGCTACCTGAGAAGAGGTATGTTCCCAATACATTTTTGAGGATTTGTCTTGGCATTTAACTGAGCTGAGACATGATCTGAGGTCTTTCCCAAGCTGTCAGTATGAGTCTGTGTTCCCTATATCACCCTCTAGGTCTGATTCATCGAATTCTGTGAGCATTATATGCCTTTCAAGAGCCCCAAAATGCCTCAGAAGGCAGAAGAGGAGGCCAAAACTGCATCCCACTGACAGTTTCAGGGAACCCTATGACTTACCATGTCTAAGACAGCTAATCTTTTTAAAAAAATTTAAAAATAAAAAATCCTCCTGTTATAGTTGTACTGGGGGAAAAAATAACGTGTAAACTAAGCAAGCTTAGTTTATTTCCTTTTTATCAAGCATTCATTTTGAAGGGTAAGTCATCTCATTAGTGGGAGCCCATCTGCTCCCATTTCTTACTAGGTAGTCTGATTTGTGTGTGTTGTGTGCATGCACAAAGGATTTCAGTTTCAGTCTAGTGTTAATTCCCAGTAGACTTAGGCAGGAGGAAAAAAAAAATAATGCTTCAGGAAGAGAAAAGTAAGTTGCATGCCCTCAAAAACTTGTCTGGAATGGTCTAACTCCTTCCCCTCACAGAACAGCTATCAATGAATAATGAAAAATTTGCTCATTTAAGTTGTAGTAATGATGGCTCGTATTGATTGCACCTGAGCCCAGATGCGAAGCAAAGCAAGGTTTTCATGTGCTTATATATCACAGTTTTTCATCCTATTTTCAGGTTGTGCCCTGTTTAGTGTGGAGTGACACCCTCCATACAGTGTTTCAGAGAGCTGTTTGTTCTGTGGTCTTGAATGTTGCAGTATTTCCATCCAGAAAAGTCTTATTACGGGACCTGTTACAGTAGTGTCTGTTTTATTGCAGTGGAAAGATCCTTCTGAGATCTGACAGAGGACGTGTTCATTTCTCATTCTTCCCACTTCTTTCTGAGAAACAGAAAGAATGATACAGCAATAGGACTTCTGTTTTCTGACTTCTGTTTTATTACTTAGACATTTCAGAGTTGATGTGAGCTATGATTTGAGAATTCCCATGAGCACGACTGCAGCTTTTTCCCCTTTACCACCTGCATTTCTCAAAGTGCCACAGACTTTTATTGCAGCCCTAGTGGAAACCTCAGGAGTGCCATTCACTTAGAACAGATTGATGGTGTTTTCAATCCTGTGGTCTTAAGAAAGTATAACTGGTCTCATTTTGGTGCACATTATAAAAAGCTGATCACGTTATTAAGATGCAAATGAATCTATTTAATGACAAACCTTTAATAATGATAAACAGCCTACTCCCATTTCTCACAGATGTGTTATCTTTTTTATTAAAACCCCTTTGCTCTCTCATACATTAAACTTTGAATGTCTAAGGTCAGATCAAGGATGTTCATTGATATTACTGTGCTTGCAAGAGGAAGAAAAAAAGTATGAGATACATGGGACCTACTTATATAAAAAATGAAATCTCTTCTGTGTCTCCTTTGAGTCTGAAATGAAAATGAGGGCTGTCAGTTCTTTTCTACCTAATACATGTTCATATTGTGTAATCCTGTTTCCAGCAGCTCTGCAGTGGGTTACAGTCAACTTTCTTGAGAAGATTTTATCTGCAGTCGCATGTGCTGGAAGCTATAATTATTTTTTTTTAAATAGAAGCTGTAAAATTTATGTTTAGGGGATGTCTTTAAAGTGCAGTAGACATGGATACATCACAGTAAAAATAGCTAGGAATTAGGCAGTGGCTGAAGCTTTGTCCAGCAGTGACTAGTAGCTTTGAATGCTTCAGTTCTGGAGCACTTTGGCCCCTAAGTCCAGGGGCTCAATTTTCAGAGTGTTGAATCACCTTGTCAGAAAACAGGGCCTTTGCTACTCTTTACCACCCAGGTAGAGCACCAGAAATTAACTTTTAAAAAACAAGATTAATGCACTCAGTAGAGATTTTTTTCTGTTCTGGAGAGATTGGCAGTCTCTTTGAAACACATTAGATTTGAATGCAATTTTTTCCTCTAGGAAAAATGTAACAGTGGCAGTATTACATATGATGAAGTCATTATTTATGGAGATGAAATTTCACTATTGTACCAAATTGAAATCTTTGTGCTGAGAGATCCCCTTCAAGGAAAATGCACAAGCCTATCAGTATCTCATTTCACCTTGACTAGGGGGAAGTACAACCTCCACAGATGGGAGAAATGGGAAAACCCCAAAGAACTGTAGGAGCGCAGTGTTAAAAGGAAGAAAAATTACGAGGAGAGCAGAAACAGAAGGGGGTGTTAAGTGTATGATGCAAATGGATGCTGTCTGCGTGTAACAATAAAAAGAAGTTAGTTTTCCATTAGATTTTAAGGGCTTTTTGGTCTTTTCCTTCCTGCCCTCCTACTTTTAAAGTCATTCTGTTTCATAGTGTGCATTGATCATTTGGCTTTTAGATAACTGATTTCTGACATGCCAGTTTAACTTTTGTTGAATGAAAATAAATTTCAGTAGATACATGCATATGGCTAGAAAAGGAAAGAAATTATGGATTTTGGGTTGGTAGGAGCAGAAATCAAATTGATCTGGGCCTCTCAGAAGAACAGAGAGGAGCAGGTGTGACAGTGGCACAGCTGGATCAGTAACTGATACAAATGTGGCTAAGATTGGCAAAGGGGAAGAGCTATTTTGTGTAAAAAGGTGTTGAGTCTTCCTAATGTTGAATGCTTGTAGGCTCATGCTGATTTATTAAATGATGTAGATTTGCCAGCTTGAGCTCACAACTTCACTTCCACTAATGAAATTTAATTTTTCAGTGTATGACTTCTAATTGGCAGGTTTATAGCCTGCGTGCTATTGGCACTCAGGGCAGGAGCCAGATGTTGCTGAGGCAGGTGTCACAAAAGATTCTCTAAATCAAATCCTGGTAGTTAGGGACCTGTTTCTAGTCCAGCTTTCACTGAATTGAGGCACATTTATGGGAGGTGCAATGAAGGTTATGGTTGCCTAAATATACCTGTAATGACTCCTAACATGTCTGCCTTCTTGGAAACCTTTAGTGTTTGTTATGAAACATTTCAGGTTATTTCAGTGGGAGTTTTGTCTTTTTTTCTTAGCACTTTTAGTAAGACATGCCTTAATACCATAACCCAGCTGCTCCAGAGTAACTGAGGGCCAGGGCAGTAATTCTCCCAGTATGTTGTGAATTGTTAGTCCCAAGGGAGATGAGGCCAGGTGTGGGTACAAAGCTGGCCAGAACCACTTAAACAGCAGTCCCTGGAGTGGGGTGCTGAGTGGGGTGGCTGTGGAAGTGCCCTGACTGCTTCAGGCAACTTTTGTCAGGCTCTGCCACAACTGGATCAGGGTTTAATGGCACAACTGGGCTGGGGAAGTAGCAGAACACTCGTGTAGAGAGTGGAGGTGGTGTTGAGCAGAGGAAATGTCTCTTTGGTAGCTAGAGTTAGATCTCAGTACATGGAGCTGCCTGGGGAGCCAAGGCATTCTCCTCTGAGAATGGAGGCTCTGTGCAAAAGATTACAGGGATCTCTTGGGGATCTTGTGTTGGATTTTTGCCTTGAATTACATGTGGCTTCTTTCCCTTCCCTCCGTCTTCCTTCAATAACAAAAGAGAAAAATGAAAAGAGCATGCAAGTAAACAATTTGGGGAAACACTAAGCAAAAACCTACAAGATAGAGTCTAATAAGTAATTATTTTAAGATAAAGTGATTTAGTGAG
Source organism: Calcarius lapponicus (assembly GCA_039654755.1). Classification (NCBI taxonomy): domain Eukaryota; kingdom Metazoa; phylum Chordata; class Aves; order Passeriformes; family Fringillidae; genus Calcarius; species Calcarius lapponicus. The sequence continues at coordinate 70,034,986 of CM077464.1, forward strand.
ACTAAACAATTGTGTGAATGAGCTATGACACAGGTTATTGAAAGATCATAAGAATCCTAAGCTAGATTTAGAAGTTTGGTTTCTTTTAGGGCCCAGCACAATTCACAGCTGTGAGGAAGGACTGGTGAAGCATAAAGGGGCATGTTCTGCTTATGGCTGTTGTTTTTTTCTTTTTCCTTTGGCTAATTAAGTTCAGAGGTAAAATAAAAGGAAGATTTGGAAACAAACCCATGAATTGTTATGGAAATTATTTGTTTGGCTGCACTCTGCAATTATCTTTGAAATACTTTTTTCCTTTTTTGGAGACGTCTTGCAAGGAAAAGATCTCAGTACTGACTTACACTTTTTGTCTGGTGATACTAAGCTGAATATTCACTTGAGTCTGCAGCTAAAATGAGAAGAAACAATTGCAAATGCACTGCATTTTTAAATCCTATATAATTGCAAAAATTAGCTGGTTCATGCCTAATTTCATCCTCTTTTTCACAGAGGTTGTTTTTTCTGATGCAACAACTATCCTAACTAGATAGAGAAGGAAAATTCCCTGAAGCTGCTCTGTTTGCTTTCCAATACAAATGTGAAAAACATCTCTTTTAATTTGTTATGCTAAGAAAAAGTTGAGAGTACTTATTCAGCAAAGACAGTTTACCTCATTGTCTTAACTGTATCTTAAGCAAAAGCAGGATTGGAGTCCATTTTACCTAACTCAAAGCTACCTGAAAAGTCTGAGTGTAATGCTAACTTACATTGTGAAAGCTGTAGGGGTTATAACACAGTTATCTGTAGCATGCCAAAGTTAGGTACTTGCTTGACACCTAAACCTTATACACCTTCCAATTGCTTCATTTACCTGAATGAAGCATTTATAACCCAAATAGTTCACACAGGTTCTTAGAGTCTTTGAAACGCCTCCTGGAAGAACTTTTACCTCAGGCTCTTAGCTGAGCACGCACACACACGCCCCTTCAGGAGACAAAAATTTTAGTTCCCTTTATTTTAAACATAGAAGAAACATACAGAATTATTTTAGGAGAATATGGATCTGATTAACTGTTGTGAAGTAGAGCCATGCTGACAGTTGGGTATGGGCAAAATTGTCCATGAATTCATAATCAGAGGTGAAATGGTTACAAATCTAGTGGTTCTCCAGATGATTTATAAAATATAGATAACTCTAACTCTCTGTTCCAATGAAATCACAGTCCACTTGAGATTGCTCTCACATCTTCTTATTAAGAGTACTTTTAAGAGGGAGCATTACATCAGTGATAATTGCTTGTCATTGTTCAGAAAATGCTGAGCTGCAACAACAGACCATGAACTCGTGAGTATTCTGTACTCAGAACACTTGTGAGATAGCCCCATGGGCCACATTTTTAAATCTGACTTCAGTTATTATTTAACTTCATCTTACATCTTGTAGGAGAGCTTAACAAAGCATAATAATAAGAACAACAACAATAATTTATTTTTTGTCTTGTGTCTGCCTATTACTCTTTAGTGTATTTTGTATCAGGTTCATATATTACACATAGTATTTAATCACCCGTTTTCTAATATTCATTTAGTACAAGCATTAAGATAACTCAAGTTAAACTGGATGTTTTGCTTTGATCTTTAGTGCTCACTATTGGCAGCAATCAATGCCCTTCCATTGTATTATGCTAAATCTTATATTTCAAGGGAACAAATGGAAGTGAACAAAAAGAAACTGTCTTAAAACAAAAGCCAGCATAAATCAGTAAAGGACAGGTTCTTTCACTTGTTACCTGACAACTGAAGCAGAGCAGACCCAATGGGTGCTACCTTCATCATGATCTACATTTGACAGTGACAGTGACAGAAAAGGATGCTCATTATTACACTTAGTGGCAAAGGAATAAAAAGCAGCATGCATGTCATGTGCAGGGAAGGTGATACAGAGCTTAAGGTTGTCCTGTACAGCCTCTCCCAAAGGCAAAGTCAGGAGCACTGCTCTCTGGCCACCGTAGGGAAACACATGTTGGGTCTGCAGTGCTGCTCTGTGGAGCAGCAACAGATCAGCTCTGGGAGTCACTGCTCCTCCAACAGACAGAATGGCACTGGGGTGCCCCAAAGGCAGACTTAGAAGAAAACTGGAGTTCAAAGGAACATACTTTTTTTTTTTTACACATATGGACATTTGAGTGGCCTTTGTTAGTCCCCCCTATACCTTGGAGCTATCGAAATTCAGCATCTTCCCCACAGAATGAGCATGTTCTCTCTAAAAAATGCATAATGTCCTGTGTCAGAGACTACCATCATTTGCACACAAACAGAAGTGAAGGGAGAGGTGTTTGCATGTAGACACAATGTGAAGGCACAGCCTGTGTTTCCTGCAGTTTCTGAGGGACTTACATTGGGTGAGTAATGCAGAACCTGGATGCCAGGCTCTGACTGCTGTACACAAGGAAGATTTGAAATAGCAAGACATTAACATAATCACTGTACTAGACAGGCATATTAGTTCACTGAACTTCTATCTTCATTAAATTTGTATTTCATTACTTACACTTCTGACAAGGAAGTGTGGATGTATGCAGCCTACTTTTGCTAAGTGTTTTTGTGTATTAATTTTTGCCAAATTACTACTATTTTAAAATATTTACTTAAAAGTACATCATGTCTTTTTCAGGCTTGTTCAAATGAGTCAGCTCAGATATTTTATATCTGCTCCCATATAATTTCAATTGTCCACTTTTGAGTAGTTAAAAGTAAGCCAGAAATCAAATAGCTTAAATTTTTAGGGAATACAAATATAGAAGGCTTGAGCAGGGCGTTAGTAATTTATTTTAACTTCTGTGCAACTTCCGTGTGTTTTAATGAATTTAACCTTTTCTCTTTTGATATAAGGGTCTGAGAAAATCAAAGACCAAATGTGTGAGTAATGATTTTAGAGCACATAGCAATAGAATGAGATTTAAGCTACATCCCAAGATTTTGAAAAAATAAAATGAATAGTTTAAAAGCAACTTGGCTGAACATTATAGCATATGAGCTGTCTTTTAAAACAATTCTTTATGAAATTTGCCTTGGGGTCTGTTTTGTGTTGTTCCTTATATTGCAGGAGGAAAACAAATATTGTAGATACTACTGGGGTTTATTTTGCAGGACTGGGACAAGAGGTACTATGCTGAATTTCAGCTGTTGCAGTCCTGGAAAACTCAAGGATTGTCTTCATGGTTTAGGGTTTCATTTAGTGTTTGTCTCTGAGATGTCTAGGATAGAGTATATGAATTATGCATAAGACAACCTGATTTAATACTATAAAATGCAGTTTCCCCATTTAAATTTCTTCATAAAGTTCTTCTGTTGTCTCAATGGAGCCTGCAATCTACTTGTGCTTATGTTTCTGGATGTGCCTGATGTCAGAAGGAGAAACAAGAAATACTCTTCTTTCCTGTTTATCTAAACTATGGCCTGCTGATAAAAAAATCAAGGAAGAGCCTGCAATACACTGAGTTGCTTTCTTCCACTACTCTCTTAAGGATCTTACTTACAAACCAATATAAGGTTCAAAACAGTTTTTATCTCATGTTATAATACCTTGGGTTTACTTATGAAACTTAAAAATAATTTGGGTAGTCTGGGCATCCCTAATACTCAGGGTGTATTTTAACAGCTCATCGAGGATATCTATCAAATCATCTCTGGTTTTACCTCTCAGACTGTAGTGTTCTCTGCCATCTCCAAATTAAAAAAAACAAACAACCTTTTCAGAAGAAAGAGACACAGCTTTACTAAAGATATAGGATGGGAGGTGGCAAGAACTGTGGGAGTATCAGCGTGCAGAAGAGTAGGTCTCTTGTAGATAAAAAAAGCAACCACCATATGGGGCAGTTGTTTTCTTCAGTGAAAATACACTTCTACTGTTTTTCATTGTGAGAATTTGCTGGTGTTGTTGCATTTACCAGCTTCTCTTTGACAACCCACAGAAACAGCTCCAAGATTGATGATTTTCATCATCTGAGTCTGCTTCATTGGCATATCATAATGAACTTCACTCTATGTGGTGCTGCTTTAGATATTCAACACAACACAAACTCAAGTCTCATGCTACTTGTTGTGTTTGCTTTAAGATGTGAGGTTGTTTTAACACCGTGACTCTTGAAAATAATTCTTTATCTTGTCATTAGGGCTTGCTTTTTCTTTAGGTATTTTTGCCTTTGCATATTTCAGCTTTTTGACTTCATATTTTTAAGTTTTATTCCACACTTTGAAAGGCAAAGATTTTTTATCCTGTTTTATTAAGAAAATGAACCAGATGTTACCTATTGTCTATCTGTGCCTGTCCTTCCTAATAATTTGGGTGCATTAGTCAATTTCAACCCAAAAATTACAAAGAGAAGTGTGAAATTTTAAGAGTATAGAGAAAATAGCTTTCTGAAAACAGTAATTTTTTTTTCCTTCAGTGTGAGGAACATCTTTGTCGTGATCTGCCTCTTAGTTAGACAACAACAGATTCTTGTGGGATCCTGGGGATTTACATGGAGGTCTAAATCCGCAAGAAGACAATTCTCATTGATCTTATGAAAACCAAAATAAAATTTTCCATAATGTTTATTTCCATTAATTTTTTTTTGGGGGCTTCAGGTAAAAGCTTCATGTGGCTGCCATCACAGGCCAAAAATCACTGCTGAGATTTGTAATGTAAATATTGATAGTAGGTGACACAAATGACTCCACAGTAGATAGAAGTGCACATGAAGGCTGGAAATTCCATTGATGTCCCAGTGGAATTCCTGGCATTTACCATGCACCATGTCTATGAGGTCAATTTCATGAACCTCCAGGTCTGATGGATGTAAATTTTCAGCAAAAGAGAAGATGAATAGGAAATTGCATGAGACACAAACGTGACTACAAATCCTTTGTGTGGGAAGTGAAGGAGTTCGGAGACATCCTGAAGTGGTGGCTGTCAAGAGCGGTAAGGTCAGTACAGTGAGGATTAAAGGGGAATACCAAAGTTATCAATTGCTGACATAGGATAATGCTCTCCCACTGGCATATCAATGTGGAGTTATTTGTGGGTAATTAATGTCAAAGCCAGGCAGAGATGTTTGTGTTTGAAGGAGATATTGATCCCCTGGCACAGTACCAGCATATAATGACTCTATTTCCCTTATACCAATTGATTGGGGCACCATCAGTTATTTTATCTGATGGATGTTGGTGCAGTAGAGGGACAGTTGGTTGCTATAACATTATTGAGTTACTTGATATAACACTGATCGCTTCAGTTGGTTTATACTTCCTCTAGATCATAGGCAACGATGGAGTCCCATGTACAAAATATTCAATTTTTATTTTATGAAGATTAAACGATTAATTATAGAGAAAAAGAGTGCATATCTGAACATTTGATGACAGGACACACTTGTGTCTCCAGAACGTCCTTATATTTGCTTCTGTTTCTGTGCAGAGGGATGAAAAGATAAAAATTTACCCTTGCATTTGGTGCAATGCAGAGAGAAGTGTGGATTGCCTTAGGAAAAGCAGAGTCCAGCCTAAGCTGAATCCATAGAAAATTTTTTACATAGGGTCATGGGAGTCCAACATGTAAATCTAAACTGCCAAAATGATTGATGAGAACTCTTGCAAATACAACATTAAGCCTGAGCAAGATTGGATAAAGTCTGGAAGAACTGACCTGTCAGCCACTCTTCTTGGAAGGTGAGGTACAAGTTGAACACTATTTAGATTTCAAAGATGTGCCCTCCTGAGTTCATCAGTAGATGGATGGGCTTTTTAGGAGAAGTGAAGTTCATCAGTCCTTTTTCTGTGAGAAGAACACCTTCTGGAAATGAGATCTAGAGAGCAGGTCTCCCACTTAGATGTTTATGACAGATCCTGGATATACAGAGATTTGGGGTGGGGGTGCATTGTGGGGTTTCTTTTGTTTGTTTGTTTGCTTAGTATGCAGGGTGTTATTTGTTTACTATATGGTAAGGATACTTTAGGAAGGCTTATAGGCCAAGTCAACCTGTGATAAAAAGATCTTCACACAACTCAATCTTGTGGCTCCCTATTGGCAGATTACCTTCATCAGCTTTTGTGTTATCTTTTTCTCAGACACAGGCTAGGCCAGTCACTCACAGAGGTCAGAGACTCTCCCATCCTTTCTTCCATCACTGAGCCTGTTGGGCTCTATCTAATGGTCCTCCCTCCTGTGTTGTTAAAAAACCCCAACACTACCAAAAAGAAAAGCCTGAAGAAAAACAGACAACAAGCAAAAACCCTAGTTTAGCAACATTAACATGAGTAGTCCAAAGCGTATCATATCTATGTTACATGGATCAATAAAAAGTGTGAAGTGATTTATGCTTAGGGACACCTGCTTTGCTTTCCCCCACCCCCAAATGAACCAAAAAGTTCTGAGAAGGTTTGAAAAAAGAAAAGTTAGATCAATATTCTTTTATATAACATAGAAAAAAATACTGGAAAATTAAAAAGTAAATTACCAGTTCTACTGTGATCACAGCCTGGGATGTTCTCAGAAGTTATTATTTATCCTTCTTTCATGTGTTAACTAAGATACTACTTACTGAGTCTGTATATAATTTTATCCTTTTCCTGCAGACCAGATCATGGAACTTCCCATATATCAGCTTTGGCAAAAGTTTTTCCTCCATATGAATAACTCAGTCCTGAATCTAAGCCTGTATAATTTCACTTGGATTGCTACCAATTAGTCCTACACACTTGAGAAAGACCTCCAAAAGTACTATAATAAATGCAGGGCTCAAAATACATTCAACTGTTGTCTGTGCAAGAGCACTTCATCTTCTTTAGACTTTATAACAGACTTAATCAAAACTGAATATGCAGAGGGAATAAAGCCAGCCCATAAAGCAATGTATTAATGCTGTTCTTCAAACATTGTTGCCAAAGACTTCCTGACACTTGTCTGTTTCAATATATGTACAATAACAAAGTTTTTATGTGAATAGTCTCTTTGACTTTAGATACTTGCTCTTCGAATTAATTAGAAGAAATTCATATGGAAATGTCTGCAAGATATTCTCTGTCATGAGATAGATTAATGCTAGTAGAACAGGAGAATTATTTCTCACATTCTCTTTTCCTTCTTCTATCATTAAAATAGTTTGTTTTGATGTTTCAGGTCCCTGATCACAAGTGCTATGTGGTGTTTCTCCTTTTTAACTGTGTCAAGCAATGCTCTACCTTTTTCTGTGAATAATTCTGTTGTGCCTGCTAGTAGAGCAGTATAATTTTTTAAAATTATTTTTCAATCTCTTAGGCAGGAGGGCTTGAGTCATAAGAATGGCTTGTATCCAGCAAATATACAAACAACTATTTTCTAAAGTGGAGGAAGAAAGTTTAAAAAGAAAAAGCAACCAAACACACACATATACCACCTCCCTCTAACTGCTTCCTTTCTCCACCCCCATTGAATTCCCACCACAAAATCTGTGCTCAGGACTTTCTGGGGTTTTTTTGTTCCTGTTTAGTCTTGTGTTTATTAGTAGTGGGCTAAGCCCAAGTACTTTTTCACATGACTTAGACAGTACTTGAGCTACTTTATTAAAAAACCACCCCTCCTATGTGCCAGTGCTGCTGCACTTCTGAACCAGACCTACACCTCCTCTGTGTGTGTGGAGGATCTAATGGAGTTTGACCTGCACATAACCAAGACTTCTTGTTTTGGGTGTGATAGCAGCTGACTGTCACAGACATTACCTATTTCCCATTGCTGCCTTCAGGGAACTAGCAAAATTGCTGCTACCAGTGCTCATGTGATTCAGGAGCCTGTGGGTTCTTCTGCTCTTGGCTTTAGATTATATTCATGCTAAAATGTAATTGTTTTAATCTCTTGGGAGAGGAAAATATTCCAGCCCAAGCACTGAGTCTTGGTATCAGTATCAGGAGCCCTGCCAGCAGGTTCCTCCTGTGGAAATAGGCACAGTGCAGTGGAGATCCAGTGTCTCAAGGTACTGATGGTGAGGCTTGATCTGTTGTGAAAATAAGTCACTGCAAATTTTCATTTGTTTTTTAATATTCATAGGCTTTACCTATGTCTTTAGTATTATGAATAGACTAATACTGCTGTTCTAGAGGAGTAAAGATGATCATTACATTTTGCATTCCTTCTTCAACTTCATTAAATCTCATTGAAAGGAAGCTGTCATTATCTTGCAGGAAGTTTGTGTTCTGTGGAGTCTTTGCAGTTTGTTTTAAATTGTGCGACCTGCATATCTTTATTTGGGAGATTTCTTTCCACCTGTGAACTTTGTAAGTAATTTGAGAGCTTAGTGTCCATTTCTAGACATCCTGATAGGATTACTAAAGTAAATATTTCTCTTTGAACATTTGAATATTTATCATTTATTTGAACAATATTTGGTAATGTGCTTTTATTTTAAAATTGGAAAAATGGAAGAAAGATCATGCACAGCTATGTCTCCACGTCTCTCTGAAGGAATTTTAGCTCTTCTCAGTCAAGTTCAGGAAGAGCTCCAAGGTAGTGCCAGCCATTTGCTTTTATAGTATTATGCACAGGTAAAATGCTATTTTTTGTGTTATTCTGAAATAGACAAAGTTTGTTAAGAGAAGTAAAATTTTTTAGGCTAATTGATACAATGGGGAAAAAATTTTACAAAATAATGACAAGCTTTTAGCAAAAAGCTTGCTGCATTTCTCTGATTGTATCAAAAACAAAGGAAATGCTCCCAAGTGTGCAAGCTCTTCCTTAAGCCTGGAAGTTGGTTGCTTATTTTTGACAAACACCAGTTGTTCTAGTACAATCGTCCCATTGGTCTTCCTCTGTTTGCATGTCAGACATCTGACAGCTCTGTCACTGCAGGTTGGAAGATATCACTTGGGGAGATCAGTAATGAGAGAGAAAGGCACAAGCACAGACACACACCCACCTGCAGGGCTGCATCAGCTCTGGGGTCCCAGCACAGGAAGGACATGGACCTGCTGCAGGAAGTCCAGAGGAGGCCACCAAGGCAATTAGAGGGATGGAGCAGCTCTTGGGTGGGGAAAGGCTGAGGGAATTGGGATTGTTCAGCTTGGAAAAGAGAAGGCTTCAGGGTGACCTAATTGCAGGCTGCCAGCATCTGAAGGGAACCTACAAGAAAGATGGAGAAGAACTATTTACAAGGGGGAATGGATTCAAACTGAAAGAAGAGTAGGTTTGGATTAGATATTAGGAAGAAATTCTTTACTGTGAAGGTGATGAGGCACTGGCACAGGTTGCCCAGAGAAGTTGTGAATGTCCCATCCCTGAAAGTGTTCAAGGCCAGGTTTGTTGGGGCTCAAAACAGCCTGGTCTAGTGAAATATATCCCTGCCCATGTCAGGGGCTTTAACGTCCCTTCCAAACCAAACCATTATGTGCTAGGATTATTTTGATGAAGCTTGAATCTTTAATGTCCAACTCATTATTATCAGCAAAGTTTACCAAATTGCAGCCAACTTCTCTGCCATGAGTCATGCAAAATGGGAATCAAAACCATTCATAATAATAATAAAAAAAAACAGCTTAGAAGATGCTTTAAAAAAATAAACTTCTCTTGTGATATAAAAGTCCTTTTTTTTTTCACTGATATACCTATCACAGCTAAAACACTTCTCATGGAGATGTTGGTGTATAATAAAATAAGGAGATTTATGACATAAGCATGCATTGGACTACTCTGTTAGTTCAGTCATTGGATCAGAGTTTGCTTACCTCATGGCTCTTCTAGGACATTTTCATTTTAAGCAGGTGTTCTTTTACACTCTGTTAAAAAGCAATTTTCCTATTTCTGGCCTTTTTTTTTTTTCCAAATATGAAATTTGGAGTAACTCCTAGCTTAGTTTGGCAAGAGTTTTAGGGCAGCTGGAGACCTGTAGCGACCCTCAGTAGCATGGGGAAAGTGAAGATTTGTAGGCAGCAAACAATGTATTCAGAGCACAATTAAAGAATCTTTTTTTTGTGTCAGATTCAGTACTAGATGTAGCAGCACCATCATTGTGGGGTGCATGGCTGAGGTTAACATTTCCCTGCATTTATGTGATTTAGAGATTTACTAAAAAATAATACACCAGCTTTCAAGTACTGGTGTTTCAATGAGGGTGACTATTAAGACTCTCTGTGATGATTTATCAGAGAGATTATCTCTTTAATAGGAAAATATCAGTAAACTATTCAGTAAGTAATCTATTTATTAAGAACTATTGGGCCTTATTTCTGTCTTCCTGTTCTTTTATCTATCAGTGGGAATCTAGATTGGAGTTGACTTTACACCATCTTTCTGGAGTGCTGGAGAGCTGATTTGTTAGAATAGCTGAGTGTTCTGCCTCCCATCAAGCCAAGACTGAATTGAATTATTAGTGCCTGGGACAATTTTTTTTTTTTTTTTCTGGTAGATACTGGTAGAGATACCACGACAAGTGATATGTATTAGACCATCTGAACAATCACTCTCAGGGGAAGGAAGGAAACATTAACCCTATTCTATACTCAGAGAAATAGAGTTGTGGTGTTTGGCTCTTATCTTAGAGAGAAGAAGTCAAATCATTTCAGTCCCAGTTGATATATTCTGCTCCACAGCTGATAAGCAAAACCTACTGTAGATGATGCTGGTTTTGGTCCACTTCTATACTGCAGAGCAGGTGTGAGCTTTATTGCCAAAGGTTAGAGGGTATTGTAGTGTTTGCCTGAAATGCCAGCCACTTCAACTGAAAGCACAAAGTTAAAAAATCTTAATATACTGAAACTTTCAAAGGTGGTCACGTGAGAAAAGCAGTTGAAACTGGGAAAGGAGAAAAAGTAACAATGCAATATTTGTAATTGTTATAAAACTGTCAGAAACAGTGTGTGAGTGCAGGGCAGATTCCTTAGTTTACTTTCCATTTTTGTACATTTAATGCAAACAATTATTGTTCGTTAAGATGGCAATGTCATAATGATTGTTTAAATGTTCTGAATTGTCCCTGAGTTCCCTAATGCTGGCTGTGACTGATAATGTAACACCCTCACTAGTGCAGTTTAGTTTCCAGTTAAGTATTACAAACGTTTAAATATGGCACTGTGCAGAATGAGTAACTTCTTTTTCTTAAAAAAGAAGGGGCTTTTTTGTGTATGCCTTTTATGGTCAGTACATTTTCTTACTGTAGATTCAGTAAATCAACATTAGTCAAATTAAGATAGAGCAAATGAATGCAGCAGTTCCATGATACCCAGGCAGTAAGGGGTAGCTGGCCTGAGTTTAATGATAAATGCAGAAAATAGCACTGCCACAGAAGTGAAAATGAGGCATTAGAACTGGATCACTGCAGGTAGACACAACATATATTCCCATTCATTAATTTAATGAACTACATCCTTACATTAATCACTGCTATTTTCATACAGGAGAGGGCTCGAAACATTTTCATTTCCAGTCTAAATATATCCAGACATTGTTTAAATCTGTAAATCTTTGTGCCAGATTTGTTCTTTATTTAACAGGTATTCTCTTTCTGTTTCTCTCCTCTCCCCCATGTATTTGCATTATTTCATTTCAACCTTCACCATGCCAAACTAAACCAACATAGACATTTCAGTCCATTTCAATACCATTCTCCACTTGCTGGCCATTTTAGGATCCCTTCCTTCTGTGTTCTCATTCAAGTCCCTATACCTTGTGTATGGGTGCCCAGTATTGCAGGTTATTTCAGTTTGTGTTTTACCAGTGCCCTGTATCACATTTGTTTTATACTTCACTACCCAGGCTAGAAATTTCTCACTGATTGTGTTTTAGGATTACAGCTGCTTTTGTCGTAATGATGGCTCTGTCTACAAATTGTCTTTTTTTCTACTCTTTTTTTTTTTTTTTTTTTTTTTTTACAACTGATGAGCCTCAGATTAGAGCAGAAATCCTTTTTTTTTTTTTACTCAAAATCTTTTCAGTGCCATACCATTCTGATTTCTCTAAGCCTCGAAGTCCATCCTTTATGACAGTCTGATCTTCTCCTATGATACCATCAGCAATGCCACCAGTTTTGGGCTCCAACAAATTCTGTAGAGTTACTCTTAGATTTTTGTGCCAAAGTGTGGAGTCTGAGACTGACTTTTGAGAAATTCCAGCAGTACTGCCCTTAGTTTGATACCTTTCCTTCTTGTCATTTTGTACGTCATCTGCACCTCACCCACCACACTGATTCTTGTCTCAAATCCTATTTTGTCCAGATGAATTACTGATTTTCTGCCTGGCACACAGAGTTATATCAAAATACTTTTCTTAAGTCAAATGCAGGAGAACTAAATCATCTGCTGTGCTGATAAAGCTCAGCACATTTCACCCATGAGAAACAAGAGTTATTTTGCCAAAGATTAGATGAATCAGACTTGATCCCTTCCTGGTAAGCCTGTGCAATACTTATTCCAGTCTCTATTCACCTCAATATGTTCTTACTTACTTTCAAAATTTGTTCTGAAGCTGTGCCTGCTATTGAGATCAGCCATGACAATAACTAATTTCACCTTTCCCTCCTCTCTTTGTTAAGTATAAGCCTTGTGTTTGCTTTTGTATTCCTCTTGCATGACAAAGTTATTAAAAATCTGCCTTACTTGCAAGGTTTCCTGTAGGTCAGAGAGAATGGACTTCATGAGAGAAAGGGTGTTTTATGGTGAAGGAAGTGGGAGAATTTTAAGAAAGAGGATGTTTCAGATAAATCAGATTCTTTTGCAAATTATATGGCAGTAAGTTTGGCACGTAACTGGGGTGGCTTCATGCCAGTAGCTGTGAAAACTGGAGTTTCTGTGAGACCTGAAGCCTTCGTGAGGGCATCGAGGAACTGTGGCTATTTACAAGTGTGAACACCAAACTGGGGGACTGAAGTCTCAGTGTGACAGGAGCAAGGTCCTCTGCTGCCCATTCTCTGGGCCCAGGGGAGACCAAGCCAGGCACCACATCAGGGCTGTGGCACAGAAATGTGGCACCCCCGGGTGGCTTTATGTCCCTGACTGTGTGTCCAAGTTGCTCCTTTTGGGAGGTGGCAGCAATCCCTCCTCTGCTGGTGTGGGTGTCCACTGGAACACAGCTTCAGCTGGAATGACACTTGTGCTGTCAAAACCAACTGATAGCTTGAACTCACATCTTAAAAACCTTAACTGTGCTGGTTTTACTTCCAAAGAAATTTCCCTCATGTCATTCAAGAATGAGAAGAAAAAAAAGAGGGCTCTAAGTTTTAGCTTCCTGTTAAATTTACTAGAGAAAACTGGACCCCCTTGCATCTCATTGTTTGAGGAGGTGTTGACCTCTGAAATATAAATGAAGAAATCAGTTGAGTTTACTCTGTAATGGTTCCAGTTTAAAGTAGAACTCATCTGCTGTACTGTGGGAGTGGGATTGGTGCTAATGCTATGTTTGGGAAGCAAGAGACGGGAAAGGAAGGAAAAGGGAAAGGGAAGGGAAAGGAAAGGAAGGGAAGGGCTCTGACCCTGTGACAGCCAGATACACACAGATACATGAAGCAGTTTGGCTGCAAGTTTTCTCCAGCAGGAGCAGAAATATTTGCCATGAGCAGCTTATAGTTGTCCAGACTCAACAACTTGCAACTGGGGATAGAGTGTTTCTACTTTCAATTGAGCCATTCTGCTGAGCTGCCAAGAGCAATGAACTTCCTAAGTTTGTGCCAGTTTCTGCTCAGGAGATACTTCCAGATATTGAACCAGGTTGGGTTCCAGTTTAAAAATAATCCAAATACAATCCCTAAACCAAAACCACAGAGCCTTAGAATTCAATTCAGTTCATACTCTGTAATTCCTTGCTGGGAAAAACTCCTGGCTGCTTAATTTTAATCTAACATAGGAAAAGTTTCTACTACTTTTTACAAGTTTAAATGGGAAGGAGTTGACACTTATTTTTCTAAAAGCATCAGGCCAGTCCTTCTTTTGCCTCAGTAATTTTGAAACCAACATACCCCACCTGTCCTATTGGCGATGGAGAAATTTAGCTATTTCTTCAAAAACCATTTGAAATCTCAATTATTTCTTGATGGTTGGTTTGTAAATGTTATTTCTCTAACTTCTCACAGTAGACTGGGAAACACTTTTCTCTTCCAGATGCATTCCTTCACAGTTTTTGAGTTGATGCTAATAACCTGTGTATGATGTCACCAATGGTCAGATTCAGCCAAGAAAAATTGGAAAATGCTTTCTTAGGGCATGATGCTATTTTTCTCCAGATGAATATATATATATATTGTTTAGCTTGTGTTATGAATGAGTTCATTTTAATAAAAGTGAGGATAGTTCACTTGCCTCATATGCAATATCTCTTGAGACATGAGTGGGATAATGCTTTGTAAAAAAACAGCCCAGCAATAATCCTAAATTCTGAGAACTTATTTTAAATTGAAATGCAGAAACAAAGAGTGGTCCTATAAATACAAGATTACTTTCATGTTCCTGTCTGAAATTGCTAAGTGTCTGCAGTGGGAGTAATAGGACAGAATTTCTAAGAAGGTTAACTTAAATCCTTTTTCAAGTACAACCATAGTCCAATAGAGAAATTTCAGCTGAAGGGTTTTGCTTACCTCTTTTTTTGCTAGGTTGTTTGTTCTGAGAAATTATTATTTTAATCTTTCTCTGTCTCTATTCTGTGATTCTCATGCATACAGACTTATTTCTGGAGTGAGTGATAGTACACTTGATCAAATAAGATCCTCAAGGAAAAATTGGGCAATTACTCATGGTCAGGGTGGAATAAGTGATTAAATGTATTCAGAAACCTCGAGGCATGATGAAAAAATTATTTTACTCAATTCTTGTAGTCAACAAGGGCAAAACAAATAATGAATTTACAATACAAAAGAGAAAATATAGATCAAATAACAAGGACAACAGTAAAACTAGAGACTACACAAGTAATGGAACAAGCTCTCAGGGAAAACTCTGCTAAAATTAATACCTGAGACATTATACTATCAATTAAATTTCTTGTTATCCTGATTCTGGTATTTTACAAAGTTGGACCTCAGCAATGTGCTGTCTGGGCCTCTTTCCTTCCCCAGTCTCCCATGTATTCACTTGATTTATACTCAAGGGCTTTTTATCTCCCAGCATCATGAAGAGACAACCTGCACTACTTCACTTAACCTGAATAGGTGATTCTCTAAGCTCCTTCAGAAATGATAAGGTTTGGAGTTATAATGAATTATATCTGTAAGTAAACAATACAAATGCCATAGGATATAGGGCAGGAATTAATTTTAAAATATTTGGACTCTTTAGAATACCTTTAAGCAATAGATCTGTTTTTTCCAGAATGCAATGTTTTAACATACTAGGTTTTTGGTTGGGTTTTTTTTTTTTATAGTGGCATGACTGAAATGCTGGTTTAATGTTTCAGCCTATAAAGAAAAGCAATAACATAAAGTAGGGTAATATTACAGCCTAATTAAACATTTCTAAAACATAACTTTTGATGACAGTAGTTCTACCTATCCAAAACTATGCTCTGTCAGCTCTAGGGTCATGCAGCTTGGTTCATATTGGTCCATGAAGTGAAAAACTCCAGTGGAGTAACTTATGAGCTGATTGTGCCACTTGGAAATGTATTATTTAAATAGCCTCTCTTGTTAAGACTGTGGCCTAATTAACTTGATTTTTCCCCTTTGCCATTCAAGAGGTCAAGCTTGACATTTGAGGGATGAGTTTTAACTACTGTTCTTCTAGAGGCTGATGAATGTTCACAAAGCCATTTGAAGATGCTTGGCACTTGGCGTGTTATGCTGATGGTCTTGGATAAAAACACTAACAAGCACTGAAGTTCAGGGTTTCCTGAGCAGCTTGCACCCTGCCACATCACTGTTTTCCCATTTTGTGAGTAGCAATTACTCAGTTTGGTCTGTGTTAAAAAGAGTATGCTTCAGCAGTTTTATTTTTGTTCTATCAGTCTGACTTTGGGACTCTAGCCCAGAGAGTTAAAAACATAATTTACAGATTAAGACTATTTGTAGGGGAAGAAAATAATGTAGGTGGTTGCAGTTAGATAAGTAAGGTGCAGTTTTCACTGTGAGTTAGTGACCTTTGCCTCAACAAGTCCATCTGGGCTCCAGGAAGGATTGGGAGTGGGAAGATTTGCCCACAGATTTCCCCACAGATCACCGTGTTGTCACTGCCAAGCTTAGAGCTGCTGATTGCCCATGGCAAACCAAGAATGGAATGGAGAGTGGGCTGTAGACATGCCAAGGAGTGTTCCCAGCCTGGGGCTTGTTGCATAGGATTTTGCCTGCGCAGAGTTGAATCCAGTGGCCACTTTCTTATTTTCACAAAGAGGCAGGGGAAAGATGTTATTTGGCAATTTAGTGCATGCATGAATAAATATGCATGTTTTAAAGGAGGTAAAGTTTGTAGAGATGCAGAAGGGGAGGGAGGAGAGATGTTACTGCTAAGATGGGTTGTCCTTTGTGGGGCTGTAGTAGTGGTGTCACCACATATATTTTCAAAGAAGTCAAGGGCAGATACTGGGTGTGCATCTCCTGATTCTTGAGCAAGCAATGTAGTTTCAGCATAGCTCAGAACAGATCTGGCATGAAAGATGAAGTGCCATTGCTCTAGGATGTGTGATATAGTGAACTCCTTCACTTTAATCACAGAATTATTTTTTTATTGATACTGATCTAATTTCCTCCTGTGTCTCAGTTTGTTACCTTGTTTGGCATTTTGAGTATATCTGGGATTGATTCAAAGCAAGTGGTTGAACTCAGAGTGCTTTTGTCCTGATCCATTTTCTGTGATGACAGAGGAGCTGAGTGAGTTTAGTTCACTTTCCAGGTAACTGGACCTTTGTCCTCCCAGCTTTTACATTTTGGAAGCTGACCTGACTGACTAGGCAGAGGTGAAAGGGCAGCCAGCTGTCTGATACCCCACCATGGGGGCACTGAAGGCAGCCTAACAGCCTGTCGTAAAAATGCAGCAGAACAGACATCTCATATACAGACCCCTCTGATGGTGAGTACAGATGGTTTGTGCCAGGTCTGCGTAACCTTTTTTTCTAACAGAGGAATACCTTGGTACCAGGAAAAAAAATATTTTCCTTCCTGATTTGACTGTTGGTTTGTCGGCTTCTCCATTTTTTCATTTGGTTTTTCTCCTTGTAGTTGTTCTGGTTTTGTGTGCTTGGAAGACCAAATACCCCCCAAAAAGATGTTCTTTATTCTAGTTGTCTCGCACAAGGACTACATAGTTTCTTTGCAGTATGGTTTTAAAGATCTGATTTTAATGAGGAGGTCCATGTCCGGGAGCAGGGAATGGGAGTTGCTTAGGTAATAAGGGCTAGGCTAAAAATACCCATAGACTTCCCAGGTTTTGGTTTGTGGTGTTTTTCATGCAGGATTTCATAGGCTCCTTTAAGTTTTGCTTACAGATGGAGCCTTAGCCAGCCTACTTAAAGCAGAATTAATTTTCACTGACAGTTCCTCCTCTCTTGTGAATCAAAACAGCATGGTCTGTATTTCAAATGGTAACCAGAGTATATTCTGGATGAAGTGTCTTACAGAAGGTCTTTGAAGAGGCAGGAGTTATAACCTGTAATACAGTCTGTGTAACTTCCTAATAAAGACAATGAGTAATAACAGGTAAACACTTGCTTTTTAGCAAGAATCCCTTCAGGAGGAGAAGCAATAAGCTGGTGCTCTCTAAACCAGTCAGAGTAAGACATGAAAAGTCAGCAATTCTTCCTTCCATGGAAGGCAGTTTCTCATTGCAGGGCTTGTGGGAGGTGACATCAAGGAGAAGCACAAGCAGGGGCAGAGCAAATGTCTGCTTCTTCTGCACTCAGGAGCTTCTGACCCCAGCCCTCAGAGCTCTGTGTCAGTTATTAGAAAATGTGCCAAAATGTACCATTTAGCAATAAACCTCACCAATGGGTACTTAGGGGGTGAAAAGGGTGGTTGCACAGTGATTGCTTTTACACTCTCTTTATGAATGCTGCATATCTACTTCCCCCATTGCCACTGGCATTCTTCCTGATTTGTCTGGAGATGAGATAAAGTCTAGTTTCTTTGAGGGCTTATGAGAGAAAGGGTGCAACAGGCAAAGGAGCAGGGTATCAACACGGGACAGATGTGAGAAGGTGCTTGCCTTCATAGGTCTGAGCTTAGCTGGCCTTCTGTCAGTGCCACTACCTGTGCCTTCTGGACTTCAAGTAAAATTTGTGAGAAATGCATTTTTATATGGTGGTTTGATTGGTATTTTTAAGCTTTCATGTGGCCATCATTACCCTCTGTGCTTTGCAAGTTGTCAGGAACCCGACAGAGAAGCAGTAAGAAAATTTGTGTAATATGTTTATTTGGTAAATATAACATAACAACCTTCTACAGATTTTTCTTAATATGTCTACTTCCCTCTTTTTCTATATGTTTGCTAGAAGTGACCATAAAGACTTCATAGGCCCCAAGCAAATTTCTCACTTTAATCAACTAGCATTCTGATATTCTTGAAGGTCTTTTCCAATGCAGATAATTCTATGATTCTGTATTGTTGTTCAGGGATACTATAAATATGCCAGAGCATAATTAGAGATATGAGCTTGTGGACCTATGTCCTTTTCTTCCCAAAGGAATAATTTTGGGACTTTTTGGTATGATGAATTTAAGCTCTTGTTTTTTTCATGCAATTTCCACTCTCAAGGAGTTTTCTCCTTGAAGTGTATGACTAATTCACATGAAGTGCTCCCTCACTTCTGAAAATGATATTCCAATTTATCCGTCAGGTTTTAAAACTGCATTTTCTTATTGTTATTGATTACTGCTTTTTTTAGGACTGGAAGTACTGGAGAAATCAAGAGGGAAGCAGAGAACTTTCCTGTTGCCCAGCAGTGTACTGTGACAGATTGAAGAGGCAGTTCAGATTTAGTTATAATTGGCACCTGTTTTGTCACAAACAAAAATAGGCTGCTCTTGAACAAGATGGGGAACTCTTATCAGCATGATGATCTGTGTAATATTTCTCATTTCCTAGTTGCATATAAGAGCCCTTTTTTTAAAAGCTCTCTTTGTACTTTGGCTTTCAAAGTACAAATGCAAACATTTCCAAACTACAGTGTTCAGCCTTCAGGTCTGGTCTAAGCAGGAGAGGTACAATGAAATCTCTGTTTACTGTGAGCTGCAAAGGGGGTTATTGTTACAAAGTCAGCCTGCCTGTGGGGACACCACTGTCTCCACTGGTTTCTTTCAGTTCCCCATCACCACTGGATGTGGCAGAGTAACTCTGGTGCCTACTTATTGCTACCTCTGGAGTGCTGGATCTGTTGGTAGTGATGAGTGCAGGGCTTTATTGAGTTGTGCTGCAGTAGTCAGGGTTCTTCTTTCACAGCTTTTATTTGGAACAGTGGAAGAGGTGGATTTTTAGAGTGGCTCCTTTATTTAATAGTATACTGGGGAGAGGATATGCTTTTCTGACAAAGCTGCAGTCACCTTTAAAGCAAATCTGGGGAAGTTACTGAAGAGCTTGGGGCTGCATATGCCATGAACATCCTAGTCCTGAAGTTTCATGAAATCCTTGTTTTTCATTGCATATTAAAATTTATTCTCAGCCTTGAGAAACTTGCAGATGTAGGATGCCTTTTAGGTGTTCTTTTATTTCCAGTGTCCCTATGCACCATTATGCATCTCACAGGTTCAGAGACATGGTATTGTCTTATGTTCTCAGGAGTTTGAGTTGATGGGTTTTGCTGCATGCTTAGCAATTTCTTATAATTTCTATTCTGACTAAATATGTGATCAGGTAAGGTAAAATGTTGACGCTCTCTTGTAGCCCTGTGTTGCTAGGCAATTTTGGTGGCTTTTGTTCCAATACCAGTTGAGCCTTCTAAAAAGAACTGTTCCCTAGGAAAGAAAATTACACGATTGGCAGCAATATTACTACTTCATTACTGCACTGGCACTGCCAGTGGCCTTCCTTGCTTTAAATTACGCTGTTTCCTTATCATGTGCCAGAAGGGTAGCCAAAGTCAAATTACTGCTGGCAGACCATAGGGATCAGCAGTATAGAAAACCTGGCAATCACTTTACTTCTGCAGTATTAGGTGCTTCTTCTTATATGTTCTTGTATTACTGAGAGAATTTTTGATTGTGGATAAAAAAAATGGTCATGGCAGTAGTTATTTTTACTGTACTGCATCTTCAGGAAGAAGCAGAAAATACAGTGCTTCTCCTCCTGAGAGCTAGTGAGAATTAGTTGCTCTTTGGTCCTTCTCTTACTGGCAAATAATAATCCCAGAGGAGGCCATGCCAAGTGGAGATGATATTTCCAAGGTTCGTATGGCACCCTTCGTTTGTGGCTCTTGCTGCACTTCTGAAAGTGCAATGGTTCTTTCCACCCGCCTCCTCTCTGATGAGATGTTATCATCTCCATTCTGTGAAATTCGGGAAAACAACTGAAGGGATAAATGACTCACACTGAATTAAGCAGCAGCTCAGGAAGAGAAAGCACAGCTCTCTTTGAAGATTGAATCACATGACTCCCAGGTACCTTTAAGACAGGGAGATGTGTTTAAACCCCTCTCTCCCTGGGACTTTGCAAACCTGCCCCTCAGGATTCTGCATCACTGCTGTCCTCACCTCAAAATCGTTCTGATGCAACTTCAGGATGCTTTTCTTGATGAATTTCAGGGTGCACAGGAGCTGTTAGTACCACCCCTGGCACAGAGGCTGGCTCCACACCACAGGTGTCTGCCTGCCTCTCTGCGTGACAGCATTTTTGCCAGGTGACCGTGTTTAGATGGCTGACTGAATAATATGATTGATTAAAGCTGACTCCCTGCTTTTGAGATATTTGAGAACACACAGCAACCTTATCACTTTTATTTATTGTCTACTTAATCAGGTCTGTTGAAGTTCTATTTTGTAGAATGATTGTACATAGCTGACATCCTTGAATGAGGTGTCTCATTTGTGATTGTCTTTCACATGCATTGCCAATTTCATGGATCCAACCCTCAAATTTACAGAAAAATGAATGTTTAACTCACCTCATCTTGATCCCCCATAGCATTGTGAATGGATTTTTGTAAATAACGGATTGGGTGGTTCCTGATTTCAAACATTCTCTTCATGATAGATATGGCTTTCATACCAGTCTGATCATCTCTTTTTCATCTCTTGAGTTCAAGAACTTCACAAGAGAGGTCAGAATGACCACATGCCATTTTAAAGATGCGGTGGGGGATGAGCAGTATCAACACAGCAGTTAAGCAGAGTTTTCTCAAGATCAAGGGCAGTACCTTGCCTACAGAGGTGTATCACTGTATCTCTGCCTGCTGTTCTAGCTTTGGGGGCATGATGATCTTATCTCTGTGTTACTCTGTAGCATTCCACAAAACAATCTAAGAAATTGTATTAATCTTTTCCTTCCCTTCCAAATGAAAACCACATGTAGAAGATATGTAGTAAACTTTTTAACATGAGAGGAAAATATAATGAGCCCTTAGAGCAATCAGCCAGTTTCTGTTGAGCTAGTGGCCTTCTATTCATACTGTTTTGGACAGTGAGGTGCCACTGCTGTCTGGTCTGGTGCACTGGTCCTTTCCTGGAGTCTGTCTTGCCTGGAGAAATCCCTGTTGTCCATATTCAGTTCCCCACAGCAGCTTTGAAATTTAAATCTCTGCTGTACTTCAAGCAAAACACTTATTGAAACACCATCACATAATCTATGGCCTTTCAAGACAGGCTTATGAAAATATGCAAATACCTAGATATTCTTGACACAGCTAAAAGAAATTCAACCCTGATGATATTCTGTATCCTGGGAAAAGGTGTTTAGAGATGGGCTACAAAACGAAGGTATAACTCTTTTCTTCTTTCTCACTTTTTTTTCCCCTGTTGTTTTCTACTAATCCACAGAGGAACAACAGAACATGTCAAATCTGTTTACTCCTCAAACAGTCTGGTATGCTTGAATGTCTTTATTGTAATTTAGGAAGCAACTGACAGACAAAATTGTGTTGGGTAGACACTAAAAATACACACTGTAGGAACCACATAAACTCCCAGGTACAAATTAGCTCCTTTTTTTCACCAGAGCAATTTATAATGAGAAATTAACTAAGCCTCTTTCTCCAAGTTCCAGCTATAGATCAGCTAGAAACTTGAGGGACTACTTTTATCCCGAGAGGTGGCATATTGATCTACAACTCCAAGAATTGTGCTAAGAATGGAAAATCAACAAGATCTTCACCTGATTTATGTAGGCTAGACATCTGTGGCACGCCTTCTGAAGGTGATCTCTCAGAGGTGTAATTAAAACTTGATGGTGAATAATCATGATGATTTGTGTTCCCACATTGTGGCCCTGTGGCTGTTTTTATGTGGTTGTAAATGAGGTTTGTCCCTGCTTGTGAAAAGGATGGTTAGAAAGTACTGGGCTTAAGGGATAGAATTTTGCACGCAGCTCTTATGCGGAAGGTCTCCAAATTTTTCCAAGACTAGACTTTCAGTTTAGAACTAGTCGAGTTACAAGTTAGTGAAAAAATAAATTTAAGAAGCTTTTAATTAGTGAAACTGAGCAGCCTCTAGATTTGCTCACTCTGCAGAGAGAGGCAGTGCTCTGATTTTGGAGATGCAGTCTTGGGACTGGAGAGAGTGGGCAAAGACAGCAGTTTGTGAATTAGTCTTACTTTGGTCTCTACACATTACCAACAACAGCATCGCCTTTTCCTTCATCCTCAACTCACCTGTCAGAAGGAGAAGGAAAGTATTGGGACCAAGGTTATCCTTCATTAGATATTTAAACACTCAGAGCAGGACACTGATTTTATTGGAGCTGCAGCCTGAAGATTTTTCCATTGAATTCTACGATTTTGTATTAGGGTGGA
Organism: Calcarius lapponicus; assembly: GCA_039654755.1. Classification (NCBI taxonomy): domain Eukaryota; kingdom Metazoa; phylum Chordata; class Aves; order Passeriformes; family Fringillidae; genus Calcarius; species Calcarius lapponicus. The sequence goes on from CM077464.1 coordinate 70,057,817, forward strand.
TAGAATTTTCTAGGCACACGAAAGGCTGCTGCTGAAGCAGACTGGATTCCTTTCTTTTCTCTACTATCTGGATGATGGTTGGAGTTTTGAAGAAGCTGTTTATCATTTGGTTTTGAATTATTCCTAGGGTTTGTTTTTGCTTTAAGATATTCAGCCTGCCTTCCAGAAGGCGCAGCTTTCTCAGTTTGTATCAGTAACAGTGATTTTTACTCTTTCATTTTGAAACTGAAAGGCATAAAACACCATCCATTGTCTGCTTATAAAATAAGGTGGGGAGAGGTGGCATCTCTAATTCTGCATGCAGAACAGTCAGCATAGTAGATACAGTTAGAGGCCGATTATCATAAGAAGCATGAGTTAGAACCGATGATCAATTTTGTGAGAATCCCTAGCCTTTCCATTAATTTTGATTTATTGATTTTTATGAGCAGGAGCTGTGAGAAGCTCAGGCTTTGAGGAGGATCAGAGAGGCCAGTTCGTGTCGAGGGTTATTGCCTTGTTTCGTGCTGTGATTTATACAGTGAAGGTACTGGCTGCATTCTTCTGCTTGGTGTTATTTTATTTCTACTCATCATTATAGTATTTCATGATTAAAGACAAGGGCCCTCTGAGAATCTGTTCTGTTGTGTCTCTGACATTATTACAGGCTGAAGGTCTGATTATTGGAAGTGCTGAGCCCTTGCAGCTCCAGTGGAATGAGTGGAAGCTGAAGGTGCCCTGAACAGCACCCTGAGGCATTTTGTTCTTCTGAAGGGATTGAGTTGTTCCTCATAAATATAGGTCCCTGCTTTGACTAATTCTCCCTTGGCTGCAAGTCCTTTGAAGTAAATGGAGTTTACTTGATTAGAATTAAACCTGTGCTCCAAATTTAACTTCCATCTTTGCCATGTAGCTGAAGAATTGATTAGATCTTAGTAAATCTGATGTTAAAATTAAGCTTCAGTTTTGATTTCTAATTGGAATACTGCATGCTGGGAAAGATCAGAAACCTTTTTTTTTTTTTTTTTTTTTTTTTGAGGGTTCAGGTGATTCTGCACACAATTCATGTTCCTACAGCAGAGGTAACTGAATGCACTGAAAGGGGATTTTTGTGGCTAGAAGAGGTACCAAGACCAAGTGTCTGCAGCTGGTGCAGAGAGTCAGCCAGCCTGAGCCATTCACATCCTGCTGGACAGAGTCTTAATTCTAATTTGTCCAGTTCCAGGGAGAGAAAGCAGATGTCAGACAGTGATTCAGCCCTGGGAAAATGTGATTTATCCCAGTGCTTGATAATTCTGCTGTTCTTGCACAGGAGGAAGTTTGCCTAAGTAGTGTCTGTTTGATCCAGAAGTAAGGAAAGATGATGCTGTTTAAGCATATGAGTGACTGCTGGAAAAGTTCAAAGGAGCACTCATGAAGGGGGGAGAGATGAAGCTGAGAGATTTGGGGACTAGGTATATGGAGAAAGTTTATTCAACTTGACTTTTTTCTTTGCCTTTTTAAGAACATAGATATGCAACCTAATGAAGTGGGCCCGCAAGTCATGGCAGAGTTTAAAAGATTCTGTTCAGTCCTTGGCTAAAGAAAGTCCCTTCTCTACTCAGGTTGCTCAGATGTGTCCAGAGGTCAGCATTGCTTCAGTCCTTAGTTTTTGAAAATTCATTTTTTTGCTCAAGGAGAATCACAGAACACTCCTGCTTTTCCATTTTGGGATCATCACTACAGTGCTCGTTGATTTTTTTACTTCCTTAAAGCCAGTATTTGAGTAAAAAAAGGATGTTTGGGGATTGGTTTTTTATTTTGTTTGTTTGGTTTTTATTATGTTTGTCTCAGGTAAGAGATAGATTATAGAAGATCCATTGCTTTTGTTTCTGGTTATTTTCAAAGAACAAATTTAATCAGTTATATTCTCATCTCTATATCTGTCAACATTTTTCTTCTTACCTCTGTGCAATATGGTAGATCATCTGCTGTGTCAGCAGAACTTCACATTTCAGTGTGTACATTGATCCAATCTTGTTTTGTGAGTGATGGGCGCTGGTGTTTGGTTCTCAGCAGGCAAGATGGACCATGCTGTTATAGCAGTGGGGAAAGCTCTTCTTTTGATGAGCTTCTTCTCTTTGTCTCTCTGTCCCAGACTGAACTACAAAACCTGACACAAATGACAAACATTTAGAGAATATTCGGGCAAACAGGTAGTTGCTTCCTCTTCTTGCTGTCAGTCTCCTAAAGACAGGGTCTATGTTGTGTTTTGTTGTCTCTAAGACTGTAGACCAAGGCTGGCTTTTCACAGTAGTGTTTTGACATCCTTTTCTCCAAGAACTGGGATTTCACTCAAATAAGCTGCTTTCTAAATTTCATGGCTGATTGTATTTTACATTTATTTTTTGAAGCTCCTGCCTGAACATGTTTTATTCCACCCCCCCCTTGTTTTTCTGTTTTTAGCCAGTGAGACCTGCAACGATTTCCACCCCATGTTCTTCACCCATGACAGATCGTTTGAGGAGTTCTTCTGTATCTGCATTCAGCTTTTGAACAAGACATGGAAGGAAATGAGGGCAACTTCAGAGGACTTTAACAAGGCAAGAAAAAGGGTGGGGTGGGAATAACTGGGCAGAATGGTGAAAAAATGCCATATATTCTTCCCTTGAGGCACAGGGATTTCCTAATTCCCATTCTGCTGAAAGCCTAGAGATTTATCTCTTTGGATGCTTTGCACATCAGGATGCCAGCATTTAGAAAGTTATGGATAGAAGATGGGAGATGTAAGGAGGTTCACAGACCTTTTTCAGTCATGTTGCACTGCAGACTTCAAAACTAAAATCCTGGCTTGAGGGGAAATTCTTCTGCCTTTTTATGTTAGCAATATTATGCTGAAGTGCTGCAGCCTCTAAGGTTGTAAATAATGCAGAGAGAGTACTGCAGTGATAATTCTGTGCATCCCTTTCATTTCATGTGAGCACTAAAGTGATAAAATATTCAAGAGTGGACACAATCATGACAGAGTGCTGTGCAGTTTAGCCTGATAAAACAAAAACAAAAAAAACCCAAACAAACAAAAAACCCAAACCACAAAAAAAAAAAAAAAAAAAAAAAAAACCAACAACCAATCAACAAAAAGAAAAAAATAAAAAAACCCCACAAACAAATAAACAAACCACAAAAAAAAAAAAAAAAACAAAACAAACAAAAACCCCTCAAACCCAGTAAAAAAAAAAAATTCAACCAAAAAGCTCCTCAGTAAGAATTCTGGAAGCTTCAGCCAATCTCCTGATGCTCAGAAACTCAATAAAGAAAACGTCTGTCTCAGTGGTGCCTAGACATCCAATTTTTACCCAATTTACCATGAGGCTGAACAGTATCTCTGGTATTTTCTAAGAATGGCAAACTCCTGCTTTTATGGCCAGCTGTCATGCTCATCTTTATTGGGATCCTCTGACTGGATCTTGGGCCTCTCCCTGGGAGATGTTGGTTTTAGAACTGTTGGATGGGAATTAAAAAGTGAGACTAAGACGTGCACTGTCAGCACATGCCTTACGAGTGCTCTGAAGTCACCAGACTCAAATGTTACGTTAGAGTCAGTAGGAATGATCATGCTTGGTTTTTAATTGGAGCTGTCTGTTATTAAAGTGGTCCCAATGTCCATTTTCTACTTCAGAGTGAAGGTGAATTTTTAGGTCACAGTGAGGAATAACCTTTGTTGAGTTCTTTCAGGCAAGTTAGTTGGCAGCACTAGCAGAGCCCTGGCTAAAGAGAGAAAGGAAGTCCCATATCCATGCTGTTGTAGCCAGATTACCTAGAGCTTTGTTCTTACATGGAATTTCTGACATGCTTCTCCTCCCTAATGATCCAGGAACACAGAAGGAGCAGTAGCAAGATAATTCACTGAACCATATAGAGTTGCTAAATTCAAGAGCTTAAAAAGCAACTTTATAAAGACTAATTCATAATATGTGGTTGTTTTAAATAAAGGTGTTAACAGCTGCCTGTTACTTACAGGCCTTCTATCTCAGTAGAAGAAGGATTTGTCTACAAAATTTCCCATAACCTGAGTTGAAAAATTATTAGCAATCCTAGGGAATTCTGATAAGGAATGGTTCAATTTCTGGTGCCAGCCCAGGTCACCCTAAAAGGACAACAAAGAAATTTACTTTGCAGTGTTAGGCATTGTTGTGGAGGTTCATAGGAGATCAGGAAGTTTTTTCTCTGATATGACTAGTTTGCTACTTGTGTTTTCTGTTGCTGATAGTCCTGTGACTTCACCTATCAGTTCTGTCAGGGTCAGTAACATTGGCACTGTGTCTTACTGCATGTGTCATTGAAGACATGGGCAATTCTGAACTCTGTGAGGCAAACCCGAAACATTTGCCACTGGGCTTACCAGGGTTTGTGTCTGGTGGTGGCGCTGTCCTACATGATCCTGAACCCAGGATCTCTGCCTGCAGAAATCACTCTTGATTTTGCAACTGTTCCTGTAAAGGGGAGGGAATGCTAAGCTCTTGAGTCTCTCATTTCTAACACTTCTCTAATTATGTTTTGCTTATCTAAATCCTTTCTTAGAGTCATAAGGAAATTTTTGTGCTCTTATCCACTTCAAATGACATGTGGTGATGATGTGAATTACTCATAAACATCTGAAGGGATCTGTGAGTGAAGCAAACTGTGTTCTTGTGTGGGCTTGTGAAGCACTTGAGGGCTTGTGGGGGCTGACACGTTATATGGTGGTACCCAAGGTTTACCCATCTGCTTGGTGGGTGAACAGCCAGTGCAGCCCATGGCTTTACCAAACTAAACACCTCCATTCTTCATCCTTACCTGGCAAGAGGCTTTGGTGATCACAGCTGTTAGTGTTCTGTCTGCATCTTCCCTGTGTGCTAAGGGTGCCCATTTCTGTGCAGTCACTTTAGAAAACTTGGCAGGCAAGGGCCACGTGGGCCTGGGGAGCATTCAGTCTGTGCTTTCAGAAGTGAACTGGAAGACACCAGACCTCACAAGATGCAGTAATTTACTTGTGTGAAAAAAAAGATAAAATCTTCCATCTTCTCTTTGTGTTACTATTTTTTCAGTTTCAATAACTTGATTGCCATGGTAGTATATGAAACACCTCTTTGTTACGGTTTACTATCCCCCTGCCTGATGGGATCATTTGTTTTATTCCTTTCTCTGTCCCTTCCTTCCTTAAAACCTCCAAAACAAAATTAGACCCTCTCAGACCCTCTCTTGAGACCTGGACATTCTGCTAAAAAATCTAGACTGCTTACTTTGATGTTTAATGATAATTGAAGAAAAGTAGCTTTTTAGTTTAATTTCAAACTTTTGATTAATCACAGTAACTTGTACATTGAGGGTCTGTAGGAGGTCTGTGTGCACATACAGAGAATTATTTCCTCCTCTTTGAATTGGGGAATGACAGGCACTAAAAGAGGTGAGGTGATTGAATTTCCCCCCAGGTTTTAGTGCCTGCTCTCAAGGGTTCTTTAAGGCACATATTAAGACTTCCTTTTGATGAAAAAAGGGCATACCGTGCCATCGTGGTTCTTCAATTTATGGTGTGGAGATTCCACGTAGGTTTGTTCATTTTTAAAGTTTCAAAAATAATTAAACCAGCTCTTTGCTCACAGTTGGAAGAATTTTATAGTATTTTAGTGAGACATTTATGATCTCATGCTTTACCCAATTCTTATTCATTAAAAGACACACATTTTGTCAACTCTTGCATGAGAAAAAGTCCTTTGATGTCTATGGTGATAGTATGATGCTGTCAGACCTAAAACCTTTTTTTCAGTCTCTCTATGCACTAGTAGACGTCTGAATAGAATAATTCAGACAGACAGCTAAGCTTATATTATGCCTTTGTAACATCTTAAGACATGCATAATTCATGTTTTGTGAGTTTCCTAGAGAAATTAAGATGCAGTTGTATAGATAGACATGCGAGTGGCAACAATTCCATTTGAAACCTTTTTGTTTTTATTTGAGCCTACAGATGATCAAAGGACACTTTGCAAGTTTTTCCAAAGTCATTTGTGAGCAGGCATCGTAGTTTATGGCTTTGAAAATATAATCTCCAAGCTTTACATACTTCTCCATGTTTTATTTAAGCGGAAGAAAGCATTGTGTATTGATTTTTTGAGTCAGTGAGAGTTATCTCACATCCAGCATCCAGAAACCTTCAGCAGCAGCCTGTCCATTTAAATAGGTGCCCATCAGTCAGATTTCCATCTCGTAGGGACCACCCTACACTCTGCCAGGGTAATCAGACTCTGCTGCCACACAGACTGAGAAATACTTACATTGGTTTTGGGTTTATGGTTTCTTTTTAACACAGTGGTAGGGGGAATTCAAAGTACCTGCTGGACAGTAAAATTCCTCCCATGGGGCCAAATGAAAGCATACTCCCAAAGGAAAAGTTTTTGTTGATTCCCACTAGGTGCACTTTGGTAAATGCACCTGCATTGCCCTAATGTGGATTTACACTGTGATTGATATCTATTTAGTGGTCTTCTTGTAAAGTACATATATTGTTTCTTGGGATACAAAGAGACAGCAAGTAGGACATTGTATAGGGGACAAGATTATCCTCTTTACTCTGTTTTCCAGAGATTTCAGTCGGCTGCTTTTCGTAAGTTTGAAGTTCACATGCTAATAGGAGGAAGGGTGAGCAAATGGATTATTTTAATTGCAGCCATAACTTGTCTTATTAAACCTGCAGAACAGAATGAGCAATTTGCTAATTCTGTACCTTGTGTTGTACTACCTTAAAAAAGGAGATCAAGGATAAAAATAACTGTTTCCAGTCCCAATGTGGAAGGAAAAAGACAAATTTTTTTGACTTGGCTAGCAGGGTGTTGAAGCTGCATTACAGAGAATGGGCACAGTGTAGTTGATTTTATTATTATTAGTGTAGTTGTTGGGTTTTAGATAACCAAAAATGACTACTCATAACAAGATGTAGTTATCATTCCAAAGTGGCAAAAGTTAAATTGGAGGAACCAAAATTGAAAAATTGGAAGTACTGTGATATAAGGTGCTTGAAAACAAAATCCACTGCATTCACTAAAATTACAGGTTTGAGGAATAGGAAGGTGGGACAAGGTTGGCTAATGATGGTGCCAATGCATTTTTCTTCTTACTTATAGATTTAGTTAATTTGCCCTCTGGACATGTGTTTGAGATCATCACAGTATAGAACACAAGCTTTTAAATGTTTTGTGGAAACGTATTTTTTAATAAGAATATGTAATAATACTGCATAACATAATATAGAAGAAGAAGAAGAAAATACTTTGTAATAAGAAAAATATTCTCAGAAACCTCAAAAAACTGGTTTCAGCATTCAGCTAGTATCCATTTCACAGTGACAACCTGCTGAGGAACTGCCCTTGTGGTATCTGGCTATTTCAGGGACACACCAAGCTGCAGCACAGGATCCCCCTGCAGCAGGGGGGTCTGCTCAGCAAGATGATAAAGCATGTCACTGACAGGCTTACACATAACAAACTGCCTTTGTGGAGATCAGAGGAGTAGACATTGTTCACAGCGGCAACAGATGCAAACAATAAATGCCCTACGTGAGTCCTGTAATTAAACAGCCAAGCAAACACAGAGGCATTTGATAACCACAAAAGATGTTTATGGCTCATGCTCAGGCTCTGCAAATATTTTTCCTTGCTCACTGACAAGATAACAGAAGAGGTAACCAGGCGTAACATAAAAATGAAAAATACCATTTCCTTCCTCGGTGGAGGTTTGGAAATGCCATGCCACAGGTTTCTCAGCATCTCTGGTGTTGTCGTGTTTTTGGCAGCTGTAGGGATGAATAACTGGGGAAGGCTGGGTTCAAAATATGACTAAGTCTTCAAGGACAGGCTCTTAAGAAGCAAACTTGTGTGAGCTGTGGTTTGTGTGAAAATGTGTGGTGGGCCAAACCCACCATCAGGTAATGTGAGTTACCCACAAGGAAGCAAAGGCCTTGGGGGTCATTTTGAAGGAGTCAGAGCAACAATCTGGCAGAGGAGTTGTCACCAGCTTTGCTGGGTCCATTGCAAACTGGAGAGACTCAAGGAGCAGACTCTGCGTAGCTGCTGTCCAAAATGCCCCCCTGGCTGCAACCTTGTGGTCCTAATGCTAGTCCTTGCCATGGCAGCTCTGTGCCTGACCTGGAAGTGACAGGGCTTTGCCTCACTCCTGTGGGAGCAGCAGGTCCCCAGCATGCTCAAGTGATCCCCTCTAGTGGCACTAACAACATTCTGCGCTTTTCTATTCCTTCAGGCTTGGCCAAGTCTTAATAAGCCACACTTAACAGGATGGAAGGAAAGGCACCCAGAGCTAAGTGCCTTGGCAGTGAAGCAGCTGCAGGGTCAAAATCAGAACCACGATGCTCCAGCCACTTGCTCCAGCCCCCTCCATCACCCTGCCACAGATGCAGTAGCAGCTCCAGCCCCAAAGGGATGCTTTCCTCTCTCTGTGTCTCTCTTTCCCCCCACCCAGCTGCACAGGGAGGCTTGGAGACGGATTGCAAATGGTAGCTTCAGAAAAGGAAAGAAGCATTACCTCAAACAAAAGAAAAAGTAATTCAAAGACAAACTTGAAAGTAAAATCCTTTGGTCAGTCTTTAAACCTGTTTGTCACCTCCTTTACAATGCAATTAAAGAAGAAAGGAAAGGGATGGTAAATAGCTCTTCACAGATGCTCTCCAAAGCCTTATTGTTTTCTTATGGGTCTGGAGCAGATGAATTTAACTTCTTTTGGGAGAAGCTTTGGAAAGCTGTTCTCTTTGGATTTTACTGTTGGGAAATACCAGGCTAGTGGAATGATTGCACCTCTCTGTTAGCTTTATTGCACCTTCCCTTGAGAATGCTTTGTTTATATCAGTCAGGGATATTGCAAATAAATTATTCTCACATAGAATGAATTCAGTATTCCCCAGGCTGGGGCAGATTAGCACAAATTAAATCCCACATTTTCACACCTGAGGCCAATAGTGCTTTATTAACTTTTATTGGAAACAGATAATTTTTATAAATATATTGTATCATTAATTGTGAAATGCATGAATTTATAAAGAATTTGTGGCAATTAACATTTTGCAAGTCTGCTGCATAGATTACAGAGAAAATGAGACTTTTTAATTGAAGAAATTACTCCCTTCAAATATAATAGGAATCTTTTAGAAAGCATAATTTGGGTGCAGAAAATTTGTCAGGTCTATTCCATCAATAACCTATTCCTTCAGAATGGTCTTTTTTAAACAGTGCAATTAGATGTGATGCAGAGAGAGCCTAAGACCTTTCCCTAGCATTTGGTCAGTGTTCCCTCCATGCTTTTTGTGGCCTAGATATTCCAAATGTATGCCTTCATCAGCTGCTCACTTAGGAATGGCTCTGCTTAGTCTTCTCCATCTCTGTGCATTTATCTCCACCTGTCAGATCTCCAAATGTGTCCCATAGCACTCATCTGCTGCTCCTGGCTGCAGGAACCTGAGAAGGGGTGTTTAAGATGCTGAAGAGGCATCTTTCCATTTACTGAAGCATCAGTCTGTAAAAATCAGATTTAAGTATTCATACCCAAAAAAATCAGGGCTGTCAAGCTCAAAATAATTGAACAACAGTATCACATTTTTAAATCTAGATGGTTGCTTCCTTCTGAAAAAAGTTCAGTCTGAACTAGCATTGTCAAGAATGCAAATACATTTTAAAAACTAATTTGTGAAAATTAAATACTTAGACTGCATAATGAAGCAGTCTAACTTGCCCTTTTTCTGCACTTTGTAGCTTATGAACTATTTTTCTAGTTTAAAGACATTTTTCATTTAAAACAGTGTCTTTACTATTTTTTGTCTTTGCCACAAGGCTTTGGAAGTCTTTAGTAGTAGGGTCATATCTAGTTACAGATGAACAGTCCTTCTCCAGTGACCACATATGCAATGATTTCATGGAGGGCATAGCCTTAAAAAAGGAAAATAATTTTCAAGCTTGATTTCTGCCCATTTATATGCCTGGATGGTGCACCAACAAAGAGATGGATTCTTCACGCCAAAAATCAAGGAAAGGGAAGGACATCTCAACAAATAAAAAGAGTATTTTAGTACAATCCATTCCTTGGCCAGCAGCTTGTCTTGTCCTTTCCCCAGTGATGAAAGACTGTTGGTTTCACCAGTGGAATCTCTTATTTGTGGAAAACCTAGCCATTGCTGGCAGAGGGGATTTTATCCCCCAGATTTCTAGTGAAGTCTGTGTGTGACTGTAGAATACATACAGGTCTGTGTAACACCCTGGAGATGATAATTTTTAAAGCTGCTGGTACTTCATGCTTTCAAAGCACTCTTCATTTTCATCTCAGTGGGTGCTGATCAAACCAATAAACTTTCTCAGCCTTCAAAAAGATGACAGCGGAAAACCCAATAACCAGAGGAGAAAAACTGAGTGTAGGTTATCTGTGCTAACCGCTCTTTTTCTACTCCACAGAAACCTTCTGCACTGGAAAAAAAATGCCTCAGTTGCATGTAGAGTGTGTTAGTGATGAAGGGAAATGATATATCCTAACTGGAACTGTCACCAAAACAGCATATTTTGTGATATTGCCCCTGTCATTCCTGTCTAAAAGTGTGGATAATAATCAGATCCCAGGAACCACTCTTGTCTCTCTATTTTTATTTATTCTTTCTAGGATGTATTTTTGTAGTACCGGTAAATCAGAGGTGCATGGCATATGGCTTTTTGCTGCATGAATTGCTGCTGATGTGAATGTCAGTGGGCATATAATACCAGATTTTCATTTTGTGAATCACAATGCATGGAATTCAGCCCAAGAGCTCCCCAGACTATAGACCTTATTATAGGCAAATAAAAAAGGGAAGGAAGGGGGGAGAGGTGATGTCTCAGATATTTTGTTTCAGTTGAAATGAGGTTATCGTGATGAATGATGCAGCTGACAATGAGATTTTTATAGCCTCTCTTGGAGTAGCAGAAGAGCTTGTATTATTGTTGGTTTGCTTTAAGTAATTGTAATCTAAATAGCACCGTGGTTGAAAAGAGCAGCAGAAATCTTTCATATGTGTCTCATAAGCAAAGCCAGGGTGCTTATTTGTTTTTGTCTCGTCTGTCCTTATACGAACGTCCTTCATTGTTTGCATCTTACATCTCGGGTATTGTCTTGATTGAATATGTCAGTCACCATTAAAGAGGCGTTTGCCAGTCAGGGGCTGCTGCTGCCTGTCTCTATTTTTAGCACATGAGGTAACTGGCCAGCAGCTGACAAGCTGATCCTGCTACCCATGCACCAGTGTAAATTAAGGTTGGCTGTGATAGAGGCAGATGGGAGGGAGGGCTGCTGGAAGGCAGCGTGAGAGAGAAGGAGAGGCTGGTGTGTGGGTGCAGATGGGCTCTCCTCTCCTCTCCTTTACCCGTATCAGTTGTCTCAATCCACATCCACACCATAAACACTGGGCCAACACAGGTACCTGCCTCTGCTTGCTCTCTGTAGGTTACCTTTATTACATGGTCACAGGTTAAACTGGGCCTTGGTGTGCTAATGTGAGCTGTCCTCAAGTTCCCAGACACTGCATGAGAGGGAAAATGGAGGAGGTGAGGGGTTTAGCATGTCCTTTCTGAAGGCAGTGTTAAGTTTTGCCCCACAGAGTATTAGGTCTTGAGACCACAGCAGAGGCAGTTGTTCTTTGGGATAGTAGTGAAGCTTAGACACATGAACTTGGGTTCTGCCACTTTTCCACTAAATAGCTTACTGGGGGGTGAAAAGTGTTGTGTGTGCCTCTGAAAGTGGTAAGGTTCTTTTTTCTTTGCCCTTTCCCCTCTTCACTGTGGATTTAAATAGTATGCAAAAAATCTTGTAGATTTATTGATGACAAAAATGTAATTTATTGGGATGTTCCATCCCAGTTCCTCAAGTTAACCTTTATCTGTTAGTCATGGTAAGCAGAGAAGCAAGGCCTCAGTAATATATATGAAAGCTGAGGAATATCACCTTAAAAGCTAAGCACAGGAATGGAGACAGATTTGATACCATGAAATTATATCAACCCAAACAATGGGGAGAGAGGAAGGAACAAATATGAGTATCCTTGAAAAAGACATTTATGTAGATGATTAAAGATCTTGCCATGTCAGCTGAAGATATTTGTGCCATGGCCATGAAACTGAAATGCTCAAGAACCAATCCTTGCATCAAGAATGTCAAGTCTGCTTCCAAAAGACTTCTGTGAAAGTATCTGGAAAAAGAGCTTTCGTGCATGCTTTGAATTTTATGGCAATTTTTTTCTCTGAAGACTTTTCTTCAGATTTCAAGCATCAGTTTTCTCTCTCAGGGAAACTGATCAGAACCTCAGCAGGAAGAGAAGAGCTTAAAATTTGCAGTTCTATCCATTTTGCTTGACTAGTACATGCTGCCTAGAACTTTTGTTGTACTTAACCAAGAGCCCCAAAGAAACCACAGATCTCATCTTATCACTGTTACATTGTCAGCCTCTTCAGAAGCAATTGACCAGCCCTTCATAGTGAAAATAACATCTCTCAAGTCACCAAGTGGAAAAATGAAACATCTTTGTTTTTGTAAAATCAGATGTGTGAGGTAAAGAATGTAATCTCATAGCTGTCAAGATTCTGAGATTCCTTCCAAATGCTCATATTTATGTAAGCTAGGGTTCTGGAAATTGTTAAAGGACTGTTACCTTCCCTGGAGATCTGGAAATTGTTAAAGGGCTGTTTTCTTCCCAGTGATTTTCTTTTTTGATCTCATTTTCATATAACTGATACTTCTTCTTCATTTTAAGGCCTAGATGTGATATTTTTGAAAGCTAGGACTGGATGTAGCAATCTAAGTGAATTTCTCTCTGTGTTCCTTTAGCTTCTCTCTGTGTTCAGTACTCCAATCTCCAACAGGATTTATTCCCCCAGACTTACTTTCCACCTGTCCTCTTTCCTTGAAACAATGGCATGCCTCATAGTACTCCCAGCTGCCTTAAGGAGGGTGTTAATGGCTTTTCTCACTTTCCAGCTGGGGGACACTCGCTGACTACTTTGGGCAGCCATATCTGTCAAGACATCAGAAAAGACCCTTTCAGGTCATGGAATATTGGAAGGCAGTTTTATAGCCAGGATGGGTGTTATTGGCAGCTTTGTATTTTCAGCAGTGGTAGAAATCTGAAGGCTGCTGTTAAAATTGTAAACATATGCATGCACATGTGTTTCTTCTTTCTAAAAATTGATCCATATGGACAAAAAAATCTTACCTCAGAAGTAGTGGTATAAATACAATATTTTAATAATGATGGCAGAGAACAAGATACTCTTTTATCTAGCCTAATTCGGCACACGGTGGACTTTAAAGTTTAATTTACTTAGAGAAAAGAACTGTCTCCACCAATCTGGGAGAGGTACTTCAGGTAAAAAATATTTTATGTGTGCATCTTGAAAATGGATTCAGTTATATACACGGCCGGAATGGCCCTTTGCTGTGAATAATCTTTAAAGTACCAGGCAAAATCTTTAAACTGGTGGTTCTACTTTAGGAGAAAAGAAAGAAAATATCTCCATAAAACTTATTTACCTTTGCATGGGTTAAGGGTGTTTTATTGCCTCAATGCTTTTAAGCTCCAGAGAACAGGATGTTTCATAGCTGCTCAATTTGCTTTAGTTATTATAATTTGAAAGAGTTTGATGGTTCTAATTTCCTTCTCTATGCTTCTTGATTTTAGTACTAGAGTAACACTTCAGTATCTTGTATTGATTTTTATGATGGCCAGGGTTTTAATATTAATTTCTGCGGATATTTTCTTTGATACTAAAAGCTGAGGATGGGTGACTGGCAGAGCAAATTGAGCACTCAGAAAGGCTAATTTCATGTTTTACAAATATCATTGTAGGTGCTTGCTTGTAGGATGGTCTCTGGGCTGATGAGTACCATGAATCACCAGTGCACCCTTGTGTGGTGTGGACTAACTGCACACTGGGTTGCATTAGCTAAAGCACAGCCAGGGTGGCAGAGGAAGGGGTTATTTCCCCCAGCTTGGCCTTTATGAGGCAGCAACTGGGAGACTGTGTCCAGTTTTGTGCCCCTAGAAGTGGGGACAAGCTGATGAAATAGAGCTAGTCCAGCAAAAGGCTACCAGGATGTTTAAGGAGGATGGAACATGTGGTGTTCAAAGGGAATGTGAAGGAACCAGGTTTGTTCATCCTGGAAAAGGCTGGATCCAGGGTGGATCCGGTTGTACCTTCTGCCATTGTTAGAACAAGAAGGATGAGGAGAAGATGCACACCCTTCTCAGAAGTACACAGAGAAAGAAGAGAAGTTACAATGAAGGAAACTGTTAGGATGTAAGGATAAAACATCCCCAACTACTGATACTGGTGCAGCTATTGAACCAGGTGCATAGAGAGATTATAAAATCTTTATCCCTGGAGAAAAACAAAACTTGCCCAGAATTGCCCTGAGGAACGTGACTTAAGTATGAAATTAGCTTTGCTGTGTCTGCAGAACTCAATGGCTTGAACTGTCTAGCTACCTGAATTGTTTTGTAGTTTTATGGGTAAAAACTACTTTCTCATGCAGTAGGATATCTTATCCAAATAGGAAGAAGTGGTAATTCATGTAATTAATCATTATGGAAACAAATTCAGATGGAGCATCAGCCAAGCTCATACATTTTTCCTAATGTTAAATAAAGCCTAAATGATCATTGTGATGGATTCTGTGGGCCCTTTAAGAAGTCAGGCTTTCCCCATTAATTGTGGTGATCCCTTTAAAGCAGTTTTAACTTGTCTTAGCTTTGACAGCTGAGCTGTTACTACTCAGGGGCATTCAAGCCCCTTCAGAAATGTGATGTTGAAAGCATTTCTTCAAAATTTTCTTGCCAACATTTACAAAAGTATGTTTTACTAAATAGTTACCACTGGCTATACTACAGCACAGCTGACATGGTAACTTCTCTAAGCACAGTAACTCATTTGAACCCTAATTCTTAAAGCAGGCAATGTGTGTAGAAGTTGCAGAGCCATGTTTGGCTGCTAGTGGATTTGTTTTGGGGATGCTTGCTGTTTGTGGCTGGCTGTTGGGGTTTTAGATTTTTTTTAAGTGCTTATCTTGTACCAAAACCTTGCTTTTGCTAAACCTCCATTGCTTACAGGTTCTAGCTTCAGGTGCAAGCTGTCACTTCACCATCCCAGGAAGTTTCAGGTATTTCTTTTAAGCACAGGTTTATGATCAAAAGGAGAACACCATTTAAATTGACAGAATATGCAAAGGGTAAAAAAAGGAGAGCAGAAAGGCGATGCAAAGTGATTTTTAATAGGATAACAAGGATGTATAAATGATATTTTTCTGCATGTTGCCTGAAAAGTTAGTGGTAGAGACAGGAACTTAGCCCACACCTCACTTGTCAGTGCTTTGATGACAGGACAACTATATCTTGATTTCTTTTCTTGTATGATACACAATTAGGTTAGCAAGGAGAGGTTTTTCTTCCCTCTGTGGTGGAAGCGTCTTCCACACTAAAGCAAAATATTTACTCTTTGTTTACATCCTTTAAAGGTTAATGTAATTAAGTGGTTAGATGCAGTGTTTGCTGCACCTTTGGTGTCAATGGCTGAAATTAAAATGCTTGGCAATTTGAGACAGTAACAAGAAGGATGAGGATAAACTGAAGAGATGGCATTCACACTGTCTTTTTGTGCACAATCTATCCTGCACAGTTAGAAGCAGTAAAAATTTGAGAGCAATTATGAGACAACCAGACCTACCAGAGATATTTTTTATCCCTTTCTCTTGAAATGACCAGAAAGAACGCAGCCATAAATGACAAATTTAATAATCCACCGTTATTTACCAGTATGTGAATGCCCACAGTTAGCCCAGCACTGCAGCCTGCTTTGTGGGGATGGGTTTCTGTGGCTGCCACAGGTGTTAGAGATGCTCTGTATTGGGCAGAAGGTAAGGAAGGACCTTGAATATAGAAACCTGTATGTTCATGGTGCCTGGCTCCAGCACAAAGCAGCAGTGCTCTTATTGCCAAGGAGAGACTATGCCTTGGCCTTTCTGGAAAAAAGTTCCACGCTGTCCAGATGTGAAAATTAGTTTCTGGCTAACACAGAAACGTTGAGCACCACTTGAAAGGGCAACAGCTCAGGTGTGGAAGGCAGCCAGACCTCACTGCAGGCTGTGGCTCGGGTAGAAAGGTTGTCCACAGTGACAGTATTAAAAAAAAGAGTTATAAAAAAGCTTCCAAAAGCATTGCATCCTACAAAGCAAAGCTATTCTGATTAAACTGATGATTTTAAAATAAAACAGCTGCAGAGAAACCAAGAAAACCAGCAAATCCCCTCTCCCTGTTTTTCCAGATAGTACAAAGTGTTATTTAAAAAAAAAAAAAAAGGATGTTAAAAATCTATTTATAAATCAAAAGAAGAAAAGCAGGCAAAAAATTGTACAAGCAGCATTAAGCTGCAAAAATTTTCCTTGGACACATTGCAGTACCTTTTCAAAGCAGCATATGGGGTTTATTCTGGTGACTCTAATTTTAACATGAATGGGAGTCACGTGGAATACTCCTGGCATACGGCTTTGAAAATATATCCCTGCATGATTAAGGAAGACTGAAATATTTTTAAATGTCTATTTTTATTTTTTTTTAAACCAATTCTGAAATGTTTTTAAAGGAAAGCATTAATGGAATGAAAATGGTCCAACCCTGAAGAAAGCAGTAATGTAACAGGTAGAAATACTACTGGCTTAGCACTGTAGATATGTTTGTGTTTCAGAGGCTGGGTAATGAAGAGCGAGGAAAACTTGTTTGTGCCCACTGTTGCAACTGCCCCTGCATTGCTTGACCTTTATGAATTTGTATCTTGACTTGGAGGATGAAGTAGTCATTCCACGTGCAAAGAGCAGAGGGTTCAGCGAAGGCAGTACCAAGGTGGGACTTGTCTCTGCGATGGCAATTGCCATGCAGCAGTATTGACAGCATCTTTAGCTCAGGGATGATCGAGCCTGAAGAAATATGTACTCTGAAGATCAATTAGAGAGAGGCTCATTAGCGGGAAGGAAGTTCTGAGCAGATGCAACAGCCCTGACAAAGTGAGCCAGAACGCTGATAGAGCTGGGCCTGGTGTGTGGGCTGAATGTGAAGCAGGGTTGCTGCAGGGAGATTCAGAGAGTCCTTTCTGACAGCCGGTCCTTCCCACCCATCTTCAGAGAAAGCAGTCTTAACAGCTTCTTGAAATGTTTTGAAAAGGATAAGTCAGAAAATGTCCATAAAACCATATTGATGAATACAGACATGAGCATAGTGAGGAGTATGGACAGTCATCTGGTGTCCTTCCAAAGATCCTGCGAAAGAGGGAAAAGTTACTTTTTCTTTTCTAATACTTTTTTTTTCTCACTTTTTTTAACAGAGAATGAAAGGTTAATTTTTATAACTTTAGTTTTGTGGGGGCTGCTGCTTCAGTGCTTGAGGATATCCTCTGATTGTTTGCAATACCTTATTGCCTGTCTTACTAATATTTTTCTATCTTGACATCAGAGAGATGTGAAAAAGGAAGTTGCCTGCCTTTAATTCTTTTCACGAAATCTTCACCAGTGATATCGTGATGCTGAGCTCACCTGTCCTTTTTATCTATTGACTTTGGTGTTTCTCCGGTCATTCCAACAGAGTTGTCACTTTCCAGACTTAAACATGAGATGAAACAGGCAGTATAAAGAAAGAGTATTTATGCCAGCTTTATTTAAGCAAGAGACTTCATTTAAGCAAGGTTCTTTATATAGTGAGGTTATTTATACTACATTTGGCTGTGAATGGGCGTGTGTGGGCACGCTTCTGTTGTGCATGCGACACGTGTTTGGGGTATGTATATTTGGCTGCACATTTCCATGTACAAGGATTGAAAAAGTGGCTGTCAGTGTCTCTGAGAAGGGGATGTTTGCAAAGCCCAGCTCAGGGAGATGTTGAAATCCTTGGGAACAGATGCCTGCTGCCAGAGGCTGACACAGAATAGAAGCATCAGTAGCTCATTTTGTGTGCTCCGAATTACCTTATGAGGGTGTGGATGGGGGATATTGCCCTTTCTAGCTGAAGCCTAGTGCATGCTTGCAATAGCTCCATGGTAAACAGCCCTAACTGTTCATTCAGCTTATGTGAGCATTCATTTGACTTTCATTCCTGCATGAGGTGGAAGCAGACAGAACATGTTCTTCTCAGGAAAATTTGTTGTGTGCTTGCTGGACCTGGAAACTGGACTCGTGTTTTCTGTTCTTCACATTAGCTGTAGTCTTGGCAATCCCTTTCTGCACCACCAGAGCCTTCTGATACTTACTCTTCCATGCAAGCCTGGAATGCAATAGCAATGCTAAGGGGATGTGGAAAACATGGATTGGCTCTCATCAGCAGCTATTAAAGTAATAGTCTGAAGATCCTTCAGCAGCAGCTGGGAAGGTGAACCAAGGCAAAGATAACTCTGTATTTGAGTTGTTTTCAGTATACTCTTTCTAAACATCATCAAGTAGCATTGTCTGTCTGGCCTTAAAGGTGCACAGTCACAGCAATGCAGTTCCCTCTTAAAGCTGTTGGGTGTCTGATTGTTACTCTTAAATAAAATACAGCAGAAGCTTTTAAAATTAAAACACACACATAGAAAACTCTTTTCAATAAAAAATTCATTTCTTTTTCCATAATGCTTAGACAAGTAAATACTGGGTTTTTAGAAATCCAGAGATCTTTGCTAGCATCATGCATTGTGACAGTCTTAAGGGTCTGTTGGATAAAACCCAAAGCCCCTGCTTGAGATCTCACACTACTAATCTCTTCTCCAGTAGCAAGGGAGAGCATGAGTTTTGTGTGAACAGATTTAATCTTCCTGTGCAGCAGATGTGCTGACACATGGGTTTCTCTAGTCAATGGGGTAAATAATCTTCTGTTTAAGTAGTTCCTAAGTACCTATTTGTGTAATTAACAATTGAAAAACTCATGCATCATTATTTAAACAGTGAGCCATGACAGCATCAGACTGAGTTCGGGTAACTGAGACAGATGACTTTTTCCTTTATTTTGTCCATCCTATTGCACTTTGGTTTTGTTAAAATCAGAAAAGCTGAAGAAATCATTCTTTGCCATTTCATATGATTGAGTAGAGATTTAACTACCATCTTCCAGAAGAAGAAAACCACGGTGCACTAATGAATAAGATGGAGGGGGAGCATGCATGCCTGCAAGAGAGGCAAGACCAAGCACCTAAGGTGCATAATTTGTTTCAACAGTGTTAGTACAATGTACATTCCATAGTGCCCATCCTATGGAGAACCAAGCATTAAATGGAAATCTCAGACTGTTTGGATTGAAGATAAACCTGGCTGCTGTTGCTTGTTTGGCAGCCTGTGCAAAGCACAAGCTGGAGAAGTGGCTAAAGATGGAAAGTAAAATGCTGCAGTGATGTGAAATTATTCTGTCCTGGCCATGTGTATTCCAGACAGAGTGATTGAATGAGAGAACTGAGATTACAATGACATGACTGAAAATGCTCTCGGTATTTTCCAAAGGGTTTTGATATAAAATTTTGATATGCATTTGAACAATGTGGACAAAGGAGGAAGCAGGGAAAATCCTAACCCCGACAGTGGATGAAGAATATGTGATAGATTCGGCAGATAGCACTTATATGGTCTGAATGTACTGAAAATTTTAAAACTCACAAGGTGGTTTCTGAGCCTCTTGCAGTTTTGTATTTAAGAGTGCTATGTGAGGAATCCTGGATCTGGTGACGTGTACTGTGAAACCTTCTGCTGTCCACTGTGTGGATTTATTATAATTGATTTGAAATTCTTCAGTGCCCTCTCATGCTATATGACTGCAATGTGTGTTTGAAATGGCAAGACTTAAAGGTTGCAGACAGCTGCAGGGGCTTGTGTATTTTAAGGGCTTTTTTAATATGATAGCTATCCAAAGGCAAACTATGATTGTATACGACACTGCCGCCAAACCTAAACATCACTTGAGGTTGTTTGTCTGCTGTACCCACTGTCAAGGTTAGAAATAATTTTCTTTTTTTTCTTTGTGCATGTATCAAAAACTATGCAGCTCTGAGTTTGTTCACTGTGACAGAATAGTCTTCCTCTAAGCAACCCAGTTTCTCTTTCTTCCTTTTTCAGACTAGGTTTCTTATATGCAGTTGTGGTGCTTTTCTTCTTTTTGTTTAGTTGGTTCTTTGGGTTTTGTTTTTCTAAGATGTGGATATTTTGGATCTGTATCAAAGCCAAGGCATTTCAGATCTTATTGGAGTTAACATCAGAGGTGGCAATGGAGCCTACAGTGATGTCTAGACTAGGAAGTCTCCTTTCACTACTCAGACTACGTGCAATCATTTAGCAATAGGAAAACTGAGAAATATTCATGTCAGTTCCTGTAGCCAATTTCAGGATTGTTTGTAGGCTGTCTTTGGCTTAGCTGAAGAGCTTCAGTTGTCAGGGAAGATAAAGAAGAATTGCAAATTCACCACCCCTAGACAGTCATCATCCAGACTACTGTTGTGTATGTCCAGGACTGTTGTACGAAATTCTATACAGCTCTGATTTCATTTTTATAAGACAAGTGGAGATTTTATTTAATGCACATCTTTGAAGTCTTTTAACATGTGAATTCATCCTCAGAATGCAGGCAATCTACCTGGTGGGGCAGGAGGAGACTTGGATGCTCCCTGTGGTCAAAGCACAGGGGAAGGTAATGAACACTGAATGCACTCATTGGTGCTTGGATGGTGGAAATGCTTTGCAGAATGAAAGGTTCTGTGGTTCTGTAATTCACAGAGACCTTCTGGGTGCTATGGTGGCAGATCACCTCTGAAGGTCATGTCTAATCTGATTTGCAAAGCTGTGTTACTGACTGTTTTCAGCAGCTTATATATCACTTGTGTGTTCCTAGTCAGATAAGCTTTGTGGTTTGTAGTCAAGCTGTCTTAAATGGCAGACAAGATAGATGTCTCTTTATGCTCCTGCCCAGCATTTTCATTTTAATTTGTCTTTATATGTTACTATGCAAAAACTTCTTTCTGATGCAGTAGTAGTAGGTAGAAAAACCAAACCAAACCCTCAAAGCTGTTCATTTGAATTAAAGTGTTGGGGCCTCCTGATAAAGGAGTTATGAGGCTTTCTGATAGTAAGATTTGGGAAAAACCAAACTAAACGTGAAAAATGTCCTTGGAAGTCTCTGAAATAGGTATTTGTATTATCTACAGATAGGTCCTAATTGACACTTCAGGAATACAGATATGAAAGGGAAATGTGTAGGTCTTCCTGGAATAAATCAATAGGACTCGCTGTTCCTGGTGCAAATCAGCTGCTTCTACGAGTGGACTTTTGAAAGGGCTTGATAGTTTATTCAGAATTAACAGGTAATTTATGGCACTGGAAGAGGAGTCACTGGAAGCCAATGATCAAGTCTATGACTGGGGAAGTCTTAGCAGGTTAACCATCTTCCCCTTTAGGTATCTAGGCTAAAAAAAGAAAAACCCACGATCTGGAAGGATGAGTAAGCATTATATCATCACTGATTGTTCCTCAGCTCCCACACACAAACAGGTCTTAGCCCATGACAGAATACTGGCAGGAGCTGCTGTCGCATTGACAAGTAGCAGCTTTGGTGTGAAGCCTTCCTGGAAATCTTTTTTCCTTTTAGTTGAACAGCATCATTTTATCCTGCTGTCTTAGAAGATTTTTTCATAAATCTTATTTATTATGCTGCTTTGAAATGCCTGGATTTTTCTAGCCTTGAATTTTTGATCTCCCTTAAAAGCTTTCTTTGGTATCTGTGTCCTGTCCTGCTTTAGATTGCAATGAAATTCTTAGTGTCTTTATTCTCACAACACAACATTGTGAGGAAAAGAAGTGCAATTTTCAGGGGACATTGCTAAAGAAATAAAGAGACAAAGGTGAGATTTCATAACCTTAAATCTAGTGGCTTGCTGTCATCAGAAGTAGAGATCTCTGTCACTTCTGCTCCTTTCCTGTGAAAGAAAAGACCTTAAAAATGGGTCTTCTGAGTTCTTGACTGGTTGCCCTAATCTGGGACACAGTCTTCTCCCTGTCAGCATGTGAAATGCAGATGGGAGTTTTGGAAACTGGGCCAAGGGAAAATTTCTCCAGATACATTAGAGTTACACTGCTAATCATTATTTTTGATTGCAGTGGGGCTTTGTTTAACAAAGGACAGCCTATTGAAGAGTTTTGAACTCTGTGTATCACATAACAGGAAGGAACAATTTATTTCATTAGGAACCTCTTAAATTTAATATTGGCTTTAAAAATACTAATTGGAGAGACCTCCTAGGAATGTGCCATTTGATTTTTGTTGTTCAGTAGAATTTAAACTTGTTGGTTTGCATGACTATTTTAAGCTCTACATATAGACAATGCTTCCAGTCCATGACATGACAATAACAGCTAGCAAAAATAACCTTGAAACTGCTGAAGTGTTTCACCCTTCACAGACAAATGGCAGAGCACGCTCCACACTCCCAGACCACCCTCTCCCCTGTGTGATTTGGGTGGGAGAGGGATGGAATGGGACAGACTGCTTTTTTTCTGCAGCAAGTTCTGTCAGCGAATCTAGGCTTTTTAATTAGCCCTCATTCCCTTAAAATGCACACTGAGTATCTTTCCACAGTTTAATACTTCAGAACTGAAAGAATGACCGCAAAAGCTGGCAAGCTCGGGGTAGTCCTTATGGTGATGGTGTTGCTCCAAAGGCAAATGAAAAGCCACAAGTACAGCATTGCCAGAAGTGAACCCTTATGGCATCCTCAGCCATCACAAATACAGTTCTCTCAGAAGCCCTTTTCTATGTCAAGAGTTATGACTGAGTCACAGATGCCCTGTAAAGCCAAATCTCTGGAGCAGCTTTCTCTTGTGGCCTTGCTCTTGAAGCTTGGAAGACCTTTCTGGACTCTGGATTGGACTCAAGTAGAAGATGCTTAACAGGGAGTGGCATTTGTTGTACAAGGAGATGAATCTACCTGTATTTGCCATCAGAAATGGAGTGGAATGCTGTTATTAGTGCAATATAGAAATATTGAGGGTTTTTAAAGAAGTACTTTAATTTTTAAATCTTCTTTTGGTCAAACAAATGCAGCTAAGGGTTCCTGAAAAAGGAATGTATCCTCATTTTTTTCCATCTGAAATTCTTTCTTAACACCGTAATAATAATATGTCAGTGTCTCAACGTTTGTCTGAAGTTATCTTTTTAATATAAATGCATGAACTTGATTTTTCTCTTCATTTTGCAGTTTCAGTAACAGAAGCATGGAAAGGATGAATTGAATGAACCGTAACTGCCATACGGTTCCTTTGCTTACTGCATTGGTGGCTCAGGAATCTTTTCTTTCTCTCCAGTGTTGCTTCCTTTCTTCTAATGATCTCTCCTTCCTTATATTGTCAGAGGTCAGGACAGAGTTTTTGTCAACCCTTTGGGCATAAAGATTTCTTAGTGGTGTGTTTCATCAGGCTCTGAACAGGACAGGAAATACCCAGTGTAGAGTTAGTTGCATGAAGATTCAGGTCACTGTCTGTGGGTGCCAGATGCATTTTTGGAGGTTTCCTAAAAGCTGTCTCAGATTTTCACCTTGCTTTGAAGAGACACAATATATGGAACTGGAAAGCAAAATACAGTACTTTGACAGTAGTCTTGTATTCTGCTGGTCATTTACTTAAACTTGAAATGTGACTAAGGTGTACTATTTGTTGGAGCAAGTCCAAAAGAGGGAAGATTATGAGGAGGCTGGAGCGCCTCTCCTATGACAACAGGCTTGAGAGAGTTGTGGTTGTTCAGCCAGGAGAAGGGACGGCTCCAGGGAGATCTTAGAGAACTTTCCTTAGCTGGAGAGGGACCTGTTACAAGGGCATGGGGTGACAGGACCAGGCATAATGTCCTTAAAGCTGAAGAGAATTTGTTCAGATTAGATATTAGGAAGAAATTCTTTACTGTGAGGGTAATGAGGCTCTGGGACAGACGGACAGATGGATGCCCCATCTCCGGCAGTGTTCAGGGCCAGGCTGGATGGAACTTCAAGCAACCAGGACTCATAAAAGCTATCCCTGCCCATGGCAGGGAGGTTGGAACTAGGTGATGGATCTTTAACTATTCTATCATTGTGTGATTTGGGACGTAGAGAGTGTACCTCCTTAGCATATGCATGCATGTCTGCATACAAGTGAGCCCTCCTGGGGTGTGTGCACACGCATACATGTGTCCTGACGTGTTTGCACAGGAGAAAGTCACCGTGTACAGCTCTGTCTGTGTGTACTTTCCCAGCACGTATGAAAAGAGAGAGCAAACTCACAATCAAATCAGCAGCGCGAGCAGAGGGAGAAAAGATGAGATTGCAGTTGATTATGAGCCTGGCAGCAGATGTGCTACACAAATCCAGCCCGCTGCATCCAGGCTGTTTCCATGGCGATGGAGCGAGTAATTGTGGAGCTCCGGCGCGCTCCCCCGCGGCCCCCGCCAAGGTGGACGCGGATGCCGGGGTCCCCATCAGCGCTTCCTCCGGGTGAGCGCCGGGCTCTGAGACAAAACGAGCGGGCGGCGCGGGGGGAGCCCCAGAGACGGGGATCTCTGCTCCGCTCATCCCCGCCGTGCGATGGCAGGATGCGAGGGAAGCGGCGCTCTTCCTCGGAAATACGCTCTCCCGAGATGCTAAATAAGCGGGCAGGAGTTTCCCTGCCGCGGGAGTGGGCTGCCATTGGCTGCCGCCGCTCGCCCGTGCCAATGGGAGCCCGCCGGGCGCCCGGCACATAAGCGGAGCTGGGCGCGGGCAGAGGTGCGCGGCCGCGGGGCAGCGCCGCTCCGAGCCTGCCCGCCGCCCATGGCCGCGCCCGGAGCGCGCCCCCGCCGCGGAGCGCCCGCCGCTGCCCGCCGTGCGCACGGAGCCGCCCGCCGAAGGCAGCAGCATTAAGTCATTCGCTCGCTGCCGTGTGGGAGGTGAATTTGTCATCGGGAACGATGGAGCTACGAGATCTCTGTAAGTAAAGCCGTGTACTTTATCCTATTTCAGGCTGGGCACGGAGCTATCGGTGGTGCCGAGGGATGGCAAAAAGCAAATTAGTAGCCGCTGTAGGTAGCCCGAAGGATTCCTGGGTTTTGTGTTTTGTCTAGCGAGAGGCGTTCTTCCGAATGCTCTCGGGCATCGGGCAAACTAGTTGGCTGTTTGCATTGCCTTGGGTGGTTTTTTTAGCCTAATTGAGGTTAGTCTGTGGAAGGATCCTGTGTTCCTCGGGGTATTTCAGATCACCCCTGTGTTTGAAAAGGAAAGCAAACCACATGGAGCAGAATGTTGCAGGTACAAAAGTCTGAGGTACCCACATGAAGTCACCAGCGTTTCTGGTGTCAGTATAATAATAACAGGTATGTTATTACAGTGATTTGTCAAATGCCAGTTCAGACCCTGAGCCAAGAAAACACGAGTTGCTCATCATTCATCACCGTGTTCAGCAACAAAAGTCATTGCTTTTCCTACCCCTCCTGTACCTTTTCTCTTTTTCTCAAATTGGTTTATTCTTATTTGAAGGCTTTTTAAACTACATTTAATTCAAAAGCTTTCCTATTTGTTTATGAAACCTGTGAGTACATGAAAAGTGTGAAGAGTTTCCTTTTTCACCATTGTGGGGCATGTGTTAGAAGTTGATTTCTTTGCCTCTTGGGACTCTGCTTTTGATTCTGTAAAGCAGAAACAGTAAATTCAGAAAGAGGAGGGCAGTGTGTGTGCAAATCTGTCCCTCTGCAGCCCTCTGGGGTTACTTATACCAGCCATGAATTCGGCTCAGCGTTGTTCATGTTTTATCGTGACAGGGAGCTTTGCTGCATGGAGCTCATGGTTGTCTCTGCTTAACCCTCTCAGAGACTGTAGTCATCTTATCTGGTTTGTGAAAATACATAGGAGAAAATTGACAAAAAAAGATTTAGAAAGAAAAAACTTTTTGTTTTTTTTCACCCTGTTCCTGAGCTTGTCAAGTGTATTGGGTATTTTATAGTAACCAAACTAGGTGCAAATATTGTATGAAGCTGGCTGCATTTTAGGGATCCATTTTTGGTATCTTGTGTTCATTTTAGAACTTAACCACAGCTTCATTTCCCAGCATTAGGAACTGCCGAGAAGTCACATTGCTGCCTGGGAATCTCAGGCTGAGGGAGTAAATTTCTTTAGATTTGGTGTAACTGGTCAGCTTTGTTTTGCCTTGCAAGTTGTAGCAGGAAGGTGTGTACATGGAGCTTATCCCTCCAGTTAAAGAACTCAGCATTGCCTCAGAGTTGATGCCAAAAAAAAAAAATTGTCAGTGTTTTGAGGAGCTGCTGGATCAATATAAATTTTTTAAAAATACAGAACATAGAATTCAGTGCATAAATACAGGGAGAGTGTCTATTGGTGTGTGTAATACTACTCCTCTGTGTAGTTTTGAGTATTTAACCTGATGTATAACAAATGCAGGAGGGACCCCTTATTAAGCTTGACTTATTGCTTTTTCTGAAGACACAGATATAAGTCACTCTTCCCTGTATTTCCCAGGGGTGTTTGGGTCACCTTTTATTGAAATGATAGCCCCAGGCATCCTATGGCACTGGGCTTAGAAAAAATTGCATCTTTCTAAGGAATGCAAAAAAGAGATAACTGTTAGCTATTATTGCAATTCTTATTTTTGTTCAGCAGTGATGAAAGTGACAAGAATGAATAATTTTTTTTCAATGAGGAAGGTATTTTGTTGCTATGTCACCTTCCCCAGGGTCTTGTATCATTCACTTGTATTTACTTAGCACTGGTGTAGCTGAAAATCCCATTGCGTACGGCAGTCTAGGCAAAGAGATGTGCCCACTCCCCATCTTGAAGGTGGATGCTTTGATCTAGGCTAAGATATTCCATAAAAATCTGTGAGAAAGCTTGGACTCTTGCACACCTGGGCATGGGTTGTTCCTGGCTGATCATTTTGAACACCTTTGGGAACATCAAAATGAAGCTTAATTGCACCTTTGAGGGTTTTTTGTTCCATACCTACTGCCTTCTTTATTTTATGATTGCAGATGTGAAAGCATAGGAGAACATTGTCTTTTAAGGTGACTGCAACTCTTAAGATGATATTTTAATTCTTGTTAGCACTCTAGGGATATAGTTCAAACAACATAAACCTCTCAAGTTTAGTCACCAGTGTTAGGCAAACACTGTCTGTGATGGAGTTCCTCTCTCTCCCATAACCTTGTTTGAAGGGATTTTTTTGCTTGTCTATCCCTGTGCGTTAGCCGATAAAAGGAGGGGGCTGGGGAGGGAGGGAGAGAGAGAGACAGCCTATAACTGCTAAGCACTGGATCAGTCTGTCTGAGGGCTTCAAACCCCAGTGATGCCTGAGGTGGAAAAACTCGTGTTGCAATCAAAGCCACGTTTGCATTGGATTTTTGACCTGATGGTGCTGAGAACTGTTGCTTGTCGTTAGTGCTTGGGGATGATCTACGTGGGAGAGGCATTTCAGATTCCCAGGCTATAAGAGTTCCAGCAACAGAGGAGTGAGTAGGCTTCAGTGAGAGCTGTGGCATGCTGGCAGCAGTTGGGAGGATGCAGAAGCTGAAAAAAATGCTATCTTGGGGTAGCTTTAATTGGTTGCATTGGAAAACACTTGGTTTGATGGGCTCATATGTCTTCTAAAATGCTTGGTGCCAGACCAAATTGGCATAGCTCCACTGACTTACACGAGATGCCACCAGGCATTGATCTGATCTTCAGTCTTATGCTTATATTTTTCTTGGAAGAGTGAGATTTTCACAAAGGCAGCAGGTTATTCTTTTTCTTTCCATTTGCCTCAATGATGGTAAATTGAAAACTGAAATGGAATAGGCGTTCCAGAAGTTTTGTTTTGTTTTTATGGGCTTTAAGCTTAATGGGTTATCTTTTATCTGCTTGTAGAGCTTTATACCCATATGTCAAACTATACTGGAAGCATAGAGCAGAAATTCTGATCTGAGCTTTGTATGTGTTGAGAGATTAAATTTGAATATTTCATTATTTCCCTGGATCTTAACCCTCCAGTTACAAAAACCCTGGTGGTCATTCATGTTCTAGGTAAACAGATGCTAGAGCCACCAGTCTTCAGTTTTGCCTCAGTTGTATATTGTATTGTTTTCACCCCATTATTCAAGTGAGTTGGCACGAATTTTTACACACAGGTGTAAAAAAGGTGGCTCAATATGTTCACCTCCAAATGAATGGAAGACAGTTGTAACTGCAAGTAAGACTAACCACACAAATATAAACAGTTCCTTATTTTTGTGTCTGAAAAAAAAACCCCACTTTTTTAGGAGAAAAACCTTCTCCATGCTAAGCTTTTGTTTACATGAAACATCATGCCACGGAAAACTCTCGCTCCTTGTTCAGTGCATAAACACTTACATCTCCAATGGCACATGCACACAACAAAGCAAGACCAAGCACAGAATAAAAATGGAACAGCAGTAAAACATAGACTTGTGAATTGTGAAAAGCCCATTGATTTGCTTGACACCCGTTTTGTTCAACATTGTGCAGTGCTAATCTGAAAATTCCTGTGCGTCACGAAAACTTTTCAGAACAATAAGAACTGTCAATTCCAGCAGATTTTACAGACCTGTCATTATCCTTCTTGTCTTGAAGCACTAAGTGGCATATAGAGGGATTTTTGGCAGGAGTTCAGGACTACTCTCATGAAGAGGAATCGTGTGCCACTACCTCATGGATATTATCATTTGAAGTTAGAGTTCAGCCCAGCACAGGGTCCTGGAAGCACATCTTTCCCCATCCAAGTGTGCTGCTCTTATGGATCTCACTTATTTTGTCTCTTCAAAAACCCACAACTAAAACCCACTGCTTTTTACTGTTCTAAGATGCAAAAATGTAAAAGAAAAAAAAATGTACGTTCTCTCTACATTTTGACTTGATATCTTCCAAAAAACTAGAACACTTTAATGGAATCATTACCCCCTCCACCTGCTGCTTCTTCAGAAAAGGAAAGTGGGGACAGCAGCACTGATGGCCACAAGTAGAAGTTTTTATTAACTTTCTTTTTCTTGAGATCATATTGCTGGGACTTCCTTCTCTTGGAGTATCTGTTAAGAAATGCTCACACACCCCATATTCCCTATCATTAGGAATTACAGCCCCCCTTAGACACATGACTCTGTGAGGAGAAGCATAATGAAGGGAAGAAACACTGACTTTGTGTCAGAGAGATTCAATTTTAAGTTCTTTATCAGAGGCCACGTGACTTGAAAGTGTTTTGTCTTCCATACTTACACTTCCTAGTGTAGCGTCATCTGCATACACACCTCACCCAAATTAAATAAGTTTCAGTACAGTAAGGGTTATGACATTCACTCTGAATATGAAAATATTCATTCAATTATGCATCATTGGTTTTGGTAACTTGCAGAATCCATACATGTTGCAATAAGCCATCAACATTTTTAAAAGTCTGCAGAGCACAGATCCATTTTTCGTGGACTTTACAAATTTCTAGCAGGTTTAGCTACCTAGGAATTAAATGGTTTCAAAAAAGCATGTGAAAATCAGAGCTCAGAAGACACACATGACCTTCATTTAAACTAGAACTTTGATTAGCTCTATCTTGGGTGTTTTAAACTCTTCTGTAATGCACAAAGGCAATCTTGTAATGGGGTGTAAAAGGAGATCTTCTTACTAATGCTAGCCCACTGTCAAATTAATGCATCAAATAATATGCTCTTATCCTGAATCACTGGACTGCTTTTATCAGAGCTTTTGATGTGGCAAAGAAAGTGCTTGTTCCATAGTTACAAACCCAACTCTCTTAGTCTTCCCTTCTCTTTGAACTTCAGTTTTCTTAAGACTTGGAACATTGTGATACAGAGAGCAGCATTCAAAGTTAGGTATTTCAAGACTCACATCCAGAGGCATATTAGAAGCCACACAAAGGGATTTTCTGTAAGTGTGGTTTTCAAATATAGGTAACCTTCTGGCTTGACCTCTGGATCCACTCCCAGTCTGCATTTCAAGAAAAAGAATCTACCCACATACAGTTATCTCCAGTAAGATCAAAGCTGTCATTGTATTCTGACACCTGTGAGAAAGAAATGGAAATATTTTAAAAAGTGGGGGAAATTGTGAAAAGATCTGAATGAGTTCACATTTCTGAAAGACATGAACCCATGGATCTTGGAAGTGAAAGGAAGACTTTCAGGATAGCTGCAGAATGTTAGCTTCACCAAGTTAATTAAACAGATTTGAAAACATAAACAAAAATAGATTTTCTAGATCTCTACAAATATAGCTCTGCAAGTGCTTTGCCATGAAAGTTAATCAGGTTCTAACTTTAGACTGGGGTTTCTCTCTGGTGCCTAACAGAAGCCACTACAAAGGATGATGTTATTCCATTCTACCTTTGCAGCCCCTTGTCATCCCAGGCCCCCAGCCTGGTAATAATTAGCATTGACTCTGTGCTTCTCAGCAGGCTGATCAATCACTTCATTATTCTGTACTTATTAAGAAACCCATCACCCTTACAGGCACTCACAATACAGGTGGACCCAATTGGTCCTTCCATCTAAAACACCATCACCACTGGCCAATTAAGAAACCACCTTTGGTGAACAAATCTCCATAACACATTTCATGTGTTCAACAGGTGCAGCAAGTGAAGATAAGAATTGTTTATCATTCTTTTCTCTGATCTTCTCACAGCCTTCCCCAGGTCAATGCCTGGGAAAGTTGTGCCTGTTGCTATGTGTGGCCAGAGAGCTGCTGCCACAGCCCCTCTTTCAGGTGTGGTGTGTTTCCCAGTTGCTACTCTTTTTCTGGCAAAGGTGTAAGTTGTCATAGATTTATCCTAGCTCTGGTAGACATTTCCTGAAGGACTGGTGAGAAGGTATCTGCAGATTGAGAAATACAGCTCTGTTTGTCTTGTATTTCCTGCTGTCCTGCATGAAAGCACCAGAAAGGCTTTGCAGAGCTTGTCCTTCCTCCACGTGGATGGATTGTCAGCAAAAGGCACAGCAGAGTCAAGGTGTGCCTTTTGCTGCGTTGCTCCCTCGCCTCAGCACAACCAGCCTTAGCAGTGCCCTTGGCTTTCAGCCAGCTGGGAAGTGCCAGAACGTGCTGGAGTTAAAGCTTTGAGTGCCCTACAAGGAAAGTGTGTCCCAGTTTTTGGCAGCACCACAAGGTTATCATCTCCCCATCAGATAATTCAGCGTGGTGCTGAGGAACATTTTTGTGGAAGATCCTTGTCCTGCAAGGAAACTACCTCACAGTTCCGGCGTTCAGCACAAGGGGTTAGAATGTATCTGTGGCCTGAGCCGCAGGGAAGGGAAGGACTGTGGATCAAGCAGGCTTCTCTCCTGATCCCCACTGTGCCCTCACAACTGACCTTCTGCTCTCTTCCTCCCCAAACTCACCTTTGGATGCTGGAATTAAGCCACTTGGCCAATAGGAGCTCCTCTCAGCTTTCAGAAAGGGGAGCCTCCCTGATGTGAGACTCCTTGTTGTCTGTTCAAGCTCTCAGGGTGGTGCGTAGGAGTAGCTGCAAAGAGATACAGAATGTCTGTGAAACCTCTCACTTTTACAGGACCAGTTGCTTTGGTGCATAGAGTAGTGAATAAGCAAAGGCTTGAGTTAGGAACACCTCTGATGTTCTGTAACTGCGCTGAGGAGCTGGGTTATATTTATATGTTAATAATTGGTCTTGAATTTTTCTGCCTTTAAATGCTACTATAACCCAGTTAAATATTTAAGAGAAGAGTGGAAAGTCTATTCACAGCAGTTTCACAGCAGTAAATTCCTTTGTTCCCACTTCCCAACTTACCTTTTAAAATCCCCTATTCAAATTACCAGCCGATCTCAAACAGCAACACGGTGTTTTGCCATTATGCTTAGAATGTCATAAATTTCATTTTCAATGGCAAGTGAAATTATGCTCATTTTCATTGGTACTGAAAAGGTACAAGTGAGTCTTAAAATAAGTTCTGTTTTTTCATGCATGAAATTATGTATCAGTTCACCTTTGCATGCAGGATTTCCATCATTCTACAGTCATGGGCATCTACTCCAGAATGAACTTTGCACCAATCCAAAAACAATTTTTGTTGCTAAAGGTTCTAGCCCAGTGAATTTCAAGGCTTTGAATTTGTATTACAAATTTAAGATATAAGCAAGAAACTTTGACTAAGAACGTCTCTGGTGGCGAAAATATCAAGCGTTTCAGGCAAACAGTTCTGACCATAAACGTTTATCATTGACCTGGTAAGATAAACAATTGCTGGATTGTGTTCCTTTTTTTTTTTGTTTTTAAAGGACTTTTTGTCAGGTTTCAACAAAGGATAAAAGAGACACCTTTCTAATTTTAATTGTTATTGGGTACTAGTACTTGAATGAAATTTGAGCTTTTTTCAGTTGGAGAGATGAATGACAGATTTGTGATGTGAAAAGTATAGGAAAGTCCCCCAGCTAATTCTGTGCCTTTCAACTTAAGCACCAGAGCTCAGTTTCTGATTGTCCCAGAAGTTTGTCTGAACTATGATTTAAAGATTTTATTGCACCAAAATCCCAGAGGTTATTGCAGTTTGCAGCAGATAATCACAGTCTGTGGTTCTTGGGATTGTGAAGAAATGTGCGCATTTCATCATGATCTCCTGCACAGGCAGACACCTGGGCCCGAATCCAGATCCTTTCAGATCATGCCCTCAATCTGGTGTTCTCATCACTGCCTCTGCATCATTGCTGCTGGCAAACCATTTAACCTAGCAAGGGTACTGTACATCCCTGATGCCACAGCTCGTTCGGAGCACCTACATGTTGCCAGTGCCACAGAGCACCTGGAAAAAGTGATCACGACAGGTTGTGGGTCACTTTTGGGGCAGAGCACAGTAGTCCTGCTTCACAATTCCAGACCCCTCAGCATTATCCATCACTTACGTGATCATGGTCAGGGTGCAAACTCAGGAGCTGCTTAAAAAGAACACCAATCCAGAAAGCAAAACCTTGGCTATGTTGAAACAAGTGCTAGAACTCGCATCTTTTTTAGGCTGGTCCCCAGAATTAAGGAGTTGAATTCCTCCTGGGCTGAAGTGGTCAAATTGCACCATGAAGTCAGTCAAAAGGCATCTCCTCCTAAAGAAAATGAAAGATGTCAGAGAGCTCTGTGTGAGTCAGTTGCAAAACAAGTAACAATTTTGATCGCTGATATACAAAAAAGACTGTTCCACCAGGGATAACAGCTTGTTACTTGCTTTGCTCTCAGGATGTAAGGGAAAAAGGAAGAGAAAGCACATACTTGTAGCCAAGTTGGCTGCTACAGTCCAGCAGCGCAGTCAATCAAATTGTTTCATCCTTCCAAGTCACTCTGTAATGTCACTGATTTATCTTGCTGCCATGCAATTGTGCCCTGTTGATAATTCCAGTTTTGTCAAGAGATGACAGAGATTTTGCAGAAAACCTGCAAGCTACTCTTACCAAACAGTAGGCAAACAGTAGGAGAGCAAAGAAAGATTTCCTCCTTTTCATTGATGCCTATAAATAGTCCATGCTAACCTTAACAGCCTTGGAGATGTAGGGAGCCTTTTTTTAGAAAAAGAATCCATTATTTTTAAAACCACATTGACTCAGCAGAAATAGATGTGTGTGTTTTAGATCATGATAGGTTGACAATCAAGCCCTGCTCTTCAATTAGCTCTTCAATTCTGGCTGTAATGTTTTACATTTATTTTAACTCTGCAGTGTATTGGCACAAGTCTTGATGTTATGGCCAGAAAGGATACTGCTTAGTTACTCCATATATTTAAAAAGAAAGGTTTTGTTTACAGTTTTTACAATTCAGTTCTCTGTTTCTTTGATTTTTCCCTGTGTACATGAGAAAGAGAGGACATAATTAACCAAAGCACATTTAATTTATGTCTAAGAATGGGTTGCTTAATAAGAAATTTTTGAGCTCTCTGTTGTGCTGAGCAGAATTAGTCACAGGAGCCATTATATGGACTTCAGTGGTATTACTCCAATATGCAAGTGTTATCCAAGCATGATTTGAGCTACTTTAAAAAGTGTAAGAGATTTCTTAGGAAAGCTGAGTCCTTTGGTCTTGCAGACAGGAGGGTTTTCTCAATATGATATTAGTATGCATGCTAATAATATGCATCAGCATAACTGATGCCAAAAGAAAAATGGTTGTCTCTGTGTGTATAGGTGTTATAAATAATCGGGGAATACATCATCTTTTAGTTAGCTCTGTAGTCCTACAAGACCTTTTACTAATACAACTCATAGGATCTTCACTGGAAATGTAAATTTCTGCAGAAGTTGAAGATCTCTGTATTCCAGGTTAGTTTTAATTTCTCATGTGAGTCTAGGCAGATTTAAAAGGTATCACAAAATAGAGTAATTGAATACATATGCCATACTGACAAATGGTGAAGTGAAACAAGGCTGTAGAACACCATAAAGATATTAGCTACTAATCAAGTTATTTTCCTGCTGTTATCAGTCTTGAGAATTCTGAAAATACCATAGAGAAGTACAAGTTTGAAAATAAAGAAAAAGAGCAGATTTCCACTATTTTATGCATATTTTGGGGTTTGATAGAAAGGAATAAAAAACTTTGTGTGTTTGACAGCAGCATTTGATCAGCTGAGATTCTGTCTGTTCTGCTTTTAATCCTGTGGTATTTCAGGATCTTTAACCACCAATTTCTAAAGATGATAATCCAACCCCCTGCAGTCAGTTGTGTTCCTCTCATCAAGAACCACGCTGGAGTTACCTGTCTTTCAATAGAAACTGGCTTAACCTAGCAGGTGGTTAGATTTTGTTGAATTTTCTTTTAAAAGAGTTTGGCTAGTCTATTAGTTGGTTTCAGTGTAATGCTTAGATGTCATTCTTTTATTTGGGTCTTTTGAGGGTGATGATGAAAATCATCCCTGCTTAGAAACCTCACCTCTGGCAAAGCTTCAGTTAGCATCATGAAAAAGAGCTTTCCTGTACAGGCTGTTCACTTTTTCTCACTGGTCTGGCAGTCTACTCTCTCCCCCAGGGCTTTGCTTTAATATGGCTTGTCTTGCTACAGGGTAAATAGGAGAGAACATCTCATGGTAACCACCAAAATTTCATGCAAATATCAG
Organism: Calcarius lapponicus; assembly: GCA_039654755.1. NCBI lineage: Eukaryota > Metazoa > Chordata > Aves > Passeriformes > Fringillidae > Calcarius > Calcarius lapponicus. The sequence goes on from CM077464.1 coordinate 70,092,933, forward strand.
CATGACCAGGCTGCAGCACCTCCAGTGCAGATATCCTACTCTAAATGTTCTAGACTGCTATTAGGAGAACAAGAAGGGGAGCCAATTCTCAGGCATGTTTCTCTGCACCCTCCTTCTCATCCAGAAGCTGCTAATGAGCCTTCAGAATTAGGTGGCTGTCTTTTAAGACACTAAATCATAGCACCTTATATTCCTTTCTAGCTTATTTTAGAAAATCAGTCCTAAGATAAAGGACTTTAGAAGTAAAAGTACTAGGATGATGCTGTAAAGCCTGTAGTCCTGTTTTCAGTAGTGCAAGTATCAGAAGTCAGGCTGAGATGTTTATAGATGATACCTAGTAGCTTTCCACTGACATCAGGTGACACTCAGATTTGCTTCAACTTGCAGCTGGAGAGGCATAATAAATTCTCTGTTGGCCAAATTGATCCCTTAGAAGCTACACTCCAAGCAGGAGCAAGCTGCAGGCATACCTGACACTAGAGGGCAAGTTTCCTATTCCATACAGCTAATTTGATACATCTTTCCTGGAAATCTTCAGTATACTTACTTAAAACTAGGAAAGCTAGTAAAAAGACTTGTTTCTAAAACTCTGGAAAAGTGAAGTCAGGTTGCTCCGAGTTTTACCAGAGCAGAATAACAGCCAGAAAGTACTCAGCAAAATCCAAGGGACGAAAGCAGGGTGCAGGTCCTTGCAGCCTTTGAGGGCAAAAAAGAGTGAAAACTGGAGAAAGGCAGAACAGTAAGCCAAGATTTGTTCAAGCTGGCAGTGTGTGTTGTGAAGGGGGAGAGAACATTCATGCCATATCCAGAGTGGAAACACTAAGACCAACCTTGAGCAAGAAATTATTATTTGTATTTGGCAGGCATCCTATCTCTGAGAAGTAGGAAAGGAGAAAGCCCTGTCTCATGGTGTGGTCGATGACTACATCAAACAGACACAATCTGCCTCAGTCCTTCCATCCACCACACATTTGGTGTACACCCTTGAACCAAGCAGGAGACCTTCCCTCTTGGTCCTTGGCTTTCTGCCTCTGCCACCTTGAGCAGTAGCACTGTCCTTACTTAATGAGATATTGCAGGTGTAAAGTGTAGTGACGGTTCAATGCTGTGCTTCAGAGCAGGCAAAAATAGGCTTGAGCCCTTAGGGTCAAGCTTTCCCTGCAAACAAGCTGCAATACAGTGTAGAGATGTAAACCTATTTTATTAGCCAAGGACGCTTTTGTAGTTAAAACTAGCGATTCTAGTTTCTTACAGGAGATGTGAAATTTCCTTTAACACAAGTGGTTTTGTAGAGAAGCAGGAGTGGCCAACACTATGTGCCAACCCTGAAACACTATGTGATAACCCTGAAATTGTTTCTTGTGTTCTGTCAACTTATTTCTGGCTCACTGCATCCAAATGAGGGCTTTCTTTCTTCAAAAATCAATTTTACCACTGTTAGAGCCGAACTTGGGTCTGAAAGGGCTAAAATTTGGGTAAGCATACTATATCACATGTGTGAAGATAAATGATAGGCCATGGCTGGGCACTGTCAGGGTTTAAACTAGACCAGTGATGCCAGTTGTTTGTTGAGAGGTGTTGGATCAAATAAAAGTTGCAGGTCATGGGCCGCTTGGCTGTTACATGGCTGGAGTGTCCCCAGTGTCTCCTCCTGCTGTGCACATCTCCTTTCTTGGAGCAAGATGCAGACCTGCTGTGTGATGGGAAGAAGTGCAAGTTGGCTTATTGGCAAGGAAGGAATGAGGGAACCTTCGAGAAGAGAACAGGCCATATTGTTTTGGACACCATAGGTAGGTCAGCTTCAATTAGGTATCTACTATGGAGGTATTTTCCACCTTGTTTTTTCAAGTGCTGTGATTAGAAAAAGTATTTGAGTAACTTCAGTATCATTTGCATTTTCCAGTGCTTCCATTTACATTGGGATGCTTTAGTTCATCAAAACAGATAAAAAGACAATGTGGCATCTTCACCATGCTGCCCAAAAACCAATCATCTTAAAGGAAGGAAAGTTCAGAAATATAAATAGTTACTAAAAATATGTCCCTGATCTTTAAAAATGCTGAGTCCTAGGATGTTTCTGCTCCTAATGCTTTGTCTTTCCACCCTTTTTTTCTTTTTCTAGCTTGGTAGTGGCAGCCCATACAATTATGAGCTACTGCACAATTTTACACCTAAGGTACACAGTCACATTTAGAATCTGACAGTGTTCTCCTTCTGGAATAGGAACACTGCTTGCAGCCCACAGCTGAAACAATTAGCTTCATTAAGAAAAAAAAAATGTTCTCTGGCTCACAGATACATTTTTAGAATTAGTTAAAATGAAGCAAAAGAAAAAATTTCAAGTAGACAGGTGAACAAGCCACAGTTCTTCAGGCTTCTCTCAGGGTTTTCAGAATCTTAGGGTTTTGATAATATAAATGATTTAAATTAAAAGCTATTGAGAATATATAATAGAAGAAAGGGCTCTGACAACAGCAGATGGAGCCGAATAGAAATTGTGATGTTACTATATGTACCTGCTTACACTAAAAACAGCAGCTGTAAGGAGGAATTTGAACTAAACTCTACAAACATGTATTCTTATACTCTTATAAATGGGTTGTTCTGTTTCTCTCCCAGTTTCTCTTGACCCTTTTCTGAGGGTTAAATTAATCCCTTGTGCAGCTCAGCTGAGGATAATGAAGTTGTCCCAGGGTACAAATGTAGCCTTTGGGTTTGACCTACAGAAGGCTGAGCCTCCATTCCTCACTATGTTTTCAGGCAGTTTTATTTATGTTGGATTAATTAAAAACACCCTCTCCATTCCCCAGGCTTATGTGCTCTCCTGTGCAGAATAAAGGAGGTTTCAGTGTCTGGCCTCTCTCAGCCCATCCATGTTAATACAGAGACAGTATAAAACTGCTAATGAGGGGATCTTAATGACCCTGATCAAATTTGTGAGCAAAAAGGCTCATGTTCTGATAGAAGTGGCATGGGCATGGTTTCTGATGTGAGGAACAGTTTGGATTCCTTTTTGGAGTCATAGGCATGGCTCACATTTGGCCAGTAAGGCAGAGCCTTTTTTGCTGTAGGTGAATGTGAGGCATTAAACCGTATGGTCATCTGGAATCTGATACAGGGCAGGCAGAATGAAATAAATGCCTGTTCTTGTTCCTATGTATTATATTTTTAAAAGGTGTCAAAACAGATTATTTATCTTTAATATTTTAAATACATCAGTGTCCACAAATAGTACCAGTTTGAGGTCCAAAACCTGTTTTTTTAATCCAGTGTGAGAGACAGACTGAAGTCTCGTCCAAACTCACCCCATTATTCTGAGAATTTTGAGTGAAGTAAATTTCCTCTCTCCTTCTCTCTCTGTCCTTCTCTCTCTCTCTCTCTTTCTTTTCTCTCTCATCCTTCTTTCTAACATGCCACTGTGCAGATAACACATAGTGGCCAAGTGGAGGCTGGTACTTTGCTCTGAGGCATCAAAATAGACTTGAGGGAGAAAGAGAAGTTGCCATCATGAGATCACAGCAAGAGAGCATCTGCTTTCTATGCCACTGTGCCCCAAAAGCTAAGTGAAGCCAGCCAAATCCACCTCTCCCATCCACTGGGATGGGAGAAAGAAAAAGTGGTGGCTAAGACTTCTTTCGAGGTCTGTAGTTGTGTTGGATTTGTTTTGCACAGATTCTAGAGAATACTGATTAGTATAAAATCATCTTGCAATGCAACACTTGACCAAGGCCTGTAATCATGTCACTACTTCATCTGTGCCTGATTGAGAAGTCCCCAGATTAAGCAGACTACTTATGGTGAGAAGTCCCCTCTTTGCCAGCTGGGAGTTTAAAACCAGCTGCATTCTGAAATCTGAAAGAGAGAAAGAATCCATGAACTGCTTTGTAAAATGGTCTCTTCCTCATTACCCTAATCACACAAGTATGCTGAGGGCTGAAATCAGTGGGTTTTTTTCCTTTTTGTTCTTTTAAATCAGACTCAGGAGGGAAAGGCTAATGACCACTGAACTGAAAAGGATCGCTTGGGTCATCCTGGTCCCATTCCTGGCATTCAGTAATACACATTGGAGCAGAGGACACCATTAAACTTCTATTTCATCTGCCTTGCTGCATGCTTCAGGACACAACATTTCCCAATGCCCTCTAAGTCATGTGGATTCTCTTGGAGACCTGAGTGCCTGTATTATGTGCCACAGTACAAATCAAAGCAATTGCTTATCTCAGGATTTCATTTCTTAAATGAAATAGTATCTGAAAATTACATTTCTTAGATTAGGTTCCAAGGTAATTCAGGGGAAAGCAAAAGTACCCAACATTTTCAGTTGCCCTCCTGGATCTTATAGCCCAAAGTGGAAGTGGTTTAAACCCTGAGTGGCAGCAACATATGCACAAGAGATACTAATACTACCTGTAGCATTAGTTTCCTCTGTTTATTATCTTAGATATGGTAGTTGCCAGTCTTCAGTGCTTGGGGAGTAAGACAAAAAGAGAATGAACACATGGAAGGATTAAATTATGTGTCCAAGGTCATACAAAGGCATCTGTAGCAGTCAGCAGTTAGATATATGCTACTAAATGTTAGTGCAGTGCATAAATTAAAGGGATGGCCTTCTTTCAGTTTGGGGTTTTTTTGTGTTTAAAGTGAGAAATGAACCTTCAGACTGTGGTGCTTGTCAAGTTTTTAACTAACTAGTCAAGTTTTTAACTAACTAGTCAAGTAGTTCAAATTGCTAATATTGTGCTATCTGTAGTTAATGAGAATTTATGGATATTCATGGACATTGTGAGATCCAGTCTAGTACTTAGATTCAGCCACTGTTTTCCCATTACCCTTTCCCTGAGACTGCTCTTCTTTTGATGGAGTGCTCTTATTGCTGTGAGATCTGTCAAAGCTTAACAAAGGAAGCATGGCTTCACCAGCAAAGACTTGGGATAGGGGCACTGTTTGCTTTCTGGCAGGACAGAACAAACATTTATCTAATCAACATGGAGCAATAGCACAGTGGTCGCTAGACTACATCTGGCAAAGCACAGTAGAAGCATTGACATTAAAACATAAAACTTGGTTAATAATGAAGTGCAGTTAAAAGTACCATGTTCTGGCTATGGATAAATCTGATGCAGGAGAGCTCTAAGCCCCGGAGGTGTCATACTATGCTTCACATGCTTATGTTAAGGAAAAGAATTATGCATTTGTGGATATAGTGCACATATGACAAGAGCTTTTGTCACCAGTAGATTGAATTTGTGAGGTCCTGAGCATTATCAGCTCTCAAAAATGTTAATGCCAATTACTAGTGCAGGAAACAAGACTAAAAAGTTCTCACCCTCCCCCCCTAAAAAAAGACAAAAATCTAGAAGACTTTTGTTTTGGAGAAAAGTCTGTGTTAAAAATAGTACTTTTCGTAATCGGGTATCTGTGCCTTGTATGTAACATCCTTGCTTTGTACACCAGATAAAAGTAACATCTGTGGCTCCATTTGTCTAACAAGCAGTTTTCCTGCCGGCTCTCTAATACTTGCCCTGGGGGGGAGTTCGTGGACCTTATCTGAGAGGAAGAATTACTTTGTTGTGGCTTTGACATGCTCTTTAAATAATATTCAAAAACCATCTGAAACCATATTATATAAAAGAGGAACCTTTTTGTGAGTCTCAGTGGAGAAAACAAGAATGAGAAATTTCCCCGTTCCATTTTCTGGCTCTATGCCATTTCTTACCCAAAGGCTAGGAAGCTGTTTGTCATAGGGCTCAGTAATTAATATTACAACAAACAGAAGCAAATTGAAAAGATTTTCTGCTTCTCTTTAGTGTCCTTATTCACCTGTTCCCCATATCTTTCAGATGGCTTCCAGCCTGGCATGTATTTAAGCACTGTCCTATTTCCACTGCTATTTGCTGTACAGATCACAGAATCCATTCCTCATCTGACAGAATAATTTAATCCTTAATTCTCTAAACCATTTATTGAAGAATGCTTCTACTGGCCGTACTTTAAGTCCTGCTCTACTTTAAGTCCTGCCCTGCTTTCTCCAGCCCTGTCCTGCAAGGATGCACAGGTTGCTGCCCAGTGGTGTGGCTGGGTGCTGACCCATTGGGTGATGGTATCTCACTTAAACTTCAGGTGCTCTCAAGAGCCGGCTTTGCACCCTGAGCCTCTCTGTGTTTTACAGCAGCAGCTACCTTCTTTCAATGAAATGGAAAATGATAAAGATTTATGATGCTGGGTTTGACTGCCATTTTCAATAGGTCTTTGATTATGAAGAACCCTTTATTTTCAGAAAACTGACAACTGAAAGCTCTGTGAGGACAGTCCTAGTTAGTGATAACCTTTAAAAAGCCACCCAAAGGTACTGGCAGAAGCCATCCCCAGTACTTCACTCTGCCCTGGCACTGTAGTCCAGTCTCTGACCTGAAGAAACTGGGACAGAAACCAGAAGTCTGTTCCTCCTTCTCATCTCCTTCGGACATGCCTGTAGGTTGGTGATGTAAATGTCAGTCTGCAAGGAGTCAGGATTGAGATCACCCATGCATTTCATTCTTGCCTTAAAATCTGAGTTCACTTGTAAAAGCAAATACACTGAAATTTCACGTTAAAAATTCTTGTCTGCTCGAAAATAATGGTTATGGTTACAACAGTAACAGCAGCAGCAGCCAAACATTCCAAAAGAAAACCTTTTCAGTTTCAGAGTGGGAATGATTGTTTTTTTGTAACATTAAATCTCCGCTTGGCCTTGGCATGGAAATGCCATGCTGCTGCTGCTGGAACAAGACAGAAAAACAGGCTCTTTAGGTTTGACATCCCTATAGTTTTCTTGCATTCTGGAGGATCCCCAAGGCCCTATGGAAACCAGATGCATTCCTGCTGCAACAATTAACGTAACCAACCCTTGCAGGAAGGGAACGTTTATGATGGGGGAAACATTTACAGTATTTTCTTTTGGAAAATTCCACTATTGACATGAAAAACAGCAGGGTAACAGCAAAGATGGATTGCAAATTTTGACAGCCCCGACAGGTAAATATTGGCTTTGTGCAAACAAGTTTCTATAGATAACCAGTCTGCTCCAGAAACTCCACAGATGGCAGCAGGGCTGCCGGGGTATTGATTTACCCACTGTGCTCAGTGCAGAAAAGCACAGCTGTCAGTTTTGCTGTTCTTCTCATTCTGAGTGTTGCTGCTGCTCCTGCTGAGAGCTGCGTGCCTTGTTCACCATTTTTCTTTGGCAAGTGGAGATGAAGATTAAGAGTCCAAAAGAAATGATTTGAAAGAAAAACCTGCCAAAACAACGAAAAATAAACAAGAGCAAAGAGCAACAATAGAGAACGATGTGTATATGTATTTGAAACACCAGCAAGAACCTGTCTTAGTCTGTATCAGGTAACTTAAGAGAGCTCACAGGAGTGGTTTATAGAAAGTGGTCTTAGAAATCATAGTGGGAGCTTGAAGGGCAGGAAAAGCTTATGAGGAGACAATATAGATTTTGGACATGTTGAGTAGTAACAGGCTGAGGTTAGAACTGAGGAATAGAACTGGTGCTAGAACTGGCCTTAAGGCAAATGGTGGCTCTGCCAAAAATCCCCAGCAGCTGGAGGTGACTTATAAATAAATACCAGCCAAATAGGCAAACACTTAAAATTATCATGATTAGGTTTTGGGTTTGTATGACCCATTTGAGTGCAGTCTAAATCTCAGGATTATGATTTTCAGGCAGTAGAGTCAGCCAGTACAACCACTGTCTCATTAACAAAAATGTTGATTTACAGGCATAATATCTAGAATTGCTTTTTAAAGGAACGGCTTAGAAAGACTTCATAACCTCAGTTCCATAAAAATGTTTGCCTGTGGTGCAGATTTGCTCCAAGGGCTCATCAGTAACAGAACAGTGCATCTCCTGGGGCAGATACAGCGTACGCCATTTGAGGGCATTTTTCTGCTGCTTTTCTGTGTTATTTCTGTGTAGTTACACAATCAACCCAGACAATGAAAGTGCCTCTGTACTACATCTGCATCAGGGATTTTGCACAGAATTACTGGGTGCAGCTTTTGGTTGTCATTTTGTCCCATTTGGTAGCTTTGGAGGTTTTGTTTGATCTGTTTGATTTTGTGGTTGTTCAGGTTTGGGGTTTTTTTTTGTTTTGATGTTCTTACATTTGCACAGAATCACAGAATAGTTTTAGGAAGGGACCTTAAAGAGCATCTAATTACAACTACATAACTAAAATGGCAAAAAAATTAATAAGCAGGCATCCAGACTAGTTGAAATTGATGGATAATCTTGGGATTTTTTTTTTTTACATCTTTTTTGTTGATTTTGTGGACTTTGAGTGGTCCAGGCTGTGCTTCAGTTCCCACGAACTGGCTATGAAGTCCAGAGCAAGAGACCTGGCCCCTGATTTTCAGCAGAGTTTTCTTCTTTTAGGGCCTTTGAGTGCTTACCTGGATGAAGGCCTAGGTCCATTCATTAGTCCTGCTTCTGCCTGAGTTTTAAATGATTACAGGAGAAGAAAATTTGGTCAACAAAAATTATAAATTAAGACTTACATGCTTACATAAATTTCAGGCTTCACATAATTCTGCCTTGATTTTGGGAAAAAATTAGAGTTGCCAAATGAGAAGGGATTTTTCCCAAGATAGATCAAGAATCTTTTATAGGAGAACGTGAAAAAGCAGGGCTGTGCAACAGACCATAGAAATTTTTTTAGACAATTGGCATTACTTTATTATACAAAGTACAAGAATGCAAACTCTACGTAGACTGGGTAGTTTATAAGTAGCAGGGCATAAGAAATTGTCAAGAAGTTACTTCTGTCAGAGTTACAGTGTTGCTGGGCTGAAGAAGCTAGATGCCAGCCTTTCTAGATAGTCTGCATATCTATTGCCTTTTGTAAGTCTTGATTAAGTATTGAGTAAGGTATCTCACGTGTATCTTGTAGAAGAGGTAACATTGTTCCATCCAAAGCTTGTCTTTCCACATACCAAAATTCTGCCTTGATATGCTGAAGTAACAGACAAAAAGAATCTTGCTTTCTGACTTGTCGGTGAATTAATTGACAAGTACAAGTACAGATCAAGAAGTGTTTGGACAATGTTCTCAGGCACATGGTGTGACCTTTGGGCCTGTCCTGTGCAAGGCCAGGAGCTGGACTCAGTGACATTTGGGGGTCCTTTTCGACTGAGGAGACTGTTTGATTCCAGGTGTACAAGCTTGGTTTCTGTCTGTGTGTGTGTGTGTGTGTGTGGCTGTTGCCCATTGTGGTTGCAGCTGAGCCCCACACAGCTCTCACTGACAGTGAGGTACCCATATCCTACCCCCACCAGCTTCTCCAGAGCTTTGTGAGTTTAGATGCTGAATTCTTAATCTTTGGCAGCTCGATGCATGTGATGAGGGATGCAAACCACCAACTGAGCTGAATATGATGTGCTAAAGGTTCCAGTGCTGAATACATTTCAAGCTTTGTGTTAGATTTTTCTCTCTCCTTATATAAATATGTTGTTTTACTATAAATACCTAATTCCAAGCTGTCTCTGAAAACAGAGTCCGTTCTCTGTTTTGAAATACCGTTTCGCATGTCAGAGATTTGACAGAGGAATAAAATTCCTATATGTGCCTGCTTAGAGAAGGGGTGGGCGTAGGGGAGGAAGGGCATCCTGTAAGAGCATAATGCAAAGTGATGCCAGTTGTCTCTGCCTTACATTCATGACCTTGTACATTGGTGACCTGTGAGCTACCATTTCCTTGCTCTCTCTTTTGAAGTACAGTTTGTGACATTTCCACTGTGCTGTTACTGCTGTCTTTTTTCTTAAACCTCACCTGAGGGAAGAGAGGGAAGAGTTATGTGTTCAAAGAAAGCAACATCAAAGTATTCCCAGCAGCCAGTCAAAGCTTTATTTGGTACTAATTCTAATAACTCTGTGGCTGGTGATGTGGACTGTTTACATGGGTAACCACCTGCCAATTACTTGCAGCTTTCTCTGAGGTGGTTTTTGGTTTGTTGGTTTTTTTTTCAGTAGATGAATTTGTGTTTTCTAATAGATCTTAGTTGACAATACATAGCCAGCAGTATTTGATGTAATGTTATTGTAATAGCTATAACAGAGATTGTTTGGAATTGCAACACTAAGGTTGATAGGAGCCCCCCAAAACATTGGATAAAAACACTGAATAAAATTAAAAAGTAGAAATGAACCTCTGCTCAATGTAGTTACCTAAAGAATTTTAAAAGCCTGTCCACAATATATATGCCTATGCTAGTGCAGAGAAGTTATTAGATTTTAAATTAATTTCCTTTTTAGTCAGCGTTATGTTCCTGTTTCAAGTCACGAAAGTTGCTCCTAGCTTATGACTGTGAGACCAGAATAACTAAGAGAGAAAAGAAGGGATAACATCCATTGTGTATGATTTCCACTCAAATTCTCACAATTAAAGGGAATTTCTAAATTGCCAATTGAAAAATATGCAAATACCATCCACTGTTAATTGAAGCAAACATATTGCATGAATTAATGCTTTAATTGCAGTGTGTACTGAATCTACATGTATGTACAATATTGTACACGAATATACATTAACAACAGACCTGTACATCCTCTGTAGTATTTTCTTGGGCCAATAAGTTTTCACCTCTCTGTCAAAACATGTCATGCATTGCAGTAAACCAATGTTTTCCTAGGTTAATTGCTAATCTGCCTATGTATTGGTAAATGTTGCCATGGGCACAGCAACAGCAGAGGAGAGAGATGAGCTTTCGCCTGGTTGGAGATGAAAAATGGCTATTTTTACTTTTTATACCCTTGCTCAATCACAAATGAGAATAAGAGAATAAAGAAGCATGTTTCACTGCCTTCTTAAAATTTAATTACAGAAACATTTTTCATATTACTTTGCAATATGCAGGTAATATTTACTATATGTTGATTACTTCAACAAAGCTCTTTTTTTGTTGGGCTTCATATTCACCAGATTGTTTTACAGAGTGCAGTATCCTACATATCATCATCTTCTCCCTTCTTCATGCCAACATAAAAAACACCCATTTTGGATATTGCTGAGTCCCATTATTTAAAACTTAATTCCTTCCCTAAAGTACTCCATGCTGCCACAATGCTGCATAATAAGTTATTTAGTTGTGCAGATTAAAATCCCAGACTGACTCTTGTCCCCTATTTGTGGCACCTTTTTTTTTTCTGAAAGAAAGAAGATTAAACTATGTAAATGGAACATGATTATGGTTTATTTTGTTAGCATGTGCAGTGATGAGCTTTTGACCTACATTTCTTGTGTATGGTGTGCTCTTGCCCTAAATCTGGGTATTGAATGTCAGAAACCCACATGATGTGGGTTGACCTCTTTTTCATATTTTTTGGTCTTTTTTATATATATATAAGAAAAACACTGAGATACAAATCTTCAGTTGAATCATAGCAAAATCCCAAAAAAGAAAAACATTTCTTTCAACAGAAAAAAAAAAAAGAAAGAAAATATTTAGACACAATGCCTAATACATCAAGTTATTTAGAAAGTACAGATACGGTGTCAAAGCAAAGGGCAAATATGATGGCTGCTGTTAAGTCTTCTGGGTATTTGATATAGATGCTCATGGACAAGATTATGCAACTAGAACTTGCATCCTACAGTCTCTTTCTGTTTCAAAAAGGTTTCTTGCCATCAAATTTGGGCAGTTAACAAATCATGTTCAGAAGCTGTCTTTCTCTGGATGCTCCAGAAAATCAAGCGAAGTGTTTTTGCATCTATCTTCAGACTCTTAGTGTTCTTCTGAAGATTCTGCCCTCCAAGAAATGCCTGCAAAAAAAAAAAAAAAAGATTCCTTCATGATGGGCTTTCTTTCTGTCCCTGATAGCAGTGCTGTTTTGATATATTGAGGGAAATGTACATATGTGGCCTCTATTAATACTAACGCTCTTTGCAGTTCAATAGGTGAATATAAGCCTGTAGGACTCAGTGTGATAGTTTGTCTCACTGAAAATTACTGCCAAGGTAAACAGGTTTTTGAGAAAGCTTATCTAAACTAAGACAAATGTCTTCTGCTTTTTTTCAAAGTAGTTTGTTACACAGTTTGTCTAGGCACTTTTACTGGAAGCATAACATGAAAAAAAGGAATTATTGAAGGTATTTAATATTGAAAACTATATGAGAGTTTAATGTCATTACCTCTTAGAAAGTCTGATGTTGATAGTGATATATAATTAGGAAAAAAAGAGAGTGCCTTTCTAGGGCAGAAACCAGTAATGTCTCCTTCTCCTTCACCAGTCTGTTTTCAAATGGCTGTCCAAGCAAGCTCTGAGATTTTAATATTTCTAGAAACACCTACTGTGTATAGCTTACTTTAAATTGGCACATATATCAACAGCATGAAAAAAATGTTCACAGCTCTGGGAAACTGAGCTAAAAGGTCACTTTTTCAACAAATTCATCAGCTGGGAAAAACAAACCTAGCTTTCCTTTGAATCTTTAATAGCTTTCCTTTTTCTGTCTGAAGTCTGGGGGGGCAATATTCTGTAGTGTAAAGGCACCATCTGAACAATCCAGTGAGTGTTTCACACAGATTGGCATACATTTGTTTGTCTGCTTAAGTTTAGGTTTGTTTAAATTTGCATGTCATGGATTTGATAGGTACGTTCAGCTGCTCTACTTATTTTTATCCTGGGTGCAGCATTTGAAGGCTTACAGGGAAGCATTTTTTTTCTACAGGAAGACAGTGACTTGAAGGCCTTAAATTAAAGACTGAAAACATAAGGAAAGGCAGTGGGAAAAATTTATTTGGATAGCAATATGGGACCTCAGGAAAGGTTATTAATAAAAAATTCAGGTGAGAGGCATCTAATAGGAATTTTAGCATGGCTGGTAACCAATGTAAGTGATCACCAAGGTGCAGAAAACTTTTGTTCCTTTGTTCACAGGAAAATGTGCAACTCAGGGTTTTTTTCTTTCCATTCTAAGTAAAATGATTGCAGAACTGCTCAAACAGTAAATTATATAGCCATACATAAGTCACAAAGGCTTTCTTCTGTGCTGCTGGATGGAGAGGTCAACAGGTGACCACGCATCTATTTCAGCTTTTCTTTTCCTCTTTGTTTAGATTACAGATTTTTTTCAAAGCATTGAGGTGCTAGTACATGAATTTTTAGGACATCCTGAAAAACCTGCTGTTTTCAATAACCTCTCCAGATGGATGACTGCAATCAGTGTCCTCTGGTCTCCCTTCATCTCTTGATGGTAGTCTTTCTGAGGCATGGGGGGTGGTCTTTTAGATTTGTCTGTTGTCAGAAGCTAGGTCCTAACTTCTAGAGTGCTTTAACTACCAGGACAAGGATTTCAGATAGGTGAAGCTTTATTTAAATAGTGATCTGAGACAATTCAGCTGATTCTTGTGTACCAGCTTCTATGAGAAGCCAAATGAATGGAGCTCAGTTTTAGCATTCAGTTCTTCCTGCTGCAGTCAGCAGACCTCACATCTTTGAGAACAGAGATCATCCCCCTTCCTTTTTATTTTTCTCACTACTTCTTTTTGAAGAATTAATTGGAAATGGAAAAATAATCCTCTTAATTTTCATGGGGGAACTTGGCATGCTTGAAATTTCAAGGCAAAGGGGTGTGGAATTTTCACAAGGACATAACTTCTGTGTTCCCTGTAATTGGTTGAAGCCTGAGAGAAACCTGGATGGAGGTAACTCTTCATAACACTTTTGAGAGAAAAAAAATTATTTTTGGCTTTACTCAAAGTTCAAATTGCAGTTATGAATAAAGCCTGCAGGCAGGTAAAATTAATGTATTTCAAACAATAATTCTAAGTACTGTTTCCAGTTCTCCTTCACCCAGTTAAATTACTTTTACCAAAGGTACTGATAGGACTATAATGGAAAGAGGTTTATAATAGAAACAGTTGAAAATATTTCATTTTAAATACAGTTCATAGTATGGTACTTCATGTTTCTCTCCAGATTGTCTAACATCCTATTTACCAGGATATGTGGTTTTTGTTGTGGGTTTTTTGTGGGTTTTTGGGGGTTTTTTGTTTTGTTTTGTTTTTTTAGGGATGAGTAAATAATATGATCAGAATTCTCATGGCAGGGGGCTTAAATATTCTCTCATTTCACACAAGTGTGACCACACATACAGATATGCGCATGCACACTTTGTTTTCTTCCTCCCTACCAAGTAATTGTGAGAGCATTTCAGTATTACAATTTTAAAAGCAGCTGCTTTCAGGGTCTTTCCAATTACATCTGGCTGAACCCCTGATTTTTCAGACATAACCTTTAATTAAAATTTAATTAGATTTTAGACATTTTAAAGAATTAAATCCCCACCATATATTATGTTCTAAACTGCATAATCTAAGTATCATGAGCTGATTAAATTTTTATACAAATATACTATTAAAGATTGATCACCTTACTTTGGAAAATAATTATGAAAGCCCAAATGCTGAGGTGATAATAGAAACTCAGCAGATGGAAACCCATCAGAATTTTAGTGGTAAAAATGTAGACTTGGTGAGTAGTCTATATATTCCTATATATTCCTGACTGGGGAACAGGGTCTTTGGCATTTGACATCTGTTGTCTCTGACCTATTCCTGTGTGCTTTGAGTTATAATTTTCATTCATGGAAAGAGACAGGTGAATACAGAGCACAGTGCTTTGCAAAACCTGATTACAGCCAGGGATGGAGCCTGTACACACTTTTGAATAACTGATTGTTTAGTTGCTGTGATTTTTCTAGTGATTCAGTTAAATGTTTCCAGTTACTACTCTGAACTTTTAAATGTTATGCACTGATGCTACAATTTCTTGTTCCACGTGGGAAGGTATTAAGTTGCTGCCACAGATCCCTTTTATAACTGCATACCTTCCCCCTCACTCATTTAACCTACTTATTATACCTCCTCTTCTTCAGGAATATGGCAGCCAACCATCCAGTCTATGGGTAACAAGGGTAGATGAAATGTCTTTTCTATCACCTCAGAGCAAGGAGGTGCTTTAAATGTTATTCTGTCTGGTGGATATCAGGTATTTATCTGGTGGAAAGATGGGTTCATTCAGTAGTAAACCTGAGAGATAATAGATTGTTGTCTTCTATAGGTATTCATAAAGTAACCTGATGGCTGTCATATTCTTGAGGAAGAGGAACAAAAATTAAACTAACTGACAATCTGACAACTGAAAGTTAACTGTAGGGAATCTGCCACTGGCAGGCTGTCCACGGCTAACATTAGAAGAAAAATTTCCTATAATTACCTAGGCACAAGGAGCTTTTCCATCAAGAATTGGCATGGGAGACAGGTAACAGACTAAACAAACTCCCTGGTAACATGGCTTGCTCTGTACCATGACTTCATGAGATGAGAAGTCGTTTTGAATTAGTACTTTTGTCTGCTATTTATAAGTTTGTTGTGATGATTACTGCCTGAGTCATTCTTGCCGTAATAAGTTTCTATGGGTTCTAGATTGTCTATTCTTACAGATTGCTCATACTCTTTAACAAAGCCAGGACCTCTTCTTTCACCTACAAAAACCAATAGCATCTGAATCTCCAAGTCTGAATCTCCAGGATGGCAGATTAATTTTTGCTTGACTACTTCATCTTGCTGAGGAGGAGGAAAATCTGGAATATGTGAAAAGGTCATTTTCTGCAATATAGTGAGGATTTCTAGAAGCAATTGTTTCAGAATCTAAATGCTTTTGGGAGATTGGCTGAAGTGCAGCAACCATCCACCACCTGTTTTCCAGCGCAGGAGGATAACAAGGCATGGGTTTCCGTAGTGTAGTAGAACAGTATGTACAAGTACTTGGAAAGTTGCTCATTCTGATAAGTGTTCATACCACCTAAGTGAAGAGGCCATTAAAAAAAGATTAAAAAGACCTCAAACAACAGAATGTGACAGCAATGAAAAAATGCACCAGTGCACTTAAAACCACCCATTCTGTTAGCCAAATATTTCATATATGTGCTTTTCCTAAAGTGTCATGTAGTGGTTATAAAACTTCAGGGTGGTAGAATTTTGCTGTGATGTAGCACAATTGGTCTTAGCTGAATGTGTCCCTATTAAGTTGAATTTATGCTAATTCTGTCCCATTTAAACTGCAGACACTGTTATTGGCTGCACTATTAAATTGCTTTCCTAGGAGACATTCCATTAGATAAGTGATGCACCCAAAGTAGAATATAAAAAAATTACATTTTTATTTAATCTGAATATGTTTTACATCTGAAATCGGGATAGAATTATGTCCACTGTGGTTAACAAAAGACTTTTTGGGTTCTCAGTGAGCATGGAACTTATTAGCAAGTGATTTGTCCAGCTAATTTTTAAATAGCCTAGGCTATTTCTTCTATTTATATTGGAAGGTAATTCCACAGCCTGACACTATTTTTCTGATATTCAGCTGAAATGTTACTTGGTCCTATGTTCATTTATATCTTCCCAATTATTCTTCTCACAAGCTGTTTATGTGCCGAAAGCATTTAGGCACAAATCCATTCCAATAAACGCCTTTAATTTTCTGGATAGTCTTACTCCTTTAATTTTGTTGGTCATCTTAAAAACAAGAATGGCTGAGTGAATTAGATTGCAAAATTTCCCCTTTTCCTTGTTACAGACTATACTTGCTTGTTCCAGGTCATGTGTTCCCTCTGTTCTGTGTTCTATGGCAGCTTTTTATGCAGGTTGCATCCAGGAGGAACACAGTCCCCTACTCTTATTTCAGGTATGAGAGCACTCTCTGGGAGAAGAAAAAGAAAGCAGAAGGTGTTTTACCAAGGGGAAGGCTGCCCTTCAGCAGGATGTTCTTAGTGGTCAGTGACATTTAAAATAGATCAGCATTTCAACTAACCTGGATACGAAAAGCCCTACATTTCCCAGCAGGCCAATCTTGGTTATAATTCCTGTACTAACAGGGTGAGGTGTAATGATGATGCATTTAGAGGCAGAGGTTTAGTTTCCCCAAAGTTCTGTTGATGTGGTTTTGTTAGCTAACAGCTTCGAAAATGTGCTCCTGTGTTTGAGCTCCGGCTGTGCAGCCATGGGAAGCTACACAAAGTCAGTACACATGGTTTAGGGACCAGAGAGCAGCAAGACAGAGCTCCTGAAAATGGCAAATAAGGAGTGTTTGCTAATCTGCTTCATATGGAGCAGTGTGGAGCACTACAGTGGGTATCAGGATGTGTAAAGGACTCTCAATAAAAGATTCACTGTCTGTGAGGAAAGGTAAAAGTTTTCAAGCCACTTGTACTCTAATCACTAAGGAAAAAACAGCTATCAGCTACAGAACCAGCATGTGCTTTCCATTCATGCTGTCTGGAGACAAACAATTATTCCCAGAGATCCTAGAGCGCAGTAGAAAGCCACTGTATGCAATCCATGTCAATTGTGAGCTCAATCCACAGAATCTTTTCAAGAGTCGTGAGAGCCACAGTGATGTTTAGTTGACATCTGGAATGTGTCAGTAGGTATCTTCCCTAGTGAAATTGAACATAATACAAGTTTAGTAAGGAAGAATTCTTAAAAATAAAGAAATAAGAAATATTTATTTGCATTTCATCTTCTGCCCATACTGAATTTTAATTCTTCATTGCCATTTTGGAAGTTGACCATTTGAAAGGCTAGTTGTTGGCTTTGAGAGGTGATTCAGTGGAGGCAAAGCTGTATTCTGGTGAGTGGTGGGTGACAGTGTGGGATACACTGAATGTGAGCAAGAGCAGTGGTTCAAGGGTTCTCCTCATCTGTTTTCCCAAATGGACACATTTTTAATAGCTGTTATTCTGTAGTTTCCATATTTTCATAAACTGAGACCTATTCTCTTTAATATCTGTAATGAGGTTATGGTCAGAACAAGCACAATTTCATGCAATTCAGCCTTCTGAGATGTTCAACATTTGCTGGGATCCACTTTCTCTACAAAAACCCAGCAGCTTCTAGAATACCCCATACATAGAGGGAGATGCATATGAATTAATAAGTGAGGACCAAGAACGCTGTCTTAGGGGCAAAGAGAGCTGCTGCACAGCCTTGTGATTTCTCTTTCCTCATGAGTGTGTTGCATTGTATTATTTACCTGATCTAAACTACAAGTTCCTGCAGTGTGGAAGTATCTTTCTTGCCTTCAAGGTGGTCAGCACATGCATAAAGAAACAAGATGATGCCTTGGAGAATTCTGTGTGGTTGGCAGAAACAGAACTGTGGGATGGTGGGGTAGGAAGAAAGGTTGTGCACTTGTTTTCTAGAAAACTGATGGAATGGATTTTGAGGTGTTAGATACAATACATGGGTTAAAATTTCAGGGAGTTGGTTACTTGGCAGTGCAGTGCAGCATTCTTTTTTTTATTCCATCAGCTTCAGAAATGGTCTTGAAAAGCTCAGTTGAGAAAGAAGGGGTAAGATCCTAGACAGTATGTTTGATATGTGAAGAGTGAAACTCACATTGCAAAACTAGTATTAGAAGAAAAGACCAAAAAAAAGGCACCTAGGGTATGTATGACAAGGGTAGATGCAGAGATAGCCTATTTTAATGTGGTAGATTGGACATCATACCTACATCAGGAAATATGTATGCACTTTTCTTGTTTCTGGTCATTTTAAGCATTTGACAAGATATGGCTGGGAATTTGCCAGAGCATTTGCTGTTTTGTTGTCTTGTTCTTGTCAGAGCACCACAGTTGAAGCACATCATTATGCCGTCAAGCTCAGGACCTAAATTCTTCCATGTGCAAATTCAAATGTGCTCTGCCACTCATGTTATTAATATTCTCTGTCTTGGCTTTCACCACCACTTAATGCATTTGCAGATGGGTAGAGAAAAATTGCAGCTAGCTCAGTTTTGGATTTTGAACTTCATTTTACAATCCTTCAAAACCCCAGTAACTAGCCAACCTGAGAAAACATACCTTCCCACTTTGGTGGCAAAAAGCAGAGAGAAGAGTGTTGCAGGGCAGGCTTGAAGCAGACATAAGAGGCATGTGTGAGCCTGCATTACTCTCTCCCAGCACCTTACATCCACGCAGACTGATCCAAGTGTTGGCAAAGGAGGATTTGCGTGGGAAGAAGGGCTGCCTAAGGCAGCATCTGCATCTTCAATATGTTCCCACAGTAATACCACGCTTTCAGCATGAATGCACTCCCACCTATGGCTAAGGCTTAAAAGCATCTAAATTGGGGCCTGCATATTATATGTGCATTTGTTTAGGTATGCAGTACTTCCTTTCTGATTATCATTTCTATAATTTATACTATAGGTAAATATCTGGACATATTTCCTGCATTTGCAATGAAAATTAATGACCTTCAGTAACCAACAGTACAACTTGTCATTTAATTGTCTTTTAAAAAAAAACAAAAAAACAAAAAAACAAAACAAAAACAAAACAAAACAAAAAAAAAAAACAAAACAAAATATGTCAGCACAATAATCACTTTTAAGTTGATTTCAGGTTAGTTATGGTCTTGTACATGGAAGGGTCTTATTATAAATATGGTCTATTTCAAAAAATATAACTACAAAATGATGCTGCTTTTCTCATAGAAGGTGAACTCTGTTCTTGCAGAGTTATAACTAGGAAGGAGGGAACTCTTCAGAAAGTGTCTCATGTACAGCTTAGGACATGGAGCCAGCTATAAGCTACAATAGCTGTTGTCTTGGCCTTGTCCAGTGGAAGATATATTTATTCATTTGTAGATACATGTGGATGAGAGATGGATCTCAGAGAAAGAGAGAAATTTTAAGAGCATTAGATATCTTCCCAGTCCATTAGGAAGAATGTGAAATTTGTTCTATTCTGTTGTAATTTCCCCAATTTTTGTGCATCTTTGCCAATTTTGTGTCTGTTGAATACAGCTGCAGAAGGCCCATTATAGGTTGTTACATGTTATTTCTAAAATCAAATTAATGGAGATATAATCACTGATAAAATAGTCTCCCTGACATCTCTCAGTGTCTTCCTGTCTAAGCTGGATGGCAGTCTGAGGTGGGTCAGACTAGGTGGTCTGATGGTTCTGTCTGAATGGAAAGGCTTGGAACCTTGCATGTCAGATTATCAAGACTGAAGAAAAGTGAAATAAGGTTGTTGCAGCTGCTACAATACATTAAAAAAAATGAAGTACAAAAGGTTTATTAGGCACTGCATTCTGTTTTTTCTCAATCTAGAAAGCAAAAATTGGCCACTGGCAAAATTTGGCCCCATAATAGATATGGCCTTTTGGCCACAGCAGCCTCCAATATTGGCCATAGCTGGACAGTAATAGTGGCTTCAAAAGGAGATGCTCACCTCATTCACCTGTCAGGAACAGTCTCAGTTCAAACAAGGACAGGGGAAAAAAAAGCTCTTATGACAAGCTATATTTGATGCAGCATTCCTGTTAAAAGCATAAAGATAAAACATTGTTTTGAGGCCTGTTCCCTAGAGTTATCCTTCAGCATGCTTGCTCATAATGTAACAAAGCCTCTACAAAGTGGATCACATGTAACATCCATTAAGATTGCTTTATATTACCCAGTAAATATCTGTCTGTGCTTTTTGTATGTCTTACTAATATGATTTTCCTTTACTCTTTACTCCCGCTTCTGTGCTTATGGCCAGGAATACTGCATAATTCTGGTTCATTTATAAAGTGTATAATTGCTAGTGAGCATCAGGTTTTGGAGCTTCTGGAGATTCCAGAACATGAAAGCAAGGGAAACAACCAGAGTTAAGTACCCCTAACAGTGCTTACTGATGTGTTTGTTAATATGGCTTTTACAACTACAGATATACAGACTTCTGTGCTCTCTGCCATATTTTAAAAGTCACATTCACAAGTTCCACATTGGGCCATCTTTGAATGGAAGTATTTTGCTACTGCAGGTATTTCTGGTGACCACAATAAAGTCAGCATGGCTATCAAACACCTGAGATGTTCAATACTGTCATCACTGGGCAAAAATCCATGTGTGCTACTGGTTAAAGAAAGCGTAACAGAACCCTTCACGGTGGTTGTTTGCTTTTCCCATTTTACCAAACTGCTGGGAACTACCAAAAATAACACACCATGTTATGCCTGAAATAGCATCATTTATTTCACTGCTCTGACACATTTGAGGTTGCACAGAAAGAACAGATCCATGTGTTCCTTTCCTTTCTGAGGAACTCTTAACAGCTTTCTCACAGTAAAAAATGCCTGTAAAATCCTTTTCGAATTAGAGTGCTCTGGACATGTCTGAAAACTACCTCATTTTTATTTAAATTATCATTGTGTGGAAGATAATAACAATTTAAGTATGCCCTTTTTTAAAAAAAAGCAAAGACAGAGGCACAGCAAAACAGCAGATGAATATTGTAAAACCCCACAGGATGGGTTCTGTATTGACAGAAAAAAAGCATGTCTATTCCCATCAGCAGCTGTGAGCAGCTCTGTAGCAAGTTGTGAATCCTGATCAATCTCATCTTCCTCACTTCAAAGAGCAAAAAAGCATCAAAAACCTTTCCTTTCTGATCTGTGTGTGTACTGTGAATCTCTGCCCAGGCCCAGGTTCTTTCTGGGAGGATTTAAAGGGATACTTCTTTTTGCTAATACTTTCTTAACACCCAAGGAAGATCAAAAGAGTATTTAACAGCAAGTAACTACTTAGTCTTCAGCTAGAAGTCAAGCAGAATTCATAACCAGTCTGACTGTGATAGTTTTGCGTACCAGCACCTTGCAGGGAGTATTCTGCAACCAAATTAGCCAGTTGTCACTCTCCAGGTCTCCTGCCAAAGAGTGTGGGGAAACACCTTTTAATTAGCTCTGAGTAGGTCCTCCTTGATTAATCTTATCTGAGCATCATGTTTTAGAAAGATAAAGCTGTTTAGAAAGGGGCAAGAGTATGCTTTAGAATTCCTAACTGTCCTTTTGCATCCTTTGCAGTGGGAGTTCAGCTCACAAGAGGCCAGCATGAGCCCAGATGATGTTGCAGCAGCCAGGGTGCAGTAGGCATGGTGGGAGTCTTGATATTGATGAGGTTAATTTGTTAAGTACTGTGGGACAAAAGGAGGGAAAAAATCATGCTGACCTAGCTAAGACAGTACTTATATGTATGTGTATTTGTGTGGCAAGGGACAGCAGTGGGAGGAAAGCTGAGGAGGAAGCAAGAATAAGTAAAACAAGATGGATTTATTGGCTCTGAATTGTTCATCTGTATTCAGTTCTTCACTGTGCCGCAGAGGAGGAGAGCATCTCCAGCACTGTGGTTGGGGAGCAGAGCAAGAGAGGGGGAGGAAGGTGATACCTATCACAGGCATCAAAAGTCTTTAATTTTCCAGAGGCTCTGATTAAACAAATGTTTCTGCTTCCTGGCAGCCCTTGCAGACATTTGT
Source organism: Calcarius lapponicus (assembly GCA_039654755.1). NCBI lineage: Eukaryota > Metazoa > Chordata > Aves > Passeriformes > Fringillidae > Calcarius > Calcarius lapponicus. The sequence goes on from CM077464.1 coordinate 70,115,278, forward strand.
TGGGACAGAATAAATCAGGAGGTAATTTGTCGGCTGCAATGATCAGAGCTGGCTTGGTGGCGCTGTCTTGATGGAGATTTTTTTCTGAGTTTCCTGGGAGCAGCCATATTTGCCAAGCTCCCAAAGTAATGCCACCAGCTTTCCTAAGGATGGCAATTTAGTATTGATGGAACTGGGTGGGTTAAACAGCACTCACAAATAATGATGTACAACCATGGTTAAGTTTATCATGGAGCCCCGGTAACTACAAGGGAGAAGGTCAATAACCCTTGGGACTGCTTTGGTGCTGAAAGAGGTTAGGCTGGGGAATGAGTGGGGAAATTATTTCATTGCTGGTGCTGTCATGTAAAAACAGGACCAGAAGGCCCCAAGAGGCAAAGAAGAATAGATTCAAGAATAGTGCAGGGTGTGTGGGCATGAGCAAGGTGGGAACTGGGTAACCAGCACAGACATGCCTGTACTTTATGTAGGTAAGGAAGTCTCTGTTAACATGTTTGCCATCAGCAGCTAAGTTAGCTCAACTCACTTCAACCTTGTTCTTTCATCTCTTCTTCTCTCACATATTCATTGTAAATCTACCTCCTACTCTTTGTGTGTTGTGGGTATAAAAGTGGCTGCATGAGTTTGCAATGGCCCCACTGTCCAGGAGAGACGAAGGCACAGTTTAATTATGCAGGCCACTCATGGGAGTGATTATAGAATCTTAATACCATTCTGTGAAGGTCAGCAGTATTATAAAAATCTTATTTCTGCAGTGAATTAGGAAGTATAAAAATACATTCCTGCAACTAAAACGCAGTCTGCCTGATTAACCTTTAGTCAAAGAATCCAGGGCTCATAGGGAAAGAAAGATTAATTCTAACTGATGTAAAACAGCTACAAGAATGATTTAACATTCCCATTGGTGAAAATGCTGTCATTTTAACACCTTTTGACTCTGCATGACTTGAGGTAAGCACTGTTAGCCCTAAAGGGAGGAATCTCACACTTGCAGTGTCCTTGACCTCCTTGTTTCTAGGCCTGTGGAGCTATGAGCTGAGAGGGGACCTTAAAGCTCTCATCTTCTGTTGTCTGGGAAACCTGTTAGAAGCCTGAGACTGAGTCTTTGCCTCTCTTGAGGTGGCTTGATGTCCAGTTTTGTTTGTTTGTGGGTTTCACTCCTTTGTAGTGGAAATGAAATAAAACGCTGTTGTTTATTGTTTCAGTAAAGATACTGGGAATATTGCTTAATCAGTTGTCCTTGTAGGATAAAGGAGGATAAGCTTCTTGTAAGGAGTTGGTTGCTGCCCGTGGAATTGCAATGGATGGATAAAGTCAGAGAGATCATTGAGTAGGGACAAGTGATGCCATCAAAGCTGGTTCTTCCTGTGCCTCTCACATAGGTGCCATCTTGGCTTCTGTGTGGCACAGCTGCAAATACAGAGAGAAATGTGCTTCCTCAGAACGGATTTCCCTCTCAGCTGTACTCAGACACATTTGCATTGTACTCTAAAGTTTAAAGAAGTTGTCTCAGCTGGCCAAATTTTTTAGCATCTCAGGCATGGAAAAGGTTTCTCTCTTTCTCACTTTTGATTAGATGGAAACTGGAAAGTTAACATCTGCTCTTTTCAATGAGTGAATTTAGTAAGTTTGAAGGACATGCCTTTAGATATGCAGGTTTATCAATTCTTGGAAATAGAGAGCTGTCTGTCCTGTCTACCATACTATTTTCTGTCCAGTGGAGCCTAAAAGTTGCTTTTTTTCCATGTAGAAAATGTAAAATTAAGAGGAAAATTCTGCAGCACACTCTGCTGAGCTCATTTGGTAAGATAAGACATTGGACAGTTCTTAGGAATTAAATTTTCACTGTATACCAAGGAAAACCTCCTTTTCAGACAGGGCTTCCCCAGCACCCCAGCAGGGGAGTGTGTGCATCAGAGGCCTTAGTGCTGAAGCCACATTTGTTCTGTGTAACTGATGTCAGCACTGGGACTTGCATTTGAAAATGTGATGCTTGATGGTTTAGAAGGAAAAAAAAATTACACATCTTTCTGACACTGATTTATGCTACAGTCATTCAGAAACAGAGCTAGCCTCTTCTGATATTAAAGAAGAACACCAGGAAAGAGAATTACAGGAGTGCCATTATATATGTGTGGCATCTTCCAACTGTGACTCTTGCTCAAAGATAAGCAAACTATCTCTGAAAAGCATGGTGCCAGAGGTGGGCAGGGCAAGTAAAAGGGCTCAAGGAACACACCTAGCTTTAGATAACAGCTCCTGTTAGTTTGGCCTTAGTAAGGGAGCCCACAAGCAGCCCATAATTCAAAGGCTCTGCCTTGGCCCAGTAGCAGAGGTTGACCCTCTGTGCCCCAAAAATCTGCTGCTCTGCAAGAAGCACTTGCTGTCTGTGACTGTATGGGTGCTTTTCCATGGCTTTGAGCCAGAGCCTCCATTGCAATGGGGAACATGCATGGTCTTTTTGCTCCAGCTGACATCCATTCCTTCCAACCTGCAAGTCTTCAGCATCCTTGTGAACAGTGGAGAATCCTTCTCTCTCTTTCCCCAGGCAGGGGAATGTGTTGGGGGAATTCATTAGGCAGTTGCAGTAACAACAGCAGTCTGGGAAGAGTGTGGTTGTCAGAGGCGCTGGAGGTGCTTACTGTAATACCTCAAATCCTTGGAGTGGGAGGAGGAATTGGGACTGCAAGAGAACCAGTGAGTAGTGGCAGGCAGTTTGATTGGTCAGGCTGAGAGCTGAGGCAAGAGGGGTCAATCCTAAGTTTTATCTCTAAGGGGGAGTGCTTGCCAGGTGCCCCCTTAGGCATACTGACAGTCCCAGTGCTGGAAGAAATGTATGGGGAGCTCCTGGTGGCTCTGCTGCTGCCTGCTCTGTTTGAATGTAAAAGACCCAGGGGCTGTCAAGGCATGGTTGGGGATGCTACAGCTGTGACAGCCCAACCCTTGCAGATTGGCTTCCTGACCTGAAGAGACACCGTGTCCTGATATTACTGTTCCTCAGCAACATGTCCTCAGAGCCTGCCCCAGTAATACTTACTACCCATCATCAGGCTTCTTAAATCAGTCATGAAGGATGTAGAGGGAAAAGTATGCTAATTTACATCCTCTATGTTCCCCAGCACAGGCACATCACAATAGGGCTCCTGTTCCTTCTCGTCGCCTTCCTTTCCCCGAGCAGAGCGAGGTTCCTCCCACCTGCCCACAGCCCTTCAGCGCGCGCGAGCACAACTCCCACACCAGTCTCCTCGCCAGTTTCAGCTGCTGGTGCTGCTTCCATGTGCAGCCTGTTCTGCTTGCTGGGCTTGGGGAGTTAGTTGGTTTTTAAGCTGTCTATTGAGATAGGATTTCTTATCTCCTTTCTCTTAGTTGCATTTGGCTGTGATTTGTGCTGCCTTCTCAACACCCAAGTCCCAATTTGGGGCAGCAAGTGACACCTAAACACAGAGGGAAGCTGAAGGCAGGAGCTTCTTAGTGGGTTGAGAAGGTTGCACATTCAGTGGTTTCTGCCCCCTGTCCCAGCAGGGCATCCCACATCCATTTTCCTGACAGATTGTCCTTGGGTGGTCATCCTATACTTATCTAGTCTGAACAGGCACCTGAATGCTTCCTGTTCCCTAAAATCTTTTGGGAGCTGAAGGCATTTTAACTTCACAGTTTGGATGTTTTTAACTTCATGTTGCGGATGTGTTTGGTTGGTATCATCCGCCACTCTGGAGACATGTCCTACCATAGGAAGTCTCTTACCCGCACACAGACTTTGGTGCTGTGTCACCTCTTTTAACTACTTGCTGTAATTAATAGCAAATTTGATATGCATGGAAGTGTTGTCACTGGCAGCTCACTCCTGAATGGCATATAAAAACCCATTAGAAGCTGATTATTTGAATTATTAATTTTTTTCTAGGCCATCCTATATCTGATGTTCTTTTGCTGATTTGTTACTGATTCTCTAAGTAGCTCTAGTCTTAAAATGAGGAAGTATTCCTGATGCCTTCTTTACTGATGATTCCTGGCTTGTGGCTTCCCTTATTTTAAGTCATTCTGGAGGCGCAAGCAGGAAAAGAAAAGATTAAAATTATCAAATCGGCCAAAGAGATTAAAATGACAAATAATATGTAAGCTGCAGCCTTCCAAAAATCCAAGAATAAATAAGGTTTCTTTTAAAGTGTTTTGAGGAGGAGGTTGATTATCATTTTATATCTGTATTTTTTCAGTGAAGTATCCAACTTCTTTATCTAAAGTGCCCTAAAAACTAACTTACGATTACAAAAGCCCTTCAAAATAAATTTACTGGGCTGGTTTTGTGGACGAGAATTTGAGATAATGAAAGAAACCCATCCAAATTAACTGAATTATTGCAATAGTCATCTAGAATGGAGCCTGTTGTATGCTAGAGTTATACGTACGCATAGAAAGGGTTGTATGCAATAGACTGCTGATTGATGGGTTTTCACCACTGCCTGTTGTCTTGTCAAATGCATTGACTTTTGAACAGAGCACTCACCAGGTTCTTAAGTCCAGTGTTAGTGGGACTTCCCAGATGTTTCTGTCAGACATAAATATTTCTATTCCTTCCTTTGGTTTGTTTCTCTCTCCTCAAGTTTTATATTACTTTGTGGAGGAAGCAGAAAGAATATAAATCTAAAGGAACCTGAATGTTTTCCCAGTCATTACATTGATTAAAGTAACTCCAAGGGTCAGTCTGGCCTGCTGATTTCTCTTCTTGTTATCTGCTTTTGATAGGTAACCACAGCAGTGGTAAGCACTGGAAACCATTGTAAACCAGGGATTTTTTTTGTTGTGAACTTGTACCCAGGTGAAGACTCTCCATATCCACAGGAAACTGCACTTCTCTTCTCTCTCTTGGTGACATTATGCTTGCATTGCTGCCTGAGCAAAATCTGTTGGAGTAGCAGCACTTCCCTGGTCTTCAGTCAAGCCCTCTTAAATCTTTCTTCTTTCCAGCCATTGGAGCCAATCATGCATGTTTAAAAAGTCTGCACTGATTTGGGCAAGCTGTTTTCTGCCTTGGCCTCCCATGGCCACCAACTCTGCTTTGGGTGCAGGGCACCCAGGACCAGGACCCCTCCAACATCCCAGTGCCCAGGAGCTCTGGGGGCAATGTGCTATCAGGGAATTTGCTGGCTTGTTTTTCCCTCAGCACCTTCCTCAACAGAAAGGACTGTATCTTGGTTAATAGAGGTTGTAGCTGCACTCCCCTGGTTGCATTTTTAACATTTTTGACTATTAGGAAGTGCTTGCATCCAAATGTGCTCTGTTATCTCTGGCAGTAATACCAGCCGATAGTTGAGAGAGACATTTAGTTGCAGCTTGTGTTCTTTATAGGGATATCAGAGACTGAGAATTGGTGAATTTTATGAGCAATGTTCTGCAGATGCATGAAGAGCGTGGCTTCAGGGAGGGCAGGAGACAGTCACTGCCATGGGAAGGACCTTGGCATTGTACTCAGCAGCTCAAGGATCCCCCACCAATCATTCTTGTTGCAGTGCAGGCCTGAACTTATATCAAGAGCAGTGTTTGCTGGGAACACTCTATAAGAAAACCAGAATTTTTGGTGAAATATTTACCTGTCTTGGATCCTCTCCTGCTGGTTGTGGAGGTGGCTGAGTCATGTAGCAATTTTGAGAAGTCGGGTTTATGTATGTGGCAACAAGACATTTGCTGTTCTTAAAACTTTTGTGCTTTCACTTCAGAGCTCTTTTGTCTTAAAGAGGATGCTATTTAGCTGGAATTTCTACTGGAATGATTTACTGCCTTTCCAAAAAGCTCTAAGAGGAAGTATTTTCCCCCCTATTTCCTTCTGACAAAAATGGGAACAAAGCTGGAATAGGGCTTTTCACATACACAAGTTCTACAATCTAATGATCTTAGATGTGCATTATAGATGTTGGAAGGATCTTGTGGTCTTATCAGGAACTAAACGCAAGAAATTCTTTTCTACCCATTCTACAGCGGAGAAAACCTGACACGAGGCAGGTGTGTGCTGCTTTCACAAGAACAAATAGTTTATATAGTGCAAGGGAACATTGTGGGAAGTCAGATTTACTATCACTTTAATTCAGAAATATTCCAACATGTAGAAAATACATGCCCCAGCTAAATGTTGATTCAGGGCTTGGATACAGTGATGCTGATCAGTACTGGATCAGCATTGAAGATTCTTATTTTTATCTCTATGAGAAACACTGGTAATTGGGAGAACCCTGCTGTGAATAGGCTGTCTCTCCAGTACTCATCACTTTTGTTGCTTGGTAGGTAATGGCCTGTGAGTTGCAACACCAGCTCTGCTAAGATGATGTTTAGTTTGGCAAAGAGTTATGATGTGCAGAAGACATTTGCAGGGCCTTCATGCAGAACAGAGGGTGCCAAAAGGCATCAGTCAGTCAGCTTTGGGCTTGTGTTGCTTTGCTAGGTTATTTATTTATTTATTTAAAGATCAGGCCTAGCAGTTTGTGTTCCTTTAAATCACTGCAACCCACCAAACCAGGCACAGCACGATGTGTTCTGAGTCATGGTCCTCCCCCAGAGGAGACGAGACCGAGGGAGCAGAAGCTGTGAGCAGCTCTGAACCGAGCCCCCTGAAGCCGTGGGCGTCGATGGTAGGTGAAATCCCAGCAGGTATTGTTCCTGCTCCTGCCAGCGGCCAGCGGCAGCAGCGCCTCTCCTGCCTCCCTGGCTCACTCCTCCATGGAAACCAGCCACCCTGCACTCCCTGCCCCTGGCCACGGGGCCCCTGGGCACTCTGCCTGCTTCACAGCTGCCATGGGGAGCTGCTGTTTTCCTCTCTCCCACTATAATAGCATCCTTATGAGGCTTCCCCCAGCCTGTCTCTCTAATAGGAGGTTGCATGTTTCTGCGTGCGGCTGGCGCGGTGATATTTGGGTTCGTTTAGTATGCTCCTGGGAGTGCCTCTGAACTCAAAAAAGAGAAAAAAAAAAAGGAAGGAAAAAAGCCAGGAAAGTCAGGGAAATCCTAGCCTGTAGCAGGCAGTTGAAGATAAAAACACGGAGTGGTTTTGTACAGGAATATTGCTCTTGCTGAGCTGGCTGTGTGGCCATGTGGGGCAATGACGCTACGGTCATTTGCCTTCTGCTGGGCAGACTTGGGATTGCTCAGAAAATAATGGCCAATCCCAATTTTTCAGTGGAAAGCCAGCAATAAGGGTAGTTTGTTTAGAGAAAATGCCAGAGACAGCTGACTGTTCTCGGCAGCTTTGGACTTGTGACAGAGGGTATGGGAGTCTCCAAAAGAATCAGGTGTTTGAATATTAGGTTTTCTTGTTTTACAGAAAATACCAGTTTTGTGCTGATGCCAGCTTCATCCATGCTTACATCCTTTATCCTAAAAATCAAGCAGAATTTTATTCCAGATGTGTTTCACTCAGTTGTTTCCAAGTTAGGCCGTCATCACCTTTCCCTCCCTGAATATTTCCTTCCTCTGACTTTACAGCCCAAATAACACCAGCCCTCTCCCACCTCGTGTGCCTTGCGTCTACACAGTGGTTTCCTCTTGCCTCTAGCATATTGTCTCTGTGAACCATTCAAACACAGAAACACAGGTTCCATCATTCCCACCAATCTTCCCCTTACAGGAGTTTCCTCCTCCTTCCTGCCTGACTTCCACTAGGATAAAATAGTAGCAAAGTTTTACAAAAACTTTTTTGTCGTTGCCTCACATGCCGTTCTGCACTCCAATTACTCCACAGAGGCAAAGAATCAGTAGGAGGATTAACCTCCTTATATATGTAACCTCAGTTCTAGTCTCCTTGTCACCAACATGTGAAACAAATGTCTGGACACATCATGTCTGTGCCCCTGGACCATGTTCACTCTAGCATGACATCTCCCATTTGTCTTCTTTCTGGACCTGAGCAAACTTACCAAAGCAAAACAAATATCTTGCATTTACTTCTAAATTTATCTCCTGCCTAAAACCATAAAGGGAATAATTATAGATTTGTAGGAAAGAAGGAGTCTGCTGGCTGATTAGAAATATGGATTAATGACAATATGGAGAAAAGTGCAGTGGTTTGTGACGGTGTGGAAAAAAAGTGCAGTGATAGCATTCAAGTTATCAGAGAAAGGATCTTTCATGGAAGATTGTAAACCTTTATTCACCCATAAGTCGCTAGTTGGTTACTAGAAATAGCTCTATTTTAAGACAATATTTGGCCTCCTAGGCAGGATCGATGTGTTTCTGTGTATGGCATTGGTAGTTTGAAATCAATAGTGGGAAGTAAACTTAAAGCCAATCTTGTTTTAATCCTTTTGTGAGAAAAAAAAATTCCTTTGGTTCTGATTTAATATGAGTGAAAGGGAGAGAGGGAAAAAATAAACTGAGAATGTGGTATGGACATAGTATTCACTGGAGGAGAAAAATGTGTGATTTTTTTCAGATGCTTCCTATGCATGTAGTGAAGGGGATGGAGCAATGGGACCAGTCCTGGTGGTTACTGATATATGTCTTTTGTTAAGATTTCAGATAACTGTGGATGCCTTTCCCTGTGCTTTTGGAAGTCTATCATATTCCCAAAGCATTGCGTAACCTAAGTAGTTTGTTCCATTCCCAACTTCCCTGGCTAGCAGATCAGTTTTGTAATCACAGGGAAGTGACTGAATACTTTTGAATTGTTGGTGTTAGTATTAGGTGTCATATAAATCACTGCTCTCTGTCCTGGGGAGTAGTTTATTTTCCAGTACTGCATGTAGATCCCGAAAAAGCTTCCCTTTGATCTGTGGGGAGAAAAGATTGCTTTGCAGCAATGAAAAATACAGGTTTCTGAAGCCATAAACCATTCCACTGCAGTTCTTAAAATGAGGTATGGCAAAACAAGTCATCTGTGCATTTTCTTCTTCTAAGAATAGTCTGGTTGAATTCCTTATATTCTTGGTTACCTGCCACAGCTCAGGAGGAAAAATAATATGTGTTTTTCTTATTTATATGACTAGCACAGTAATGATATAACTACCTGAGGCAGAAATCTCATTGGACTAGACTGCAAAAATTCAGAATTTAATGAAGGTATTAGTCAGTTATTTCAGAACATTTTAAAATGGCAATGAAAACACTTTTTTTCCTTTCTCTTGGACATACACATTTTGTGTATCTTTGGCAGTTCCAAGCAGATCTTGGTTTGTAATAGTCCTGACAGCACTTATTATGATCTGTCAAGTCAGTAATTTGTGAGCAGCAGATTTACAGAATAGTGTCTCTAGCTAACATTTCACAAGTTGCAATGTGTTTAACCTCTTCATTGCTTTGTGTATTTCTGTGAATCATGCAGCTATTTCATGCAGCTATTTTTATTATTGTGGCACACACTGGAATCTCTGATAACAATGCAATTATCACTAAAAACAGTTATTAATCGGAGATATGCTAAAAAATTGGTGTTCTTTAGGCACGTTTGTCAGCTCACTTTTCTTTAGGGACATGAATATGAAAACAAGGCTCTCTCTAAAAATGATTACAGCTTACTTTTGTTATAAATTATGATGTAAAATAACATGTAGGCTCATTCAGAGGCATGGCACATCTGAACACCTGACTTTTTCATAATTCCTAGATGCTCAGCCTGATCATTTACCTTAACTGTAAGGGCATGCAAATAATGGGACTGAATGAAGTAGTCTAACATAAGCATACCAAACATTGGGTATATGCATTCATCAGAAAAGCCTAAATATGCAATTTAGCTTTCTAATTCAAAGAACTGAATCCAAAACCACATTTTCAGTCTTTCATAGTTTTGTTAGGTAGAAATTTTGGAAGTTTCACTTTTCTAATAAAATGCAATGCCCAAAAGCAAACAAACAGTAAAGAAAATCAGAAGGTAGCAATGAAATGGTGAAAGTCACTTATGTCAGTACACAGGAAAGGAAAATGAAAGCAAGCTAGTAGGAAGGATGTTATAAATATGGGAAAGTGAGGTCCAGAAAACCTCACTTTTTTTATATTTCAGGTCCAGAAAACAAAAGCTGAAACTTCCAGCTTCTATTTATATTTTATTTTCCTTTGTTCATGTAAGTAACAGAAGAAATGTGAGGGGATACTTTTAACTAAACAATAAATTTTACTGTTTGGGTGATGAGCCAACGTTTGGACTTGCTGAAGGAACAGCAAGTATTATATAAGTACTACACAGGTATTAGCAAAGCTTGGCAAAATTGCAGAGCTTTTGCACATAGTGTTTAATTGTTGAACATTTTTCACAGGCAAATCTCCTTCTCTGTGAAAAATGTTCACGGGGAAATTTGGCTGATTTTGCTACTGAAAACAAGTGGAATTCATGGACACACTGCATGGATTTTCCTGGTCTATCAGGTTTGGGAGAAGGTTAGCAATGGGGAGAGGTATGCAGTCGAAAGGTAGTGGAGCTGTACTCATATTGCCTGGTGCTTTGTGTTGGCTGGTTTATTAGTGGGTCACTTATATGACTAAGGAACTCCATTTCTCTTGGTATTAAAGATACATGGACCTGGTGCACTGGCTCCCCTTCCATTTAGAAATTAGGCTGGAGGGTTGACTGGAGACAAGGAGAGGGACCACACAAGCAGGGACAGTGGCAGACTTGCATCACCTACAATCCCATGTGGCCATTCATACCTTGGACAGGAGGGACCTCAACACAGTGGGTTCAGCTGGTGAAGGAGCCTGGAGACTTTTCCAGCAGTGCAGCTGGCCACACCTTTTTTTGGTTTTGTCTCAGCTGAGGGAGATAGGAAATTATGAAGCTGTAATGTTGTTTTTACAGTTTTATCCATTTATCAGATGTACTGAGCAATGATTCCAGACCCTTCTGTTTGACTTTTTAAAAAAATTTGCTCTGCCACTTTTCCTGTTTTTCTATCCATTTAAATAGTCCTTTTTTTATTCATCATTAATATGTAGGACTTGAGTTCTTTGATTTCTATGTTTTCCTAGGGGAAAAAAGCTGTCTGATAGAATCCTGTCCTTGTTTTCCTCCTGTAGAACCAGCAGTTTGCCAATATATTAAGTTAATTTTCATTTAGTATATGCCATTTAATGTAATTAAGGGAAGCAGCACCCAAATGCATGTTCCTAATCATGGGTAACTCTCATATTGTTTTTCATTAGAATTTACAAGCATATTATTTGACATGTTAATTATTATGTTAGTATATGACTAAGGATACAAATATCTCCTCATTTCCCCCCTCCCCTCACTTAACATTTTGTTTGAGAAGATCAGTACATTTTGTCTGTGCAAAGCCCTGGATTAAATGCCACCCACAAATGATTTCGTACATGTTTTATTTTGCCAAAGGAGGTTGTCAGACATTGGGGGAAATAATGTAATATTGTCTGACCTAAGACTTCTATTAACTAACAGGAAAGTTTACAAAAACTGTCATATTAACTTTGTGTATCATTTTACTGGGGCAGAAACATTGTCACACAGCACTTATTTCTTGCTGTGTCTACCTCAAGGCACAAAGCACAAACATGTAAAGAATTTTAATCCTTATTTCTGATGCAAATAGTTTTCTGCAAATATTTAATGCAGAGGAAGAGGTTTCCTGTCTGTCAGTCATTCCTGTTTCGGCCCAGTGTTACCCAAGCAAATTATATTTGACCTGTGTGTTTAGATTAGGTTTGTTTTGAATGGAACTCTTGCATTTGTGTGTGGCCTCTGATTTTAGTCCTGAAAGAAGACAGTGAACTTCTTCCACTTCGTCTTTTATCAAAATGAAGAAATTATGGAGAGTGTTTGCATGTATTTTGATGATGATTCTAAACGCACTCACATTTCCAGTTTGTAAAGGACTGCTGTTCACTTCCCTTTCTGTTGCTATTAATTTTATCCTCAACTTCCTCAGGCCAGTCCTTAAGAAAGATTTCCTTTCAGTCAGCTGCTTCCTCAGCCATAATTTTAGAAATATATAATTTCCCCCATATTTTACCCTCTGTTTTCCTATTTCCATTTAACTGAGCTTCTAATAAAATTTCATTTCTTCTTTTCCTTTAGTCTGTTGAAATACAATGTCTATCATACCCTCTTTTTTTCTTCTTCAGACTTGACCCCATTTTTATTTATTTTGTTGCAAGCCATCCTCCAGATGCCTTCCTCCTCATGCCGATACTCCCTTCTGGAAGCTTTGCTCCTGCTCTGTTCACTTTTCCATATTTGTAACACCCTTCTTATTAGCTTGCTTTTTCATTTTCCTTTGTATACACCAGTCTGTTCCCATTCCTTGTAAAAATCATCTTCTTGCCCATTCCTTTAGCCATATTACCCTTCAGTGGAATTTTGTGACAGCTCTTTGTCTTTTTCTCAATTTAGTTCAAGATGGTTCTTGCTCCCAGCCAAAGCTTCTGCCACTGTTACTGGGTTTAATTGAAAAAATAAATAGTAATGTTAAAAGAGAACTGGAGACCTCCATGGGTATCCAGTGGTTCTCTATCAGGATCTGTGTATCCAAGGGAAAAATCATCAGTGCAGCTAACAGAACCCTGGGAGCTCCTGGAAAGTACCAAGTCAAGCTGTGGCCACAGACCCTTCCTGAAGAGGTGGAGTAGCCCAGGGATGTAATATGATGGAGTTCAGCAATAAATGGTCCATTTCTCTGAACATGATTTACAAGGTGTTCCCATGCAATAGTGCAGTAAGCTGGGAATTTCTTGCAGGGAACTGAACTTTTTTACATCAGCTTCTTCAGATGGAGGCATTCCTCAGACCCTTTCCTTGTTTTTTCTCAGCCTCCCTTTCACACCCTGTTTCACAGTGCTCATTAGTCTTGTGTTCACAACCCTGATGCTCTTATTCCATCTTTCTCACAAGAATGTAAAGAATCCTCTATCTCCTCTTCCATAGTCTTGAATTAAGAGTAGTCTCAGCCCATCAGTTCCCAGGACCAGTGTGGTTTCAGTCTGTTTTCCCACACCTGGGATTCATTAGTCAAGGGAAAATAAAAATCTGAAAAATCAAATTCTCTGAAATTTAAAACACTTGTGACCACTCAATCTTCAGCTTTTTCTTTCTTTACTACTTGGCCTTCTGAATCTTGGAATCCAGTGCAAGATCAGGCTCTTCAAGTTCCCTTCCCTCTTTTCCTCACCAGAGGGCAGGCAATTATTTAGGTCCTAAGGCTCTGAACAGGATTTCACTTTGATGTATTGCTACAGCATCAGGTCTTCTGACTCCTGCAACAGACCTGTTAAACACCTTGTGTGGAACTGCTGCCATATCTCCTATCTCTCAGCCCCATAGTCACATCTGCTAGGTGTGCTCATTTGTTCTGCAAAATGATAGTCACTGCTGAACTAGATACTGATGCTGATCCTGCATGGAAACAGACTGCTCAGCTTCATCAAAACCATTGCATTGTTTCAAGTCTCTTTTCTGCAGACTGAAAAATATCTTGGTTCATACTGGAAATTGCAATCACAAGCTAAAAAGGAAAGAAGGAACGAAGGAAAGAAAGAAAGAAAAGCAAGCCAGAACTGCAGCAACACAAACTTTTTTGCAATGGGTTTTAAATTCAGCTGAAAATGAAGAGATAAAATGTATCAGAGCTTATATCTGCTAAATCCTCTGACAGCTGCTTTCTCATCCTGCTTCCTGAAAATGAATCAACTTAATTATTCCTGTGGCTACGTACATCCAGACAGCTTAGAGTTGCCTCTTTATCGCTGGCCACAGTAACTGTCCTTGTGTTCTGGAATAGCTAAGATTGAAAACTGGGGGGTTTTTGTAATTCCAGAATACACAGACTGTAATAGAAGTAATGGTCTGGAATTTTGGAGTCTCTTGTCAATGGTTAGATTGTGCCAGCACTGAGTTTAAATTTGCTTGTGTAGGAGGGCATGTTTAGATTAATATTCTAAAGTAATGTGGAGTGAATGTTTGGTACAGGCTGTGACTGAGAGACTGGTGTAGTGAATTCACAGACGGCAATATGGGGAGATTGGGGCAGGGGGGTGGGGGGAATTACCATTAAATTATCTTCCAAGGACCTTGAAGCCTCTCAGGATGACTCTTCTGAGTACTCTGAAAACATAACCATTGATCTAGTTGTAATAATTTATCCTTTGGAACAGTCTAAAAAATGTCTCAAATTACCTGCTGCACACATTAAACATGTAAAATTTTCATTAAAGGAGTTGACAGGCTGATGGTAAACTGAAGTCGTTTCCTTTCCCTTCAGAATTAAATTTTCTTTACAGCCTCCTTTGTCAATAAGCACTGTTCATTAAGAGTGATTCGGCTATTTCATTCTACAACCTTGTTTTTGCCTGCCTTGTGGGTTTAACTGAAGGAAATCTCTTTGTGACACTGAAATGATCAAGCTTGATCTCAATCACTAAATGATGTTTCTACCTTCATTCTTTAACTTGTATTAACCAAGCTACTTTTTTTTTTCAGGAACATTTAGATAGGAAGGAAGCTAAGTATGAATTTTTACAACCAATTTGCAAAGAGATGTCTTTCCTCCAGTTTCCTGTTTATTGGCTGGATGATTTTTAAATGGTCACATGAAAATCTAGTGAATTTCCTGAAACCTCTCACCTCTCAATTATTCAAGTCTGGTTGTAGAAAGGGGTCTTCAGATGAAGGGCAGTTCAGTGGCAGCTCTTTTATCATTGCTGCAGCGAAGTGGGGGAATCACACCTTGCAGTACTTGATAATGTTGAACCAAATCAGGAAAGCACTGAACTAAGCACATCATTGTAATGTGGGTTATTTATATCTAAGTCTTGTCTGTGCAGAAGGAAGGTGAACTGTCAAGATTAATAGCAGTAGGTCAGCATTGCATGCTGACACACCCAAGCCCCAGAGTCACCCATCCAAGCAGCAATCAGTGTAACAACTCCCCCAAAATACAAGAGGTACAACTTAGAGGCTTCTCTGATGGCATCCAGACATCTTCTTGCTGCTGTCATTGCACATCAAAGGGTGTGCTTATCCAAGTGAAACACTGTTATTGTGGGGAAATTGGGAGAAGGGTTCATCTCCTGTATTGTGCTCCACAGATCAGAGGATCATGGTGTGATCTGGAGCCTTAGAGATCATCTAGTTCAAGCCCTACCACCATGGACAGGGACACTTTCCACTTAAACGGAGTACTCAAAGCCCCACCCAGCCTGGCCTTGAACACTTCCAGGGGTGAGGCATTCAAAGCTTCTCTGGGCAATCTGTTACTCTCACAGTAAGAATTTCTTTCTCATACCTAATCCAAACTTACCCTTTTCAGTGCACAGCCACTACCACTTGGGTAACATCCCAGATGGGTTGTTGTGAACATCTGGGCCTTCAGGCTGTTCTGGAGGAGGTTTCTGAAAAGATTGATGCTGTGAGTTTGTAGAAGGAATGTATCTGGTGAGTTGAAAGCTCAGACTTAAATTTCCAGAATCCTGCAGGCTAATGGTGGGTGTCTGAGAGGGCTGCCTGGCTTCTCTAGTCAGTACCAAGAGCAAGCTTTGCATCAGTATGGGGTAAGTAGAGTGGAGAGGTTTGTGCTTTCTGTAGCTGCAAGCAAGCTGCTGAAATAATATCAGTGAGAAGCTTGCTGTAGAGTTTGGCCCTGATAAACCACTCCTTTTGGTATTAACAACTTCTCACTTTTTTATTTTGACCCCTTGTTGTAGAGCCCAAGTTCAGACCTCTGCTCCATCCAGGAAGAATTCATTTGCACAGGCAAAAGTTGTCATGGCAAGAAAGAGAGAGGAGAGAGGGTAAATGTTGGAAAGCCAAAGTAATCAGAATATGATATGACAAAGATGAAGTCAAATAAGCAAAACACATAACAAACTAGACTAAAACAGCTTAATGAAAAACATGTCATGGCAGGATACTAGCTGTAGAAATATTATTACATGGATACAGAATCTGGGGAATAAACTCCTGTGTGTTTAATTGAAAAAAAATATTGTGGTCTTCTTCCTACTGTCTTTCTCTTCATGTCTTCAGTAAATTTACCTCTCTTAGTTGCAACACAGAACTTGGATTCTCTTACCCATACAAGAGGTTGTCAGATAAAAAGCACATGATTTAAAGTAAATGCATCCTCTGAAACACTCATTTCTCAGTAAGAGCTGCAAAGCATAATGTAATTGAAACAACTGTCTACAGTGTCTATGTGCAATCACATTGAGTGGAGAATACATTTAATTTCATTGTAAGGTCAGATACATGAGGAGGAAAGGTTGATGCTGCCTCTCAGAGAGCAGTAATCAAAGCCTGGCAACTGAGCATTGGAAATTGAACAGATTAGAAGTCCTTGGCAGTGATTCCCAAATGCTCAGGAGACTCACTAGAAGCAGCAGCTTTGACACTTTGACCAGCTAGTTAAATAGTGTTGGCCATAAACATTACAAGACAAGAGATGATCGATCCCCTTACGTGCTGGCCCAGGGGGAATACACTTCCTGCCTTCTCTCTCAGGGGCAAGGGCAGCCTCTAGACCAAGGGGCTCTTTCATGATACTCCATGAATGACCTTCCACACCACCACAAAGCAGAGAAATTTTCATTGTTTGCATGTTAGCTCTAAAAATTAATTACAGAGAAGGTTGTTGAAAATAAGTCTAAGTGGCAGAGTTCCAAATCTTTGAACTTTTTTTCAGAGTTAAGCCAAGAATGAGAACTGCTTCATGTGGATAGTTTAGAGATCAGATTAGAAAGATCCTCATGCATGCAATTCCCTGAAATACAATATTTATTAATTAAAATATTTATTAATATTTGTCCATTTGTTTTATGAGAAAAAGTGCTTATAAGAGACAGCTTTCCTATTGTGAGTCCCTGAATTTAGGAAACTAAATCTATACATAAGTAACAAAAATCAGATCTCTATAGAAATTTGAACAAACTCATGAAACTGAAATTACATGCATGCATAAGTGAGTGTAACATCATATTTATATTTAAAAATAATTAGCAGTGATAGGTAGTCATTGTCAAGAAGGCAGAAAGAGGAAGTCAGAGCATATTTTCAAACATCCAACTTGGCACTAGAATTATCTGTTTCACTCTTTCCTGCTGTTCCTTTGAGGATGTTTCCTTTGTGGACACATTCTTCATTACATAAGCCCTTTTAGTTGTTAAACCAAGACCCAGTGAAATCAGTCAAATTATGCCACTCACCTCGTTGGGCATGATCCATCAGCATTCAGGTTGTTTGGAGTTTACAGTGGTTTGTCATTCCTGAGGTGTGACAGCGCCTTTCCCACTTGGACTCACATGGACTAGTGAGTGCACTGCAAATGCAGGTGAGGAGGTGTTAGTTCCTCTGAGCAGTCAGGTGCCAGTCAGGAGTTCATCTTTCAGTACGGAAGTATAATTTCTCACTGGTAGACCAGCTAAGTTTTTCTTCAGTTCTTTAGTTGCTTAGTTTCACCAGCTGGACCCAGCTAAAATGAGTGCTTATATCGCATCTGAGAAAGAAGGTACATCTCAGGAAGCAAAAATAGAAAACAGGGCAAGAAATGAGTTAGAAGATTGAGGCAACATATGTGAAACAATGAAATATTTATATGAAAATAAAAGGTTTTGGAATTATTAGGGAACCTCTGAGGGGCTGAGTTTCTGTTTTTAAGATGCATGGTGAAGATGAAAGAATAGAGGAAAATTATCAGCACAGTAAAACTTTGCCTTCTGTTTCTGTAACTCTTGATTTCGGTCATTACCATTTTGATACCGGCGGCTGTAACCATTTCCTACTGGTTTTTAGCTTTGGCATTTGAGTGAGATGGACCTTTCTGAGTATGATTAATTGTTCTTTCAGCAAATTGAAGCACATCATCAGATAAATATTTTGAAGTGTGTGTTTTGCACCATCCCTAAGGAAATGAGTCTAGGATTATGGAGAGAGAGAGACTAATCTCTCATATGTATTTATCTGAACTAGATCCAAGCAATTCTCCTTCGTTAACTGTGTCTCAGCAGTTTTGTCCTGAAAAAAATAATTATTATGCAGAATAGATGGCTGTTGCCTAGCCATCCTTTCTCAGTTTTTGGTTTGCATTGTTTATGGCATTTATTCAAAAGCAATCCTGTAATATCCTTGGCAAAGTGATCTCTCTCTTTCCCTGACTAATGGTCTCTTTTAGTGAGTTCTCTTTCCTTCACTGTGTGTGGCCACAACGTGCCTGCAGTGTAAGGCTCTCACAGAATCTCAGAGAGGTTGAGGTTGGTTTTACCTCTGAAAATCATCTGGTCAGCCTTCCCTCAAGCAGGGCCATGCAGAGCCTGTTGCCTAGGACCATGTCCAGACAGTTTTTTAGTGTCTCCAAGGATGGAGAATCCCTCACCTCCCTGGGCAACCTGTGCAAGTGCTTGGTCACCCTCATAGTGAAAAAGGGTTTCCTGTTGTTCAAAGGGGTTTTAAAGGTGTATAAAGTGGTTCCAGTGTTCCAGTGTGTGACCATTGCCTCTGGGTGTAAGGGATAAAGGAAGCAATGGCAGTTCCCCCTGCCACCCTCAAAAAAAGCCCCAGTCTGGTCACAGAGCGGATAAACTTTTGATGTAGGCTGTGATGCCCTGTCAGAAGTTGGCTTATTTTCTGTTATATTGCTGAAAAGTTGTCTAAGAGACCACATAGGCTAATCATGTT
The DNA here is from genome assembly GCA_039654755.1 of Calcarius lapponicus. NCBI lineage: Eukaryota > Metazoa > Chordata > Aves > Passeriformes > Fringillidae > Calcarius > Calcarius lapponicus. Next base: position 70,133,873 of record CM077464.1, read on the forward strand.
CTGTACCTAGAAACCTTAGTGTGACCCAGAATAAGATTTGGAACAAAAACACAGAAAGTGTTAACACAGCTTCTTTTTCTTTCCTTGTTAACTGCAGGTAATGCAGGTAGTGAAAGAACAGATAATGAGAGCACTCACTACCAAGCCTAGCTCTCTGGATCAATTCAAGAGCAAACTTCAGAATCTCAGTTACACAGAAATACTGAAAATACGCCAGTCTGAAAGAATGAACCAGGAAGATTTCCAGTCTCGTCCAATTCTGTAAGTATTGTCTTCTCTCCCCACTCGTTTTTTTCATGGAGGGATTAACAAGGGAGAATGACATTTGTGAGCTCTTCTGGGGAATCCCAGGGAGAAAAGCTGTCCATGGATCTGTGCTCAAAAGCAGTAGTGAGGCATCTGCTTAAGGTACATGTTTTCTTCTGGTGGGAATCATAACTTTTTCCTTGAGTTCAGTGAAACCAGATTTGGCAAATCCCAGCAGAATTTCACTTGGCTTATGAAACAGTGCTTTGACATTTCCTAGCTCTGCATGATTGTGAGCCTGATTTTGGTGCTAGTAGTGTCTTTCAAAATAAAATTGAACTAATCAAACACCACAACTTTGTCTTCTGTTTAAGGCCTCTCTGAGCAAGAGAGGGAGAAGCTCAGAAGAAGAGGAGCCAATACACACTAACTTTCCAAAAGAGTTGTCCTTGTATATAACATTATTATAAATTGGTGTTAATGACAAGCATTCATTTACTTATTTGTAAATAGCAACATTCTGGCAGCTTGCCAATCCCTTGCTTGTTGTTTACTGCAAAGTATGGAAGGCTAATATTGCCTCCATAGCTCCTTCTCATTTCTCAGAATACTCTTTGTTCTGTTATATGAGGAGTGGAGGCTGCACTTGGCTCTGGACCAGGTCTGGGCTTGTGGCTGAACTGATGGCACAGGACAGATGCAGACTCTGTGCTGTACAAATGCTGTACTGAGAATAGCAGGAACCTTTTGAGATCAGCTGAGAAATGGTGAGGACTCCAGAAGCATCAGCTGAAATGTCATGAAATTCTGACTGTTGCAAGTGGAATACCTCATAACACTCTAAATCTTCTTTTCCAAGGCAAAAGTATGGAAATGGATTTGGACCAGAGCATTCCAGGATTCAGAAGCAGGATATTAATTTGTGTTTGCTTCTAAAGGATACAGATACCTAAGTACAAGCTCTGGGGACACATTCGTCCAGGGGCAGCAGGGCAACAGTGGAAGTGTAAGCAAAATAGAATTACAAACTAAATTTTAACTATACCAGTGTGGATCAAAGGGGGACTGCTTCTTTTATGTTTCCAATGTTTAGAAGATACAACCTAATGCCCAATTAGAACTGATGTCACTCATAGTAATGCATCAATTAAAAAAATCTGCAAATGGTTCCAGTTAGTTTTGTATTGTTACACTGCTCAGAAAGCCCCTGCAAATTCCCGGCAAGATTTAGCAGTTCCAGGCTGCTCAGAACTGTGAAGCTCATCACCAAAGCTTCTCATCTTCCCTGGTTTCCCTATGACTCAACAGTTTAAGTATGATACAGGTCAATTATTTATATTCTCTTTGCACCATCACCTAGCATTGAAAGACTGGCGAATACCCTGTGCAAGCTCTTCATTTACAGTGCCACTCTGGCTAGCTGCTGCCACAGTGCAGAGTCTCCTGCCCCACCATGGAACAAGTGAAACGGCCAACAGAAATAGTTACAATCAACTGAAGTGTTACCAGAGAATCATTTCAAATTCAGGATAAAAGCTAAGCCTAAAGGCTATAAAGGCTAAGTAAATCGATAAGGTGTTTAAGCAATCACAACTGCATTTGCAGAGATTTAACTCCATGCATTTGCATTTTGATTACATCCATGATCACTTGTTCTTGACTGTGAAAAGAAACATTCCTTTCATTTTGCGCTTTGATTTGATTCCCTTTACTGAACTCTGTCAAATTGCATAGATGGCACAGCTGATAGAAGTACAGAATCATGGCCCCATTGTAGGGAAAGAGACTGTGAGTGAAGAGAGCAATCATGGCTGTGCTGTATATTTTAAAGCCCTGCAGATACGCTAAAAGAGATTGTGCACAATGGTGCCTGTAACATCAGCAGACCTTGTTTAATTCTGCTTGAGAATATGACAATCAGGGAATGGCTTTTCCTGTCTTGAACATGATAGAAGCCTTTCTATTCATTGTATGAAGCACTGTGGTTTTAAGCGTTCAAACTGCTGGATAAGAAAAGCTTCAGTGAAGTTGTGTTTGAATGTAAATTGGAATGTGTTGCCTTAGATCCTCATAACTACAACAACCTTGTTTTGCAAGGATTAGTTTTTCTTTTTATGATCATGCTTGTATCATGTGAAGTAAAGCTTTATCAATACCTAGTTTTGATTAGAAAAAATAGAGAGTCCTTCAGAATAGATTCAGGGATTTGGTATACTTATTTGTCATCCAAACTGCCATTCCATAATGAAATGTTAAAGTATCCCAGTTTCATTTTGAATGGCTGTGGAAGAAGTTGGCTACGAATCCTGTGGATCTATAGAGGACCAGAGATCTCCTGGACAAATTAAATGGCAACAGAGATGGGTTAATTGTAGATAAAAATTTGGCATCCAACTGGGGACTTGCTGGTTAAAGGAGAGTTAATGGCAACTAGGGAGCCATTACTAAGTAACATCTGTGTGAAAATCAGCAACACACAGGGAAAGAGAGGAAGGTGTCTGGATGCTTTTCTGCTTTTTATCTGCAATGTTAGAAAGAATCGCTACTGCTCTGAATGCGTGATCAGGAGAGGGAGCATAGCTAGATGCCATAAAGATAAAAGGACAAAACACATGAAACCAGTTCTGGGATTACTCTTCCATTGTATTGTAGTAATTTAAATGTCTGTAATATGCCCTATCCTGGAAAGAAAACCACTATCAACTGAGTCTTAACAATAAGCTGGAAAGGTAAAAGCTAGAGACAGTTTAACTGGTGCTGAAGAAGAATTTGTCTAATGTGAAAAACTTGAAAATAATTTCTAATGATTTTCAGATATTTTAAAAACAAGTAACTGCTGTTAGTATTGCCTCCAGTGTTAAGACCAGTGAGATCACAAAATTAGCAATCATATATATTAATGTGTGTTTCCCTCCACCCCTCTGTCTCACCAGCACAAGAACTTTTTACATTCTTATGGGCCAGAAAGACAGTAGGAAACTAATGGCAGTTTTTAAAGTCACTGTCTCCTCAGACTTAAGTCTGTTCTCTCTCTTCACAAAGTACAAACTGTTAAGCAAATGTCATCTGAGGGACAATAAATAAATATTCACAAAATGTATTTGCATTTATGATCTTCTTTTAGCTGATTGTTCCTGATGGGTTTTAAAATTAGGCAGGAGGATGTATTTCTTGCACAAAGGTTTTTTTCCTGACCTTCCTGTCTTTAGGCACTGATGGTGAGGAACAGAACTTTGTTGCATTCAGATGGCTTTCAGAAGGAAATAGAGTTGGTTTGGTTGTTCTGACCCATTTCTGTCACCTCAAAATGATGCAACAGAAACCTTGACAGTGAAGAGCACTGAGTGGCAGGATCACCTTGCAAACATACATCTGGAATCATGATGTCAGAAAAGTGGCTGAGAACCATACAAGTCAGAGTAACCATGTGTTGGCATGAGCTGCTGAAGACAGTAAGTGCAGAAAGTCACCATGGCAAGGGCATGATGGTTTTACAGGCTTTCACTAAGTCAAGAGTTAACAGAGACTGTTTCTGCATGGAGAAATGAGTTATCCATAACCTCTGTGTGATCAAGTTCAAGGACCATCAAACAGAAGAGAGTAGCACACTGAGCTTCACAACTGTGAGAGCAAAAATGTATGAGTGCAGAGGGCTTCCAGAACATAACCAATGGTCCCTTCTTTCTTACCTCCCCTTCTCCCATGCAAAGTCTGCCTGAGGCACTGAAGTATTTTAGAGAGGATTACCTGTTTCATTTTGGATTGGTTAAAAAGTTCTTCTCTTCCTCTGGTTTGTTAAGGGCAGGTGGGGCATTAGAGGCCAGAAGACAGAATGTTTGAGCAAACATTCAGATGATAACATGCTGGGTGATCCATTCTTTTTTTTTTTTTTTTTTTTTTTTGTAGCGTCTTACAAGTACAATGTTATGATATTTTTAACACCTACTTAATGATAACCATCCAGTTTCTCAGTTAAACTACCTAACTATCAAACTGATGTTTGTATCAGACTTGAATGTTTGAAATTAGTCCAGCTGGAGATTTAGTCAGCAACCTGAACTGCTGAGTAATCCACACTTGTGTTTTAACACTGTTATCCTCAGCCCCTGCTGTCAGGTTTTACCTGAGGAATAGAGAAGCTCACAAGCTCAGTAAAGGCAAGACATTTATTCAAGCATAAAATTATTTTAATCACAGTATTTAACCATTCAACATATTTATATCTTAGATCCCAATGAGAAAACAACAGTGCTTGAAAATTCAAGTCCTAAAGGACTAATAACACATTTCCAAAAGATGGCCTGTTTCTATAGTTACAATGTTTCCTTGGGTTTTTGACCAGCTAGATTTTCACAGCTTGTAAATATGCAGTGGGTTATGCGTCCAATCATTTTGTCAACACCAAGGGGAAAGAGGGCATTTTATTTTAAAGGCCTGATCTTTGTAGCAGAGGATTGGCGGTGATTTCAGTGGGGGTTTGGCAGATCAAAGGCATAGGATCCGAATGAGTGTGGAAATCAGCAGAGAATGGGCTTCCTAAGTTTTCAAGAAGGGAACATTTTTTTGTTGTCTCTATGGGATACCACAGCTTAGCTTCCTTTTGATGATGATTGCTGGAACATACTGCCAGACAGAGTGATTTCTGGTATTACCCAATTTGCACAGCAATGCAAAATTATGGTTCTGACAAACTTCATATTTTATAAATCTTCTACACATTCAGTTATTTCTTTTTAATCTTACTAGGCTTGCTGTCGAGTTAATGTTTAAACCTGTCTTTTATGTATTCTTAATGAATCTAAGCGAGGATATAACTGATGAATTCAGACATCTGTGAATCCATGTGATGGTGTACGAAATTAAACTTTAAATATTATGTGCATATGTTTTCTGCCTAGTTCTTGACATGTTGAACTCTTATCGAAGTAAGATGGAGAAAATGGATTTTCTGAAGAACATATATGATTATTTCTAGATGTATTGTAGGTCTCTGCACTCCTGTGCAAAGATGAAGTTGGATCCTTGGGTGTTCCCTAATCATGAATTAGTCTTCCACAAATTCTGATGCTAATGAAGTAGTCAAATTATATTAAATTAAGAACAAGAATGTAGCACTGATCATTATTAGTTTCGCTCATTGGCATTGCTCCCTACTTTTTATTGTTTTTTCAAAGTGTTCTAGCCTTCTTGTGTTGCCCTAAATAATAGTGCTGGAGAAGTATACCAGCATAGGATCATGCAACAGAAGATGACAGACCCTAAAATAAGCTTCACAGGGCTCCTGTGATGAAAGAGCATTATTTGCTGTGGAAAAATCTTGTTGATGCATTATAGCAAGTGTTATTTTTAGAATGCGGAAAGTAATATAAAAACAAGCAACTTTCCTGAGTCATACACTGATGTTGTAACAGGGAGATGTCTACAACAAAGATATCCTGACTCCCATTCTTTGTCAAAAGAAAAAGGTTTTTTTTTTCTAGGGCAGACTAGATTCTGACCTGGGCTTGTCTGTGACTGATGTCCTCTTCAAACACCTTGCAGAAACATCTTGTGAGACTCTGTTTCAGAGGAAGGAGGATGGTCTTTGATTGAACTTTACAAGTGCTTCTTTCTCTCCCAAGGGAACTAAAGGAGAAGATTCAGCCAGAGATCTTAGAACTGATCAAGCAGCAACGTCTCAATCGGCTTGTGGAGGGCACCTGCTTTAGGAAACTCAACAGTCGACGTCGGCAAGGTACAGCTCAGACTCCCCAGTCTGGCTTTATATTGTCACTTTGGTCTGTAAGTTGAGCTGAGGAATACTGTTTTCATTGGCAGGATCCTTGGTTGTAGTGCCGTCTTGACTCTTGTTACCAAGAGGCATCTGAAAGCATCTCCAAGTTACAAATTTTCAGGATTTCCTGTTTCCCTGAAACTGATTTCAGCCTTATCACACAGATAATCTGGAACAAGTTCAGCCTTTGATAAAATCTCAAGCAGTGGTCTCACATTCTGAAATTAGTATTTTGATTTCTGCCTGAACGTCCAGACTTCTTGTTCATCTCAAAACAATGTATTTGCAAGAATAGCACATGAAACTTGAATTTTAATCTCTCAGTCTTTAATCACCTTTATGTAAGCAATGAGTTCATTCTGCACCCCTCCCTCTGGTACTGCCTGTCCTTTGTTTTAGTCATACATTGCCATATAATTTTATTATGGTGTTTAAACATGCTTTTTGCAAGCACTTATATCAGTAATTCATGTACCTTCATATGAACACTTGATTGATATGAGAAGATTATTTTCCCAATTCTATGAATCATTGCTCATTCTATACAGTAAAACTCCCTATGGTTCTTTTCCCTTCAGAGATGCACATTTCTTTCTCCAGATAATGTAATGGGACATAGTGTAAATTCAGCAGATTTATTAGAAGTCGTATCCAAAATTTCTCTTTAAATCCCTCATTTTGTGAGGATTCAGATTACTGTTTGTTTTCCTCTGTAAATATAGAACAAATGAGAAAGTTACAAAAGCTAAGAGTAAGAACTGACAAAGATCAATATTTGAGACCTTCAAATTAATTGGGGAGAAATGCATTCTTCACAGAGAGAAGTATCCCTGCAATGTCTCCTTCCTTAGAAACAAGGAGGCAATTTTCCTTAATGTAGGTTATTTGTAACCTCTCTGTCAGGCATACAAACACCTCTGAAGCCCACTGTACAGACAGATGGTCAATATTCCACCATGAATTTCTGTACAGACTGGATAGAGAGGCATGATACACGTTTTTCCTTCACCAATGTACTCATGGAGTGAAAGTAGGTAAAGTAATGTGTAGTTTGTCTGGCTACCAATAGTAAGGGTTATTTATTTTATTCCTCTCACAGCCTAATCCAAATGACTTAAATTCAAGGGAAGGAGCAGGATTTGTAGCAAATATTCTTCTTTTGGCTGATCTCCAAGAGGAAGATAGACTGTTTATTTTATCTTAAATTGTTGTTAGTTCATGATTTATAGGATCAAGAGCCTTAGGGAGTATAAATTCATTCAACTTATGAGAGTACAGTTGAAGCTAAAAAATAATTTTTTTTTTTTTTAAATCAATGTAATCTTCTCATCCTCAGTTGAGAGGGTTGCTTCCTGTCGTGCCTTGGAGTGAATTCTATAGGTCATGAGATTAATTGCTTTGATGTCATATTTATACAGGGCCAGAAATAATTCACGATTCTTTGGAAACAAATAAAATAAGCAACCATGCCTCAAAGAACATTATCTTCACTGAAATAGATTGTTTTTCACAGATGGAAGCCCATTTAGGAGTTCATGTTTCCACATGCCCTTGAGAGTTGTGTATGCTTTGTGACAGACTTCCTGTGTTCCCTGAAACAGAAGGGAGAAGTACCATTTGTGAGGGAGGCACTAGACACAAAACCATTTAGAGGATGATGATGTATGAGGCCACCAGGATTAAATTCAGTACAGCCAACCCTGTCCTGGGGTGCATCAGGAACAGCACTGGCAGCTGGGCAAGGGAAGGGATTGTCCTGCTCGGCTCTGAGCTGGGGCAGCCTCACCTCGAGTCCTGTGTTTTGTTTGGGGCACCACAATATAAAAAAAGATATTAAGCATTAGAAAGCATCCAAAGGAGGGCAATAAAGATGGTGAAGGGCCTTGAAGTGAAGCCAGGTGGCTGAGGTCATTTGGTCTGTTCAGCCTGGAGGAGACTGAGGGGGGACTGCAGTCTGCAACTTCCTCAAGAGGATAAGAGGAGGGGCCGACACTGATCTCTTCTCTGTGGTGCCCAGGGACAGGACCTGAGGGAATGGCCTGAAGCTGAGTTCAGAGGAGGTTTCGGTTGTATATTAGAAAAAGGTTTTTCAATTGGAGTATGATCAGGCACTGGAACAGTCTCCCCAGGGAAGTGGTTCAAGAAGCTTTTGGACAGTGCTCTCAGGCACACAGTTGGTTCGTTTGGAGATGGTCTTGTGCAGGACCAGGAGTTAGACTCCATGATCCTTGTGGATCTCTTCCAATAACTCATCATAGTCTGTGATTCTGTGACCTAACACAGTGCAATTTAATGAAGCATGCTTGGCTTGTAAGCCATTCAATCAGGGTCCTTTTTTAGGTATGTACAGTGCCTGACACAGTCCAAATAGTAAATACTGTCAGATCACAGGGAGTGGAAGAAGCTCTCTTGAAAGCAGCATTCATCCTGCAGGGTCTCCTGCTCCCCAGAGCAGCACAAACTGTAAAACCAGGGCTGTCGTGATGTCAACAATTAGAAGATAAAGTAAAATGAGTGGAGGATTCAAGGTTTAGCTAGTGATGCTAAACGTTATGACAGTCAGTCTTTCAGATAATTGCTCTGAATGTCCTGATAAAAATAGTAGAGGTCCCAGATTCTGAGTGTGTCTTCTGTTAGCTTTGTCCCACATGCCCATCTCCTCTCTCTAAAGCCACCTCCCCGTACAGGTGCCCAGTGCTACCTCAGGGGGTTCAGGAGCCCTTGTCACCTGCCTGGTGCTCCAACTGAATCCACTTATTATGGAACATTACCAAGGCTCTAAAAGGGCTGTAGTCCATCCAAGTTGACATAGAACTGAAACAGAAATGAGTCCTGCTCTGAGGCATCACGATTTGCCTGTTATGTGGCAATCTACTTGTAAGAATAGCATGATCAGGTAGGTGTTAATACTAAAGTGTGTATACAGTTTTTTTGCCTTTCCTATGATTATTTTCTTCCCTTTATACAATCCTGGAACAAATGTCATGAATCCGCAGATTGTACAAGAAGAACCTGAACGTGCCCTACACAGAAGCTGAAAGCATTAAATTGCCCATTTAAAGATAATTAACTGGCCTTAGCTCATGATAAAGACTCCAGAGCAAACTTCTATTAAGATTGTTGTTTGAACATGTGGTAGGACACACATGGTTAGTCACAGTAAGTTGAAAAAATTGACTTACAAAAAAATGAGAAGGGAGTTTACAGCCTCTTATGGCCTTTTGAGAAGAGATTAAACACTTTCATATATACTTAGCATTGGAAAGCCTCCAATCCAGCAGGTGATTCACTGGGGGGATGCTGAAGATTAAGCCATGAGGTATCTATATTCAGATCTCTGCTTTTTGTGTTTCAGCACAGGATTATCATAGCAGGATCTCTCTGTAGCTGAAATTCAGAAATACCATTGTTGTCCCAGCAGGATCCTTAGCACTTCCAAAAAATACATGGCCTTTCCCCTGCAAGGTTTTCATAGGAGAACTGCAGCAGTAACTCCTGGGTTTTTGTTAAGTATCTCAATCATTTGGAAATGAAACAGCAAAATCTAACCTATCCTTCTGATCGCTGTTCAACAGCAGATCATCCTGCTCTGCAAATCCCCACTTTGTTCCTGGGCCATGAACATCTGCTGAAAGATAGATCTCTTCAGCTTTCTCCTTCCTTAGATAATTCCTAAAAGAAAAGGGAGAAGAGTAAAGCAAAAACTGCCAAGCACTCTACACCCCCAGTAGTTATTATTTCCAGTAGAGCTAAGTAGCAGATAAAGGCATTTTATTGAGGATAATAGATACTTCTAATGCTGTCATCCAGTACATTTGTAGTATATGTTGCTGGGTAAACTCTTGAAAATAAATTCCCTTTTTATCTTTATAAAGATTGTGGAGAAATTGCATGTTATTGAAGTGGTTTTGCAGACAACATAGGTTTCTCAAACAGTAATTTTAGGAAGGATGGGAAACCTTGGTGATACCATTAGATTAAAAACACAAGGTGCCATGGAAGTAACCTGGAAAAAGAAACCTTAACTTGAAACAAAAAATCAAGTGAAGACAGGTTTTCCATCTCTTGCTAGGATAAGTAACTCACGATCTGAACAACACACACTTTGACTTTTTTCTGCCAAGCTCTTTTCTACTGTTACTTCATCCTACTCTCCATGGTCCCACAAAAACCTAATATTCTGTGAGCACATGACTCGCTGAGAGGAGCCGGTTAACCAAATATGCCTCCAACAATGCCACAGGTCAGTTATTTGCCTGTTACTTGGAGAGCTTCCTGGCTTGACCTAGGCAGTTTAGACAAGTTAGAGTGAAAATGTCAATGCAATTTTAATAGAGACAGAAAAACGAAAAAGAGAAAATATGCTTGCCTACATGCATATATAGATATAAAATCTACACAAATACATGTTTTCACAGATATATTTAAAAGCAGGTTTTTCTTGCTAAATCTGTGAGGATGCTTTTCTTTGAACAAAAAACTAGTAACCTTGAACGTATCTTGGGAAAAAATATATCTTCTCAGACTTCTGTTCATGCATATCTGAGCTATTTTCTCCCCAGATTCTAACAATAGAGCACTTCTATACTAACCACAGCAGTCCTTTACCTGGAATAGTATTGTTAGAGGCATATGAGTCATTGGCCATTAATGCACTTGGAAACACACTGTGTGAATGGCCAGGCACTCTGTAGCCCATCAGCAAAATGTTCTGTGCTCTGCTATTTGTTCACAATTTTGAATATTACTTTTGTAGCCAAATTGTAGGTGATTTTGTTATTTGGGATTCTTTTTAACCTCATCTATAATCTTCAACAATATGCTGTGATATATTTAAGCCCCTGGCTGCTCTAGCAAATATCTGAAAAATCAGAACAATTTGCTTGAAAACTTTTCAGATTAAAAAACAGAGTAATTCTGTTTCCCAAAAAGTAATTTCTAGCACCCTAATGTGATTACATCAGTGGTCAGTAAGCTGAAGGACATAAGGATCTGCTGGAAAGTGTAGTGTCTGAAAATTGTGGTGAAATATCAAGTTCACATCATCTCTAAAGACTGTGGTTAGTGACTGCCCTCCGTACAGCTTCTTGTTCTGAGCAGGAGGTAGGTGTAGTAACACTGGATACAAAACAGGCCACAGAAGAGACCTAGTCTTTGGGGAAAATTCTTAAGCCTGGGCCTAAAACCGAAACAAACCCCATTCCTTCCTGAACTCACACTTGCCCTGTTCCAGCTGGGCACATGCACATGGATCTGCCAGATGTGGAGTACGGGGACTAATAGGGAAGATCTATCCCAACTTTAAACCTTTTGTAACACTTCAGGTCTGCATACTTCGGTTTAAGAGTTTTGGAGGGTTTGGATAGTAGTTTTTCTTTGTTTTATAAACACCACTTTTGAGTAGAAAAGAGCTTTTTCTCCTGCTTATTTTTTTATTTATCAATTTTGAGCTCAAAGTAAATGCTGGCTACTTCCCATGTGGTGTTCTACAATTCAGACTTCTTCACTCTTTTTCGCAGTGGAAGCAATTTCATATAATTTTTGTTTTGACTGCAGGATCATTCTATACACTACTTTTCCAATGTAGTTGTGTTCAGCACTTGCACTACAGTAAAATAGCTGCATCCAGTTTCAAACTGTTCCTCTTCAAGGCACTGAAATCTCATGTGAGTGGGATATTTGCTGATACTCTGTTTGTAGCATCATGTACAGCTGAAGCGAAAACCAGGATGGGTAAGGCTGAGGTGGCTGTAGAAACAAGGGTCCCTTCTCCTAGCCACATGCTATCACCCTCCTCAGCCTGGCTGGTGCACTCATTTAGTGGCTGTGGTTGAGGAAACCTTGTTAGTTCCATTTGTAGCTTTCATTTAAGGGCTTTCCCCTTGACAGCAAGGCTGTGGCAGAGCAGAGTTATTAGTGAGCCCACAGGAGCGTTGTGCTGGACATGCTTCAAGCTAAAGTCTATGGCCATTAGTTTTTAATTAACCTTGGGTTATGGGGAATTGCTGAAAAGGCTCCTCAAATATTCAGAGCTTGGGTTTCGTCCCATTAAGCCACCTCTTCCCAAAACAAAATATTTTCATGGAGGGGTGTTCCCCTCTTTTATTATCGAAGTGTGGCATTGAAAGAGCCAAGGCTGCCAAAATACTAGCCCCTAGGAGATAGAAGAGCCAAACCCTTGCTAACACCAACCCCATGTGTGATAAATTGAAAGGAATCCATGGTAATTTTTTTTTTTTCAGTTAGACCATCTTTTTGCCCAGGTCACTGGGAAGGTAGTGAAACCACATAGGTTTTTATTAAGGAAAAATTACTGTTTTAATTTTAGAATTGGAAAGTTGTATTACTTTGTACAGCCCCGTGAGCAAAGAGGTTGCATTTAAAGCTTGCTGTGAAAGCCTCCTGCTGCAGTTACTGGAGGCTTTTCTTCAGGCTTTGTAGTCAACCATCAGATTCCACGGGTTATATTCTTCAAGCATCAGGCTTTGCCATGGTTCTGGTAGACCTCCCTGTAAAATGTATGAATCTTGAAAATGTTCATATACGTCCTTCTGAGGTACACAAACTGCTTAATGAGTTGCTTGTGTGTGTGCTCCTCAGATGAGAGTCTACTGAATGAGGGCTCCTACTTGCTCTAGTTTCAATTCCCTGCAAAAGTTTTGTAAGTGGGGTCTTCTTCTCAACCCCATACTGTGCCCCACTGTATCTTCTGCTCCTTACAGTCCAGGAATGCTTCTATTTCAGCAGTTCTTGTATGTATCACAGGAGAATAATCTCAGGCTCTCTACCGTCAATCTTTCAGTGTTGTGCATGCCTGTGAACTTGATAGCCAGAATGTCTCCCATGGCCATTTTGAGCCTTTGCCAGAGGTTTGTAATTTTTTTAAAACCTTTCTGTTGAAGGGGCTGCACACTCTGAAAGTAGTCTGAAGGGTGTAGGGTTTTTCCCCCAAACCTTTTTATCCCTCGGGACAAAGAAATTTAAAAGGGCATGTGAAAGTCCCTTTTTATCATTCAATTGCCCGTGTTTTACTGCATTGCATTTTAAATGACTGGCCAGGGGCCTGGAGTGTCCTTCAGGACACAGCTGGGTCCATGAGGCCAGTGTTTTACTCAGAGAGCCAAGAAACCCTTCCTCTGCTGACACCCCAAATGAGCTCACATATGCTGGTTCCACTGCTCCTCCAATGTTTTTTCCAAAAGGAGGCTCCCAGCAAATGCAGTGCCGCAGGGCTGTGTCACTGCTAACGTTTCCCCTAAATTGTCCCTCAGGCTGCTGCTTGGCACAGCATCAGCACTGCCAGTACGAGAGAAGCACAGAGCCAGAGAAGCCCTCTGCCCCCCTCCACTGGCATTTTAACATCCAGCCTTTTTCTGAGCTTTTGGAGATTTAGTTTGGATGTAACAAGATTGTATTTTTGACAGCTTAACATTGTGTGATCTACTTATTAAACAGAACATGCTCTGACAAGGAAGGGTAACCTCTTTCTTGCCATTTCAGAAAGGGAATTGGCAAGCGCCATCCTTGCAGGCTAGGCAGAGTGGTGGCCTGGACCGGCAAAGGCAATGTCCTTCACAGGAGCAGATTTTAACAAATGTTGTTGGGGGGAATTATGTCCTGCAAAGCACAAGTTGTCAGGAGATGTAAATGTACATCTCTTAGGAAGGACTAAAATGCAAACTGGGGTGTGAACTTGCATGGTCCCACGTATATTTGTGACCATGCAAAGCACTGCAGGAGAAGAGACTTAACGTCTGCATTTTAAGTCCTTGCATGTTTATTAGGTCCAGTGTCTCCATAAATATGGGGGTGTTCTCCTATGTCTATAAAAAATATGTGAGTCATAATTTTCATAAAGTATGGGATATTTCAAATTTATCAGTTTTTGGGTGTCCCACACAAGACAGCTGGTAGGGCTTGATTTTCACAAAGTGGGTGCTAAAAATGAATCTTTTATGGGTAAATTAAAGTTATCCACTCAAAGCAGTTACTTTGCCAGTCTTCTGGCCATGAGCATATATAATATCTGGTAAAACTAAGTCAATTTTTTCTCACTAGTGTTTTATTTTTTTTTTTTTGAGCCAATGACTATGTCAATAACAAAACCCCTGTAGATTAATGCCAGCTTCATTTAATCAGGTAAAATTACTGAGCAAAGTCCCTACCCTTCTTATATATACACACCACACATTTCTTCTTCTGAAAGAAAAGACAACCTTTCCCTGTAGCACCTTGTTTGAGTAAGCTTCCTCCTCTACTGTTGGTAAGGCTGATGAATACATGTCAGTAACCTTGCTTTTTTGTTTATTTCAATAGACAAATTTTGGTATTGTCGACTTTCACCTAATCACAAGGTCTTGCACTACGGAGACTTGGAAGAAAGTCCACAAGGAGAAGTCCCTCATGATTCCTTGCAAGATAAATGTAAGTCATGCGCAAAGATTGTGACAGTTCTGCTACTTTTATGCTAGTTCTTTTTGTGTAACTTCTAGTAGGTTTCTCTTAACATGGGACCTTCTGAACAGCTCTCTTTATGAAGATAAAGAGCAGGGGACATTACTTCCTGCGTTCAAACACCACTTTCCTGGGTTTGGCAAGTGTGTGTGGGGACTCTGTTAAGCTTTTCAATGAGTTTATAATTTCATTCAGCTTGGAAACGTCATGTCTTTCCTAGGGAGGAACACAGTTTATTTTCATTGCTCATCTAACTGCAGATGTCAAGTAAAAATACTTGGGCATACTCAGAAGCACTGCCTGTCCATGGAAACAGGCAGTCTAGTGACTGGAGGAGGAGTAAGTGCAGAGGTCTTTCTAGTTATTGTGAGGGGTGGACTTAAAGGTGACAGGTCACTGTGAAGAGCACTGAGAGGACCTCACTGTTTCTGTGTAGCCAAGTGGGAGAGGATATGTCTCTGTGGCAGCTCCTACCAGGGGCTTTATTGGGATTTTTCTTATGGTTGAAAGTAATTTTGGAGCTCTTCAGAACCATCATACTGTAGTGATTTCTCCTTTGTTCTTCGACACGAGTGGTAGGGGTTTAACCTGTAATCCAGGGAAGCTTTTTATGATAGTGGAAATAATGAGTATAGTTCTGTCACTTGGGAAGTGACTGCAAGAAATACAGCATTGAATAAGGAATAATTTCTTTCTGTTCTTTTCTGAAAATCCTTGGCATTATCAAATTAGACATGCTTATACAGGTGTTTCAGTTGGTAGTTCCACTTCTTTTATGGAATGGCAGAAAGACTAATTTTTCAGAAGTTTGAAATTTTTCCAGCCTGAAAATTGGGGAATGGTGTGAAATTTCCTCCCCTAACCTGTCTCCAGGCAGCACCTTTTAAAATGTCCAAATGCTCCCAGATGCAGTCTGAGAAGGGAAAGAAGAAAAGCCTGTGAGATGCTGGAGCCCTGACAGTTTGCAGTCACAGTCTCTTGTTTTCCTTGCCTTACAGATTGCCTCAAGGATGTTCCACAGTTCTTACTGCAGTCTTGGCAGAATGTAGGACAGGCCCTCACACTGCTGCATTGGCACAGAAAGAGACTGTTTTTGTGGACAAGGCTTAGAGAAATAGCCACAGAATGTTACAGTAGTGTCAGAGTGACAGAAGAATGAAAGTCACACTTGAACTGCAGGCACAGTTACAAGAGCAGCAGCTCCCAGATTTGTTTGCTTGGAGCACTCTTCCATGCACAAACCCATGACCCTGACTGTGAGCATCATCTGGAACTCGCATTTTCCATAGGCTCTTGAACCTACTCAGGAATGTCAGGATCCCATGGGGGCATGGATCCCATGAAGGCTCCTACTTTGGAAACCATTGGGCCAGACCCACATGGTTGCCTCAGCATGGCTGCTGGCTGAGTAGATACCAATGCAGTTTCAGAAAGAGGTGGTTATTTCAACAGTGTCTCAGGTTTTCAGGCTATGAATGAGAGAAGATTTACCCATGTTAGATGGAGTTTCAAAGCTGAGACTATTGCAAGTCAGAAGATTATAAACTGGCACTGTTGTTTGAAACATATCAGACCAAACTGGCTTGGGCAATTTAGAGAATACTTTCATAAATATTCTGTTTTTCCCTGGACAGACTTATTGATTTTTGAATTCTTAAAGTTTGGATATGATGATCAACTTGTCAGCATTTGGAGCCAGGTCCACAGATAAAAGAGAATAGGTGGGTGAGAAAACAAAACCAAGAGAAGCAGCATCAAGCATTTTGTGTACTCCTTGCCAAGCCTGAATAATTAGTCTCTGTCCCCAAAAATAAATGTGTGGATTTTTAACCTTTTCACTTCTGTGAATGTCACCCCTCTCTTCAGTCTGGCAGAGTTAACAAGCCATGCAGACTCCAGCTGGGACAGAAAACAGCTGCCCTCCTTCTCAAGGCTTTGTCCATTGTGAGCACATCACATCTGTGCTCACGCCCTCCAGCACCTTGTCGCCAACTTCTGACACCTCTTGAAGTCTTTGATTCTATTTTTCTAAAGTAAGGCATAAGCCAAATTCCAGATAAATAAAGATTAGGATGTCACATCAGTCTGTGATCTCCCATAGTAACTGTATTCAAGATCACACAGATCAAGTGTATGAAACCTGGAGAAAAGCCTTCTTGGTTGAGAGGGCTGACCTCAGAAAACCTTATCTTATAAGAGAAATTGTTTTTCTGGGTCTCTTCAAAAAATGGCAGGAACTCTTTTTTCTTAAGATCTTTCTACCATAGTTTCAGTCAAATATCTCCTTAATTTCCCAGTTTATCCTAGTTCAGTCTCTCCTCTCAAAAACAGTATCTCTTCTTCTCCAAAATGGGACTGTCAGAGGCATAACAAGTCAGCAGACCCACAGCATAAAATTCTGAGACTAAAGGCAGAAGTTGAGTAGTGAAGAGTCAAATGATTTTCTTTCTTTTCAGTTGTCCATGCAAAGCAAATTCTTTAAGAATGTCTTTTACATCCTATGCCATCTGTTTGGCGTAGTGCTGAGGTAATCTGTCATGAAATATATGGTGCTGCTGGGCCCAGCAGAAGAGTAAATGCATTTCTCCTCTTCACTATTTCCATTAGAGCTTCTAAAGAACTGAGCAGTAACAGGTATTCATATTACTATCCTGTTCTATATATAAGATGCTCTTCTGCAGCCACAAGGATAATGGATTATTTATAGATCGTAGAAACTGTCACTCAGGGACCATATTGTATTGTAGAGCATATAGATTCTCCATAATGTAATTACCTTTGGAAAATTGACTTCCGCTTGAAACCCAGAGAAATTTATCTTTATGCTTTAGTGACCTCACTCTGTGACTCTTGAGTGGCAGCAGATTCCAATATTTTTTCTTACCTTTCTTTTCCCCCCAGTCATTTCTGATCACTTCACATTTTAAAGCAATTGGAATGGCTCATTATAAGCCTTAGTATTCCTTTTTCCTGCTTGTACCAGAAAGCAACTAAACTGATGATGGGAGTGAAATAGAAAACTATTTTTTAAAAATTCCTACAGGCTTTTAAAAGAAGGAAAACAGCACTGAGTGAAAGGTCCAACTTGCCCAGCATCCTCTCTCCAGCAGAGACTTCACCTGGATGCCTAGGAAAGAGCAACAACAGAGCAGGCACATTATATTAACAAAGAAGAAAATTCTATGGTTTTGAGATCCATGAGTACACATACTGTCCAGGCACAAGTATGCATTTATATGAAACACTCTTACCCAAGGTAGTCTAGATAGGCAAGAAAAAGCATTTCCAGACTTTTATCCAGATGCCTGAAATTTTGGCAAGACTCACTGATTCCTGTGTTAGTTGTTTTCTTCCAGTTTTCTTTCTTACAAAAGGCTGGAAATGGCAAAGGACATGGCAATTTTAACACATTAGTCTTGCTTCTTTTTAGACTCTGTAGCTTTTACATACCTTGCTTCTAACTAATTTTCTGGGGTTTGATTTTCTTTCTTTTTAATGCAGTGCCAGTGGCAGATATAAAAGCTGTTGTGACTGGGAAAGACTGCCCACATATGAAGGAGAAAGGAGCTCTTAAACAAAACAAGGTATGGTTCTCAACTTGTTACGAACACATACTGTACAGAATGCAAAGCTCGTCAACTTGACCTTCCCTGAAGTAACACAGGTATTTTTCTTTCCAGCCTGAAACATTTCCATGTATGTATACCCTTTGTTTCCACCTCAGACCATTTGAGTTAAGTTATTGGGACAGCTTAGCCTTCTTTACTCATATTTCATGGCAGATGTGCATTGAGATATGCCCAGGGCACAACTGGAATTGTCATTAGTAGTGATGTTTTCTATCTCTAAAGCAAAGCAGCAAGGGCTGTTGGTGCCTACTCCTATATTGTGTCTGATAAATAACTAGTTTGCTCCAGCTGTATTCTCTGATGAACCCACATTCAGTGAACACATGACAAAATTGCAGTTAATGCCCAGCTGATGATACCTTCAGGTCCAGTCAGGTAGAAAAACCACTGCCAACAAAAGGCTGTAAGGTAAATCCTGGGCAATTAAGGAGGCATATAAGGATGTGCTTAGCAGTTCATTTGGGAAAAAATGTGTAGGTGACAATATTCAGCCTAAATTAGATTTTATTCAGTTTCAGAGCAAGAACTGTAAGCTGACAGTAGTACTAAAACTGTACAGTGCCAGAATCTTACAGAGTTTTTGTTAGTAAGAATTGTCACTACATCAAGAAGAAATGGAGTTACTAGCGTTGTCTGGCATTGGCATTGTTAGTGGTGAATACCATATTCTATGAGGCGTGTTTATAAATTTTCTATCAGGTTATATCTCTCACAAGAAGCAATGAGACTCTAACGGTGCTCAGTCTGACCTCGAACAGCACCCTGAGAGGTCTGAGAGTCAGATCACAGGTATTAAATCAGAATTTCTAATTACCTGATACTGAGAATTTTTTGGGTCAGATCAGGAGATTTTGATGGACAAAATATTGAAGAGTTCCTGCTTCAATACTTTAGATAAAATTGAAAAAGCAGTTCTGAAGGGAGCCATAAAAATCGAGAAGGCCCTGTCAAAGCTATATCACACAACTTAGTTGCACCTTCACAGCTGCAACTTCTCTTTCCTTAACTGTGCACAGGTGGGCAAAGCATCCTGAGTATTTTTTTGCATTTGTTTTCTTACAGAGAAGTTGCTCTCCTTTCAACATTGGCTTTACATGGTAGGAAAGGAAAAAGTCAAGTGAGGAAAAAAAATCCCAGGAGTATTTTTCCTTGTTGATTTTCTGAATTAGGGCACAAACAGACACACATGAGTACAATAGATTACGTATAACTCCTGCCTCATGTTTCAGCCAAACCATCAACACATTTGGCTGGGACATTTATATGATGCATATAAAATATTTTTAGCTCTTCCTTGCCTTAGCACTCATATGTCCACACAAAAGGGAAAGATGGAAAGCAGTGGGTGGCAGTGATGGAAATGTGTCATCGTTATGGCGCAGTAATGTCTAGATAGTACTTAATGCTAAATAGGAATGCTGCAGATCAGTTTGTCCTCAGCTCTCAGCATTGCCCCATTTCCTTAGGTAAAATTGCTTTGGACTGGTATAAAATTTCTGGCTGAGGATGTGAAGATCTGGAATTCATAGGTGGCATGGCTGCATCCTTGGCTGGAGGCATTCTATTTGTGATCCAGACAATGGCAATTTTGATGGTGTTGCTGTTTCTGATGTGGTGCAGGGGTTTTGGTTTGGTGGGTTTGGGTGTTTTTGTTTTTTTTTTTTTTATTTCCTCAATTCCTTGTTTCTTCCCCTGAGAAGCACAGAATTTTTGAACTAATCTGTCATCCCAATCAGACTGTCAGGCACAATATTGCAACTATTTAACTGACGTAGGAATAACATGTGGTTTGCAGCATATCAAGTTATATATGGGTTAGGCAATTAAAATTTATAAAAAGGCAGACACAGAATGCAATTCAGCTGAATTTGGTGTATGAAACCTTTCACTTTCTGAAATTTCACAATCAGTGATGTATTTTTAAGAGGCCTTTTCATTCTGAGCTTTCTTTGTACATGTATAACGTCCACCTCAATTTTATTCATTGGCAGAAAAGAAAATTGAATGGCAGAATGCCATGCTATGAGCGTAGCTGGAATTGGCAACATATCCATAACAAAGGCTTCAGCATCCCTTCATTTGCTAGCACATGGCCATTGTTCTTTCAGCAGGACAATTTAGAAAGAAATAAGTTAAACTGAATTGGAATTTGCATGCATATGAAGCCGGAAAGATGTCACGGGACCAGATCTGAATCCATTGTTGCTTGTCTTGCTTGTGTTTTTAAATAAGGTTTAATTTTTAAATCCTTATTTCTGGTTCCCAAGTAGTACCAATGATTTTCAAGGAAATTAAATACGTCAGATTTTGCAGCCTTCAAAATAAAGCATGATCTCTTCTCTTCTCTTCTCTTCTCTTCTCTTCTCTTCTCTTCTCTTCTCTTCTCTTCTCTTCTCTTCTCTTCTCTTCTCTTCTCTTCTCTTCTCTTCTCTCTTCTTTCTCCTCTTCTCCTTTTTTTCTCCTTTCACATTGGTTGAACAAGTTCCCCACTGCTGCCTGTCTAGAGAGATCTTTGGGGCAGATCTTCTGACCCTGGCAAGCAAACTCAACGTGGCCAGGCCTCAGCCTTCAGTAAAGACATGGATGTTTTGAGCATGTTGAAGACAGAGAAGGCAGAAAGTAGTGAGGTCATTCAGCTGCATGGGATCACTTTGCCATAGGCACCCAAAATGCCTGCTCATGAAAAATACCTTGCTTCTGGCCTGTGTTGGAGACCAGTGGAGACTGGGGGAGAGGGAAGCTCTGGGCATGGGAGAAGAACCTTCCCTTCATACCACCTATGGCAGCTTCCCCCACAGAGCTGAATCCAAGGAGTGGGAAGCATTGGCCTGCCGTTGCAGTCTCTTGTTCTCTGTTTTCAGCACAGCTCAGAAGAGAGGTGCAATGTGGGTCCCAATGCTGCTACCTTTGAGAAGCATCTGCGGAAGGGCAGAGGTCTGACATGTGGAAGGAGCTAGGAGTACCAAGGGAATGAGTTCAGCAACTTGAGGTGCAGGAGGAGGAAAGCAAAACAAAGAAGGAAGGAACAGATTGGAGGGAATGTAGAATAAAAAGGACCAGAGGGATAGAGAAACAAGTGGAAAAGGCTTGAGTGAAAAATTACTGTGAGAAAGGTTCAGTAGAACAGAGAAAAGAAGATAAAACGACAGATGGCTGATAAAGACTGACCAGTTCTCATTTCAGAATTGCCAGCTCCTCCTTGTCATTGATGGGACTGTTACAAAACCAGGTGGGGTTCCTGACAAGTCAGCCAGCTCAACCCCTGAGACCACTGTCAGTGTGGAGGGCCAGTCGGCAACTCCAGCTCCTTTGACTTCCATTTTCCGTGATAGTTTGCTGTGCATAAAGCAACAGAGATGCTGGCACCTGTAAGTTGTAATTCCAAGCCTTTAGAGTCCAGGGCAGCCAGCAAAGAAGCTGACCTGCAGTCAGGGCTGCCAAAACAGCAGTTTTCCACAGAAAGAGAAGCTTGGTGCCTTTAATGTAGCCCTTTCTCATTCTCTGCATGACTGGAAATTACTAAACCCTTGACATCCTGACCCATTCTTCTTCCAAGCAGAGATTTTTTTTCCTCTTTTTTCTCTCTTTGAGGTGAAGAAGAAAGTATATTCATTGGGAGTTTCCCAAAGGAAAAAATTACAGGGGTCAGGCCTGTGGGATTGTTGACCTTCATGAAATTCAGGAACATCACAGTATAACAATACAAGCCCTTTTTTCAGAGCTACAACCTTAGTGGCATTACTTGGCAATTCTGTCAGTAATTTATAACACTGTGGGAGGAGATAATGCCAGGTGCATGTGGGCAGAAGTAGATTTGTTTCTGTAATGAGGGACATCACTCTTAATAAGGTGTGGTTGAGAGACATGCCTACAACACAAAAGGGCCTTGTGAGCCTGAGCCATTGGTTTGCTGAGTGCACCAGCACTGTTTGCACTTGCAGCCTCCATGGAGATTTAACACAATGAGGATTTAACATAGCTTTGTCTCCTGTAGCCTTGGCAATACATCAAGTCAAACCTAGTAACTAAACTCAAGGAAAACAGGAACATTTCCCATGAGAAGCCTGATCTCTTATTATCCAAGATTATCCCTAAGGATTGCAAGTTTTATGGTTCTTCTCTACTCTTAATCATACAATGTCAAAACCAAAAAAGCCCTTCTAGAAATCCAAATATCTATGTCTGTCTCAGACCAGGAGCTCAGGGGTAACAATCTAGAACAATGTTTATGCTGCAGTCCCCAGAGTCCATTCTTCCATTTTAAAACTTAGTGTTGCAAATTTAGGAAGTCATTCTCCTTTCACTGCTGGCGGTGCAGGGACTGCTGTCAGCTAAGAGTCAGCAAAAGGCATCAGTGTGACAGGGCTGGGGAAGCCAAGAAGCTAAAAGAACAGGACATGTGATTCAGATCATAGTTACAAGTCAGCACTCTGCCATGTAGCTGGGTCTCTTTTCCACTGTTAATATATCCCTACTGCCAAGCTTAGATCCTGTGAGATCCTTGTAGTGGCACTTGTAGTGATGCAGGCAGAAACCATACTGTGGCAACACATAGGACAACATCTTTGCCTGCTCACTGCTGGCCACTAAAAGATCAGTGTTAATTCAGATTGCCTGGGTTTCCTCATGGGAATTTAACTCCAGGTGACTTTTAGGGAAGGTCAGCACTTTATGAATTCTCCTTGGTATCTTTTACAATTCCAGCTTCAGTGCTTAGGGGACAAAAAGATGATTGCTTTTTCCTTTACTGAAATTCCTTTGGGTCTTTAGGTAACTGGCATAGTTTGGCTTGACTGAGGCTGGCGATTCTGGTTCAGATGAAAACAGAATTACAGAAATCTCCTGAGAGTGAATAATTTAATATATTTCCAGCAGTGAAAAGAACATAAGTATATACCCGGATATTCATTGTCCTGACAAGATTTTTAACACAAGGAGTCAAACCTTGCAGAACTTTGTGAGTTTAATCTGTACAAAGTGAAAAAACCTGTGAGCCTTCATGAAGAGTTTCTTGCAAGGGTACTATTATTCATTATATTGATTTTAGTCCTCACCATTCCCTAGCTCAAATTTAAACTCAAATGCTAAAGGAATTCATGACCCAGTGGGCCAGAGTAAGCACTGAGGTGAGTCAGTTTGTTTTGACTGAAGCAGCTGTGGTGGTTTTCTTGCTGGGCCTGTGTCTTCCAGTGGTCTGGTACTGCTGCAGCTTTGGCCAGACAGGAGACTACAATAAACTATTTTTCAACTCGTTTTGGGGAATAATGGATAGGAAAGAAAGACAGACCTGAATGTACAGATGCCTCTCTCATGCAGCATTAATATGTGTTTCTTCGTGTTGTTCCAGGAGGTGCTAGAGCTTGCTTTCTCTATATTGTATGACTCAAGTGGCCAGTTGAATTTCATTGCTCCAGACAAGCATGAGGTAAGTCATGGTCAGAGTACGGAAATTTACTTGAAGTTATCTTAGTTGCTTTAAGGCACCAGATGGCTTGTAAGAACATAAGAATAGGCATCTTGGCCCAGGGTATAAGTCCATCTAAATCAATGTCATGTCTCAAAACAAACTGACAAATTCAAGGGATTAGTACAGGAACAAGACTTTCTGTAATTTTCTTGCATATCTGAGCCACAGAAGAAACAAGTTTTGTATTCCTACATCACAGAGTATGTGTATAGCTCTGGAGCTCCAAATTACAGACCAGTATTTCTAAGTCCTCCCAAAATACGATCCATGAGACAAAGAAATAAGAGAGCTTGGGCAGACCTTGAAGTTCTACAGACCTCGTTCACCATTTCCTGATTTCTTGTAGTCTGCTGTACTTCAGACACTAGAGAACTTTGCTGTGTGAACTCAACACAGAGAATTTGTACAGCCAAGCTTTCAAAGAATCGCTGCCAGCCTCAGTTCATTTTGACAATGCTAGCATAGTCAGGGCTGGTTATACCATAATTGGGTCTCAAGCATAGTCAGTCAGGGCTGGTTATACCATAATTGGGTCTCAATTTCAGCCAAGGACTTGTGCTCTCCAGAATGGCATATCCCCTTTTCCTTATTTTCACATTGCTTAAGACCATTCATGACAACGGGTGATCATAGAAGGCTCCCTGTATTCATTCCATCTCCACAGGAGAGTGTTTTGCAGTGGCTTTCACTAGTATAAAGTCCTCATACCAATACCAATAGCAAGGATGACTGATAGCCCCTTCCCTGCTCCCTTCTCTTAGTAAAAGCCATAAGGAAATAGAAGACATCATCACCTTCTGAAATGTGATGGGATTAATTTACCTTAATTGTGTTTGAATCATTGGATGTGTTTGTCTCAAAGAAATTTCAAGTAAAGTCTTAGCAGAATGCACTACATTTTTTTAAAAATCCTTCTTGTTTCTAAAGCACAAGAGTTATGTTTCATTTGCACACTTATTTTTAGATATTACATTTGGTCTCAGTTCAGGACCCTGTGCTAAGATGATAAAGAAGATCGCTTTAAATTGAATTATACTGTAGTGTTAAAGTGTGTGAAATTGCTTTACAAGTGAAGTGTAATAGCTATGCCACTTCAGCATTTGTTATTCTGGACTAAAACCTTCAACTAAGTGTTAATTTTAGGAGAGGAGATACAGTTATGCCCATTTGGGTCTTTCTGTGGATTAATATTTGAGGGTCGTTTTCAAGAATGTTCATTCCAGAGAAGTTGGTCAGTTTTCATGTAAGAGAAAAGACCTGTAGTATCCCAGGAAAAATGTGCCACTAGAGATGTAGCTCTAAGCAACATATGGTTGTCATCATCCTCTGAAGTGAACATAAGTTTGAGGATTTCTGATATAAGTTCTCCAGAAACTGAATTCTAGACTGTTTCAGCTCAGAAGTGCAAATGGTTATGAAAACCAACAATTTTTTCAGCCACTGTATCTCAAATACAGCCTATAGCTGAAAGTTGATTTTAATGGTCCAAATGTTCAAAAGCTGCTGCTGCATCCCACTGACAGGCAGTAGCAGTGAGATGCACTAACCCAATTGCTCATGATTGCGTTAACACACCTTTTATCTTCACATTTCTTTTTGGTATTGTACAGCTTCTTTGAAACAAAATTAATAGGTTCAAAAAAAATGGCCAGAGGCAACAGTCTCTGCTGCCACTTGACAGTTCCCAAATGAAAGTTTTTAAAAGGACATCTCACATCCTCTGTATTTTTCCATGGCCTGCAGAAGAGTGAGTTGTGATTAAAGTGAAAAGTACAAGTGTTCAGAGGAAGCGCCCACAAAGAACGGGAAGTATCGTGTTGTGAAGCCCGTGACTCTTCATCAAAGTAGTTGGGGTGCCTGTTGATAGAAGTGCTAGTTTAGCAGCATTGTCAGTTTGTGGTGACATCTTAAGATTCTGAAAGCTTTGTGTGAAGCACCAGGAATGATACATGACAATTTGAGGTCAGATTTGCAGGGCTTTTTTTAAATACTTGTGCAGCCCTCGTGATTGTAGAGTGAGGCTGAAATATGGGAGTTGAATGTGTCCTGAAAAGAAAAATTGAACAAGGCTCTTAGGATAATTTTGGCTGCAAGGAACCCTGAAGGTGTCCTGAGTCCAATCTCCTGCTCAAAGCAGGTCAGCAATGAGCTCAGACCAGGTTGCTCAGGGCTGCTCCAGATGGATGAAGCCTGTGCAACCTTTCTAGTTCTTGTCTCCCAAAGTAATTCTTTGATAAAATCTCATTACTGAACCAGTATCATTGAGATTTGGACCTCATTCTAGCACACTTAAGTTTGTGAATTCCCTTAGCCATCTGTTGGAGCTTACTGCTAGCCAGAGGATTCAGTACTATGAGATCACTCCATTGTATTTGTTTTTCATTTAAATACTAATAACTGGTTTCAACTACACAGCAAAAAAGGTGGATTAATCTTATCCATGATTTTTGACAGAGAAACTGATGAGGGAGGCCATAATTAGGTTTCATTGGAGTTTTATGAAAATGAATCTCGTAAATTAATTTTTCAGTGGCTCTTAGACTCTTTTGCATATTAAAAAGAAAAAAGCTTCTGAATGAATGCCTCTGTTTTTCCACCGTCTCATTAGGATGTCTCTCTGCTCAACATGTGCAGGAGTTTAATTAGGTGCGTTTGCCAATATGGAGATTAGAGAGGAAGCCCCTTTTCCAGGCCATTGCACTCGTCAGAATTGTGGCCAGAATTTGGTTTCTGTGGGCCCTGACTGAGTTATATCTGGAAGAGGAGAGAACTGCAGTTCTGCTTTCTGGCTCTCTGGGATTCCTCCCCAGAGGAAGAGCTGGCCGCACTCACTGCGCAGGTGATGGACTATTTACGTCAGGGGCTGCATCTGTTGAGAAGTTTCTCTGCTCTCCTGTAACCTGAGTAGAGCCTTTTGCTTTTCTGTTCCTTTCTTCATAATGAATTCAGGGAAAACTCTCCTAGAGAAAGATTTCAAGTAAATCATAGAAGATGATATAGTCTGTTCAAATAGAATTATTTTTCTAGAATAGCTTCTTTCTTTTCCTGATATTCTGCATTCACTCTAAAAAATTGCATGCTTTAAAAGTCTTCAGTGGCACACTTTGACAGCCTAGAATAGGCAGGCTAAGTTGTTTATTTAGTACTTGTCAGCAGGACAACCTGAACTCTAAAGTCTCTTCTATATAGCTGATCTCATATTAAAGCTGTGGCTTGGCTTGCCCACACCCTGGGTGAAAAAGCTCCCTCTGCTACTGTTTTGTTACTGACTTAAGTGGGTTGGATTTCACTTCGGATGCTGAAGTGTGCTAACCCATCCTATTTTTGAAAGATGCCCTTTTTCTGCATGAAGAGGGGGGCTTCTCTCTCTTCCTTAAAAATAATCCTCATTTCTGCTGTGGGATGAAGTCAGCCATGGCTATCTTTAAACTTGGCGGCATCATGTAGCAAATGGTCAGCTAAATTTAAAACCCTTTTTTTTTTGGCATGAAATCCAGCAGAAGTATTTGTAAGATAAAAATGCAGTTATGGTTAATTTAGTTTTTCTGCTGCAAACTAGGACACAAGTTCATGATTGAAATCTTTATTTTTAGATGACAGCATTTGAGTACTTCTGTTCATAGTTGAATAAATGGCTTGTAGTAATAAATGAAAGTGACTTATTCAATAGAAGTTGACTCTAGATCACCAATCTCCCTTGAATTTGTTGCTGATTTTAAATGGTTATTCAGCCCACGTTTATCACAAGCTGTCAGCTGTTGGGAAAGATGGCATCTCCTGTAAGGAAAAAGCTAACAGTAAGGAAAAGGTTTTAGAGGCCAGTTCAGCATTTGCAGCATTTAGTATTATACCCAAGCAGGTTGGCATTTAATTTTCATGAAGGACATAGGATCAGCTGATGTAGTTTTCACAATATGTTTTGGGTAAAATAGTGGTAAAGTAGGCATAGTTATGTGAGACTATCAATTGTAACAGGGCTTCATGTTACAAAAGCAAACAATGATAAAAGCAGATAGTAAAGGATTTTTACACTAAGAGTCAAGAAGGATTTGGGGGTGAGATTTAGTTCACCTAACTTAACTGTCTTAGAATTAGAAGTTTAGTTAGTGTAAGATAATCAGGCGTTTTTAATAGGTATTGGGGGGAGGAGAATGAGACAAGTGAAGGAGATTTCTCCAGAGGTTCATTGTCCTAAGTTATTATTTCCTTCTCCAATAATTGCAGAAGAACATTCACCAAGAAGTTTGGAGGAGATGCCAAATCATCAAACAACTAAATACTGTCATTTTGTCCCATTTAATGAAATGTTTTTCCATTTTCTGAGCAGCCCAGTGAAAGCCTTCCTCAAGATCTGAGCTGATAAAATGCATCAACCTAATTTTAGGTCTCTTTGTAAGTCCCCATGGGAGAAGTAACTGTAGAGGACCAGACAAGGAGTTTGTGTATGAAAAGTCTGTTAATGAGAGTTTTTATCCTTTTCCTGTGCAGTATTGTGTATGGACCGATGGTTTGAACGCCCTCCTTGGGAAGGATATGTTGAGTGACCTAACACGGAATGACCTGGACACGCTGCTCAGCATGGAGATAAAGCTACGCCTCCTTGACTTGGAAAATATACAAATCCCAGATGCTCCCCCACCTATCCCAAAGGAGCCCAGCAACTACGACTTTGTTTATGACTGTAACTGAGGCAGTCACTGAAACTTGCTCTGAAACTGGAAATACATTATAACTGGAAAGATATTAAAAAAAAAAAAAAAAAAAAAGAAGAAGAGTGTGAGGAAAAAAAGAAACCCACTTTTGCACCTTGTATTTTGGCTTTGGGGAGGGATGTAGAAACACTTGCATACCTCCCTGTCCCTGCATCCCTTCCTTCCCCACTCCCATCTTCCCCATTGCTCATCCAAATCCACATTGCTTTAATTAACTTGTAATTGCAGGCCATTGGCCTTGCTTAAGGCAAAGACTGCCACTAAGAAGCAACCCTCCTGAGGACTTTTTTTACATTTTTAATACTGGAATAGACATTCTTAACTAAAGGACGTTGTTATCAAACTGCATGCCTGTGAAACCCACTTGGCAGGGCAGAGGCTTTAACTGGAAGGAGGAGGGAGGTAGGGAGCAAAAGCAGCTACTGTAAGCAGAAGATTTCCCCAGACACTCACAAGAGTCTGCTCACCACTGAATCCAATGTGATGATGAAATTGGTTAACTGCTTCCCAGTGCTTGCACCATCCGTCACTGTCATCATTCTCTCCACCATCATCTCAGCTCTTGCCTCCAGCCTTCACCCAAGCGATCGGCTCCCAGGATGAAAAGTCTGCAGGTTTTTGCTGTACCATACGCTGCAATGCTGCAACAGCTTTTAACTTCTTTTCCTCCCAGCTCTTACGATAGCCCCACACTAGCAGATCACTCGCACAAACCGTGTATGAAGCCACTAGTGTGTCCCATTCCTGTAGCGTTCCCTAAGCCTCAGTTGCCTCTGAAATTGGCTTGTTGCTAGTTGAAGTGATTTTTATTTCCTTGGTCCAAAGTTCAACAGTAGTTTTCACAAATTAATTACAACTGCCAAACATCCAGGTTTACATCGTTGTCATTGCTACAGTGTTAGAAATTTGCAAGGGATTTTTTTTGTACGGGTTCTAATTTTTTATTTTATTTTGCCAAACAAATATATTTAATGAAAACAAATTTCATTGTGAGTACTTTTGGGGAACAATATTTTTACTTAATTTCCATTTGGAACATTTGCCCTGAAGGGAAAAAAACACCGTTCCCTTTAACTTCACTGTTGAATAAAAATCTGAGTTGTGATGATTCCTGGGACTTTGTTTTTCTTCTGAAGTTGTCTTTTATTCCTTATGGTTCCTTGGAATTCTGAACTGTTTAGTAAAAAGAGGAGTGGGAAGACTTTTCTTATCTGCATCTGATTTAACTTACTTGTTTGTTAGTGGTGACAAGGGTGAAATGCACCCAGAGATCTCCATTGCCATGGTTACATGAGCCTTCCTGTGAGAAGGGCCCCTGTGAAATCCAAAATCCAAGCATACTGATGTGCTCATGGTCAGTTCAAGGCTGCTGCCTTTCCTGTGTTTTGCTGGGGCAGCTGTTTTTTTTTGCTTTATTTCCATTTTCTCCATTGAGAGTGTTTATGGCTGCAGCAAATTGGTATTACGAAGGTTTGAGCTTTGCAGGTTGGATTCCCTCTATCCTCATATTTTTCTAGGTATTTCACTAAGTTCAATTGCAAAAATCTGAGTCTAGAGGAACCTGCTCTTTTCCTCCCACTGCACATGCTGAAGACAGATGTTTATCAGTGTAAGTTTCTTTCCTGCTCAGACCCAGCTGAAAAAGACGGTAAAGGGGTTTTATCAGAACTTGTGCTAGTGAGAAACCCAGAAGCTGGTTCCAGTTCTGACAATCATAGAAGTTCTCAACTGAGGTGGCCTTTGCTCCATCCAGATGGCTCTGGGGAAAACATCCTGACTGGCCTCACACCAGTGGAGGAGAGAAATGATGTCCTGCAGGTGCAACAAAAAGGAAGATAATGAGAACATTGTATGAATGCAAGCATCAAAGTCCCAAGGAAGGTGCCTTCCTGAGACTGTGCAGTATTTTATGAATTCCCTAATGTAACAAGATATAAGTTGGTTTTGGTGGTAATGGATGATAAAGTAAGTTAATAAGAGAGACTGAGTTAAACTCTGGAGGGAAAAGTTATGGTGAAGTGGGGTCTGAGAAGAAGTTTGGTCTTAATGAGAACAGAGATGTACAACATGACTTGTGGGAGTTTGAGATAGTGTGTTCTCCAGAGCTTTGTCTATAGCAAAGGTAGTCATGGTCAGGAAATAGTTGAAGGAATGGCACTGCCTGCTACAGGGGATTTTTAAGGGGTCCCAGGGGCAAGGGATGGAGGAAGGAACATGTTTGTTTACCAGATGCTGATGCTGCCTCTTAACTTCATGCAGATGAAACTTGGAGCAGAACAGAGAGCCTGAGTTGTTTTAATTACCCTGACCCAGCTGGATTTGCTTTTTACTTACAGATTTCATGCTTGCTGTTTCAGATGGGTATTGCTCTGCTGGCAAAGGAAACACCTTTCACTCCTAAGCTGCAAGAGCCAAACACACTGCCAGCTCAGCAGCACTCCAGTGCTGTGGTCTCAGCAGGCAGGCATCTGCATGACAATCAGAGAGGAGCAAACAAACTCCTCCTCCAGGGGACAACTTGTGCAGGAGATAAAGGTTAGACTTGCCTGCTCCACGAAGGTGAATGCCCTTAATTCCACCCCAAGAGCCCAGGGGACTGGTGGGAGGAGAGCTGGCAACCAACAGCTTGTGCCCGTCCGCATGACACTGAGGCGCACCCGCACCACTCAGGCAGTGTGGGGCTGTCGAGCATGGATAGCTGGGAGCCCTCTCCTTTCACAGCAGGTGACACCGACCCTCTGTCCTGCCCTGGTACCCCACAGGGTGAGTGCAGCCTGACCAGGGGGATCCAGGTCCAGATGGATACCACAGCACTGCTGCATGGCTCTATCTCACTGCTTCCTGCAGCCCTACTTTGCAGGGTCCCCAGCTCCCCACATGGCCTGGCTCTTTGTAGGGGTTATGCACAGTGTGGGATGGTCACATGAGCAGGAATGCTATATTTGTATCCACCACCCTGCCATAAGAAAGAAGAGGCTCAAGAGATGCGTTGGCGTAATAGCCCTTCCAGCTATTTTAGCAGCACTCCCACAGCAACCTGGAAGGCTGTGGTGCAAAAGAAGAATCCTGCCTTCAGTTTTTGGAGCTGTCATACAGGCTCACTTTGTCATTATGAAA
This sequence comes from Calcarius lapponicus, assembly GCA_039654755.1. Classification (NCBI taxonomy): domain Eukaryota; kingdom Metazoa; phylum Chordata; class Aves; order Passeriformes; family Fringillidae; genus Calcarius; species Calcarius lapponicus. The sequence goes on from CM077464.1 coordinate 70,165,271, forward strand.
TTTAAAACAAAAAAAAAAAGTTAAATGATGAAGAAATATCCCGCTGCTTCCCATTCTTTAAAAAAAACAAGAAATTGAGGATGAAAATGGCAAATTCATTTGCTCATGCTGTTGTGTTCCGGAAAAGCTTTTAAATCTTCACATTCAAGGAGATGCAGCAGGAAAAAGAACTGCTATTGAAGTTTCTTGTATAATTTCAAAACATTAAGTGGGTAATTGCTTGTAAAAGCCATAAAGGGGAGAGAGAACAAAAAAAAAATCAGTCTAATTTTAGCTCCTGTTTTGGAAATGACTTTGCTTTTGAAAGTTAATATATTCTTTTACCAGAAAACTTGAATCAAGTAAAATATGTATCTTCTTAAGTCAACTGCTTGCTCTACTTGTAAGGACAAGGAGAAGAGCAGCAATTCTAACTAATCCTGTACAAAGCAAGCTATGTGTCAGAGAAACAGGGCTTTTATTACCATTTTTACAGAAGCCTTTCTTTTTTTAGTATGGAGAACTATTTCATTAAACCTTTCATTAAGATATAACATCCTTATGCCAAGAGGCAGGTAGGTGCTGACTCTCTCTTGGGTTGCAAAATGACAGTGCAAGATTCTGATTACTTCATTTGTGAAATCCTCTTGTGTCTTCATGCCCTACCCTGAATTGCATTTTTCTTGCCTGGGGTGTTTGTCATCAATGTCACATCAATGAGAATGTGAAGGCTTGCATGGAAATCTGGTGGGATCCACTGCCCAGAATCTCTGTCTTCTCTGGCAGACAGCTGAAATGCATGGGAGCCCTGCATCCCCTCAAGCAACCCTGTAGGCCACCAGCTGCAATCCCACAGCCTCTGGCCAGCTCTCAAAAGGGATGAAAGAAAAAAGAAACACGCTGCTGTCAGGAGAAGAGAGAGGGAGGAGCATGGGCATGAAATGCCCCGATTGCATCTGCCCTTTGGTTGTTTGTCATTACATTGGACTCAGAGGTGCCTTGGATGCATCCAGCTCTATAGTGATTCAGGCTGCTAATCCTGAGCAATAACCAGAAAGGCAGCTGCTGGGAACAGGAGGACACTCTTGTACTGCCATATCCCCCTGCTCTCTGTTTTGTTGCTGTTTCACTGACAAGTAAATAGAATTAGCTTCACTGCCATGTGAAAGTCCTTCATCCGAGGAGTACAATAAGATTAGTGTGAGATTTTACTCCCTTCTTGCTCCATTCTTCTTCAGAGTTAAAAAAAGATTATAAATCCGGCCTTTATTGGCCTGGGGATGTCTTAGCTGTCTGGAATACTAAGTGTATGCGCCCTTCCCCTTAGAGCATCCTCAGGGAAGTAAAGGTAAAATCCCTGCAAACTCTGGAAGACATTCATAGGACAGAGTTTTTGTCACACTGCTGGCTGAGCTGTCATTGCTTTCCCCACAGCTGGATAAATCAGGATGAGACTTGCTCAGTGTTCCCTCCCTCCCTAGATGATAATTATATTTGAATATTAAACAGCCACATGGCTTAAGCAAATTCCCTGATTAACAAAGCACTTACCTATGCAGCAAAAGGCACTTGATTTCAGTTTGATAAACAGGCACCTAAATTTAGGTGAGTGCTCATGGACCAAGCTAGAGCGGGGCCTGTGTAAGCAGGAAGGCAATTTTACCTATCACTGAGATTTTGCTATATGCTCAGAGGCTATGCAAATGATGACTTTTCTGTCTGCTGTGTAATTGGATTGTGTACCTCTGGTCACTGCAAGAGACTGAACAGGATGCTGTCTGATTATTCCACATCACTCCAGCTGCTTCATGCATCTTTGGGACTTTAAACACTACTTAAAGAATTGAAGCAGGAACCCTTTCTGGATGAAATCAGGCTGAAATTCGAGGAGAGTGGCATTAAAAGCACAAGTTTTTTAGGGCAAGACTAGGCATAAAATGGATATTGGGAGAGCCATGAATTTTGATAGTAAGGTGATTTTAAAGTGCTGAGTCAGGGAGTGCTGTCCTGCAGCTGCCTCCTGAGGGTAAGGTTAAAAAGTACAGGAGACCATTTCAAACTCATTTAATGGCATGTATTTACTCTTTATTTTCACTTCTTGCTTGTGAAGCTTCAAGGGAAACCTTGAACATCGCTGAAGAGCAGAGCTGGTGATGCTTAGCTTGCAGGGACACACACAGGGCAAAGGAAACATCTCAAAAGCCGTCCCTCTGCAAGTAGAGAGGCTGGTGTTGGAAGTAGAAGAGTTTTCTGAACTGATATGTTTTTCCAACAGAGAGTTTCTCAGTTTTACTGTAGGCACCTCAGTGGAGGTGCTATGTGGAGAACAGCAGCTGTTGTGGTTTTACTGTCTCTTGGAAGAGGCTCCTGCAAACCCTCTCTCATCCTATTTGCCTCTTGTTCATAGATGTTTCCTATAAGATGTGACCTATGGGACAGCCACAAAGCTGGGAAGCCAGTGCTGTGTGCTCCAAGCAGGATGCTGGCCTGTAGTTTCAGCCCAGGAAGGGTCTGGCCACAAGACAGCAGAGTGTGTAGAGGAGGGGAGGGAAAAGAGATGCTTAATAAAATTTTGCCAAGGGATGAAGCCAAGGGCAGGCTTTCTTTCCTGTGACATTTAAGAATCTGTCTTGAATGACTTTATTTCAGTTGTCATTAGAGGATTCTGCAGCCTGATTGAGTGCCACAGTTAAATTTTCCCTTGATGAAACCTCATGAGTCTAATTTTAATCTTGTCAGCAACAGGGTGTTCAGCTTAAACTGATTATGTTTTGGGATTCCTCTTGGTTATCATGAGGGAGAGGGAGGCTGGCTGTCTTTTGTTTAATAAGAGGCAGCATTTTTTTATGAAGTATGTCTGTATCTTCTTGGTTTCTTTTGAAATGCCTCAGGTTTAATATCCCCTTCACACCCACCTTCCCTGAGGGACAAATGCACCCTGGAGATCTTTGCTGTCCCACCAACAGTCTGTGCACATGTGGGAGGCTGAGCCTGTGGGACTTCATTCCCTGCTAATTAAAAAGGGAGTTTGTATTGTCAGGGTAGTTTTGGCAGAAGTCAGGAGCAGCCATGTAGGAATCTGCCAGGCTTCAAAGCAAGTTTTCTATATATCATCTTAAAATGAGGACAGTGGGGATGAGGACGCAGTACATTGCGCAAAGCTGCTGACTGCTCGCATCTTTCCCAGAGGAAAATGGCTCATCCACAGGGTTTTCCCAGGGCATAGCTTCCCTCTTCCCCCCCATCAAGCAGCAGAAGCCTGGTGCATTTGAAAAGGCTTGGAGATACAAGCAGAGAAACATGTGAAAGGTTTCTTTGCCAGGAGTATGACATTTAAAGAGCACCAGCAGAATTATTTTGGGTGTTTTTCACCTGCACATGTTCCTTCACTGACAATACCCTCTGTCAGTCTCTGACATTGCTCAAAGACCTGGGTTCCCCTTTCTGTCCCCAGACCAGGGGGCATGCAGTGATACCTCACACAAGGTATACCTTACCCTTTTGTTTATCCCAAATAGTCAAAGTACAACCCAGCCAAGCTGGTTTTCACATAAACCTTCACCTCTCACTCTCGGTTCTCTTCATTCCAGCACGGTCTCAGGTCCATTAAAAACAGAGGTGTTAAAATGGGCTGGTGTGCAGGTGGCTTCTCCAGCTTCTTATAAGGTTGTTTTCCTCCAGAGTTTTTCCTTCAGTGAGGACATTTATGGAGTCCTCAACAGAACTCTTCATAAGACCACTGCTGAGCCTCCAGCTTCTCATCAAATCTGGCAGCTCACAAGTGGATGCACGCACACAAACGTATGCACAGGCACACAAAGGAGGCAAGTGCCTCAGTTCCCTTTCCCCAGGAAACAAGCCTGAAATAAGCTCATTTACAGCATGGCAGTGTTGGATGTTCCCGGAGGCAGCATTCAGGTGAGAGGGGATGGAGAATATCGGAGCTGATGGCAGCTGGCAGATTTGTGGAGCTGGATGGGACAGGATGTGAGGAGGGGAGGTTGGAGCAACGTAAATAACCAGCTGGCTCCCCACCAAAAATATTGTATACCTGCATCCATGCTCAGCCAAAAGATGATGGGAGGATAGCAACCTTATTTTAGATTTTGAATGTTTTTTATTATTTTGAACGATGGCTATTATGCCTTGTGGAAGTGCCCTGTTTGGATGGGTGAACTGCATCACCGTGTTTTCATCACCTTCAGTCCACTGGAAGAAGCAGCACAGTGCCAGTGTGGGTGCTTCACCCAGAAGAAGGGCAAGGGGAGCACTGGGGTAATGCTGAGCTGGCCAGGAAAGTTTGAAAATGCCACTGTAAGAATATTTAACACACACAAAAACTGTGTGAATTTAGCTGAATCACTGATTCAGCTCTTCGGCTGTTTGTAAGTAAGAAAAACTGACAAGCTCAAGTGACTGAAATTTCCTGCTCAGCTACTTTTGGAGTGTCCCAACTGGGTCATGGTTCTTCTGAAAATAATTAGTGTTTCAGAGACCTTTTTTAATTCTAAGATTTAAAGTGCCGTAAAAAGTTGGAATTGAAACAAAATGTTGATTTTTATTTTTTCACTTTTTATTAGAAGTTGGGGTTGTTTTTTTTCCCAAGTCCATCTGCAGCATTCTTGATAGCCTCCTTTGATCAGAAATTCTGACCTTGGTGGAGCTCCAGAACCTCCATCACCAAACCTGCATGGCCTGAGGAAAACCATCCCTTCTGGCCTTGTAAATGATTCATGGCAGAAGGGGACACATAACAGCTCCATCAATTCATACAGAATGAATGGCAGTATTTTCACCTAAATACATTTCTAATATGAAAACAGCAGTCCAAGCCCCTAACTATTGTGGCATACACAGGACTAGCTGCAGCCATGAATCAAAGCCGTCTTTGTCCGAGGAAAAAAAACCAGGAAAGCAAGTAGCAATTGCCTTCATTGGTTTGGTTCAATTTTAATCAAACCAAAGTCACTTTAAAATTTCCAGAATTGAGAAGGCTACTCAGCAATGGGCTTCTGAAGACATGTTCTTGAATTAAGCTAATTAGTCAAGTGACTAGCACATGTTCCTTCAAATCACCCTGTCTGTAAGGAAAAAAATAAAAAAGAAAATGTTGTGGATTTAATCAATTTGCTCATGCAGAGCAAAGAAATTAAGCACAGCCAGCAGCAGCACTGTGGTCAGCCTGGACCTGGGCACAAATTCCCTGCAGGCAGTCCTGTCTACCCCAGGATGGGCATCAATAGCCTGAACTGCGAGGCGAGCCCTTGGCAGCAGGGAATTGTCGCCTGCAGTTTTCGAGCACTTCCCACTGTGTAGCTTCCTAGAGGTTTACACAATGACAGGCAAGCCTGTCAAGCAGGCAGGAGGTGTAGCAGGAGCACTGCTTTCTTCTCATGGTTTGATGAGTCTTGATAGACCCTCGATGCTGAGTTTTGCAGGTACTGAGCAGGGGGCTGCTCCAGCACCTCTGCAGGGCCTTTCAAAACTGATCCCCCCCAATCAGAGGCACTGCCAGGTATTTTGGCATGATGCCTTGCTGGAAGGGTGCTCCAGAGGAGGCAGTCTCCATGGTTTTGCACCCTCGGCCCAGCATGCAAATTCCTCCTTGAGGGCTGAAAAAAGTGGCTTTTCCTTTTGGGAGCCATCTCCAGGCACATGATGGCTCCCCAGTGGTGCTGCTGAGTGGGGCAGCTGTCTGGGAAAGTCATCTTGAAGGAGTAAGCAGTTCCTGATGTTGCCAGCATCCCTATGGTGTGTGAGCTCTTCACACCCCATGCCAGGTGCAGGAGATTAAAGGTGGCTCCTTTGCACCCCATTGCTGGATGGGGCTGAAGCTGCACTTTCCACGCTGTGAAGAGAAGGTAGGCATGTCTGTAATTGCTTGGTTGGCCAAGTTCCTGATGGCAATTAGTACCTTAGTGCTACTGACACCACCTTCTCTTACTAGCAGCAAATCAGGGCACCCAAAGTGCTGTAGGAGCACAATTTTATTCTATGTATTGAAAAAGAAAAATATTATGGTATGGTGAGTTGAGAACTTTTAGATGTTCCCCATTTATTAATGGATTCATAATTCTCTTGCTGACAGATTAGTGCATTAAAAAGGCATTTTGCAGCATCTTGAACATGCTAGTGAAAGCCCATTTCCATTGGCCCCCTTTATAGTTTTCCAGCTTCTGAAGCCTACCGCAGACTCCTGTGGGCAGCCATCCCTGTCTCCCAGGGTTATTTGGTAATGCTCTGTGTCTTTTTCCAGCACACACTATCTCTTTTTGGGACATAGGTATGCTTATCTTCAAGAAAGGATCTGCATTAGTAAGGGAAGAGAGGATTGGATTCTACCATTGGAATGAAGATAATTAATATTCATCTCTGAAAGACAGAGGTGGATGTGAGGATGATAAAACTGGTGTGCAAGACTGGAGCAACTGGTGCTGAATAACTCATGAAGAGGATCCTGGGATTTAGTAATGACATTGGGAAATTTAATTTCTTGCATGAACCGTTCCCTGCAAACAGAGAATAAGGTCCCATCAATTCCCCCTGGTATGAGCACAAAGAATAGTTCCCAGCAGTCTGTCACACTTGGGACAAATGCAGGATTAATATATGTGGTTTGTGGTGGCCTGTGCCATGCCTTCCTCATTGTCCCCTGAACCTCCAGGGGATGGGAATGTCTTCTTAATTAATTCTCTTAATTCAAGCACCTGTGACTGATTTATACTCAGTCTAGGGTCTGATCCTGCAGGGCAAGAGCTGACTTTGGTGAGGTGCCTCGCTTTCCAAATCCCCAGCAGAGGAAAATTACTGGATTTTATGCTGAAACATAAGCAGTGAGAGTATTTGGAAAACCTCTGCTGGCTTTTCCCCAGTGTAGCTAGGGCATGGCATTTGTTACTCATTGGTGCTACAGACTCACAACTCAGCCAAAATTCATCTTCTAGGGATGTACGTATGCTTGGTTTCATCCATGGATGACAGCATGATCTGGAAGAAGAGGGGAGAAGGGGAATTTGCTGTTCAAGGAGGCAGGGGATGAATCATCCTTCTCACAGAGATGTGGTCTTTTGCCAAAGGCTTCAGCTGGTCCCCACCAGCTCTTTCAGCTTGCTGTGCTCTGTCCTCAGCTCCACTGCAGTGGCTAGCCTGCTTCCAATGTAGGAAACAGTTTGTCCTGGGAACAGTCCTAGCAAGTGCATGCATGCCCACATCAAGGGCAGGCTGACATTGTGGTCTCATGGCTCTCCTTCAGGCAGTGCCACAGCATAGGGGTTATACCTGGGAAGCTGAGAGGCCAAGCAGTGGACACACAAATGGAGCCAGCAGCCAGGGTTTGGTGGTCCCTGGACAGAGAGGTCAGTAGGTGTGATGGGTAGGCCATTCAATGGGTCACAACACCTTTCCCACTCGCAGCTGAATCACCAAAGAGATGAATGTACTCAAACAATCGGGCAATATTTTAAAATGAACACTTACAATAAGCCCTTGTCCTGCTGAGATATTTTTCTTTAGTCAAAGGGAAAAAGAACGTGCTTCCTTTTTTTTTTCCTTTCCCCATAAATGTGATAGAAGAAATGTCTTTCCAGATAGGAGTCTTTTCTGCCAGGATGTATCCAGTGTGTGTGCACGCATGCTTACATGTGGAATTTTCCTTTGGGAAAAAAACAGACAGTAATTCTGCCTGTCTCACTGCCCAGCTCTAAAAATGCTGAAATCAAATATTTATGTTACAGTAGGATTGCTCGGTGGTGTGTCCCAAGTGCTCCAAGCAGAAGTGAGCAGCTTTAAGGAATGGTGAAAGTCTTAGCTATCTGTGTACTGGGAAAATGAAGCATTTGGGTAAATATAATATATGGCTTCTGTTGGAGAGGTTATTCTCTCTCAGAAATGCCTTAAAGGAGAGCTACAATGTGAGGGGAAGCTCTAAACATGTGCGCTCCCAGATGGCTGGAGTGGAAAGGCAGAATGCTCCACTGAAAAGCCTGAAGACCCACCACTCATGCCCTGAGGGCCAATGTTACCATCTGAGTGACTATGCCAAGAAGAGCAAAGTACAGAATTAAGGTAAGAATGGAAAGATTCCATGACATACAGATTTTATAAGCAGTGTCAATCAGCAGGTCAAATTTTAATTAAGTCTTGGGTCATGGTATCCCAGCTATTCAGTATTTTAAAATTTGCCAGATCTTTCTGGGGGCACACAGCTGGGAATCATGCTGGTTTGTTCTTCCTGTAAGCAGATTCAAAATAGCACCTCAGACAGCCCATATTTGCCTGTGTCCTTCTTTATCTTGGTGAGAGGAAGGGACTGATTCATTTTCACCTGTGTACTGTAATCTCACAACATCAGATAAGCTTTTCTCACACCATCAGCCTGCTTTCCTGTGGCCTGTGGGCTCCCCCTCTGCTCTGGGGGGGTGAAAAGCACCTTGAGACAGCCTGAATGACAGCTCAACAGCAGTGTGCGGGAGACACCCACACAGCCCACATCTCTAGGGCAGGGGAATGCACCTCTGGCTTTGTCTCCTGGTGTTCTCCTGAGACCTACAGCTAAGCATGGAGCCGCTGTTGTGGCACAAAGCATCCTCCCTCTTGCATCCTTGGTAGAATTGTTTGGCATCCTCTGAGGAAAACAGACCCACAGTGCTAAGGGAGCCCTTTAGTGAGGTGGACCCTCCTCAGGGATGCAGGGGAGCACCAAGGATACCATCCCAGGTGTTGGGTACTGGCAAAGCTGGCATTTGGCAGCCCATGGAGCAGGTGGCACTCTTGGTGGGAGCAGGTTCAAGTCCCTTTTCTGAAAACACAAGACTCCTGATAAATACGGGCAAAGAGTTTTAGTTAAAAGTTACAGCTTACCTTCATCTGCAATGACTGTAGTTATTTTTGCTAATCATCAAAAGAAACTGGATGTAGGATTAAAGCAAAGGAATGAACTAGACACATGAATTATGAATTTTGCATCATGAATTATTGCCTAAAATAGTGTGATGCACTAAATACATCTAGGGCAAGTGTTCTTTAGATTTGAAAGACTGGAAAGGACACCAGCTTCAGGGGAAAGAAATGGTTTTTTTCTTTATCCTAAAAAAAAAAAAAAAAAAAAAAAAAAAAAAAAAAAATTTAAATTGGGCAACTTTCCTTTACCTATTTGGCATCGAATAGTTTCTAAACTCTTTATACAAATTTTTCCACAGTGATGTTTTTGGGTCTTAGCTGTTCATCTTGAAAGGCTTCCCTGGGATTTTCAGAAGGTTGGTGGTAAGCATTTGCCAAAACCCATCTGTAATTGGGGAAATGGAGAACTAAAAACTGAGACAACAAAACCCAGATGGTTACTTTTGGGTAGAAGCATGACTGTCTGTATCTTTTCTACCTCTTCCTACTTCCTCATTGCTAAATGCCTGAAACTTGCAATGTGGCATCATTAAAATTTCTTAACTGACTTTCATGGTTTCCACATCAGAACTTTGGGGCAGGGGACTTCCTATCTGGAGGGCATTCCATGCGTTTGGCTACAGAAGGTGAAAAGGGGAAAAGGTTGAGCAGAAGAAAAACATTGGTGAGCACTAGATACCCCAGATCACTGGATAGCTGCATAAATCACATTTTTAGCCTGGCTTGAGGTCTGAGACTTACCCCACTTGGTGTTAACACAAATGATGGGACATCTGCTTATACACTGTGACTCACTTCTGCCCCAGCCCAAAAGAAACTTTGGTCTACTACCATTCCAGTTCCTAGTACAAAATAGAATTCCCTATCTTGCCCATTATCTTTTATCTGGATATTTCCAACACCACTATCACTGTATCGCTCGGAGGCAAGATTATTCAGGTTTCCTGCTGGGGATCTGCAGCATCTCTGCTGCACAGAGCGAAGCACACACAGAGACTGCAAAAAGAGCTGTTTCCAATATGCATGGACTAGATTTGGGCATACTCAGATATACAATTATTATCATTTCTGCTTCCTGAAAATAATTTCTTGGCATCTGATTGTTGCTGAAAGTGACTGTGAAAGTGACATGTTGCTTGTGTTAAGTTCAGAGCTCGGAGGTCTCCAGAACATTTCTGTTCTCTGCTGTGTGTGATGGGGATCTAGTGAAAAATGAGAGACTTACTGCTGGGGTGCCTACCTGCCACATTTTTGTGAGACTGAGAGAGCTGTATTTGTTATTTGATTCCCAAAATGCATTTCCACTTACTCATTTTTCCAGAAGTGATGAAGAGGTACCCTTTTCCTCCAGGAGGTGTAGTTTGGGAGGTGAAAGTCACTCAGTCCCCACTTTTTTATCTTCCATGCATAGTGTTAGAACAAGATGTTTACTCAGATATTTTCATTTTGAGAAAATACTCCAGTGAGGGGAAGGAGTTTTATTGGAGGTTATTTAGCACCCTCAAGCTTCGTTGCTAATTTATGTTGGTAGCTTTAAATATATGCAAACTGAGTATTTAGCCAAAGCTAAATGATGAATGGTGGCAAAAAATTTACAAGGAGAAAAAATACACAAACACTTCAGTGTTAATTTGTTTTCTAAGCCAGGAAGATGGAGGAGATACTACTTCTGTGTCACACTCCAGTAAAACCCTGGGTAACACTCCTGAGTCCTCTTCTTTTTATCATTTGGTTCTACAGCATTCACTCTACATTATTTATGCAAAGAAAAGCGAATTCCTGGTGTGGTGTCCAGCAGCTTAATTTAAGTACAATTAAAAAAAAAATTAAAGCAAAAAGGGTCAGGAAAGCCTAAACCATACTTTTTCATGGCTGTGGATTCCAGTGCAGAAAAAGAAGGTTGGTCCAGCATCACCAGGCTTGGAATCCTTCATCAGGGAATACAGGTAGATTTGCAAGGCAGAAGATTGCCTGCTCATTTTGTCTGAACAATTTAGTTGGGTAGATTTGCTAAAGCCTATGCCTATACCCCTCATATTTAAATAACCTTGTACTGAGCATATATCAGGGTTCGAAAAGGATTCAACAACTCATTGAAATATATTACAGCTCTTCTTTATGCATCCAGAGCAAGAGCAGAAAGACGTCAGAAAGGTATTATAAGAGAGTGAACATTTATCTGAAATGCTATTTATATTTCATTGAATTGGCTGAAAAGGACTGTGGAAGGCCAATAATGAGTGAGGGAGGCAGGCAGCTGTCCCACTGTGCATGAACGATGGTGTCTGATGGATGATTTAATGACTCCAACGTGTGTGGAGGGGCCAGAGACCAGGCAGCTGACCAGGCAGAAATGTTCTGTGTTTAAGGCACAGCTTCAGTGGGGGAAGAAGAGTGATGCAGTGCCTGCTTTCCCCCTCACTAACAGTTTGATGGTCCTTGTGCTGCTGGTTTTGATTCTCATGGGGCCATTCCTCATTGTGAAGGCAGGAGTCATGCCCGCCTTCTCCAGGTTCAAGTCTCTTCTGGGATGAATTAATGCGTCAGATTTGCATCAAGCCCCAGCTGCTCACCTTTCTACATCCCTCAAGAAGGGGCCTGAACAAATGCTGCTGTGTTTGACAAAGTATTTTCTCTAATACTCTAATTTCTGGAATGGGACAGAAAAGAAATGAAAATCAGCTCTGAGTCTGAAGCTAGAGCAAAAGGCAAAGGTAGAGGAAAGAGGTAAATCTGTGGGATGCCCAGACAGGGTAAGGAAGCAGAAAAGATGAGAGGTGTTCTGAATAGAGAGCCATTTTGGAGAGGCATTTGTCTGCTTTATGGTGAGGTGGCTATGAATAGTGGTAGATAAAAACAGCTGCCCTTGTCATCTTCTTGTAGGTATGCAAGTCTAAACCATCAATGTCAGATATCAGCATAAAATCTGACGCAAGTGAAAAGACAGACAAGTACAAACAAACTCTCCATGAATTTTCAGCAATAGGGCTAGGCAAATTGTGACAGAAGAAGTTTAAACTGAGTATTAGGGAAAATTTCTTCATGGAAAAGGTTGTCAAGCATTGGAACAGGCTGCCCAGGGAAGCAGCTGAGTCACCATCCCTTGAGGTATTTAAAAGTTGTGTAGATGTGGTGCTCTAGGGACATGGTTTAGTGGTGGATTTGGCAGCACTGGGGTAACAGTTGGGACTTCATTATCTTAAAGGTCTTTTCTGATCTAAATGATTCTATGATTCCATGATCTGAAAGGTGAAATGTTAAGGGATCACCTCATGCCTGACTCTGGCTTGTCTGTATAAGACTAGATTACCAGTGCAATCTTTACTGGCTGCTACATCACCCTCATCTTTTTGAATTAGAGGATGTATATTCCTCCAAGTGCTTTGAGTTCTTTTATACAGCCTGACTTCTCTAAAGAGCATGAAGGCTCTGTACATGGCTGGCTGGCCAGTGACTTGCCTAATCAATATTTGAAAAATCAGCCTGCACTGCCTTTTCATATTCACCTATGGATGATCGATACTATGCCTGAAGGGCTATTTTGGAGAGATGTTGTCCAGCGCAGCTGCAGGTCATTTATTATCAAAGCAAATCAGTGAAACATCTATTTAAAAAGACCAAAAAACCACAACATCCCCCACCCTGTTATTGAATGGCAAAGTGTCACCATAGTACATATGTTGTAGAGATCCCATTTCTGAGCACAGAAGTCCCAGTACAAGCCTCAATCAATATGTTTAAATAATCTTGCGAACTTTGGTATGTGCTAAAAATGCCTCCAGTGACATTCAGCACTGTTTCCTAGCCCAAACACGGGGAATAATTATCTTTAATTGGCACCTGTTCTGTGAGATTAAGAGGCTGTTGAGCTGCAATTATTTTATTTGCGTTACTGGAGGAAAGATCAAATGGAACGAATATAATCAAACATTTATTTTTTTTCTTCTTTGATGTTGAGTTGTTCCCCTTTTAAGTGCTTACAACCTGACAACATCTGGGGCAAGCTATTGCCCCACCAGCCTCCACCACAGCTTCATCAGCACTAAACTGGGAGCCTGATAGGGGGTTGCATTTCTGACAAAACCCAATGCAATAGCAATAGTGCTGCAGGGATTGATGCAGTAGATGGGATTTTGGCTTGCCCAGTGGGTTACTAGCTATTTATGGCAAGGCAATAATCACACTGAGCCGGTAATGCTTGGATCTCACTTCTCTGGGATTTAAATGAGTACCCAAACTGCAGGACAGCAGAGAGTCTGTCCCAGGCTTCCTGACTTGTATTTACAGCTGGCTCTAAGTGACTCTCTTATCTAAGGGCTCTAACAAGTTTTTCAGTAATATTGCCACACTCTCTTGCTCCTTAATTGCCAGAGTTGAGGGTTTGGGGTATTTTTGTCTAGATAATAGCAAGAATTATGTCTTCTTTAGATTGGAAAAGGCCCACAGCTGTGCCCACCAAACTCGAAGTGCAAAATCTATGCTAGTAAGATTACTTCTGGATTTGTAAGGTCATCTGCACACAGTAAGAACACCACAGACAGGTTTGTTTTTCTGCCCTAGTATCAAACAGCTAAGGAAATTTACTGCATCACCAATAATCACAGAGTCATAGAATAATTTACTTTGGAAAAAAACCTTTAAGATCATCAAATTTAACTGTTAACCCAGCACTGTCAAGTCCACCACTAAGCCATGTGAATCACTATAGGGCTCCTTACAGGCAGAAGTGAGAAATACACTTTGAAGATGCACTTCATCTGATCTCCACTTTGCAAAAAGCCATCTTCAGTAGAAAATCCAAATCACCCCTTTTTGTCGACCCTAACAGCCAGACTTTACCAGAATTGCACAACCTGCACACAAATGTGCAAGGCGATGAAGCTGTATTTTTCCTGGGTTCCCTGTTTGAAAGCCTGAAGAGGTGTGTTCCCACATTTTGTTGTATCCAAACAGAAGTCATGTCAGTGATTTACATTTCTAAGAGTGCAGATATCAACACCCTTGCAAGCTGGGACAATTAATTCCATTACAGGTGTCAGAATAAAGGATAATAATCTCAGCTACAGCATGGCAATAACTTGGAACAAATTTTTGGATATAAGTGTAAGAAAATACCGGTTTAAATGCTTTCCCTGCAGCTTTGAATGACAATGAGATGGAGAGGCTCTGAAATAGACACATAACTTGAACTGCAAGCAGCAACTGATAAGGAAACTGGGGCAGAGGGAATGACTCAGTTGGCTGTGGTGCAGCCGCAAATCCACATGGGGCTCTGGAAATGTTCATCTGTGCCAGTGATAATGCACCAACCACAGAGATGCTTATGACAGTCAGAGAAATTTGGAGAGCAGTAATGAAAAATAACCAACGCAAGAAACCACTGGGAACTTCAGAGTCAAAGGGCACAAAGGACAACGTTTTGAAAATAAAAGGAAGAAAAGGGACTGAGAGGATCTTTGATCTAAAGGCTTCTTCCTGCAGGTTTTATCTCTCCAGACACAAAAATACAAGGCTTATATCTATTCCCTTAAGAACTGAACAGCACGTCAAAGAGGAAAGAAAGGGAGAGAAAACCTTCCAAGATAACATTTAATCATCATAAAAATGCATGCATGAATGTGACAAAGAGAAAAAAATGCAGATATCTTAAAAATCAATATGTAAAAGAATCTAACCAAACAGGAAAAAAATTGCAGTAATGTGTGCAGTGACTTGGACAGAATAAGATAGATAAATATACACTGCCAACTGATCTCCTTTTGTAAGATAACTACTTTGTATTTCTTTTTTCAACTAAGTGGCCTCTAATCCTGACAGATGATAAATCAATTCTTGTTTGTCCTGTTTTGGGGCTTCATTGAAGTATTTTCCATCCTCTTTTCTTTTTGATGGCTTTTTCCAATGTATTTGCTGTATACATAAACAGATCTTTAGGGACCCATTATAGGAAGCAGCATTGAAACTAACTTCATCCTCGCATCTTATTTCACAGTTCTAGTGGCAATCACGTATTGCTCCCCACAGGGAAGGGATGACTCTTAAATTGCATTTAAGACGTTACTCAGAAAATCAGAAACCCTAACTCAGTTCCATTGCATCTCTATCAGGGCAGCAAAGATGGAGGCTGATACTGTACCTGTTCCTTCAGTGACTGGCACCACCACACAAAACACTGTACGTTAGGTGTCAGGAACTCCTATGGAAACGTGAGAAATGGAGAAGTGTTGTGGGTCCTTCAAACTCCAGAAACAACAGTCCTGCTCTAGGATCAGCCTAGAGGATTGTATTTCTTCACCAGCTATGCATGTACCCTAACACTGCTCTGCCATCATGGAAATTCAGGCCTGTCTTTGCGTGTTTTGCCTCAGATTTTGGCAGCCATTGCGTGTGCAAGTTTCTCTCAGCTCTGCCTTAACTGAGAGAGGTTTGAGGGCTTGGCTGGAGAGCTTGGGCTGGGAGTTACTAGGTGAGGCATTCCATGGGCCATTAGCCCCCATGGCCTCTCTAGTGACCCCCAGCCAAAGCCTTCCCCTATCTAGTGTGTCCCGCACACATCACACTTGCTACTGACCTGTACATGAGGACACGGTAACTGAGATTTGCTCTGGGGACCCTCACATGTGTAAAACTCCCAAAAAACATAGCCTGGATCAAGCTGGGTGAGCTGAGCAAGATCTTCAGTGTGTTCTGGCATGCTGAGAGCAAATACAGAGAGCTGCAGGACTTTCCTTCAGAGCAGAATTTAGCCAAATCCCTGCAGAGTAATGTACATCCCTCCTGATCTGTGTGCTGAATGGAGGGAGCTGTGGGCCCTCCCATTTCCTCAGCAGGAAGCAGCAGCAGGTGAGCCAGCATACACCATGGATATACATGTGTGTTTATTTATGCATATATTATCATTAGCCCAGATACAACCTTGAAAAAATTCAACTGACTGTGTCTTCTGCCTAATAGCAAATGAATGACTGTGGAGCCAGGTTATTTCAGAGCACTGAGGGTTTCCCATCTGCAAGAGGTGCTGAACTCATGGCACCTCTGGCTCCGCGCTGTCCTTGCCTCCTTTTCAAAAGCCACATGAGGAGATTCAGCGAGACAAAATGTTGACTGCATTCTCAGCGCTATTTAGGTGAGTAAAGCTGCAGGCAGGTACCTAGTGGGGTCTGCAGGAGCATCTCTGCAGCGTTCATTCCTCCACCCACTTGGCTCTCATGGCCACCAAAGGCAAGTGTCAGGGTTCTGAGGCACTCATAGGCTATAACAACCCTGAGCAGCCCCACCAGCCCTGGGAACCCGCCTGAACCACACTCCTCTGCCACCTGGCTGGACCTCCAAACACGTTGAAAAAATAATAGAGATGAGGAGACAAACATGGTGAAAAGCTGTAGGGTGACGCTGCCAGACCCTTTTGGGCAGGAGATACCCCAGACATCACCTCTCTGCACCTGGTGCTTTGCAGAGGGCAGAGCTCCTTTTGCTCTATTCTTTAATTCTAGGCAGGCAGCATCTCCTTGGTCACCCTTGATCTAGGTCTGCTTCTCTGACTTGGGTGTTGTGCACAACCTAATGGAAGCATTTATGGTCAAATCCCTTCCTTTGGGACAGGTTTAATTTTTTTACTTCCCATTAAGATCATTTATGCACTTACTAAGATTAAAAAGCAACATCAAGTGCTCCTCCACTCCTGTACCAAGACAGCTTTAGGTCTTAATGTGTCAGGAACTTGGAAGTAATATAAAATCTGTTTGGCAAAAGGCATGATTTGCTATCTGATTTGAGTGGGAAGAAGAAAGATTTCACACTGATCTGGGGAGGGGCCAGTGGGGGGGGGGGGGGGGTTCACCTTCCCAGCTGGCCTCCAAATCTAAGTATGCAAATCCCTCATTTTCTGACCAGACTGCATATTTTAAAAGCTTTGTGGGCTTTTTACTTCAATTGGTTTAAGAGCTTGACTAACGTGTAAGGTACAGTGCAAAGCAGCTCTGTGTTACACACTGAGTTATCTCACCGCTCTTTCCACAGGCTAAAATGAAAGAAAATAACACAGCTGATTACAGGCTTGAGCTACATGCTTTGCAGGTTTACATGCCTGGGAGCAGCTTGGGATCTATCTCTGTACTTTATAAGTGCCGTTGTTTTGCTTTGTGTTTTGCAATAGATATAAAGCAGAAGCATTCTGGGGACCTCTCTGCTAGGAAGGTTTTTCTTGCCTATTATTAGCACTCTGCTTTTGCAGCAAGCGCTCATGAGCCAATATGCAGAGTTTTAAAGGACTTCAAAGTGTCATTGGGAACCAAGTGATATGTGTGTTAAAAAGGGTTTAATGGAGCTGCAGTTGCTGTAGCAGTGTCTTTTTATAGCAAGTTTTTACAGCGTTAAGAAAAACATCCTGCAGATTTCAGTAGGATTGGCATATGGATAAGGTACTTTGCACTATGATTTTTGTTTATCTGCTCTTAAAAAAAATAAAGAAAACCAGCATTGCTAGCTATAGGGAGAATGATAAGCAGAAACAGTTTTGCAAAACTCAGGCAACAGCTATTACCTTCATTTTGGGTTTAATTATTTTTATATTTTTCAAAGGAAAGCATACATTTGAAAGCAAATGGCTTGGCCTAAAGAATGGAAATACAGAGTGATTTGTATTCATGTTGAAGATTTTATAGTCTTATTTTTTTTTCCCCCAGAGCCACTGGATTATATCATCATTAGCACAAGGCAAATCCTCCTTATTAAATTTGAGGAAAACTTTCTGGGACCATCTTTAAAAAGTCATAGGGGAGGCTCCCAAGGAAGAAAGTGCTTTGCAAAAAACACATTAAATAATGAAGCGGATCTGATCCATGTGTGATCATGTTCGTCTGCAGGAATTGGCTGGAATTTGCTAGTTTTAATACCTTCTCTAGTTTTTCTTTTTACAACACTATTTATAAGTCTCTTTTAATTATTCCTGGGAAGCATGTAGGGATACTTTATGGGACAGGCTACTCATTGTCCTTTAGAAACCCATGCCATTGGCCTGCCCATTTCTGAAACAGAGAAGGAATCAAAAGGAAAAACGTGTACCCATTGCCCACTGTGAGGGGAAGAGACTTGCCCAGGTTAATACAAAAAGGCAGAGGCAGAGCAAGGACGCAGCATTGTCCCTCCAGTGTCTCAGTCCTAAACTGCCTCCTTAAAGCCATCCTTGCATCCACAGAGTCTGGGATGTAGCTGTTCGGACTTGTTCCACCTCTGAATTCACATAATTTAAACAGGTTTTACTCTGCCTTTGCTTCAGGCTGGGGAATGACTGGTTTGTGCCTTGTCTGAGGGATTAAAAAAGTAGAGCCCGGGAAACCTTTAGTTGTTGTGACTGCCAAAGCAGGAACAGCACAGGATTTCTCAAGGCTCTCAGGCAGCCGGGGGCTGCAAGCGAATGTGCTCAAAGCTGATGGGAGCAGGGTTCAGCTCCCAGTGCTACCCTCACACTGGCAGCTGTCTCCCATCCCTATGCCTCAGCCCCAGCAGAACTAAAGCCCTGGGAAAAGCCCAGCACGGCAGCCCCGTCCCTCCCAGCCCTGCAGCTCCGTCTTGAGCAGCTTCTTTCATTTTTCACGCTCAGTCCTCCCGGACGGAAACCTTGGTCAGAGATTGTACAGAGGCAGCCAGAGATACTTTCTTTCTTTCTTTCTTCTCTGCGGAGGAGGGCAGAGCAGTGACGGCACAGGGGGAAGGGTTTGTAGAGTTGTTTTTTTTTCTTTTTCCCTTTTTGCAACACTGGTTGTTCAGGGGAGTGTCTTGTGTTGTTAATGCTGAGTGGCTCTGTGGTTCAAGGTCGTTAGTCACCCGCTGGTACTGCAGGAGACACCGGAGCGCTGAGCCACAGCTCTTCGTCCAGCCCTCTGGGTCCTCCCAGGCCAGAAGGTTGGGAAAAGCTGCACATGGGGCAGCGGGGTCCTGTGGGGGTCTGGAGAGCAGCCTGGGGATGCCACAGGGGCATCCTCACAGCGTGCCCAGGCCTGTGCGACCGCTGGGTTTAAGGGGTGGCAGGGCCCGGGAGGGGCTGAGGGTCGGGAGAGCGCCTGCGATGTGCGAGTGTGGGATCCTCCATGCACCCCATGAGAGGGTGGATGTCTCTGTCCCCGCCTGGCAATCTGTCCCTGTGTTACTTACAGCTGCGCAGGCACACCAGTCTCCTCCTCAAGCTGCACCCATGCAGGAGAAGGAGTGGACCCTACAGGTCCACTTGCACCCTTCCAGCCTGATTTCTTCCTTTTTTACTTCCTCAGGATGAAGGAGTCTAGGCAAACATTCCTTAATTTATTCTGCATCCTCTGGCTCTTGCTGCTGCTGAAGACAGCCTCTTCGTCCCCTCTACCCCGTGGAAAAGACCCACGAGCCCCTTCGCTCCCCTTTGGGCTGTACAAGGGACACACCTGTGTTGGTATGTATCCAGGGTTTGTTTGCCTGCTGGATTAGCTCATTCCTTACTTCACTGGTGAGCTGAGAGTTGCTATTCACATCATAAATTGCTCCTTTATCTCTTTCAACAGCTGTACTGCAAAATACTTGTAGTCTTTGCTGAATCAGTCACTGAAGATTTTGCAAGCCCGTCATGGGATCTGGAATTATTTTATGATTTTGTTTTTGACTGGCTGCTTCCCAAAGTTCATGTTTTCGCTCTGTGGGAAATGGCATCTGAGAAGTTGGCTTTCATGTCTGCAGGTCTGGGATCTGGAAATAGGATGTTATGAGGTCCTAGTGTTTCTTAGGGTTCATGATGCATTTTGCTTAACTGGCAGGAAGGCACAGTTCCCTTCAGACTTTCCCAGGGTCTCCTCATTGATTTCAGTTCCTGGAAAACTGTTCTTAAGAGTGGTTGGTCCATCCTTGGGCCTGAGGTCTTTGCGTTCTGAATAGTCATCTCTGGATAGCTGGGTTGTACAGGCTGCTTCCTTACATTTCCTTTCCTTTTGGTGTGCACACATGTCTGCATGACCCATACTGAACTGGGGCAAGTTGGCAACCCCCTTTCCACGTGACTTCAGTGACTGTGGTGATCCCCAAAGTACCTGTATCTGGGGGTAGGTATCCTACAGTCTCAGGTGGCTAAGTGATTCCCAGAGCAAGACTGGTAACACTGGAGTCAATGTAAACCATGGATATCTCTGCACCAGAAATGCCCTTGGCATGCCGGTCTATATATCTAGGGAGATGTGGTAGCTTGTATTTTTTATGTGCACAAATGGATATGTCTTATGCATTACAATCAAATGCTGTACTTTGTCATCAGCAGGACTTGTTGATCTTACAGGCTTTTTTCAGCCTAAAAATTTCTATGATTCTTTTATCTTGTCAAGGCACCTTTGTACTGGAAACATAAACCCTGTCACAACTTTTCATCCTTCAGAAGGAAACAATTCTTTCCACTGTGGCTTGGGGAATACAGTTAGAAATAATAATCCTGAACTTGATAAAAGCAGATTTTTGCTTCTCTTCTGAGCTACACACAGTTTTGGTGGGGTAGGGTGAATCAAAAGGAGAGCAGAGTCAGGGTGGTGAGGGGGTTCAGCCACCAGCCAGAACATGAGAACAGAAGGTGAAAAGCAGAAATGGCTGTGAGGGGCTGTCCTTGTTTGGGCTGGGAGCCAAGCAAGTGGTGACCGAGCAGCTGCCAGAGCTAGGGGGAAGTGGTGTTGTTTAGTGGTGAGATCTTAAGGCAGCTACAGTTTTGATGGCACAGGAAAGGCAATGACTATGCTCATCTGTTGGATTTTTATGCTGGTGGCTTTTAGATGTCAGGTTGTGAGCATTTTCTGGCCTTTCCATCCTGTTGACTAAGAAAAGTTCTAAATTCCACACGTTGCATTGAAGCTGCCTTGTACAAGATAACATGTCCTTTTTTCCCTCCTAAAGGGAGGAGAGCTGTCCTAGCCCCATTGCTGGGAGCACTGTGCATTTCTATGTTCAGGGAGGAGACATGAAAAGCACTGCCTCCCACAACTAGTTTATCTTTCTGAAGTGTCCCTTCAGCTAAAAACATCCTTGTGAGCTTGACTTGGGACCCAAACAGACTGTGCCCACCTCCGTGAACCACAAGATAAAATTGAAGTGTGGATAGTGCTAAAAGGGCAGCTTGGCAGGGAGGGCTGGTGGCTGCTAGCCCAGATGGCGGCCTCTGGGCTCTCCCTGATTTGCTGCTCATTTGACTAACTCTTGAAAATACTGTGTCCCTTCCTTTTTTCAAGCAGAAGGGAAAAACACAGAGGAATTGATGGTTGCACTTGCCATGGCTTGGAGCAGGGGTAACATCAGCTCTTGTATCAGATTCTGTGACCAGCCCTCTTAGGAGCAGACAGTAAGGCAGGATCAGCTTGTTATTTCCTTCCAACAACTCAAGCCCCAATATTTAGTTGGCTTAGTTTGCCATCTGGGAAGGTAATGAGAAAGAGACATGAGTACTTCTTCTGTGTCTTCTTGGCCTCATAGATCAGGGCCAAGATGATTTCATAGAATCAGAGAGAATGATAGAATTGTTTGGGTTGGAGGGCACCTTAAACGTCCTGTAGTTTCATCCCCCTGACCTGGGCAGGGAAGCTTCCACTTGATCACCTTGCTCAGAGTCCCATGCAACCAAGCCTTGAATAGTGACAGGGCACAGCTTTTTTGGATTACCTGTTCCAGTGCCTTCTCACTGTCACCATGAAGAATTTCTTCCTTAAATCTTATCTAATTTTTTAACGTAAGAAATTCCTATTGCTAAATGCATAGATTTCCTTGAAGCATTTTTTTCTTTCATACAAGTTTAAATGTGTGGTCAGGTGTCTAATCTTTCAAAGTGATCTGTCTCAATTTTCTGAGGGAAATGAGGTGGCTGCACATTGAATTTCTGATCACTCCTGTGTACCACCTGCTTGATTGATGTTAGTAACCTAAGCCAGTGAATGTGAATACTCTTTCAGGAACAAAACCAAGAAAATATTTCCCATTAAGCTTTTGCACTGCGAGTATCACACTTCTTGAAGAAGTATGTGGAAATAATATCACAGGAAAGCAAAGTGCAGCTCTGGTACCCCTGTTAAATGTGATACAACTTCCTTGCTTCCTCCTTCTGTTCCCCTTGCTTGCAGCACTCCCTGGGTAGGCACCACCATCTGCCCCAGTATATTCCAGTCATATTGGCAAAGCATTTGGGTAATTCAAGGGGCTTCCCTGCCCTTAGCAGATCCTGGGAAATGTATTTTGGGTAGGCACCTATGTGCCAATATGGAACAGGGCTGGAGGAGAGGAGGGTGTGCCTCCAGTGAGGTTTAGACAGCAAAAATCACACAAAAAGACACACATCAAAATGATGTGACTCTTTCTACAGTTAGCAAATATTTTAATCACCTTTGCTAACTGTAGAAAGAGTCACATCATTTTTTCTGCATTTTTCTGAAAAATGTGGCTGCTTCATTCTGAGAAAGGCTTTTCATAATTGACTTGACATACAAACAAAACAACTGGAGGGTTCCCACCTAAAAAGGGGTTTAATGCTGCTGCATTTTAGAGTTACAGCAAAGAGGGGAAAAAGCCCCCGGTAATAACCCCCCTAACCACAGGATCAGATGTAGTATACTTAAGCAATTCCTAACTATCTAAGATAACTGGTCTGTAGCAGTACCTAACCACAACCACATAAATGGCTTTTCTTTGGCCTTGTCACGAGAAAAGCTTTCCCAGAATCTGACAGTCTTTTTCTCCATCAGTATTTCCTGTCTCCTCAGGCTGCTGAAATGCCACCATTTTTGCATTCTGTGACATCAGCTCAGGCCCTTTCTCTGGGCCTTCTGCACACTTTGCATGTGATATGTTTTTCTGGTTTTTCCTTATGAGAGGTAAAATGGCTTTTCTAAGTTTTCCTACGTGCAAAAGCCTGTGAAGCTGTTTTCTTCCTGCAAAGGCTGTGAGGTTCTGTTCTGTGCACGGGTTTGGGAGCTACATGCTGAGTCTGGCTTTCCTTTCTGAGTTTGTTACTAATAGACAGCATGGCTTAAGGGATTTATTTGGGATGAAACCTAAAAATCCTTTTGCTGAGTGCAGACTGACTGTTTCAGTGTGGCATCCTGAGAAAGAGATGCTCTCTACTTTTCTCTCAAAAATTAGGCATGAATGAACCTTTCAGATACTCAGGTCTTTACTTTCCCATCTTCCAAATGACGAAAGTGCTGCCCATTTCAAAAGGCAAGCAAAGTTTTACTTAAGTTAATGTTAAGGTACCCAAAGACAGTACAGTAACACTGGTAAACTGTTGACACTGGTGTTAATGTTTCATCGTTTTTCTACTGATTTTTAAAGCTTTTATTCAATTCCATCCTTACTTACCACAGAGCCCTTATAGGTTTTTTGCAAATTGCTCTGCTCTCTAGCAAAAGTGACTTCATCCACAGGTATGTGAAGCAACCTCAGGAAAGGCAGAAACTGCCCTGGAGGATGCAGAAAGTGGGGGGGACACTGAAAGATGGATGGGAACTTCTGTATTCATCTTCCTTCAACATAGTAGGAAAAGGAATTTGAGGAATGGTAGATTAGTCAGTTAAACATCAAATCCTAGAAAAATCCTACAATAGTTAACAAAACTTTTTTAAAACACCTTTCAAAAGTAGTGTCAGATCAATCTAATTTTCTTTGCCAATGGGATAATGCCATGTAGACATGGAATAAGAGGCAGCTGTTGTAGCTGGGCTTTAGTAAGGCTTTTGGCACTACCTCAGCACTAATCTTAGGCTTGAGAGATGTTGCTCAGCAATTAAGCTTCTACAGGGCACAACAAAACTGATGGGTAGTCTTGTTCAGAGAGTAATTACGAGTAGCTCACTCCCTAAGCAAAAGAATGTACAAAATCAGATCTTTCTTGGACTTCTCTTTTGAACATACTATCTCTCTATATTTTCACTATCCAGGATAACTAGCTATTAAATTAAATCAGTTCATGTAAAGCTGAAATTGTTTGCAAGTAAAATTAGGGAAGAATTAAATTCAAAACAAGCTTGACAACTTGGAGTACTTGCATCTGAAAAGGTAATTTCAATGTGGGAATGTTGAAAGCACTCACTTCAGTGGGAATAGTCAATGACACACACAGCAGATGAGGAACAACCGGCTGGGTAGCATCCCTGAGGAAGGTGATCTGGGCTTGTAGTGGCACAATGGTGGCATGCTGTCACAAAGCATGCACACACGGCACGCACTGAGACGTGCGAACAGAAGTCAGCTTGCAAGACATGTGAAGTAACCTGTTACCTTTCTCAGCATTGACAAAGCCCCAGAGGAATTTCTGCCTTCCCTTTTGGGGCTGTGCATCAAGAATGATGCAGAGTGACAGGAGGTTTCAAAGAAAAACAAGCATAAGCTATAAAAGAAGAGTGAATAAATTAGAGTTAATTAGCCTAGAGGAGAAAAACTTGAGAAAAGGCATATCTGTCTGCAAAAGCATTAAAGGTGTGATCCATTCTCCAAGAAGTAACAGAAATGGGTACTAGTGGGGACATTCAGGTTAGGAAGAGGATTTTCCTGTGACAGAGATAAGCGAGCAAAATAAGAAGTATCTGAGAAATCTGTAGAAGACCTCATTAGAGATCTTTACAAACTGTGTCTGCCTTGTCCCTTCAGAATGGCCTAGATGGTTTAGATCATCTGTTAGCGCAGAGGTTTTGTAAGAGGACATACTCCAGGCCAGCATTTCTGGAGTTGTGTGCTGTGGCTGCAAGAAGCATTTGCAAAGAGCAGCATTTATTTTTTTCCCCCCGCACAGCAGACTGCCCTGCTCTACTGGTGATTAACTTTGGTTGCCCTTTTCAGAACGAGGCGTTTAGTCAGGGAGCCCTAAATAGAGCCAGACACCAGTGCTCTCCATTTTTGCTGCTAGCAAGCAGAGATCCTGTGGGTCAGCAGCCAGAAAAGCAAATTTCCCCATCTTTGTGCTCGATATAATGCCATTCTCAGCAACCTTTGTGGGTCACCACCTCCATTCAGCTAGGAGCACACAGTTCCTAGCATATGAAGAAACATGTTTTCGAAACGTATTTTCAGCTCTGATTGCGTTAAAGAACGGGTGTTTCTGAGTTACCAGCAGAGTAAAATGCTGATCTCTACCTGTGTTGATTTGTGTGGTAGTCATTGTCCTCAACAGTTTGCCTCTGTCTAGCTGTGCATGAGAGCAGGGATGAAATATGCCCCTTGGAGTGGCAGCAGGACCGGTGGCGTTCAGAGTTCCTGATAACTTCACACAATGGAACATGCCAAATGGAGATGGAGGCTTTTAACAACTGTGCTCAGGCAGAGTGGCTGTGCACATATTGTCTGGGGGGGCACCATGACAGAATGTATAATTTACAGCTCACTGAGTTCTGTAAAAAAGCCTTGCTCAATATCACTGAGCACCGCAATGTATTTTACTCTAAAAGGTTGGGAATCTACTTTGATTACAGCTAAGTCAGTTCCAGGCCATAGCAGCTCTGCCCACTTCACCAGCATTGCTCTGTTTAATCAGCAACAAAGTTTGACCGGATGATCAGCAATAAATACTAAATTTGACCCTAACATTTTTCCCTGTGATTATACTTCAGCTAGCACAAATACAGGTATGGGAATAGTACAGTAGCGATACTAAAGCAACCACTCAGCAACTTTTCAGCAACTGATGGTAAAAGCTTCTTTTCCAAAATCACCCCAAGTCTTACTGAAAGCTTATGATTCTAAAATGTAAATACAGCTATTGATCACAATGAAAAGATGTGCTCAGCATGCCAACACATCCATATCTATGTGTGTCTAAATACACAACCACATCTATGTGCATTTGCACACATGGGTAGTCTTGTACATTCTACATTACTGATGCTTGCCTTGAGCTTAATAATCATTTTATTGATTGTCTGTTTGGATGCTGATTCCCACGTGTGAAGCTCTCACTCTTGTTTATGTGTTAACCCTACAGAGAACTACTGCATATGGTTAAGGCTATCATTTTTACTACTTTTTAGGAACTGTATATCTGAAAAAAAGTTTCTTGCATTCAGAATCCTGAAATGGGGAAGCCTTTGCAACAAGGATGCATTTATCCACTTACATTAACACCCCCTGCCAGCATTCAGGTTTCAGTAAATTTTCAATACCTTTTCCTGATTTGGAAAAGAAAAATGTGTTAGTGACACACATACATAAATAGGGGCTTATTTCATATTAATTAATACAGAAAAAAAAATTCTATTGGAAAGGCCTGGGGTTATAGATTTTGTTAAATAGGGCTCTTTGAAGTGTAATGTAGAAAACACTAGGGATACATTTGGCTGCCAGGTATGGATACCAGAGTCTTCCACTAGATGGAAACTGAATTTTCTGTACTGTCATAGCTGTATCAGAGTCCTTGTTATATGTCTAAATGAATCAAAAATTAATTACTGGAGCTCTCAAGTTAGGGTGCCTGAGGTGACCCACTGCTTTTGCATGAGCAACAGAAATAATAATTGGTATTCCAGGTATTGATGGAATTTGTTGCTAGTGCACTCAAAATGCTGCTATTTTTATATTAATATTTTTAAAATTTCTTTAGCCACTACACTATGTGTAATTTAATGCCCAGTGACAGCTTTGTTAATAATGTACCTTTTAGTATTTCCAAGATATTTCATAAGACTTAGCAAGTTAAGGGTGAAAGGGTCTTGTATATGCCAACATATTTGAATATGGATACCTATAATTATGTTCAATCACTTCAGTTTTTCTGTAAAATACATTAATTCTGTAAATTGGATAGGAAGCAAAGTCTGAGTTAAAAGACTTTCACTCAGATCCATTTCCAAATTACCTTTCAAAGCAACAAGTCCTCTGGCTGTATATGGGAAGATAACTGCCTATACTTTGCATATACAGTTATGTCATTTGAGCTGAATATTTCATTGATCTGGAATGAAATCTTGAGGTTATAAAGGGTTGTTCTTTGAAAGTATCAGCTCAGTAATGAGAAGCAGTGCAGGAAGGCAATATGGATATTTGGCCTTGTTAGGAAAGGAATGTAATAGTAAGTGAGATGCTGGCACAGGTTGCCCAGAGAAGCTGTGGAAGCCCCATCCCTGGCTTTGTTCAAGGCCAAGTTGGATGGGCTTTGAGCAACCTGGTGCAGTGGAAGGTGTCCCTGCCCATGGCTGGGGGGTTCAAACTAGATGATCTTTAAGGTCCCTTTCAACCCAAACCATTCTATGATTATATGAAAAAGAAAACATCCCTGGATTGTAAGTTTGCATTACCATGGTCTCCCTGCACCTAGAATGCTCACATGGGTGTCCCCATCTCGGAGGAAAAACCCTATTTCTTATTATCTCCCCACATGAATTTCAAAGAGAAATGGTTGAACTGGAACTGGATTAGACTAATTTGGAAAGAGGTATTTTTATGCCAGAACAACAGTGTCAACACAAGGAGTAGCAATATCCTCTTTTGTACACAGGTTCTTGGGTCTCCTCACCTGTAGGCTTTAAAAGATGCCTTGGAGCTTAGGATCATCTATAAATGGAAGAATCTAAGACTGTGTTTTGGGAAACCCTTCATCTTCTGCATAAAGCCAGGAATGGGATAAATGGCTTCGTGTGTGCAGAGCCTTGCTGCAGCAGACAGATTTTTGAGGCAGAGTTTTGCCACATCACCAAGCAAGGCTCCAGTTCCTGCTCTACCAGGAGGAAGCAAAGTGGCCACAGGGTGGCCACAGCCTGGTCAACAAGGTTTGCAGAGAAATATTTCTGTCCAAGGCCATTTTTTGTGTCTTCCTTCCTGGACTTGTGTATTATGTGGGTACATTTAATTTATGGTTGTAGGGGTGAGAAAGAAATCCGGCATCCAGGAACATGAGCAAAGAATGGCAAAGGAGGATGTGCCAGGTGCCAGAAAACCCATTTAACAGGGTTTTACTCAGACAAATATACCTACAAATCTGAAACTTAGAGAGGCAGCTTTCACTATCCAAAAACTTCTTGACATCCCTAGGTATAATTCTAATTATAGAGCCTTTCAAACTTGTGTGGCAGAAGTGGATTTAAGTTAAATAGTCTGCTCAAACTGCCAGAGGCTTCACAGCTAAGCAATGAATTCCTCTAGCTCTGATTTTATTATTGGGGTAAGATTTTTTTTTTCCTGAGCTTATTGGAAATGGCATTTTTGTATTACACACTACCTTCAAATATATGGAAAGAAGTACTTCCTGATGTGTGAGTTTTCACCTTCCTGCACTGAGCCAAATAGTTATGGTCTTCTCTTATCTCTTCAGAAATTAATAGCAGATTGGACAAGCCATCGCTAAAAGCGACAGGCATTTATTAATACCACAGTCTAGTTTCTAGTGCCTGGTAGGTATTATAATGCCAATGAATTTCTTTCAGAGAAAAACATCCTTCAGCCTGTCAAGGTATTGAAACCTATTATTGAAGTGAGACAGCAGAATCAACGTACTGAAAGTTGTTTCTAAAGAAAATTATGTGCAACAGTAAGAAAAAAAAAGAGCTTTATTTAATGATGCAGTTTATTTATGTTGCCTTGTATGTGTCCAGCTCATGATGAGAAATAAATCACATCTAAATATCTAGTGAATTAAAAGCAAGCAATAGCTGCTAATGACTGACTGGTCAGATCTGGATGTGCTTTTCTACTGATGCCAGAGCACTTAAAAGTTTATATTCTTGTACATGTCATAAGTAATTAAAGCTATGAGATTTTTACAGTCAAAGACATCTGATTTCCCCCTGCCCTTTTTAGTATATAATTATTTTCCATTTTTAGCCCGTGGAATTAAGACCCATTAAATACTAGGACAACTGCTCAGCATTTCTGCTCTGGCCACTCACTGCAGAGGAAGATGATAAAAAGAGAGCAGGTTTGTAGTAAAAGCAAGGATAGTCTGAATTAATTTTCATTTATAGACACTAACCTCTTGAAGTTTACCTATAGCCCAACACCAGAGATAAGTTCTCCTAGAGGATAAATCTGAATTGCTGGGGAGGCATGTTTCCATGAAAAAAAACAAGTAGAGCCTCGGTAGATTAGCCTCCCTCTGGTGCAGTGAGTCCCCTTGAAACATTCGTCCTCCCTCCTCACAGGGTTCAACCTTTTTCCTGAGTATTTTAGAATCTCCTGCCCAAAAACCTCCCCTGATGGCATCAGCCTAAATGAAAGGCTTTGAGATCAGCAGAACCAGCACATAAGCAAGCAACCCCCAGGGCACAGCTCACAAGGAGTAAGGAGGGGTCGAGGAAGGGCAACTGATAAAAGCCCAGGTAGATGTGGAGGACAGAGACCAGATCAGCCAATATCATGTGTTGGTGGAATGTGTTCCCTGGGAGCACCTTTCCTACCAGAGGGTCGGGAGATTCTCCAGATTCACTTCCAGAGACTTCAGCTGCCGTGCCTAAGGAACCTTTTCAAAGATCCTTTTGAAAATCAACCAAGAATTTCTCTATCAGCTTGTCCCATGGAGCGTGGAATTTCATGTGGAATAACTGCACTTGAGGAGGGAGCATTTGGATAACCAAGCTGTGGTCTGCAGGTGCCCAAAGTGGGGAAGGTGTAATAGCACGAGCAGAAACATCCTCTCTAATAGTGAAGACGAGTTTATGAGAGCACATATTTTGAAGTTCAACTCTGTGGTTTTTTCCCAAGTAGCCAGGCTGTTATTATTGTTATTTATATTCATATAGCATCTAGTAGCCTGAGGTACTGCATTAAGTACTGCTCAGACTCAGTGTTGGCTCCGTTAATCCTCATATGAAGCAGATTTGCCTTTGGGCCTGGTTCAATAGACACAAAGGTGTCTATCTGACTTAATCAACATGAAAATTTTTATTTTAATTGCTGGAAGACTGCTCCTTGAGTGGGGCTACCTGCATGATTGTGTTTGTGATTAGGAATTCTGTTTATTTTGCAGAGCTGCACCAAAAATAGCAGGTTTTTTTTCTCACTCCCTCTGTGGTACTTTGACAAACATGAGAGAGAAACTTACATCTTCAGTGGGAACTGTCTTGTTGTATAACAGAGAAAATTAAAATGTCAATGGTATTTTTATCTTCAGCCCAACTTTTTGGATTTTGAGCTGTTTGTCCATAATCCCTTTTTTCTGCAGCCCTTGGCTGCAGGTGCAGGAGCACTGGGTTACACAGCACAGGCAAAATGAGAAACACTTCTCTCTGCTGCAGTAGGTGACACTGTCAACTCCAACTTAAACAATTCTATGATTCTGTAGAATCCTCCAGCTCATGAAGCAAAAGAATGAGAGGTAAAACAACAAAAGCTATGCACCTTGGAAAATGTGAAGAAAATAACCTTGGAAAATATCTTCTCCCTGCCTCTCTGCTTGGACTCCTTTTTGTCTTTCTGACGTCTAGACAGCATGATTGATAGATGAACATCTGACCTTGGTAAGAAGAAAGGAAAGCACAGAAAGATTGTGTGGTTTTGTGGTTAAGTTATCATTTAGGTAATTTAATTTTTCTGAGCATCCATCCTCATGAATAAAATAGACATTGAGGTCAGGGCAAGGATAGTCCCTGTTGTCTGCAGGTTGTTCATGTGTGTTAATAATGTAGCCTTTATGTAATGACTTTTAGATGTGTTATGGTGTGCTTTCAGGATGTGCAGAGCCATCTCAGTGCTAAAGGCTGGAGTCAGTCCAGCAAGGCTATTACCACCCTAGCCTGGCAAAGGAGCCAGGGTCTGTTTTCTGTCCCTGAGGCCATTGCAGGGCATGATTTGCACTAAAACAGCTGAAATCTCTTGCACTCTTTAACATCCACCCCCACAACTGTAGGAGTGCTGGATGTCCTGTCCCTGGAAACGTTTGAGATCAGGTTGAACAGGGCTCTGAGCAACCTCATCTAGGGGGAGATGGCCCTGCTCACTGCAGGGCTTGGACTATAAAAGTCTCTTCCAACCCAAACTATTTTATAATAAGGCTGTGGTAAGGTTAAGCCTGGACCAGAGAGCCCTGACCTGTTCTTTGAGACCAAGACCTGAACATGCTATACGCTTCATCTTGGACCTTCCCTTTACTTTTAATTTGGGTCTTTATTATTCAACTTTTTTTTCAGCTGTTGTGTTTTTAATTAGCTGTTAATTCCTGGGACTAGTTAGCCTCTGGCTATTTGGGGAACTGGGGAGGGGGGCAGGAAAGATGGAATATCTCACTTCACTTCGGGGTTTTTCTTGGTTGTATCTGTCTCCATTTATTCTTCAATACTTTTAGGCTGACTGGAGGTAATGGTTTTTAGTATGCTTTATAAATCATTCTCCAGAGGATCTTGAGTGAGCCTTTTATTTAATAAGTTTGGAGAAGTGGCTTTTATCCCTGCAAAAGCGGTGACAAATTCACTGTAATTTCTTCTGGATTACTGTATTTGGGATAGAAGAAGTAATAGAAGAGTCAAAAATATTGGTCTTACAGCAAGTTCCAATTGCCCTACCTTCTCTTTTACTTGCTATAGAAGCATCAGAGTTGTTTATGTTGAAAAACAGCACCTTGATTTAATAGCACATAGGTAGGAGTGCTTGGAAGGAATTTAGAAGCTCACTTTGAAGAGTTGTGCCAGTCTGAAAACCTGAACATTAATGTTCTTGAGCTTTGGAAAAAGGTGAGTCTGCAGCCACATCAGATTGCTGCAGCTCACATCCGTTTCTAGACCCTGATAGAACAAGTGTCAGAGATGAGATTGCTTGCCCAGGAGAGGAAACAGAATTCTGTTACAGGGATTTCAAAGAGAAAACTTTATTCAGGCTGCTGGAAAATGGCACCCTGGCTCCTGGTCTCCTGTCAGCCTGGGATACCTGCCTCTCTTGCACAGGCTCTGTGTCTAGGCAGCGCTATCACAGGTCTGACTACAGTGGGCAGACTTGGTATCACCAAAGCTGTGTTCCTCATAAAATGGTGAAGCCACTGCAGAGGAAGCACAATGCCGGCCTATAGAAATTTAAAACTTACTTGAAATGAATGCTCATCATGTGAATTTTGAATGACTGTTCCATGGGAATCTATTTAATTGTATCTATTTAATCCCCAAAGCAGCAGAGGGAAAAGTGCTGCACATCTCAAGAAACACTTTGCTAGCCCTATTCACACCTAGATTAGTGATGAGAAATAACCAGATTCGTAGGTCATAGGAAGTGGTTTCTTTCCAACCACAGAGGCAGAGCAGAATGAACTGTGAAGTCATTTTGGTTTTAACAAATGTGTAGCTGGGCTCAGCAGCCCAGTGTGTGCTGAGCATCACTGGGCTTCACCAGAAAATCTGTGAAGAAATGATGCCATGGATGCTCTGTCATGGTCAGCACACACATCTGTGGTGTGACTTGTCTTCTGTAGGCAGTCACAAACACTTGGTTTCCGGTTTTTGTACCTCTCTGTGCTGCTTCTGTGGAGAGGTATAAAAGTCCTGTTAAGTACAGATCTCTGCCTTTTTTCTTGTGAGGTAAAATGAGAGAGCAGGTGATCAAGCAGGCAGTTGTTATCCCTTTAACTCCTCAATTTGCAACCTTGAAAGAATGGCGTCATTTTTCCAGGAGCACCATACAGTGCTGTAAAAGCCAGGCTGTTCTGTGTGCTCCTCTGGAATCAGCATCCTCCCTCTAATAACTTACAGGGTTTGAATGAAGGCAGGAATCCACTTATATTTTTTCCCTTGAACACTGCCATGGAGCATCTCAAGAAATGGAATGCCCAACGATGCCAGAAGTACTTCTGTGGTGCAGGGTGCTTCATAACATTTCACCAACAACGGTATTCCCTCTTTTTGGTTTTTTGTTTTCTTGAAGGATGCGTGCTCGTGGTGTCTGTCATTGAACAGCTTGCACAGTGGCACAACAGTACAGTGAAGGCAGCTGTGGAGAGGCTGTGCGACTACATACCTGGTAAGTACCAAATAATGTGCCATATGTCGTGTTGGTGCTGATGTATTTCCCTGTTAATTAAAAACTCGCATGGGAAGTCTGAAAAAACTTTATCCACCTCTTGTGCAGTACCTCAGATGTGTGTGGCTGGGAGATAGAAAGTTGCTATTTACAGGCAAGTCAGTGACATGGCTTCACTTAGATTCAGAGTTGGGGTTTTGTCCCTAAAGTTAGAATGAATGGGGCTATATTAAGCCCCACACACACAGGAGCACCAACATATGCAGACCAGTTCCCTTCCTTTTTCTCCCTTTAGTCTCTTTGTTAGCAGCTTAAGAATAGATTCAATGTATGTCCCACCACTCCTCCTGCTTGTTGGTACGTGTCTTTGTAGCAACAGTGAAGATGAAAATGTTTTCAGCGGGTATGGGAACTGCTATTGTAAAATTTTTAAAACGAGATGAGGCTGACAGGTGTAAGATGTGAGCATTTTATGTGCACAGAAAAGCTACTGAAATGTAATTTGTGATACAAATTTCAAAAGCGATATCAATTCCATGTGAATATATGTAAGACTCCCCTTTTTCTGCTCCTTATTTTATCTACCCAAAGGAGGCTGGAGCTCCACAGGCACACCCCTAAATAGAGAACAGTTTGAATGCCAGAATAGCTCTGTGCCTCACACACCAATCCTATAACTATTTAAGTAGCTAGATCTCACATTCATGATATCTTTTTAATGTTATTAATGTAAAAAGATGGCTTAAAATGTCATTTTTATATGATTTCATGAATTGTGTCTCTGAGAAACCATCTCGCTCTGTAGACCCCAGTTTCACAGAGGATATGTGTAGAATATTAATTCCCTCCTTTCCAAGGAAGGATTTCCCAAGGCAGAATGGGGCAGGGAGTAATTGCTAGGATTCATTCATCGATAGAATGACGCTTATCTGATTCCTATTGCATAAGTCATATCCTCAGTGTTGTAAATTACAGGCACATAACCATGAAGTTGCAATTACAAGTACTGATCCTGCTATTAAAACACAATTTTCTTCTTTAAATTATGACATGGCAGCTCTGTGCTCATGATTCACTCAGTGGACCTTGTTCTTCTGACATGTCAAGATATTTCTTTTCAGCTGCCATTCTTTACACACATAAAATCCTATTATCCCTTTAGTTGAATCTGTATAATCCAGTTACCTTCTGAGATGCATGGATATACCCAGTAGAAAAAAAACCTGACCCTGAACTTGAAAGGAGTGAAAAATCCTATGGATTGTGTGGGAGCTACAGTGTAACCCGATTTATCCTCTCCTGGGAGGTGAACACTGCAGCCCAGCAGGAATCAACAGTTTCCTCTTGCTGCTTGAAACAGTGGAAAAGCTTTGGATGCTGGTGAGGAGCAGACCTACTAAAGCAGGTCATGCATTTCACACGGAGAGACAATTTCATTATTATATACATGCCTACAATCCACAGCAAGAATAACAGCAACAAATTAATGGCAGCAAGGCTTTTCCTAAGGCATAAAAACCTTAGAAAGTGGGGTTTTTTGAGGGCCTCCTATAATTCTGATTGCAATTGAGTCAGGTTTGGATCAAGCCTTCTGTAAAGTTATCTGATGTTCAAGAACAAAACATGCTTAGAGAAAAAGAGAGAAAATTTCAGTACCTGTCAGTCCCACTCAATCTCACAGGCTGTGTAGAAAACAGAAGCACAGCCTCATTTGTATGGAAATACTTGCAATGTGTGTGATTCAGGAGACATGGCATATAGACCTATGACAATAAGAACAGTAAAGACATGAGTGAAGAAGGCTCTTGAGAAGATAGAAAGACCAGGTCTGGGGGAAGGGGCACTATTTACAGTGTAAGAGGTGTTGTTAGCAAGAATGGATGTTTACCTGGATACTGACTGTCTGCTTGATGACACAGAGGTGTCTGATACCTGAAATGTGCTTTGAGACCCTCTGCCTCCAGCTTTGCCTCTGAGTCATGCTCTGCTTCTGTGTTGACCACGGCTGTGTAAACACCTTAGAGCTCAAGTGCAAATGGCAATGTGATAATAGCATCCTTTTTGCAAATATTTGTTCTCTGGGACTCAGCCAGCGTTTGTGTTTCCAGGACTATGAAGCTATGTAGGAAAACCTTCCGGACTGTTCTTAGGGGATCTAAGGCATCTTAAGGGATCTCTTTTACCTGAAGAAAGTATAATCTACATTTTCTCTGAATTTTCCAGCATTTAGTTTTGTTTAAGCTCTTTTTTTGCCCCTGAACACCCACAGTTATTCATAATTTTTCTCTTTCTCTCCCCTTCTTTTCTGACTTACACTGCTTCTTCCTAACAGAGATTTCTCTTTGCAATATCCTCTCCTTGTCTGTGTTAGCAGAGCTGGAGATTTGTGAACACATGAATGCAGCCTGGCTCTAATGGCAAGTCCTGTAAATGCTGTCTGTGGCTTTGGTCTTAGTGTTTTGTTGAAAGCCAAAGCCTGAATGGCATCTGAATCTTCCAAGAGAACTTCATGTGCTCAAGGATAATTTAATATTATTACTATTCCTTTTACCTCCCATCATTTTTTACACCATGGGGTAATTACCCATTAAGTTTCCTATATGCATTAAGGAAATCAGTGTTACCAGCAAAACACCTATATCAGCTCCCCAGAGTTGATAGGCAGCCAAGCTCTGCTCTCTTCTCAGACACCAGGAGAGGTTACAGCAGACAGCTGGCTCCTCCAGAGCCAAAAATGCAGCTAGTTTGGGAAGCTCATAGGGGAACCTTTGCCTGTGATGCCCTGGGGAGGTGTTGGGGAAGCCAGCCACATTTGCCTGCAGGCTACCTTAGGGAGCCAGGTACCCCACTGGCAAGCCTCGCCAGAGAGTGTTCTAATCAGCAGTGATGCCAAAAACAGGGTTATTGATGTCTGCAACATCTTTCATTTTAGGTGAACAATAATAAAATCTAATTCTAGTCAGGAGACCAATTTTTACTTGCAGATTGCTTCTGAAGAGCCAATAGTGAGGAGTTATGTGGCAAAGGAGGCAAAGAAATGAAGCTAATAACTTGATTGAAATAAAACACCTGTCATGTAATAAGAAAAATCAGCTACTGTAGCTACAGAAGCTCCCTGCAACACCATGAGTAGGAAGGTGTTGGGAAAATTAATCTCTTAGTTCCCTGATATGCCTTCCTGGTGCCAGTCCTCCTTTCTCAGGTGCGGGTTGCCAGCCTGCAGTCCTGGCAGGAGAGCAGCTGTGGGAGCAGGAGCACAGCCATGCCCACCAGTGGAGTCTCTGCCACGAGGATTTGTACCCTCCACACAGCAGAACCTCCCACCCTATATGCAGCAGCCCCGCAGCCCTGGGCGTGTCCAGCCTGGCATTAGTTAAAATGGAATATTCAACCCAAAGTCAGAGGAAAGTGACTGTTTTGAGTGCTTCTGTGGCTTTTCTCTGGGAAAGATGAGAATACTCTGTGCTTTCTTCCCCAGGTACAGATAGTTATCTGTCTGGGTAATAGAGGTGCAAGAGAGAACTCCGAGTTTGAGGAGCTGTAAGTTTGTTGTTACAGAACTTGTGTGAACCTGTCTCTTATGACATTTCACAGCACCACCCCAGCTGGAGCAAGGCCTGGCACCTCCTTTGCAGGATATGTGCGTGGTTTGCCAGCTCTAGTCTGTTCAGGCCAAGAAACAGGCAGTTTTCCTTCATGGGGCTCTCAGATCAGTGCCCTGCTTGTATTCAAACGCCCCTCTCCCCCAGTGTCTTTGCTCAGGTGCATGGATCACCTGTTATTTTGCAACAGTACCTTAAAGGAATTTATGATGAACTGTCTTATCAATGACATGCTTCACACATATTAAGGAAACCACCTGAGCCAGCATCCCAAAAAGGCACATGGCTGTAGATTGTGAAAGGAAGCCAA
Source organism: Calcarius lapponicus (assembly GCA_039654755.1). Classification (NCBI taxonomy): domain Eukaryota; kingdom Metazoa; phylum Chordata; class Aves; order Passeriformes; family Fringillidae; genus Calcarius; species Calcarius lapponicus. The sequence continues at coordinate 70,201,961 of CM077464.1, forward strand.
ATGAGAAGTATCAGGTATTTCTTTGAATACAATTACTCCTGCACAACTCCTGGTCTACACAAGACATATTCTCTTAACTCCACACGCCCCCAGAAGTCCAAGGCAGTTCTAGGAGTAGCATCAAGCCCAATATCACTTTCTGCACTTTGATTTATGTGTTTGTTTTCCTTCTTCTTTCAAACCTACTGAGATGTTTGTTTAAAGTGCTTAGAAGATGCTGTAACATGCACAATTTCTTTTGAATTTTCCATTATGCCATACTCAGAAAAATTAACAAAAGCTAGTTATCCTTTTTAGTCTTTATCATGTGACTTACCTAAAGTCAGAAGGTTTTTAGGCAAGATTAGAAATGCAGATTTTCCCATTCTCTGGTGCTACACTGAGGTCAGAGATTCACATGCCTTCCCCTAAGGTAAATCAGCATTCACCTTAGTGAACCAACTGCTTGTGTATTTTGACTACTACGAAACCCGTTTCACTGTGTTCAATTACTTCAAAAAAAAAACCCTTTAAATTATGTTTTCTAGAAAAACTGCAAGGTTTCTGTTATGTGCTTGCTGAACTTTATGGACCACACATAGCTGAACTGTAAGTATTGCTGTGTCCTCTCAGATTTTTGGCTTAGTTTGTTCTTGACATGTACAGATGTGCTGTCAGGTTGAAGTGGAGGGATTTCACTCCTAAAATCACATTATTTTTAAAGCAGAGATGCTTCACAGTGATTCTGGTTTGGCATTTGGTACAGCTATTCCTGAGTGAATAAACACAGGCTGCCACTGGTAACCATTTTGATATTCCATTTAAATCTCAGATCAGGCCCACCTGATATAATTATCTTTTGAAATTCAGCTCATTTGGCTGGGGGAGGAATTTGAATAACCCATGTGTGTGAGACAGGTTCTATAAAATCACACAGTTGTTGCCTGGCTCTTGCTTTCCATTCTACCTTTAATCAGGCTTTCTAATTGTCAGCCCCTACATGCTCTCAGCCCCGACCTTGATATGCACTCTTGGGGAAGCCTACTATTTAATCTAAGTGATTAAAAAAATAAAATGTAGGTCATTTTATTCCTCTTTGAAAGTTCTTAGTTTAATTAACAGAGCTTTTACTCAACCTTCTTCTTCCCTAGGGCTTTTATTTTTGTTTTTAAAACTTGCCAAGGGACTGCAAAGTGCTTACAGGACTAAGAAATGCTGTAATCAAACATTTTAATTTAATTCCTAATTAGCCCAGAGGTGTGTCCCAAAAAGGAAGAAACAATCCTAGCACTCGTGCTTGGTGATTAAAGGTTAAGGATCTTTGAAGGATTTCTGGTTATGCTGTTGAGTTAATGATTGAACCTTCATATGTGCCAAATTGCATATGTATTAACTTTAACCTTTAAATCTTTGTCAGGCTTATGATTGATTAAAAAACTAGAATAGTTATAATGCATTTGATTCAGGTGCTGCATGTAGAGCACAGTCCTTTTTCATCATCCTGGGTTCCAGTTTTAAATGCTGAGTAGGATGTTGTGGCAGAAAATCATTAGAACCCAGCACTGTACTGAGCAGCGGTTATGGGCCACGGGGAAGTGAGCTGAGATTACTGTGTGGTGTGTTGGGAAGATTTAGCTTCCCATGGAAATAACTTCTACTTTCAAGAGCCCAGAAAAACATAATAGTCTTTGTTTATGCACCATTTCATTCAGCATAGACAAGGAAATGAATGCCGATGTGGTTTGCCATTCCTTGAGGCTGTGTAAACAGGATCCAGGACAACCGCTTTGTCATCTCTACTCTCCTCCAAAGGTGAGTTGGTTTCCAACTTTTCTTAAAACTACTGATTGTGGGATGTCTTTTAAGCTGGAATTTAGCAGTTTGAAGGCTTCCACTGCACACACATTGTCTAGGAAATAAACATTTAGAGCATGGACATTCCTAGAAAATGTCTTTTGAACAAAAGGTGCATAACACACATTAGCTGTGTGAACCATCATCCACTGGGTTGAGGGTGTGTGGGAGTCACAAGGCCAAATTCTCCTGTACCAGTCTGGATCAGAGAGGAAGAGTAGGGACTTTATTGTTAAGCAGTACAATAACCCAAAGCACATACTCAGCTGAGGTTCATCTATGCCACCACATTACCACAGCACAACAAGTGATCCCCACATTGCCTGATCTGCTGTGACAGCCTGCATGGGCACAAGTTACCTGCTGCAAATGCAGGGATATTTGACTTGGATTAGTCTGCAGTGCAAGCGGTTTAAGCTAATGTGCATTATCTTTTGCCCCAAGCTGAAATCATATTTAATTACCACCACTTCTCTGATGTACAGTTACTGCTACAACATTTGCACATCCTTGATTGCATGTCCCAGACCTTTGCTATACTTGCACATGTACATATAGACATAGGTGTCTAAACATGTGCTGTTTGTTTTGGGATTCTTTTGGTTGTGAGTAATTTATTCTGTCCCAGCCATTACCCACCTCCAGTCACATTAAAACCTGTGAGTGATGGGGGTTGTTTGGTGGTGTTGAAAAGCAAGCCATTTATTTCAGCACCTATTTTTGGAAATCTTTTTCCCTGCATCTGGATGGAGAAAGGCATGTTTGATTTCTAATGGTCTGCATGAGGTGTTTCACACAGGGTCTAGTCCAGCAGTCATTGAAATCTTTTTATGGGCTTCAATGATCTGTGGTTCTCCTCCAAGATGGATTTGGTTCTGCCAATATTAAGGTCAGGAGAAACATTGCCTTCCAAGAATGACAGTAATATTTGGTTTATAGCAGATCTGTGCTCCACAATATGTCAACATAGAGATCTATGGGTGTGCAACCACACAGGGGTGAAAGAAGATGAGTGCAAGCAGCAGAGAGGGCCCCCACTAACTCAACCCAAAATTTTGAATATTGACCAAACTTCATCAAACAGGTGCCATCAGAAATCCCCCATCCTGAGCTGAGGGTCAGAAGTGCAAGGTGCCTCTTGAAGTGAAAGAGGATACAGACAATGAACTGCACTGAAAGACAGGGATGGGCTCGCCATGGCTGCACAGTGAGTTAGGCTAAGGAGCCTGGAGACAGGGGCTGTTGAAATCAAGTTGACTCCTGTGGAGAAATTAAAACACCTGTGTTGAAATGCTAGGCTGATCAGACAGAGGGGAAAGGATGCCACTCATGGGGTTGATGTCACATCTTTGTGAGCTCTTACCCATCTTCCAGAGCAGGTGTAGGACCAAGGTGTTGTCTCCTTCTACCTCCAGCAACCACTTCAGTGAGTGCCCTGTCTACAAGGAAAGCAGCTGAATGTGGTGGGGCTTTGGTTTCTTTTTTTTCTTAAACAAAATTTGGACTCTTTTTTGCATGGGCTGGAGACTGTCCCTCTGAGTAAGTGGCTCAAGCACTCCCTCTTCCCTTCCAAGTGGTAGTTAATCCCCTTTCTGTCAAGGTATTTGTTTCTCAACAGGAATAAGGGAACTCTACCAAAAAACCAATTTTTTTTACACTGACTTCTTTTTGCCTCTCCTTGTGCCCTGAGAAAGCATGAGGGGATGGGAGGAGAAGAGCAGTGCTTGGAATTCATGCTCAAGTGGTTGATAAATTGCCCACAGTAACTCTGTGACTAGTCAGACTGAGTAAAGATGAATTATGGGTGAAAAAAATTAATATACAATCAGAGACACAGGTGCATAAAATGCAGTTTACCTCACATTTGCTTCTTTAGTTTGTAATTTGATTGATCACTTCAGTTTTATGAGTCTGCAAATGTTGGCGCAGTCCCCTGCCGAGTGTTTGAACAAGACTTTAATACTAATGACTGTTCTGTTCAACTCTATTGGTTTTCAGGTACTTCACTTATTTATTTAGACTTTTGGATGCCCATTTTCCCAGAATTAGTATCATATTTGTACTGGCAAAGGGAGTGAAAGAAATAGTGTTACCCGTCTTTGTATGGCAGCATAATGCTCAGGCTTTAATGACCTCTAAATAAAAAATTGGGAAGTGGAAAATATCAACATGCTTTTTCCACCATTAGTTTATTTTCTTCTGTTTCTGCGCTGTTACTTTAGTGAGGTTTTGTATTTTGAAGAAGGAAGAGCCCCTGCTTCAGAGGCCTTTCAAAACATCTACGTAATGGAGACACTGCAATCCGTGTAAATGATACGTGCATCATTTTACATACTTCCCTGGTCTCTGACAAATTAGCCCAAATTATTAATTTTTTTGCCAAGCTGCCTGGAGCTATTAGCACTCCGTGATTATTCTGGAAGACTTTGCTCTAATTATGAATAAAAAATATTACTCTGTTCACATGGAGCTCAGTGTTCTCAGCAGGGAGCTGGAGGAGAAGGGCATCCAGCCTGGGCAAGGGCAGCCCCCTGTTGCTGGGGCTTGGGCAAGGTGGGCTGCTCTCCTGGGAAGCAGTTTCAGGAGCAGACCTCTGATGCTGCTGGGGAAGATCGGAAGGGGCCTTTGCTGCTCCTGGATCACCAGTATGACCGTGCAACCAGATGTCCCTCGCAATGGGTCCTGTGAGCCCCTTCTTGCCACCAGTGGCTTGTAGAGCAGAGCAAAGGCTCTCCTCTGCCCTTTAGTATGAGGGTGGCAACACTGGGGTCTCCTTCAAGTAAAGAGACAAACTAATGGGGTACATCAGAAGTGAAGGGTTAGTAAAGGTGGCTGAAAAGTGGATGGTATCTGAAGCTGCTGTAAAATGCTTTGTAGTTTTTTGGAATGCACTTTGTAGTTTAAGCCACATCAACAACAGATAGTCTAATATGGGGTGCAGCATCACCCCAAAAGACTGACAGTAGTACAGGCATCCAAGATAGCTGGTTTAGGATGACTGGATAATGTTTTACCCAAAAATGTTTATCACCTCATATGCTGAAGGACTTTCTGCAGTAGTTTGTGTAATACAGGGATGTTCCTCTAGTGAATGAAAAAGGCTGAAATAGGGTGAAGAATTTTACGTAGTGCCTACCAAGATTCCTTTCTGGCCCTGGGAACAAACAGGTTTGCAGGAGATTATTCTCAGCTTGTCTCTAGATTGTTTTAAGCCAGCTGGCCTGTTTGGTTAAATGACAATTCTTTAATTGATTTGTTGGGGCCAGAATAATGGCTCGACTTCAGCACTGTGGTCGTGCTCTAGCAATCACTAAAACAGTCTGTGTTGGAAGTTTGTACTCCATCTTTCTGCCTTTCAGGGTGCCTCTTCTGTTTCCCATCACTTTTATGCTCCACATTATCAGAGACCTTTTGGCTGCATATTTTGTCTTAAACTCCATCCATAGGATTTTGGTAGAAGTCATTTTTCATCAGCAAAAATATACATATTTACGCTCTTATAATTTTATCTTGCCTGAATAAGCTTCACTGCCACAAGCACTCAGGCTGGTTTGTGTACCCTCTATCAGGTCTTTCACTGACTTTCTACAAAGCCGCATCCCTCGTGGGTATTACTGTGGTCAGCATGCTGTTTGGCAAAGTAGGAGCCAATTCTGGGTGGAAAATATAAACCCTTTGGGGTTTAGTAAAATGAAAATAATTCTGCTGCTATCTCTCATTCATCTTTCTCAGTAAAAATGTGAGATTCCTTGGAGGTGAGACAGAACCAAACTCCCGGGTGGAAGTGTTTCTGCATTCCTGATTAAGATCAGGATGCCAGTCCAAAGTAAACCTCGTGACTGGGACCTGTTTACTTCTTTTGAGACCACAAGCACTAAAACAAATGGCATCTGGGAGGTAGGCTAGGTCCTGTGGAACCAGATGCCTTCCTTTTAGCTTTTGTTCTTGGAAACAGGTAAAATCTACTGAAATGTGAGCTTCTGCTGCAGCCAGAACTGAGCCCTGAAGAAACTACCTAGGAACAGGTAATAGCAGAAGGCACAGTTTGAGTGCTAGCTCCTCCTCTTTTACTTGTTTCTCTTCATTTCCTCTGCTCCTCTTCGCAGGCAGAAAATAAAATAAACCCTACCCCAAGTGAAAACCCAAACAACTCATGCAATCCACCAAATAAATCCAAAGGAAAGAAGGTGGCATGGGATTTTCAAGGTGGTGCAGGCAGCTGTGCCATGCCAGTGTAGAAGCTGTCTCAGGCAGGACCCCAGAAAACAAGCAGGCACAGAGATATTTGGGGTGGGAGGGTGGCAGACAAAAGTGTGAGGACAAGGAAGCATTGCTCATGAACAAATATAGCTGTGCTATTTGACAAGCTTTGCAGAATTTTGCTATCTTGCTACTCTTGGTTAAAGGATGATGAAGATTAGTTAGAAGGGAAACTTGGAATGTTTTGTAAATATCTGGTCTCCTGGGAAAAAGCTGGCTAACAAGGATGATAAATGAGAGCGAATTAGAGCTGGCTCGTGCATTTGTTTACGATGAGAAATACATCTGTTTGCCAAAAAAGAAATCATTACTGGGAACGTGTGGTCTCTGTGGAGAACGCTGGAAGAAGGCAGTGAATGAAATCCCAATGATGCCCTGCCCTCAGCCCCATCCATGGCTGGATATCTTATTCACACAGGGTGGCAGGGCTGCTCCAGCTGGAGTGGATGGTGCTGGCTGCTCCCCAGAACTCATCCATCAGCTGCTGTAGCCTAGGGAACCCCCTCCTTGGTGATGCTCTCATGCCATGGGAAAGAGAGGAGGCTCCTTGCTAGCCAAGGTGCAGCAGGGGAGGTTGTACAGGTGGTTTGGCCTTCAGTGGCAGGCTTGGTGTCAGCCAGGGATTACAGGCGACCCATGAAACCAGGAGTGTTTTCTTCCCGGTGGGTGTTGCAGTTGCCAGTCTTCCACAGTCCAACCTGGAGTCTTGGCTGAAGCAGCTTGTGAAGTGAGAGAAGGTGTCAACTTCAGTGCTTCAGGGAGAGCACTTTCTACACACAAGGTCATTCCAGCCTTTACCTCCCTTGTTTTCTGCTTTCCAAGTGCAATATTCCTGTAGCTTTCTGAAGCATGCATTTCTCATGTGCTGCTGCTGTGACTAAGAAAGGTCTCTCCTACCCTGCCCAGCAGAAAAGGATTGATAAGTCCTACATCTCTGTGAATTTTCCTTCTATTATACTCAATTTCAAGCCATTTTTCACATCTGCCTCTCAAGTAATTTTATTGCAGAAATGACAGCAGCTGGTATTGTACAACATAGCTATGGCAAACGTAAGATGCATGATTGGTTTTGGGGACAGCAGTTGCCCAGGGGGAAAAACTAGAAACAATGTCTTGGCTCATTGCTAGCTTCTCTCATCTATTTGTGACATACCCTGATTTTTAGAAGACTATAGACACCATGAATTAAACATATATTAAGTACATATATTAATGTGACACATATATTAAAACCCAGCAGCTTAGAAGTCTGTGTTCCTTGCTGCTTATGCTTATTCGTCCATATCCCTTTGTGTTGTTCACCATAAATTTTTGACCCTTGAATATCACGGTTAATTAATTTGCTTTGATCACTGCCTAAATCAATTATAATGGCATGCTAAATTTTATCCCCAGCACAAAAATGCTGGCAATGATTACTTTAAATACAAATTAAGTCTGCTTTAATATTCTAATCTGGCATGCCGCTGTTCAGTAAGGTGCCATCACATGAGGGACATTTTCTTTTTATTCCAAATGCTGTAATAATAGCATTTGCTGAAGCATCCCAATTTTCCCCCTTGCTGAGTTCCTGTAGCTCTGTCCAGATGAATATAAACTTGTGCTGACTTTAACTCAGAGCCCTCAGACCCAGTTGATTTTAGGCTGGCAGTAATGTCCTTAGGCTGGGCTGTAGGAGGGACTGATAGCAGGTCATTTTCAGACAGAACAGTTTGTCCCCACTAACAGTTTTGTGCAGAAAACAGGTGTTAATGTGTTTGTGATATTCTGGATTTTTTTTTCCATTTGAAACACTTTCAAAAATAATTGATTTTTTTGTCCTTTTTTATTTTAAGGTTGTGGGGTTTTTTTGCCAATTCTCAAAGCCTGCAGAACATAAGTAGTTATTCCTGCTGAAAGAGAGCAAACAGGCAATGCTTTCAGCCTTTATCATGCTGAACACTGAGGAGGAGGACAGAGGCCGTCACTTAGTTACGTCACATATCATATCTCACAGATATGGCTGTTTTCAAAGGTGGCCTAATAAATGCAGCACAACATGTGGGAATTGTCATCACTGAGATACAAGAATACTGTCCTGAATTGAAAATGGAGCAGCAGGGGGGAGCACACTGGTGTTACCTCGACGCTCCCAGACTCTTCTTACTGTCTCTTATTTTTTTTCCTAAATTGTGAGAACTTCCTTTCTTATGGAAAGATATGGATGGATTTAGAAAGTGCTGTTCATCAGAGTTGCTAAACAGTTGTTAAATATCTTGGATGGCATGAGCATACCTGGGGCATCGCCTCACCTCCTTGACTGGGAAGAGTCCTTGTGGCAGGAGAAGCAGTGTGACCTTTCTGTGCAGTGATACAAGACAAATTTCTTAAGGCCAGGTCAACGTTTAATGGCAGAGTACAGAAACAGCAGCTGCTTATTGCCCATGCCTCAACAATTCTGCAGGCAGCACCCAGGGCTGTAGACCACACGGGGTGCAAAGATGTGCTTGTCGAGGGTTTTGCAATGGCAGAGCCTTGAGCAAAGCTTGGAGAGCAGGACCAAGGACAAAGGCAGTGTTTGGCAGTTCCTGGCCATGGAAAGCAGCCATCAGGGTGCATTTGACCTTGCTGCACTACACAAGGCACATGTGTCCTCCTGCTGCCAGCAGAGCTGTCCTGGCTGTCACTCACACTCATGGATGGTGCCCCTTGAACAAAATTTCCTCTGCTCCTTCAAAGAGCTTGTGTGCAAAGGGATTTGTGGATTTATTTGTGTATCACTAGTAGCTGACTTATTTGTAACCCATGGCCTTATTATGGCCAATCTGATGCCTCTCCAAGACCTTTTCTTGGAATGGTTTTCCTGCTCTTTCTATGCAGGTATAAGTATCTACAATGTGGGGGTACCCCAAAATGCCTCTTCAGCACAAGCTGGCTGAAAAACTATCTTGGCACTCTAAGCAAGAACTTGCTCTCCAGGGCAGGTATTTCCAGAATAAAAAGCTAACCTTCCTAGATCCTAACCAGGGGATTTTCCTTCCAAACTCAGTTCCCTGCTTTGTACCTTCCTGCACTCCATGTTCCCCTGCCGGGATGAACCCCAGCTGAGTATAACCCTTATCCATGCAGGAGCAAATGTTTCCTCCCACAGCAAGTCAGACTGATGCTACATGGGTAACGCTCTTTTAGCCTTTTAATGGATGAGTTTTCCTTCAGGAGGAGTTGCTAGAGAAGTATGTCCTCTGCAGCTCATGCAGTGCAGTCAGGATATGAATTTCAGCTCTTCAGCTGATCTGGACTTTTCCTTGGGAAATAAATGATGCCCTGGAGCAAAATAAATGAACTCTTGCTACTGGAGTTTCATAGAAGGTGACTGGATAATTGATTGTTAGTCCAATAAAAAGTAACTGATGAGGAGTTTGTGAACTCATACATCATTTCTGTGCTGTGACTGATATTAAAATAGAAAAAAAAATGGTAGGAAATGGGGAGGAAAGTTGATAGGATACTGTGAGGCTGATCTGGTTGTTTTTCATTTTGTTCTTGCTCTCCTAGGTGGGACTGAGTGTTGCAATAAGAAAAGCAAAAAGAATTATGAAGACTTCCAAGGACTTGGTAAGAAATCGATGGCATTAAGGTGTTTTACGCTGTACTGGCATTTTATCAGGAGTGAGTCCTTGTTTGTTTTGTCTGACTGTGAATCCTCCTGATTAGCATTGAATTGGATGCTGACTCACTCCTACTTGATACAGGATCTGCTCTATCAGGTGACATTGGAAGAAAAAGAGGGAGAAATAAAGGAAAAATATGAAAGGATGGGGAGAGCATAAAAAAATAATGAAAAATGCAGCTACCTTGTAGCTGTATGTAAGTGGGTGCCTCATGAACTGACCCCTTGCCTCAGAGCAGAGCAACTGCACTTTGGGCCTGTCTGAAACTCAAGCAATGGACTGAATGCAAATTCTGCATATTTTTCCTGTATTTATGAGTTGCCGCCTTTGCCTCTAAAATTTGAAAAATGGGATTTGAAATCTTTCTGCCTCCAACAGTTCTCAGATTTGTAGAGGATCTCTAAAGGGTAGCAGAGAAGAGTAGCAGCTGTTATTCTGCTAGGTTCACTTAGGTGAGTCAGTTCAGCCCTTGAGTTTGCTTCCAGTGAAGTCACTTAATGCAGAGGAAATGCTTTAAGTGTTTGTGAAGAAATTATTTATATTGCTTATTCCCGAATCCTTACTGTGATGCTAGTCACAAAAGTGAAAATTGAGGTGCCTAATTAGCCTTTGGGTAGTTGCCAAATTACCAAGCCAGGGAAATAAACAAAGCACTGGAGAGACTGGCCTCAGCTCCCACAGAACAGCAACCAGCAGGATCTCTTACTCATTTCCCTTCCTATTCAGTGCTGTGCTGCTGATGGCCTGAAATTTCTGCTCAAATTACATGAAATTTTTATTCTTCTCTCCCTGGAGCAAGTCCCCACGTTAACACCTGTAAGGAGAGGCTCTGAGTCAAGCAGGTCCTCTCTGTGAGCTGGCATGGGGCTGGAGAGGGACAAGCATGGGGGTGGTGCTGCCCTGTGGGACACAACTCCTTTGCTTCCTTGCATGTGCTATACCCTTGGCATATTGGGCTGGGTTCCTCACATGGCCAGCCACATCCCACTTTCTTGGGATGGGCATGCCTCATCCTTTCAGGCTGTCCTGGGTAGGGTGGCACGGTTGGCATCAATCTTCGGGTGCAATAGGCTTTCTTATCTTATTTTGCCTTTACTCTCACAAATCCTCAAAACTGCTCAATGCCCCGATGCCTCTCAATCTCCATTGGTCCTCAGCCCCTTCCTGCTCCTAGCTGCCTATTTGCCAGAGGGAAGGACAAACAGACTGGAAGCAGAAAGGTCACAGTTGGGTTTCAATGGATTTCCAAACCTCCTGCGCAATGCAAGGTCAGCTCAAATTAAAACACATATCATGTGCTTGTTCAGGCCTCTCCTGCAGTTATTCCTAGTGTGCTTCCTGGCTGAATGACCCTGGCTGAAACTTATTTTCAACCTGGAAAATAGAAAATAACATTTCTAGAGGCATTACTTCAGCTTGCAATTTCCCATTCACCCAGACTGAAGTTATTTTCAGATCCAGAAAAACAATGCAGTAAGAAACACAAAAGAGAATCTCTAGGAGGGAGCACAGTGTGAATCATGCTTGCATAAGCCATGTATCCCAGAACAGCAGCATGTGATGAAAGAGTAAGGAAATCACCTGCACAGTCTCAAGGCTCCCAAATCATGGTCCTACCTGCACAGGCAGATACACCTTAGTGAGATCTGAGGAGCTCTCACTGCCTGGGGAGAAGATTACCTGTGTGAGTGAGGAACCAGAAACACCCCAGCTGTGGCAGGACATCCCTGCATAAACATCAGTGAAGAAAGAAAAGCATTCATCTGGACTCTTTTATGCTCTGGCTTATGCTAGAACAAAAAAGTCAATAGACCAAAAAAGGCAAATTAGATCTGTTAATTCTTCCCATATCTGCTCTTTTTGTTGCTTTTGCTGCATTGTGTGTTTGGAGAAAGCCTTCTGAAGAAATTCTTGCAACTTAATTGTCCCTATCTTGGCATGGCAGCTGGGTATGACTGTGCACCAAAAAAAGAGATGTGATGATGGCTGTTGTAATGAGAACAGGAAATCCATCTGGATCCCAGGATTTCACATTTACTTGGAATTTCTTAGGATCATTATGAGTTTGGAAAAAAGAAAAGGTAATCAGCAGATGTAGAGATGCAGTGAAAGCAGCTAAACTCCAAAAACTTAAATAAATGTCTCCATTCGTTAAAAGGAGTGAGCCATCTGTAAGGCACTGGCTTAAACCAAACACCAACAAGCATTAGGGGACTCATTGCTATTCTTTTTAGTAAAACCAATTAAAATAATTACAGAAATGTCATTAGGGAATGTTAACAGGCAATGAATAGGATATTAGTGTTATCAATCACTGTGAACACCTCTAGCATTAACTCTTCTTGTGGGTGGAGAAGATACTAAGGGGCATCTTTGAGCAATAACAATGAAAGAATGGTGATTAGAGTTCTGGCATTTAATGAGAGCAGGCATCATTTGTACAGTCCTGTCATGACTACAAGGTCCCTGCAAGTCACAGCCTGGCAGTGGGACAAGTGGGAAGCCATGGAGGGAGCCCAAAGCGAGCTGATGGGCAGAGAAGGACATAAGCTGATCTCCTGCCCACTCACCCATGTTACACAGGGGCAAGCAGCCCATCTTCTGTCAACAACTCATGCTGCAGTTGTAGCCTGTCTCTGCTGGGAAGGACTCCATGGTGCCTGTTCACACAAAGATTCCTTCCTTTTTTATACCTGTATTCCTTGCCTTTTGAGAGTAGCCCAAGACAACCTCAAAGTTCAGATGAGCCACTCTCCTGCACAATGCCAAGCAGAGCTAAAGCATTACTTCCAGATCTCACTGTCCCACCTGCTGTGGGAATACAAAGGCTGTGGAGCCAGAGGCTGCTGGGCTTCAGAATGCTGCTGCAGCGGGTCCTCAGCAACAGCATAGCCAAGTTATCATCATGCATCCACTCCCACCAAAGCTGAGCAGTCTTTGGGACTGCAGAATAACCTTCCTTTGAAATCAACAGAGAGCCAGTCAGCAAGAATTTTCAAAAGACTAGCTGAGAAAAAGACAGGAAAGATTTTATTCTGTTTACAGCAAAGGGCAAACTTTTAGCACAGCCTGTGAGCAGAATAAAAGGAGGTTTTACTTATGTACTTATTTTTTGCAAGCCCTGTCGTTTGTCTTTCTGGTGTGGTTTTGACTCCAGGTGCCTTAACTTCAAAGGCTTTGCATACTGTGGCTTAGGCTGAAGTGAAAAGCTGACAGCTCAGATGAAGACCCTGCAAATCTTAGCCTGATGGAAGGCTTAAAGAGTTTCTGGTGCTTCTGTTGGCAGGATTAATCCTGCATGAAGGAGGGGGAAAGTGATTTCTTTCCTCTTTCCAGGAAGTGTACATAAGTTTGCAAATCTCTTTGAGAAAAGCTGGCATCCTGTCTGTGCACCTCTCATGCTCTCTGCCCACCTGACCATACACTCAGAGCAAAAAGGAGGCCTGTGTCCCAGCCATGCTGCAGGACACAGCCCAAAGGCAGCCAACAGCTTCAATACAGAGGGCAACTGGAGGTGCAGCCGTGGGACCAGGTTGACCTTTCAGCCTAAGGAAAGGCCCCACTTCCTTGGCTGCTTTTGGCTTTTTCTCCCCATTTCTTCGTGGTTGTGTTCTGGTTTCTCCTTTCACTCCACCAGTACCTCAACCCCCTCCAAGCTAGTGTGACTAAAGCTTTGTCATTTGAGTGTGTTCGACAGAATTGAAGAAAGTTAATTGGTGGGGGTTTTTTTTCAGGTTTCTTGTCTCCTTGACCTTCTTCTCCTTGATTTCACTTTTGTCTTCTTCAGAAGGTGCACCGTTACAGCTCCTACTCCACTGCAGATCTCTCCTCCTCCTCCTCCTCCTCCTCCTCCTCCTTTTCAGTGGTATCTGAGAAAGGTACCACTCTTTTTCATCTTCACCTTGCTGCATGGTCACTTCAGCCACCAGCATAAATGTTGGCTGCAATCTTTGTACTACGGGCTCTGTCCCGTCTCCACTAGCCCAGTTCTCCTCTCCACCCGGAGATCCTGGCTGTGGCACATTTCTGTGCCTGACCTCCTGCTCTGGGCAGCATGAGACCCTTATTTCCATAGCCTCTTGTTACCTGTCCAAGCAAACACCTTCCCTGGAGCTGCAAGGCAATGCCCTATGTTCCTTGGCCTCACTGCCTTGCTGTGCTGCCTCAGAGTTCTCCTTTGTCACTCAGAGCTGTATACACTGGGGTTATAAACCCACTTGGTGTGTAATAACCTTCCACTGGCCTCCAGTGAGCTGCATCCAAGCTTTACCTTCTGTTTTATGATGGGCATGGGTTGTAATATCATTAGGTTGAGGACTACCTCACTCTTTTTTTCTGCGTATATAAAGTATGTAACAGAAGGCAGCTGGTCCAAGGACAGAGCTTTCAAGTGCTGTCTCTGTATAAACAATTACCCTTCTTTGCATAAAGTTATGAGTATGCCCATCTGCTTATCTGCTTCATATTTACATGGTAAATGTAGCCTCAGTGAATGCAGAGAGCTGGGCTGTTCACCAATTAGCCCATTAGAGACAACTTGAGCACCCTCAGTGTTTCAACACCAGCTGAACTTACAGTGAAGCCACATGAGCAGTGTGTTTGTGGGATTAATTACCCATGCAACACATTCATTAGGAAGGTCTCTTTCAGCTTCTGAAGGTTCCTGGCTACCTGGAACATCAACTGGATTGGCCCAAGGATATGGGCTACTAATGCTGAAGGAGTTTTTCTAGCAGCAGCTGTCTTTTACAACTTACAGGTTTGGCCAAGATAAAATCTAGACTTCCAGGTAAAAATCTCATTTAAAAAAATCAAGGGTATTCTGTGCACAGTCTGGATCCTCTCATTTCTCTTCTTCTTGGAGTTGTCCCTGGCCTTTGGCATGTAGAAAACAGACTCATGGTTCCAAGTGTGTGGCTTTCACTAGTTTTGCCCTGTGTCAGGTGTCGCCACGTTTACCAAACATGACAACAGTAATTTTTACAAAGAATGCAAAAGAAATTGGTTACATGAGAGAAGACAGAGAGAAAACCAGAACTTTTTGAGTTTTACAGGTCTTTGAAAGCAGGGATACTTGGTTTGTAAAATGCTCAGCCTTAATCCTTGACTACTGTGTCAGATCTAAATCCTCTGGCATGTAGCATCCTTGTTGGCATCATTGGAGTTTTTTTGATGTTTCTAGGCAGAAAATACATGGTTTAGCTCTGTGATTTACTGACACTGAAATCCCAAGCTACACCACCTCTGGGAACTAATGCATCCATCTACTTTTATTTTTCTTCCTCTCCAGAAAAGCTTCATGGGGTTCTCAAGTGTATGTGCATTTCCTCTTCTGGCTAACCTCTGCGAGAAGATTAAATTGTACGTATACATTTTCAGTCCTTAACCAGAAACAGAACATGGTAAATTTGCTTCTTTCAAAAGTCATCCTTAGCTAACAAACTTCCCATATTTACTTGTGTTGGTTTCCTTTATAAAACCATTGTCTAGGTAGTACAGAAGGAGCCTGCACAGAGTTCAGGTAAGTAATATTCTTCACAGGGATCCTTGTGGTTGTTTTAGTGTTAAACCATTTGCTGAATTTTAGCATGTCCCAAAGCTCAAAATATGTGACACTCTCACAGATGTGACATCTCCAAGAGGAAGCCACCTTTCTCCTGAGATTTTCTGAGCCCAAGAAACTTCTTCACTTAATTTGTTCACCCACTTGTGGTGCCCATGGCTTAGTGCAGGAAGGCCACCAGCACCTGCATGACTCTGTGAGGAACCCAAATTTAAAGTCAGTTGTGACGCATAGAACAATCCCAAGGTGTTTAAGAAAGTCAGGTGGATGGCATCCAGGGAAAACAACTCATGACAGTGCTAACTTTGAGTCAGTTTCTAAGAAAGGCCAGGGACATGCACTGGGCAACTTCTCATAAAGCGTATTTGTCGATGTACTCCAATGACTTGGAGGAATACTCAAGCAGGTCTAAGAATAAATCAGGATTTTCAGCTATATATTTGGCTGATTCAACTGCCAAGACTAACTTGCTCACCTATTTCTGCTCATTTAACTGAAACTGCAAATATCAGGAGTTTATTTGGAATGGGTTGATTGACATGGAAAATCTTGCAAGTGTCTTTTGAAATGTTAGTCAGGATACATAAGCTGAGTTTGAACCCTGTGAGTTGAGGCAGTGGAAGGGAATGAAATTTTATATCATGTGTTGGATTGCATATATTCAACTCAGATTTTCTGATCTCTCCCTCATGCACAGTCTCTCCCTCACCGTTTTTGGGTTTTTACTTTCCTCTTTCTGTAGCTAAAAATAAAAGAAAAAAAATAACACAACAACACCAACCAACCAAAAAACCCCTAAATTTTACCACAGATTTGTTGTCCTAGTTTGTTTTAGAGACTGCAGGTTCGACATTGAAGCCATACAGGAGTCCATCAGCCTCACCTCCAGAGCTCAGTCAGCGAATATTGAAATACAGGATTTACTCTTTTGAGCAGGATCACTTTGCTGAAGTACAAGGACAGAGGCACAACTGAATATAGAGCATAGAATATCATGCCAGATATTATCTGTTCTGTACACTTCACTGTGTTTTTTTACTTTCTTAATAGATTCTCTTCCATATGTTGACATTATGGGTTTTGGTTTTGTTTTTTACAGTGTTCTAAGAAATAAACTGCCTTTTGAAGATTTTGATGGAGATAAATTTAGCACCTTCCCAGTAAGCAAAGCCTTTCCTTTGGTACAGTAATCCCTTGATAATGAGGATGTCTCTGGAATTCCTCCTACTTTCTGCAAAGCCTTATCCATTCATGTGAAAATAGGAATAGGAATAAAATGAATGGAAGGTTTTTTGTCATAAAATGTTGAGTTTTTTCCTGGATGAAAAAGCAATCATTCATGTGTGCCACCTGGGGAAATGCACACATAAAGCTCTGCTCCCTGCAGAAGCAAATTGCTCTGCTGCTGAGTGGTTGTTTACTGAATTAATAAGAGGTGAAGTAAAGTCATATTAAACAAAAAATAAATTGCCAACTTGTCTTATTTCTGCACCAAAGCATGCTAGGTGTCCCTTATTAAAGCATAGCAAAGGGACTCTGGAATACAACCTGTTTACTGGGTTTTATTCCTACACCTTGAGTTAGATTCTCATTTTAGATATTTCAAATTAAAAGTGCAAGAGTAATAATGGCTGTCCTATCTGTGTGTTTCCTCTGGCCTTTAGACATTGAGGGGCTATCACTGGCGAGGCAGAGACTGCAATGACCAAAACACAACCGTGTACCCTGGCAGGCGGTAAAGATTTTAATTATCTTAAAGGTTTCTTATTAACTGTGGCTTCGAGAAGAATGGACTCCAGATTTTGTTGTGACCATACTCTTAGACAAGCACATCACTGCCTGTTGCTCGACTTCACTGTGAGGGAGAAAAGAGGGGATGATCAAGACCAGGGATGGGACTCATTCGCAGAGGTGGTGCACACATTTCTTTCCTTTCTCTAAAGCATCTGCAGCTAAAATTGGTCAGACACACCAGAGGTGGGGAGGGAAACTGTGCCACTGACTAAAAGGATAAGTTTCATTCAGCAACTTCCAGTATTAACTTTAAATTAAAATTGCATTTTGTGTTTGCATTTTGCTAGGAAAAATTGCTTCCCCTAGATCCAAAGGGGGAAAAACCCTACCCTTCCATGCACAAAGGAATTTCTAATTCCTTTTTAATTTTGGTGAAAAATGGCACTGGGGATCTGATTTCCCGATTTTTTTGTGACATTTCTTATCCTTTTGTTTCTCCATTTTAGTCCTGATAATTGGGATGCAAAAAGTGACTCTAACTGCAATGGCATATGGGTAAGTAAATGAAGTTGCACCTTCCTAATTGCTGCTTCTCTTTTGTCCTCTTTAGTCTTTGATTTAGTTTAGAAGTGTTCCTTTTTTATTTATTCTGGTTTTATTAGCTGATATTGTTTGTTTATTGATGCTTATGATTATTTAAATTATAGCTTATATGATTAATTAAAATGTACATATACTTATTAAAATAATGTCACTGCATCATTATTATGATGCAGTGCCTCCTGCAGCAAACATTCAGGAATAACTAAATTCTTAGCCTCTGTTTTGCACTGCCATTCTTCAGGTGCTAGATAGGTACTGTTATCTGCCCTTTCTCTTCCCCAACAGGGTGTGGATCCAAAAGATGGAATTCCCTATGAGGAGAAGTTCTGCAAAGGTAAATCACTAGAGTTAATACAATAAACCATGTGTCTTATGTATGAATTTTATAAATATTTCAATATTTGCACATTCACAAGGCTAGGGAAAGACAATAGGCTTTATAACATCATGAGAAATGAAAATTTATTGAGTTTTTTTTAATCATGAGGATGGGTAAGATGAAACTTGTAAAACACAGGCTGCTGGTAATTTTCCCTTAAAAGTCAGCTCAGTAATGAAATTGAATACATAGACTGGGGACAGCAGCAAACAGAGAAGTCAGCTCTGCATCTGCTCTGGTGGCTGAAGACTAACCCAGAGTAATGGCTTTGAGATTTAGGGAAGCAGCTTAACGTTTGCATTTGTCCAGTTTTACCTCTTGCCATAAATACATACATTTTTTTTCCACATAAGGCTTTAAAGGGGTGAAGTGATGGCATCAGCTGATCTCCCTGACCATGATGTGGGTGGGTGCCTGCGTGCCCACACTGCACAAATAGTGGCCTCACAAACCAGCAGTGACTGCAGTTGCCATTCACCTCACCTCACACTGAAATCAGTATCCTGGGGATGAACCATTGCCTGGCAAGACTCCTCAACATTTTTAGATGAAAGGCTAATCTACAAATGTTAAGTGACATTAATTATAAACCAGACAGATTGTTCTAGCAGAAATACTCATATGAGTAGCACATCCACCACCCAGTTCTGTTATAAGGAGCTTTGAGCAATTTTCTGAGTAATCCGATTTCCCTAAATGTTTAAGTACTTTTTAATGCATAATCTATGGATAGCAAAAATAAACACTGTCTGCACAGCAGAACCTCTGCTGAAATAACACACAATTTGAATGCAGCCAGGATTCTTTTCCGATTAGCAAGACCTCCCCCTGTTTTTCATGCCCAGTCCCCAGTTGTTTCTCTAGGGTTGTTGGCAAATGCCTCTTAGACGGTTTCTGCTGCAGATGGAGTGAAAATCCTACTGCAGTGTCTGAACATTTAAGCCACGTGAAGGGTGGTGTAGTCAGTCACCCTGTGACTCCATCAGCTGCTACTGCTGTTCCTCTTAAAGCACTCTCCAAGCTGGGTTTCAGCTTGCTCTTTCTGCCCATGTGACTAACAAAATGCATCCATCAGGTGCAGACTCCAGAGGGGTCGTGCTCCTGGGGGACTCGGCCGGCGCTCACTTCCACATCCCTCCCGAGTGGATGACCGTCGCACAGATGTCAGCGGTGAGGAATCACGTTCAGCTTGCCAAAACCACTGATTGCCATTTGCTCTCTCTGCTGTGCTGCAGGTTGCCAAGGGGAAACAAGTGCAAAATGCTTCGCTGCACTGGAATTTGTAGTTATGGTCTCACGTGTATCAGTCCCCTCCCGCATCTGCTCCTGTGAAGATAAAAAAGCGCAGCCCTGTGCTACTGCCGCTCCTCCGGCATCTGTGCAATTGGGTCAGGGAAGAGTTTGGCTGCAGTGTCCCAGTGCTGTGCCAGAGACACAAACTAGGACATCTGGCTTTCCACGCACGTGCCTGAGGCTCAAGGAGACCCGTGCTGTCTGTGGGATCAGACCTGCCATTAGCAGCCTGCTTGGGGTGGCTCCTTGCTGTGAGGGTGTTTGCAGAAGTGACCCTGCTGACAGCCGGGGAAGTTCTGCTTTAGGAATCTGGCTTTGAAATTACATGCCCTGGATTGTTTTCCCTCATCCTGTGGCATATGTGAAATAGGTCTCATAACTCCAGTGTTCTGGTTTTGAGGATTGTTCAACAAATGCATTCGCAGGTGTTTGAGGGTCATCCAAGTATTTATAATAGATTTGTCCTTAAGGGCAGAGTTCCTGTGACCATAAAATATGATTGTCACACTGATGTCTATCCTTGGGTGGTAACCCAGCGTTTCCTATTTTCAAAAAACAACAAAATGCATCTGACTGTAAACTACACAGCGCCTGTTGCAGTTCACTGGCATGTAATGAAATAATTGAGAGGAAAAGATCATTCCAGCAAACTGTAATTATGGGGTAGAGATAAATGTACAGGTATGTTCCCGACCTTCGTTGTTGTTTCCTATCCTATCAGTCTCTAGCCAGAGAGGACTGTACCTTGTCCTTCTCTGCACAAAAGTCTGTTGCACAGGGGTGAGCAGATAGATCATCATGCCCACCTTTCCTGATGAAAACTTCTACACATCCACTGGTGGCTGTGGAATAAGGTTACAGACATTTCCTGGAGAACAATTCTTTTCTCAGACTGTTAGTAGTTGCAGTGCTGTGGGAGGTCTGAGAGTTTCATGGGGTTTTTTCCACTTTTGCTCCCAGAGCTGATTTAAATGTTGCAGATTAGCCATTGTTTTTCTTTGTTAAATGCTTATGAACAACAATTAGATGAATGACACTGATGACAGAGCTGATGAGGAACATAATAAATTACCACTAATGATAATTGAGATTATCTCATCTAATAAAGATGATCATAATACTGATGGCAAGGATGATTCTGACAATAAGGCTGGTAGTAAAGCCATGTAGGCAAGACCAGTTTTAGACTATGTAAGCATTTTATTATCATTTTATCATTTTAATGAAGATTTAGAAAGAATTTCTCTTGCTTGAAGCTTGCTGATCCACCAGCTGGATGGGTCAAGGTCTGCTAATAGCATGCCAAGGCACAAGCTTCAAGGTTGGGAGCTGGAGTGCAGATTACAAAAGTAAGTTTTGGAGGCTCTTTGTTACTGTTTGATGAGTGCAGAGCAGCTTGCATGGGGAGGGAATTGGTGCACTCTGTGTAAGGCCCAAAAAATATATATGAGGTTTGGGATAGGAAACAACATGTTTTTTTCTAGGACTATTTCCAAGCTTTCCTACCAACCTGGCAAAAATACATCAGTTAAATATTAATGCAGACATACAAAGATCTCAGTTGTATAAAAACTATTATCTGTGATTAAACTCTAGCAAAAGTAAAAGGTTATTTCATTTGGAGCTCACCATGACTGCAAAAACTGTCACCTGAGCACAAAAGCACTAGCAATACCATTTCTGAACTAATTCTGACTTTTTCACTGCCTCTTCCTTTTCCTTGTCCTTTGTGTCTTGCTTTCTCTGTGGAGGATGTCAACAGCAGCAATTTAACTGCCTTGGGATTGTGAAGGTGCAATATTGCTGTTGCTTGCGTTGTATTAAAAGCCACTGGAAAATATCCTTCATCTCTAGGCCTAGTTAACAAATTAACTGGCTTCAATGATTTTTTCAGTGCAAGGCTTCCCTCAAGGAGAATTTTGAAGCACATCCAGAGATAGTTTTGTGACCAGAGAGAGTGCAGAGTGTCTATGTCCTAATCTTACAGGAAACATCTTTAATCTGGGACCACAGCAAGAATTTGAAGTTAGGCCTTGGAGAAGAGAAGAAAGGAAAAGGCATCATCTTTGCTGTTCCCTTGTGCTGCCTGGCTCAAGACACTTGGCTTTGATTCTGCCAAAATTTCTTCGATACGACATGTAAAAATATTAGTTTGTCAAATGGTTTTATCCACAGTCAATACTAGAACATGTAGAAAGCTTTAATTTTCATTTCAATAGAACCTCAAACCTCTACATGGAATTTCAAATAGCACTTCCTTGCCCCTGCCCCATGCAGATTTTTTATCATGGGTACAGAAAAAAGTTTTGTGCCTGTTAATTTAGATTTCTTCTGTGTATTATTTTATTACTTTAATATTTTTACATATTCATTTTATATGCTTTCTATATTTCACATATTTCTTATTCATATTTATCCTTTTATGTGTTTACATATACAAGTGTTTACATCTACAGGTGTAAAGTAAAATTTACACTTGGTAACAATGCTGTGGGCCCATCTGCTAATCAGCACCACATCAGTGGCAGCTGTTAATTCCAGTTTTAAAGATAATTAGGTGAGGAAATAATTTTTTAGGAGAGACACTGAGTATTTCACTAAGAGGCTCTGCAGAATGATTGTTTTCCCTGATTTTGCTGCACATAGTCTACCTTGCAAAGGAGATCTTATGAGGAGTATGGAAAGAAAAGAGAGTGTGAATGAGAAATTCACTCAGGATGTTGTCTGGGTAGCTGGATATTCAGCACAGGGGCGACAAGATAAGATTTGGGCTGAACAGCTTTGGAATTCGTATGTCCATGCCATTGACTTGAAAAGTATTGCTGGGAAGATGCTATACATTGGATTTTGGATTTCCTGGTCCAATTAGGAACTTACTGCCCTCTTAGCTTTGCCCTCTAAGGGTCATAATCCCCAGTGTAATCTGGTGCAGGGGGACATGCTTCTGTTATATGTCTCATTTTGTCTGGGATGCATCAAGTTGCATCATTCACTTTTCCTATATCAAGTCCCCTGGCATGCTAGATATCAGAGGGAGCACTCTTGTTTTCCAGTGCTATTTCCAAAGCCTTTGCTTAGGAACCAGTCACATAAACAGTTAGCATTCCTCTCCGAGTATGTTCTTCCCAGAAAGAGCACATGGAGGCGTTACTCGGTGTGGGAAACGCCCATAATGAGGTGGAAACATCTTTGAAAAATGCAGCTTGGACATGCTATTTCTCCAGTTGAAACAAACAATCAAAGAAAGAAAACAGCTAAAAAAACACCACTCTTTCCTATATAGGGGAAGTCACAGGTGCCTTACATAAAGAGAATGATACATCTCTAAGAAGGGGTCAAGTCAACTTTATTTGGGCTTTCTGGTTATCAACATCTCTTGGCTTTGCCTGATTTTTCTTTTAAGAGTTTCAGCAAGAATTAAGCTGAATGTTCAACCCTTTAACCTGAAAATCTGGATGCTAAAAGTGAAGTGTAGTGCAGTAGACATGCACTTTATAAGGTTTAGCAAAGCAGAAGAAGTACTAGGGGGTTTTTGAGGTAGATGATTTTGCAGAAAGCTAATGTTGAAAACACTAGTATGTCTAGTGATGGATATTGTGCTCCTGCTGCTCTGTCCATCTGCTTACTATTGACTTCCAAATAGCTACTAATTACAGCATTCTTCTGTTGTATGTCTGGAATAGAAGCAACTTTCATATCTCATTTTAGAGAGATTTTTGAGGTAAAAGCGCTATATTTATAAATGTGATGGAAATAATACCCTTTCTGGAAAGATGCAATTTAAAACTGTTGGATCTCTATTTTGTTGGTGAATAAAAAGAAAAATAAATCCTACATTTATCCATAGTCCAGTAGATACCT
Organism: Calcarius lapponicus; assembly: GCA_039654755.1. Taxonomy (NCBI): domain Eukaryota; kingdom Metazoa; phylum Chordata; class Aves; order Passeriformes; family Fringillidae; genus Calcarius; species Calcarius lapponicus. The sequence continues at coordinate 70,225,137 of CM077464.1, forward strand.
AGCTGCCCACAAACTCAAGGGATTCTCAGATATCATTAAGGTAACTGTTTCATATTATTTATTTTCTCTTAGCAGAATTCATAATTTCTTTAAACGTGGATTCAGGATGTCCTGAACACTTATCCCACTGACTTCTTTTTTTTCATACCACTAGAAAAAAAACAGGAGTTTGATGTGTGCAATTCTTTTTAAAAACATTATCTAGCATTCCTCTAGATCCAGTGAAATGAGGGCCTGTTTCTCCAAGCTTCTGTTCTCATGACTAAGACATTGCATTTTGTGGGAAATAAGGTAATAGTTTTGTTAATTTCAAACCTCTGTATCTTGCAGTTTTAGAGAGCAGAAATGCAATTTTTGCTTTTTAAAAAGATAGGCTGTGTTTTTCTCAAGAGCCTAAGGTTTTTTTATTTGTATTCTTAGAATAATAGAGTTGTCTGTGATACTTAATACTCTCACTAGGATTTGAACAGCATTAAAATCATTATAAAAAGAAGCACCCAATTTTCCTTCAAATTAAGATATACCTTAATGATTTCAGGATTTCCAGGATGGAAAGGCTTGTATGAGTGTTAGGTTTCCAGTGCTCTTTTGTATTCTGAATTTGAAAATCTCTTACCACAGCAACCCTGAACCTTCTTCCATTTAAGCACAGCTTGGCATGTGTGCATTTAGCATCAGCCATGGCTTTGGCTGCCCCATGCTCCAAGGCAGGACACATCTAGGAGAGGAGGTTGTTCACTGGAATGAGACCTATCTAAAGCATTTGATGCTAAAATATGGCTTTTGAAGCTAGGCTGGAATAATTTTCTCCTGCTTCTCTGCTAAAATCTGGCACGTGGGCTGAAGTAGGTTTCTCAGCCAGAATAGTCTAGAGAATGGTATTTAAACAAGGCTGTGCTCAAGAGAGTTTTATGCTAAAAGTCAACATGGTTGCACCTCTAGAATGGGACACATTTGCATCTGAGACTAAGCAACACAGTCTGTTAGGCTGTACTTTCCAAACTACATCAATGCAGAGTTTAAGGTTCAGCATTCTTCTGAATTTTCCATTAACTACTCATCTTCACCCTTTGGACCTGAAATATCTTCAAAAGTCTGGCCCTTAAGTGCTTTGTTGGAACAGTGTCAATGCTAAATGCTTAGCCAGTTTTCAAATGCAACTATAATTTTGGGCTCAAACGTTCCTCTTCAAATCAATTTGCAACTCAATTAGGTTCTGGCAAATTCATATTTAAGCCAAGTTTGCAGGGGAAAAAAACCAAACAGTTAAAAATTACTGGGACTTGTCCAATGAATATATTGTTTTGGAGTGCCAATGGTAAATAATGAGACAATTGTTCATAAAACAATTTGTTTAAAAAGTATTAAATAATTCTTATCTCTTTTTACTCTAATATATGTGTCACTTATAAGAGATCATATCTGCAGGGGTTTTTTCTGTCCTTGGTCACTGTTTCTCTCATGTCTAATGCAAACCTGCGAGGAGGAAAATATTGCAAAAGGCCAAGCTATGCTGTATCCCTACACATCTGCTCATAGCTGTGCCCTTGGATTAAGTGTTTGCACATAAAACTAACAGATTTGAAGAAGGCAAATTTGAACTTCCCCTGCAGCCCTAAAAAATGAATGTTTTTTTATTTTTATATGTATGTACACATACACACAAGGACACATATATGTATGTGAGAAAGAGAGAACAAACTGAAAGATAATTAAGACAGGCCCCTTTTCACCTTGGTAACTAATGCAGATGTACTGTAAGTGGGTCAAATGTGCTGTTATATGCTTTAAACTGGCATCTGCTGTGCATTAGACTGCTCAGAGCATGGCCTCAGGATTTCTTGTCTCTCACAATCCCCTTTACTTGCCTTTCCTCCCTTTTCCCTGCATCTCCCTCTATCCTCTTACAGTCAAAACCCCTACACATATACTCAAGCCATAGCCTCAAGTATAGCTCCCATTCACCTAAACAATAATTTTCTTGGAATTAGAACTTAGTGGGGAGCACAAGATTTAGCTGTTTTCTAGCTCTTCAGTTACTGTGACCCTCCTGGATAAAGAATTTCCCAACTGCTTGTTGTTTATAGCAGCGAGGTCTTAAGGAAACCCCACAATTGCTTGAAGAGAAAATGAAGCTAATAAATTATATGGATTAAACCAGACTGTAGGTTCTCTGATTTTATGTTTTGACCTTCTTTTGGTTATTAACTTTTTCATCAGCAGTGTCCTCTTTATGACCACACTGGATTTATACATTTGTCTTTGCAAGCATACCCCAGACCAGGAGAAGCTGGAAATTTACTCCATGTTCTGTCCTTCTGAGGTGGCACAATTTATGAAGGCTATTTTCCTAACCTTTCATGATTTTTGGGACTTTCAGAAGACAAAGTGGGAAAGAGCAGGGCACCGTGTTTTGAATGTGCAACATGGCTTGCATCTGTGGAGAAGTTTTCACAGGAGCAGTCACTGTAAGAAAGCATTAGGGACCAATATCAGCAAAACAGAGAAGGGTAAAGGATGCATGTATTTGCACAGGAAGGTTATGTCAGATGACTTGTTTTTCTCCCTTGTCCCTGCCATGCTCTGAGGCCTGTCTGACCCTGTTGCTTTAGTGCCATCCCCAAAATTTAGTGAGGACCAGGCAGAGGTTTTCAGGGGATTGGTTGTTCTCAGCTCATCCTGCTGTAGAAGGCAGGGAAGTTTTGAGAGAATTTGACATTATGCCTTTGCCATATTCTCTGGGGACATCACGCTGAAATCTCTTCCTGTGCCCAAGGCTGACACACCTTTGGGCAGGAGGGATGCTGCAGCAATCAGCTGCTGCCTTGGGGGTCTGCACCTGCAGTACCTGCTCACATAAGGAGGAGTTTTGGACTCTTCCAGGGAAAAAAGGGTATACCAAGAACTGCAATTAAGATATCTTCTCTGCTTTTCCTTCCTCCATCTCTTCATATGCCTGTCTTATAAAAGCCAACCTTTTAAGTATATGCATACATAGTTACCACTAGTAGCAGTTAAAATTGCTGTTGTCTGGCTGATGCTCTGGCTAAGAACTGTTAGAAATTTGCTAAGAGGATTTTATGTCTGTGAGGGTGAAACCAGGCTGATTTTAAAATTTCTCTTTCAGAAATCATTTGCTAATCTCCCCACGGCTTTCAGTGATGAGTTTGACTGGCCCCAGTTCTCAGAGATCACTGGATTTCTCAATTCCACCATTGGGTAAGCCAACAGACAGGGTGGCCAAGCCATAGCAAGTGTCTAGGTCACTCAGAGCACAGCAAGATAAAAAACTAAAGCAGTGTGTTGAAGGAAAGAGAAAAATACTACTCAGCTCTGCATCCGCTCTTTCTAAAACCAAGATCAGCCCTGGATCTTGGGTTTTAAAAGATATTTTAAATATATAAGCAAATCTTCCTGAAACTCAGGGTAGGTTTTAAAATTGGTCAAACTGTAATTAAGAAGGAGAAAAACCCCAAATAAATAAAAGATATAATATTTTTTTTACAAAATTCAGGGGAAGGAGAGCATTGCTGAAAGTAACAAAAAATCAGCCTTTCTCTTTTCTTATGTTTTTTTTTTAAATCTTCCTCTCTTTCTCATGTTTCCTTTTTGCTGATGAAAACAGTGAAATAAAGGGTATCCCCATGGTTATTTCATAGTGTTCCCTACTGGGAGGAAATCTTTCTTCTCCTCTTCCCACATTTTGGGGTTTTTTAGCACATTTAGAGGGAAATAGCAAAAGGAAAATTTGAAAGAGTCTGTGACCTAATTTTCTGTGTTAGTTTGGCTCATGTGGATGGGGAAGGTTGCAGGCATAGATGGAAAAAAATAAACTCTCTGCCAGAAGGGAAAGAAAATAAAGTCCAAAACACAAAATGCCTTGAAATGCCTGCAGTTGTAACTGTGAAATTAAAAAAAAAAAAAAACAAGAAAAAACCAAACTTTTTATTAATCATCTCTCTGTCCATCATTAAAAGGCCTTTGAATACTGCAAGAGCTGTAGGATACAATCATTGACCAGTGTCTGGTCTGGCCTAAGTTTCAGATAATTTTTATTTTTTATGTCTAGGATAAGTCAGGAATACAGCTGAATGCCAAACCAAGCATGGGTCAAGCCTGAAGAGGCTTTCTACCAGCAGAATTTAAAAGTTGGCAGAATAACATTTTTTTCCCCAGAAAAATATCTGTTGCACCATATACTTGGACTTTTTGTTTTGTTTTTTTTTTTTCCCTGTGCAAAATCCAGGCTCTCCGCCTCAGCTAGATTCCCACAGTATCTGCTTTAAGGCAGTTTACTACTTGACAAGCCAACAGGAAAGGTCTGTGCAGCCTCCTCTATCAGAGCCATAGCAAAACTGATGGTTAAAAATCTGTTACAATGCCCAGTCTCTCAGTACACATTACTTGTCTGGGCTCCAAAGAATCTGAATCTCACAAGTGATCAGAGCTAAGAACTGCCCCTGAAGTTGTCAGTGATAGCCTTGGCCCAGTGTTCAGTTTTTAATCTCTTCCACTCCTGAAAGATAAAAAAAAAAATCAAACAAATAAACAAACATCTGCAGCCCAGATAGAAATGACCATGTACTCATGGCTGGGAGCTTGATCTTTTCATCACCCTCTGGGCTGTTATCCTTTTCATTTGTTTTGGGCTTTTTTTTTCATTTTTCTCCACAGTGCAAGATAAAGGGGAGAACTTATAACAGCCAAGTGTAGCCTGTTTTCAGATTGATCTGTCCAAGATTTATGATGTTGGGAAATGATTTCCCTGCCAATATTTCTTCTCTTTTACTTACTGTTCCATAACAACCAATTGAAAAGTCAATTTGCGAACAACCAACAGAATTGTTTTGATAAATGATGTATAACAAAAGGGTTTTTAAATGCCTTATCTGAAAGACCAGGATAAGAGCATTGTTCCTGGATGGAACAATATCAGAGAAACTCTTCATCAGTTTACAGTTTCTGAGCAGGTATCTTTGCTTTATTTAAGCCACCCCAGATTAAAAACATTTATGGCCACAAAAAGAGAGAGATGGTGAAATAGAAGCATATACATAACTGGGGTACTGAGTTTTTCAGAGAACAGAAGATACTTCATTTTTAACATCAGCTGTGTTTTCATCATTATCATATAATTTTAGCAGTTTGCATTTTCTCAATTTATTTCAGAGGGTGGACAGACTCTCTGTATCTACGTTTACGCAAGAGAAATCGCTGTAATCACAGAGACTTGCAGAACATTTCCCAAAATGGTATGTTAACTTCTTTAAACTTCTTTTATTATTATTATTTTGACATTACTAGTGCTGATAATTGATGCTGCATTAATGAACATCTGTCAGGAACAAAGAGAAGCCCCTTCTTAGTCGCATGCATTTCTTATGGAAAAATAAATAACAGCACCTACTTAACTCAGCACTTACTTAACCCAGTGGGGCTGGCATCTCAATGTGCTCTCAGAACAGACTTTTAATAAGTAATCAAAGACATAAACAAAACACTGTTGGGTTTTGATTAATTTATTTTGTGAGGCTGGCTCACGTCATCTTTCTATTTAAAAACACAGACATATATATACAAATATATGTAATATATATACATATATATATATTTTTACACATTACATTTATATGCACATTACATATATACGTAATATGCGTGTAAATATGCAGCAGATCTGATCTACCTAGAATTAAGGAAAGTGTCTTGCATGGTACCCCAGTGTGCAGTGAAGAAGAGGAAGATTAATACAAGAAATAAGAAGTGGGTAGAGAAGCAGCTAAGCAAGGAAGAACAATGGGTTTGAGAGCGAAGCCCTGTCCCTCCTGCATCTCTCCTGAGGCTATTGCTGCTTAACATTTGGAGTGGTGACCTTAGAGCAAAGACCAAGGTCCGTGCTTGATGGCTTCTGTGAATGATGCTAAATTAACCGTCCTGGACTGGGGTACATCCTTACACAGGAATAATTTAGATGAACTTGGGAGCACCAGGGGCAGGAATTGCAGCAAATACGTGCTGCAAAATTGCACAAAGCATGCATGACGGAATAATAATGAGACTTCTCTGTAAACTAGTGGCCCCATCAGCCAGCGGTGGTGGAGGGGCAGGGCCATTGGGGTGCAAAGAGAAATTCCAAGAAACCATCAGGAGTGCAGGGTAAAAGAGGAAAGAGAGTAAGAAGGTTGCAAGATGTATCAGGCATGACATTTTGTCTAGAGACAGGGAGACAGTCCTTCCTCATACAAGTCCTGATAAGACCTCATATTTTGGTCCAGTTTATCTAAGGAGGACTGACCTTGATGGAGACACAGGGAAAGGTTTTGGGGAGGATTAGGGCAATGGAGACTTCCGAAGGGATGATACAACACATTGACATTTGATCAAAGCATTAATTAAAAGATATTTCCAATTTGATTTCCTTCAAGGCATAAACACCACAGAGATGGAAGAATAGTTTAAACTGAAGGATAGTTCTGGTACAAGAACATGGGTTTTCATTAAACTTACCTCTGTTTGGAGGGAATTTTTTTTAAAAAAAAAGCTATCAGGAGTGAAAATCTTAAACCAGAGGAATGAAGGTGAACAAGAAACTCTGAGTTGTCAGAGGGATTGTATGAAGGGGTGACAGTAGTCTTATAAATTGAGTTTTATGATGTTAGCTTTTGTGTCTTGGATTAGCTGATGTCCCTAACAGCAGGCTTAAAAGACACTTGATTATGCTGTGATTATGCCTTTTTGTTTCTATTGTATTTAATTAATTTTCATGCTTCAGAAAACTGGCTGCAGAAGCTTGGGAAAATTTATTTTCCTCGGGTAGATAATTTGGCTATATGGGATGTTCTTCCTTTCCAGCAGATGATTCATGCTGGCTACAAATGAGGAGTCCTGCTGTCTCTAGAACTACTTAGAAACTTATTAAATGGTTGGAATTTCCTGAAAAAAATTTGGATCAGAAAGGATCTGCCCCAGCCCTCCATCTCCAACAAACAGACACATATAAATATCTCTAAGGCAGGTGCCAAGAGGACAGTGCTGGAGTCTTTTGGTGGTGCTCAGCAACAGGATGAGAAACAATGGCTATAAGATAGAATTCAAGAACTTTCACCTCAAGATGAGGAGGAAATTCTTTACACTGAGGGTGGCAGAGCACTGAGCAGCTGCCCAGGGAGGATGTGGAGTCTCCCTCTCTGGAGACATTCCAACCCCAGCTGGATGCGTTCCTGTGTCACCTGCTCCAGGTGACCCTGCCTTGGCAGGGGGGTTGGACCAGATGATCTCCAGAAGTTGCTTTCAACCCTAAAAATTCTTTGATTCTGTGAGTCTGTGATCTTACCAGGCAGAAGAGGTTGCACAGACAGGTATCATGATGCAGGGATCACTTCCAGACTCAGGTGGGCATTTTCACCTTAAAAACTGCATTCTGATGCCGGCACCACTGACACTGCCAATGCCTCTCGGATGCCTTGCTCCTTCCTGTGGTACACATGGTGCTCCTGAGGCTTTGAGTCTTCTGTGAAAGTGTTTTACAACATCTTTGGTGCCATTAGTCAGGCACTTCTGACTTTCTTGCCTGTAAGTTGCAGGGCATTAGAGTTAGTGGTTCCCATCATTGCAGCTCTTGAGGTGGGCTTTCTGGTGAGAGAGAATTTTAAAAAGGGTCAAACTAGATGGTCAAGGATGACTATGGTCAATGGTTCTTCCCATTTATATCCAATTTGCCTCAGTACCTGATACCCTAATTATCTTATTCTGCTCTTTTTACATTAATGGGAGTAGTATTTCATGTGCTTCCTTTTCCCAATTCCCTTGTAGATTTTTTTATAATCTCTCACTGTGTTCATCATTCATTTTTCTCTCCACATATCCCTTTTCCACTTACACTACAGACACCTGCAGGATATAAAAAGAGGCGAGCCTGTGTCACAGCAAAAGACTCTGCAGAAAATTAAGTGAATTTAAAAAGGGAAAAATTACCAGTAAGAGAAGAATCTCAGGATATCTTCTCTAAATCATCACACTGACACTACATTGTAAAGGTTCACTTTTATTGCCTCATTTGGTGTAATAGTTTCCCAGAATGGGAGGATTTAAAAAGATACCCTCAGTGTCAATAAAGCAAACAGCTGAACAGCCTGACCTAACCCCACCCGGGACAACTAAACCTTCCTCTGAAAATGATGCTTCACAGCCCCACATGTGTGCAAGGAAAGGATGCTGATCTGATGGAGGAGATATGCAGCCAAGAGCTAGAGCTCAGGGATGGCAAGCCAAGCCAGGCACCAAGAACAATGTTCCTGTCCAGCTCCCCTACAAAAGCACCAGCACTGTGTCAGACTCAGCACAAAGGGACATTCCCCCACTGCTCTTCTCAGGACATGCATCTTCACCATGGAGAAAGGCTTCCCCAGCCTCCATGCTAACAGGGTGGTGGACCCTTCCCTCACAACTGGAAGCAAACCCAACCTTGATTTCTGAACCAAAACTAAAAAAAACCCTCCCCAGTCTGAGAATATTTTGAAAGCAACAGAGAGAGAGGCAGGAAAGATCCAGGAGTAGATTCCAGGCCATTGAACAGTGTAAGGGTAACTGTTCTGCTTTGTCTCCTTATCTCTCTCAAATGTTTTCATCACCGATTTCATCCTGAATCACAAAAGCTTCCTTGAAGACTCAATTTACCCATAAAAACTCCTTTCTAAAATACCCATTCATTTTCTTGATGTTTTGATTTGTAACTGTGCTAATGCTTTCCACTGAGCTACGTATAACTACCTATGCTTGTGGAGGTAATACATACCCAAGAACAGCTTATTGCTTTTTTGCAAATACATTTTAATTTCTAGAGGTCCCAGTAGTTTATTTATGCTGAAACCACAGCCACAGTCCAGGGAGCCTTGTGACAGAATGGCTTAAACCAGAGGGTGTTCAGCTCTAACTGAAAGAAGGGCTGTTAAACAGAAAAAAACCCCAACTTTTGGTAGTTATGTTCCAAGCCATAGTTTCTGAGGTTTTTGTGGGGCTCTTACCCTGCTGAAAAGACCTCAATAGAAGGGCTGGATTTTTGAATGGATCAGCCACCCCCAGGAGAGAAGCAGCAGATAGATACATTCATTTTCAGCTTGGAAGAACTGGATTATTTAAAGCGTAAAGGATTGCTTGATATATGCGGTTGGCATCACTGCGAGTGATAACAACAAAGGCATCTATTAAAATGCAAAGTGTATTATTGCTACCTTAGGGGTTTATACCTTAGATCTCTTCCCTCATACCAATCCAGCAGGGATTTAATGATGTTCTGTCCACAAGTTTCCCCTCAAGAGCTGCAGGGAGGGCAGGATTTACTCCTCAAAGCAAGCTTCAGAAGCACAATGCAGAAAAGAGAAGAGAGGGATCAGGGAAGCGTTGAGCTGAGAATAGGAGGAGGATAATAAAAGAGGAGAAGGAATGAAAAAAGAGGAGAGAGTGAAAATACTGAAAAATAAGAGCAAGTATGACCTGTAGGATCTGCTTCTCTGAAGTTTATGTTTCTGTACCTTGCTATGAGGAGAGCTTCTCGCAATCACATACCTAGTCTCATCTTGACCAAAGCATAAAGTCTGTTTTGGCTCCTTGTTTGCTATCCCTCTTGTACTGCAGGTGATGGAGCTTGATTTGTGTGCTGGAGATGGTTGGGATGAATATGCATAGCCTTTAAAGACCTTCCAAGTTTAATGAACAAAGGCTTTACTAAATGGGAATGCTTTTCTCATTCAAAACATAAATGAAACATTACACATGCTCACAGATGTTTAGGTGTGGCCAGCTCCTTTCCTCAAGGAGGAAAGATTTTCATCCAGCCCTTTGGGTGAATTGCTATTGAAATGCAGAGCCTCTTGGGAGGAGTGCAGCTGGCCTAATACTACTTAGAAAAAGTCTGACACTTGTGGGGAGAGCTGTGCAGGAACCCAAACACTGGTGTCTACAGCTCTTTGAGGCGCTTTATAGTATCTTTCCCACATCCAGCTGCCTCTCCAGAAGTGCACAATCTCTCATGCATTTTGTGATGTATCTGCCAGCCCTGCTGCAGTTGTCTTGGATACTCTGGGATGTCAAAAATGGCACTTGGTGCCTATGTTTAGGACCTGAATCAGTCCCAATGTGGTGTAGCTGTGAGACACTTACTCTCTCAGAAGAGTGAGAACAGTTCCCTTTGCAATTTATAGGGAAAGTTAAAATAGATTGACTGTTGACAAGTCAGGTTGGCTGGTTTACAGGAGACTACTATGTTCAACAGATGGGAAGAACCTGCCAGATCTGGATTAAAAGCCAGATCCAAATAACCTTGCACTTGAAAGTATTTGATTTTCTACAGGCTGAAGTGTGTAACTCAGATAAGAAAGCAGCAGGTCCCTGGATATAGCTTTACTTCTTGGTGCCAACACCTAAAAAGGTTACAGAGAGGAATTGTTGCTCCATTTTTACTTTTAGGGCTTCTACATTCTTGGAAATATGCAATGTAGTTTGGTTTTGCATTCAGGGTTTTTTGTCACTCTAACAATGTTGTACTATTTCTCTTGTTCCCTCTGTGTGTGATCAGGTGGATCTTCAGGAAACCTCCTCTCTTTAATAAAAAGGTGAGTGCTTAATGGGATTCAAGAGCTAACTTGAGGTACAGGAGCACTGATGGAGTTCTACATCTTTGACAGAAACAAGCAAAGCACTGTGAGGATTATATTATCCATGAATGCTCTAAAAAGCCCAGCTTCCCTTGACCACTGTGCTCTGAAGTGCTGTCTCTTTCTTCTCTAGTACAAACATTAATAAACTGAAGAAAACTGGGTTTAAGAGTGGATATCATCATCTCCATGGCCTTGAACTTGGCTCTGTTAAGCCAGTGGAGCATTTCCAGTGATTTTAGGGGAGAGACTAAGCCTTTCCATAAATCTGTGTGTTGGGTCCCCTTAACTGTGTGTAGCAATGTAGATAGACATGGGCAGGCCCACTGTTACTTCCATATGGATATAACTCAGTAGCTACTGAGTGGTGAGAGGTTGCAACTCTCCTTTTCAGATGAATTTGGGTGGGTTGTGGGTCAGCTGGGCTTGATTTAGTTTGCTTGACACTGATATAGTTTGTGTCCTAAAGGATTTATTTTTCTCTCATCCTGACAAAGTAATGAATTCTTGCCCTCTAGCGCTGAGATTCAAACCACATGATGATTTGATCTTGAGTTCGATTCTACACATAGATTTAGTTGTCAGCCAAACTGAGTCTTCCTCTCCCATCTCTGATTAAAAAATTCCCATCTTGATTCATGTCTTTGGCCCAAAGTAAAACTATTTGATTTGGCTTCTGAATAACACAAAGAAAATGGAAAGCCAGCAGGAAAAACAGTGAAAAAGACAAGTCCATGAGCAGCAAAAGGGAGAAGTGAAAATAACTTTACTTAAGTCACTTTACTAAAATATAAAACTGGAGTGAAAAAAAAAAAAAAAACCCCAATGAAATACAGAAAAACCAAAATAAAACCAAAGAAACCCTCTCAAAAACATAGGAGCAGTCATTTGGGTATTGGCCATATCCAAGCAGAATTACTTCCAAATGTGATCTCACACAAGCATGGTGTGTGATTCAGACACTGAGAGTGTACTTCCCCATTGACATAGCTCCATATTTATCTTTTATTTATCCTTTAGTTTGGCCAGAAACCAGCTGTTGGACAATCCAGCCATAGTTATCTACGCTACAATTGGGAATGATGTCTGCAATGGGTAAGGTGTAAACCAAATGAACACTTACAGTAGCATAAATTTGACTTCTCTAGAGTACTGCTGACTGCCTGGACATTTGTGTCTCCCTGATTTGTGCTTGTCCATTATGGCATTTTTCTTTGTTATTGGTCCTTCTTTCTTAATTTTCTGCTGAAAATACTTGTTGTTTCCTTACCTGTATTTGTCATAGGCACCTACCAGTCCTCACTTAGACCTTGCATTTCTTTCTTTCTTTTATAAGCCAGTCACAAAATGACTAATGGTATGTCTGAGGTAATTACTTCTAACTTAGCAGAGGAAATGAATAATAACAACAGGAGGGGGGGGGGAGAAAGTGTTTAAAAGCATGTGTATCCATCTTACCCATTGTGCAACCTCCTCGCAGGAGGGAGAGCATGACTGGTTCATCATTTCTGAGGAATGACAACATAGTCCCCTATCGAGGTCCATTTTCTTCCTGCCTCTGCTTCCTGCACTCTTTGCTGTGCTCTCCTGATGAGGTGTTTTGTCTTTCTGGCTTTATTCACATCATAAACTCTGCAGGAGAATGAACTGAAGCTTTCAAAACTAATAGTTCTGGTATTACCCATTAGCAGTGCTCACAGGGACACCAAGAGGTCACTAGCTGGATTCTTCCCTTCCTCCTGGTAGTGGAAAGGCAGAAAACACCTTGCAACCAGGCCAGTGCACAGCACATCCATGCTGCAGTTTTGGTTTTGCAGGAGGCCTGAGTGCTGTAGCTAGTGCAACATTATTTTCACCATGGTCAATCTTCAGCTTTTCTTGTGCATGGAAGAAATCGATCTTACTTACACAGAGACTTTCAAACCACTCACTTTAATATATGCTGCACACTCAGCTAAGTTTCCTGCCAAAGGTTTTGGAAATTCTCACCTGCAGATTGTATAACAAAGTGGGAGCTATATGAAGGCTGTCAGATGTGGCCATGAAAATGGCCCAGGTTTGGTGTCCTAAAACTGCTTAACAGGCAGTTCATGGGTTGAAACTTTCTTTGCCAGGTGTTGTGTTCCAGATGAGGATGTTCAAAGCCAGACAGGGCTTTTCTCGGCACTGCAGAAACTGGGAGCCCTCAGCTGTGGCAGAAGTAGGGCCACAGGGGCACCTTTTGGGTCCTTTCCGGGCATGACCCTCACCCCAGTCACATGCAGGCAGCACGGAGAAATCACCTCCCATGAAACCTTCACCCTCTGGTGCTTGTGCTCTCTGCACCCCTGCCCAGAACTGCCAGAATCTGCCCTCAGCACCCTGCTCCTGTCAGGGAAAAGATGCACAACCCTCAAAAGCAGTGCTACCATGCTCTGACTGAGAGGGAAAAGCAGGCACAGACTTCTGGTACTGCTGACAAGACTGTCCTGGGGATCTGTTTACTGGGAAGCTTATGGAGAGATCATTGCATCCATTGACAGGATGATAAAGCCCCTACTTCCCCCTCCACAAAAAATAAAAATTCCACTTTTGCTGAAGTCCATGGCTCCTGCTTCAGAGACTTTCAAGGTGTCTTCTCACAGGCTTGGCCCAGGCTCTGTTGTGAACATATTTAAATTCTGCTGTGTCACTGCCTTTGCTAAAAGCACCTCTTTTTCCTTTTTCTTATTCCTCATTCTGCAGGCTATCCCTTTTTCTTACCCTGTCTCTAATACTGCTTTCTACTCATCTGAAGTAAAAAGAAATTTTCCAGAAATTTAAACCGTTTTGACCTTGCCTCGCCCATTTGTATATTCCAAAACCTTCCAGAGCAGTATTTAATGCTTGCTTGAAACTCTGATGCTTTTTTATCCCAGCATTCACTATCTGGCACAGACACTTTTGTCTGCTCAAATTCTCACTGCTGTTTTCTGTCTGTTTTCTTCCAAAACATTCACAGCATCAAAAGAGGCTATCAGGCTGTAGTGCTCCCTGTGACTCCTGCAAGGAAAGATCCCACAGCTTCTGTAGCATTGTGCTGTTTCCATTGAGGGGGAGGGACAGCCGAGAGAGATTTGTTTCAGTGTCCTGTTGCTGTTTAGTTGCCCTGGCTCTGATGTATCTACAGAGGTTACAGAGGATGCCGAGCATCTGATGGGCTTGACTTCAAACCTGGGGCTTGGCAAATAAAAACCTCTTCAAGGACAGCTCTAAACTGCAGTAATACAGCCTTCCTGGCCTTATCCTGTTTTTTGGCTTCAAAAGAGGGAGGTGTACTGAGCATACTGGAGACACAGCTCTTCCCAAAGCACTGTTAAAATGCAGGTATTTCATCCTATGTGAAGAGCGGGGCAATGAGTAATGAGGATGCTTGTAGAGGGAAAGGATAATGAAATTGGCAGCCTGTGTTACACATTCCCCGTAGTCTCCACACCGTGGTGTCCAAACAGGGGGGTGAGAAAAATAAAGACAGATGGCAATGGTATCTCTCAGCCCACTGAGGTGTAAATAGGGGATACAGAGACCTAGGAAAAAAAAATCAGACAAGAAAATAATGAGCACCAGAAGTCTCAAATGCTGCACAGTTAATGCAAATATTAGTTGCATTTTGTGTATGGCACCATTTCTCCAGCCTCTCCTTCACACATCTGCACTTATGGCATCTGCAACAAACAGCAAGGTGGCAGCAGCAAAGCCAGGTGAGCAGCAACCCACTGTGAAAGGAGCTTGTACAAAGTGATACCAGTGCCAGCAAGAGCATAGTGCCTCTCTATGGTACAGCTCTCAGCACCAAAGAGCTGCTGCACTACTCCTGCCCTAAAACCAGTGTGTGAGCAGGCAGCACCTCTAGCCCTCATGCCCTGGGCATATCAGCCCGGTGCAACAAGCCCAGGGGAATGAGGTGAGGGTACCACAACAGGCCCTGATGCTCACCCAAGCACCTTGGAGTCCTTATGGCAGAGCCAAAATTGAACATGCCTACAAGGTTGCTTTCTTCTCATTTGGATTTTTATAGCCTGGCACAGAAAAGAAATGTGAAGACATATCTGCATGACTTCAACACGGTATGACAAGAGAAAGGGGAATGATGAATGTCATATTAATTTTGGCCTGTGCTGACATGTTTACTTGTGGTAGAGGCCTTACATCAGACCAGTATTTTGAAATCAAGTGCTGCAACACCTGTAGGCGAAATGAAGTAATTTCAGAGCAAATCCACAGTCTTATCTCAAAAGTAGCTTGATTTGGTGGCTGTCACAAGGACAAACCTGAATCCTAATGCTGTTTTTCAGTTCTCCCTGGTAGAAAGTCTCAAACACTTCAGCAGACATGCTGCATTAAGATAAATTTCCGGGCCCAGGAAACTCACCCAGTTATTATTTTGTGTGCAAAATACAGCTCAGTGAAGAATCCCAAATCCTTCTAAGGGAACATGATTCTCCCACACAGGATTCACCATCCATTTCCCCCCTTTGAATCTAAACATTTTGAATGCCTCAAGACAGAGCAACAGTGCTTTGGAAAGCTCCTGCTTCTACGGTGTTCACTGACCCAGTGGAGCTGACCCAATGAAGCTTGCTCAGCACTGCAAGCATCAAGTTTGCCCTTCTCTTACCCCTGGGAAGCCAAGAAAGAGATGAAAGGACTATGCTAAGGAAAGGACCTGGATGGACCCTTCTGGCTGCTAAGGTGATTGCTTTTCTACAAGCAAAAAGCACAAGAGGACAAATGTGGGAACCACTAAAACAATGAGGGTGGTCATTAATGCAACCTTCTTGCTTGGAAGGACATCCCCTGTCTTTCTTTTTGACCTGTTTTTCTGAACACCTTGTTCAGCTGGGCCACACCACCAAGACGGAATGAAAACTGTCCCAAGACCCTGCTTCCCAAGGTGGATGGATCCTTCTTGGGTTTTGTGTTGATGAAATGGCTCCCAAGGTATTAAGGAGTCTTTTTTCCCAGCCCCACAACTAAAGAAGAAGACAGGATTCCTCAGCTCTGGTTCTCAAGGTTGTTTATTTTCTCTTATCCAATAAATTCTTTTTCTGACCCACTGAGGTCTGTCTAGCAGGTCTGTTAGTGGAATTTTGACCACCCTTGGGACGGTGTTAGTTTTTTATACTAGAAACTATGTGTACTTTATTTACAATAGTTTTCCAATACCTATCACCTATGTTAGACAGGTGGTCTCTATCCTAAACCAATCCAGAAGTGTCACCATCACAGCAGCAGCAGCAGCAGCAGCAGCAGCAGCAGAAGAAGAAGAAGAAGAAGAAGAAGAAGAAGAAGAAGAAGAAGAAGAAGAAGAAGAAGAAGAAAAAAGACGACACACCCAGATTCCTCCATCTCACCTCTTGAACCCCCATTCTAAATCCCCAAAATTCTACTTTTTCACCCTGTGATAAATTCGCTATCATTCTACTCAAACCCTTGTGGCTTAAAAATCTTTGCACAAAGTTGGTAATTGTTTCCAAGGGTTGAAATCGAAGGCACAGGTGTCTTTGACTCCGTGCCAAGGTCTCTGAGCCCCCTGCCAGGGTCTCGAGTCCTCCAGGGCAGCCAGAGGAATGTCCTGGGTTCTGACAGATCCTCTCTTGATGGGATGGGACAGCCTTCTCAGGGCTGTTTTTCCCCCTTGCTGCCAGCCCCTGCTATGGACACGTGCACCACGAGAGCACAGCAATAGCTCTCGGGTGGGAGAGTGCGTGAACGCTTTTTCTGTAATAAAGTGGTTGCTATAATAACATAACTAGAGCAGTGTTCTCCAGGCAGCCTGGGGTGGTTCTGCTTGTTTGTTTTTCTTGTATAAATTGAAATGTATTTCAACTTTAGGATTTAATTTCCCCTCACACTCCTGCAGCATTTACAGCTAAATACAAGAGGGAAAGGATAAGCCTGAGCTGGGGAATCTGGATTGGCGAGGTTCACGCCTGACAATGAGTCACAAAATGGGGGCATTCTGTCCACGTGGAACACTGACACAGCTCCTGTACCCCAATGGACTATTTTAATCTTAGGTATCACCGCTCTCCAGGCTCATACATTTGTCAAAACCCCCCTCCTGCCCTCCTGGAGAGCTGTAGTAAGAGGCATATGACATGTGAGAGACAAAGCTACCTTAGATATTCCTACCTTGCATAATCAAAGAGTATGTTGAAGGTAAGGTATGTACAGGAACCCATGGGGAAAGAAGCCGTACATTCACCCAGGTGTGATGAGGGATTGATTTTGCATTACTTCTTTGCTTGCTTTCTCTCTTCTTCTACTTCTTCCTCACTTCTTGAACAATAACTTCTTTGGTTTGGTTTTTTACCTTGACCCCCACGTTTTCTTGATTTTACTCTCTCTTCTTCCCCTGTCTCACTGGGGAGGAAGTGGAGGAAGGAAATCAGGTGAGCAGCTGTGTGGTGCTTAGCTGCCCACTGAGGCTAACCCACAACTGGAGTCCACTCTATGAAAAAGGGATTGATTTGTCTGTTTTTAGCAGAAAGATGGGGTATGCTGAGGGAGAGAGGTTTTTATATCACATCTGATTTTGGCAATGACAAGTGAGAGACATCACAGCATTTTCCTAATGTTTTATTCAGCTGACTTAATGTGGAAGAGCAGCAGACAGAGAAAATTACACTGTTTCAGGTGCCCTTTTGGGGACACAGTATTCCTGACACAATGTCCTGTTGGCATCCTCTCCTTTAGGGAACGTGACACACTGGCCCACATGACCACGCCCAAAGAAATGCTCTCCAATGTGGTGCAAGCTCTGCGGTACCTGGACACCCGTCTTCCAAATGGCAGCCATGTGATTCTAACAGGCTTGGTGGATGGTCGCTTCCTCTGGGATAACCTGCATGACAGATACCATCCTCTAGGTAAATTTGAGGTGTTGTGGGGTTCCTCCTGGTCACCTGCCCAGTCATGCTGGCTTCTCTCCCTAAAAAATTTATGAATCTATTGATAACTTCAAGCAAACCTGACAGAGTGGAGCAGATCTGAGAAATATGAGGCAGATACTGGCTGTGCTGCAGAAGTAGGAATGACAGCTCTTACCATTTCCAGTGCAGGACAGGATAGACCCCTATTCTGCCTTGTTGCCTCACAAGCCATACCCACCCAGCTCCAAACCAGGCTCAACACATGTTGTGGTGGTGTAAACAAGCTGCTCTACCACAGTCTTGGCCCAAAATTGTGGCCAGCCTGTTAGCGTTCAGAAACACATAACCACGAGAAATGATTGTGTGGGTGCTTTTATTGAAGAGCTCTGGGTGCCAGGGGTATGAACCCAAATCTGACTCCGACCATACAGCCGAGATGAACATGTTTTTATATTCTATAGTTATATAACTTTCATGTTAATTATTAAACTTATATTGTTCTATTGTATACATAGATTTCAGCTAACATAGCCCCCCTTTGAATTTCCAACATAGTTTCTCATTATTCTTCTTACGGTTATATAATAATTATATTTAATTACTAAACAATCATCACATCTAACAATTATATCATTTATCACGTTGCTTACGCAGGTGCAGTGATCTGGGAAAAGCGCAAAGCCTAACATTTCAGAGTCTATTTTAATATTTTTCCAGGCCCCACTATCAAGCCTGCCTGCATTGCATCCTGGTTGTTGTTACAGGTGGAGATGGACATTTGGTTTACACTCACTGACTGGTGGATGTTATGGGAAAACTGGATGTGGACCAAGGCAAAAGATTAAGTCAGAGGGTTCCAAAATACTTTTTTTATATTAGAGGAATAAATTTTCTGCCACCACTGGGTGCCTGGCACCTCCTACACTAGCTATATGTGATGATTGAAACCTCATACTGTGTGCAAGCATGTTTTGGGACATTCCCTTAGCGTGTAAAGTGCTTTGGGGCATTTCTTTTCAGAGATTTGGAGGCTGCCTTTGGGATCCTGTCATATCAGAGTGTGAATGGCACAGTACCTCTGACCATTAACAGACCACTCACTCCTTGGCTTTCCAGACCAAAAGCATGTACTTACTTGTATTGGAGCAAAAGAATCTTTTTTGAATCTGACAGGCAGGAAGTTGTTGTCATAATAGCTCTCACCAGCAAAGAGAGAGAAGCTAAATCACATAATTAAAATGGTAGATTACAACTTCAGATGATTTTGGCAACCACTGGGTAACACAGCTTGCAGCTGTGTTGTGGTTTCCCCAAGATTCCCTAGTAATTACCAACGGGCTCACATCTTTCCCATTTCTATTCCTATATTTTTCCCTCTACTATACTAGTACCAATAAAAAAAAATCAAGAAAAATAGAGAGAAAAATCTTACCCCTTTCAAGGCAGGGGAAACCTGTCATAATTAATTTTTAGTCACATAAAACCATTTCTTCCCTTGAGTGTATGTTTATCACAGTGACAGTTCCTCTGACTAGGTATCTAATTATCACAGACAACACATAGCCAAATCAGGAGTGATTATCTATAGGATCAGTTGGAAAATTTTCAGAAGGGCTGATTTGCCTTGGAGGGATCCAATTAATCCTAAGCAACACGTTTTGCAGCAAGGGATCCCTTCTGGCACATCCTCCAACAGGCCGTGAGCAGTTTTCCCCATTTGGCTACCACTCAGCCATGACCAGACATCAGTCTGTCTTTCTGCCAAATCCCTGGTCCCCACAACAGCTCATCCTAGGGCCTGATGCTTCAAGCTACAGGAATCTGGAACATCCAAATAGCCAGAAGTGTTCCTAGATCTTTGAACTCCCCACCTGCTGCTTTCTGGGCAGCTGGAACTGCTGCTGGGTGATGGGCAGCTGTGTGAAAGGCAGGAAACACTTCTGCATCAGGGAGCCTCTGCAAAGCAACCTGAGAAGCCCATTTCACTTGGGAGAGATTATACTTTGCAGTTCCTAAAAACAACAATAAGAAATTCCTATTTCAGCATTGCAAAAGTATCAAAGCCTGATGGGATGATCAGTGTACTACAAACAATAATACAACTAATACAAAAAAACGAATGTGTCCATTTAATTCTCATCTTAGTCGTAGTTACAAAAGAAGTAAAAAGATTGAGAAAATGGATCATTTTCTCAGCAAGCCAGGCTATTGCATAGCACAGTGAATTTTATGGAATGTTAGCTAGGTGCTTGACTTGGTGCTCAAATTTCCTCACCCACACAAGCATATCCACTTCCCTCCATGACAGCAAAATTGTTTCTCCCTTTTAAGGCTAACCTCTGTGAAGTAAATGCAAAACTCAGAGTGTACACAGGCAACCTCCAGCTTTGCAAACCCTGCATTTCTTTGGCGGGTGAGAGACAGGTTAATGGGAAAATATCAGCCATGCACTTTGGAGGCCGGCACAGGCTGTGATGACTAACCCCACACATGAGACAAAACACCTATGAAAGGCAGCAGAGGGATGCAGGAAAAGCAGTTTGGGGCTCTGCACACTGCAGGGACACGGGCACCTTAGCAGGAAGGATGCCTTGATGCTGCCACTTCTATTGCACCGCAGCTCTGGTGGTGAGAGGGTACCCTGGGGGTTGGGGGTGTGGTGAGGCTCTGGGAGTGCCTCTTCCCACCCAGGGCTGTAAGGCACAGGAATGCACAGACGTGCAGAATGAAGTCACATTTGGCCATCGGGCACATGATGTTTGGCTCTCTGTGCTTTGCAGGACAGCTGAACAAGGACGTCACGTACAGACAAGTCTACTCTTTCCTCGACTGCCTCCAGGTAAGGTCTGCAGCTGTAGCTTAGGAGCCCCCCTTTCATCCTGGTCTGCTGCTAAAGCCCCTCTCCTCATGCCTGCCCAGGTGAGCCCCTGCAGCGGCTGGCTGACCCCCAACGAGACCCTCAGGAATCTGACCTCGGAGGTAAGTCTCACTGGGACCGCAATGGGATCACCCCAGTGCTCAGACACTCTGCCCTAGGCATGAGGAGAGAAGCCAAATTGCCTCAAAGGCAAGATGTCAGCACAGGTTTTTTTCTTTCAAACATGAGGAGAAGTTGTGGAAACATTCACACTTACTCTTTCAAATGCCTCTCAGGCTCTGGGAGGCAGCATGCTCAAGTTAAGGGATTTGTAAAGGTATTGCTGTTACAACCTCTCAGCTACCCAAATTTATGCTCAAGGGATGTGATCTCCCTGAGACAGAACTGTTCAGGTTCATGTTCTTTAAGAAAAAATTGTGCCTGATAAGAAAGAAAAGGCTTTTGAATCATGTGAGCTGTTGGCATGACAAGCCAGCTGCATAGATTTTTCTGGCTGTAGGATCAGGTCCTGAGAGCAAGAGCCTTACCCTGTTTTCATTTGGGATTTGTGCTAATCTTCCTCAGACACATTTCTGTGGACTTAATCACCAGATGGTGTGACCAGGGAGCATCCAGGCTCAGTGCAGGAATGGGAACGGACAGAACAGAGATGTCTTAAAACTCACCCTAAAAATCTGGCTGCAGAAGTGATTGATACATAAAAACAGCCACTTATTTTCTTATGGTACCAGCTGATTTTTAATCCCAGCAATCCCCTGCAGCCATGTAAAAGGAGCCAGTAACCAAATATTATCAAAGGTGTCATCTTTGTGTATGGTTGTATTAATGTTTGCATTCAGTAAACAACAAAATATGACCTTAATTTCACCAAAGCATACATATGTATTTCATTTTATGCCGTGTCCCTCTTGACTTCAGAGAAGGCCATTAAGCACATTCCTAAACCTTTGCAGGACTGCAGTTTATATATTCATAGCCACAATACAGAACATAGAGTACATGTAGGTTCTGTCCATGAACAATGCACATGTCTGCAGGGTATGAATTAATCATTCTGAGCCCCTGTCTGAAACTAATTGTCTATGTTATTATCCAAACTGCACAATTTAAATATTTAGGAGATCCTGATCTCTGTTATGGCTGCAGAAATTACACTGGATGTATCAGGCAGACGCTCAATGGTGGTAATTTACTCTTCTGAAAGTAAGGGTGGAATTTGGTCTGCATAGATAAGCATTATCACCCCCCAACTTAGTAGTGGCAAGGATAATCAGAAAAGAGGGCACTTCTCTTGTAGAAAAGTTTTGCATTTCTTTAAGAAAGAGCTCCAAAAGCGAAAAACTTAGAATATTTACATAAGTGTAGGGGCACTACTAAAAGCAGTCTGCAGTGAAATAAGCATATGCTGTAACAAACCTACGAAATCAGCTGAGGCCTCAGTGCAGTCTGTGAGGATGAACTGGATAGTCCAAAGGCTGGTGGTGCTCGTGCAAGTCCATGTTCTGATGAAGAGCCTCATTTCACCTCCGGTCTCCTAGAAGAAAGGACAACATTAACTTTCAAATTCCTGCCTGCACATCAGGGACAAAAGCTGAATCCATGCAAAGCAAGAGGAATAGCATCGAACAGTCATTAAATTTTTTGATTTTTGCAGAGAGCGTTACAACTTTCCAATGTCCTGAAAGAAATAGCAAGATCTGAGAAATTTGCCAACTTTGATATTTTCTACATGGATTTCCCACTGAGACAAAGTAAGTTGTTTTTTACCCTGTCTTTCTCACAAAGCTTTTACTCAAGTTCTGGCCTGCTGATACGTTCCTCATGTTTTGGCTCTGTACCAGGAGAAGGGCAGTACAGTCAGTCAGCCTAGGTGACCCTGCTGTCAGGGCTGTGGCCAAGGAGGTATCCTTAATGCCAGCTTCTCCTGGCTTCCATGGCTGGGGTAACCAGGCACCTTTCCTGAGAAAAGATCCCACCACTGCCTTGGGAACCACGGTGTCCCTGCTGGTCCCAGCTGCAGGCACCCACCACCCCAGTGACGCACAGCACACTGGCCGCTTCCTCTTGGGTAGCAAAGTGACAGGGACAAGAGATGTGCCTCTGCTAAGAAGGCCTCCTGCTTGTCCACTGCAGCTTCTCAGGCTGATGAAGGAAAAAAAAGAAATCTCAAACCAAATTGGTCCGTAAGGTTTGGTTTTATTTCTGAACATTGCTTTTATAGGAGGTTATCCAGGCTGGAGATGTATACCTGCAGTGGTCAGAGTGGTCTTCATGAGATGTAGTTTATTTCATCGCTGACTGGGCTTCATGCTGCCTCCTCTGGGCTGAGCAGTGCCTTGGGAAGGAGATCTTTCATCAGCCATTTCCCTGCCTCAATAACACAGCCACCCTCTCACTGTTCCCAAAAGTAGAAGCACCTCTCCCAGGAATAACTGGCATCTTTCCTATGTTTCTTTAAACACCTACATACTACTGTAACTTTTGACTTGAAGAGCTTACAAAACTTGTCTTTCTGTGATCTTTAGTGTCATTAGGTAAGCGCATTACCTAAATCACTTTCCTCTGAAACTGACACTTAAAAATAAATTAAAACACCTGGGAAACTTTTTTCAATATGCATGAGTGTGAGCAGGCAGTGTCCCTGTGGGGCTGGGGACCAACACCTGTCCCTGAATCCCAGAATCAGCTCTGCTTACCTTGCAAGATGCACAGGGGTACAGATTGAGGCAACACCCAGCATCAGCTCAGATTCATTACAAGGAGAAACGCACTCCTTCTTTTTAAAAATGAGGATCACCATGAGATGAGGGATTGAGTTGGGCAACATATTACAAGTAGTTAGACAGTGAAGGGAAAGTAGGAAAACCGCTTTTTATTTCTATATCCAGCCTGGATCTCCCATGTTACAGCTTGTCTCTCCCTCTCCCAGTGTGCACTGCTGTCAAGAGACTGGCCCCATCCACATTGTCTTCCCACAGGCCCTTCCCTGGAATGGACCATCCCTGTTCCTCAGCCTCCGTTCATGGGGCAGGAGCTCCAGCCCTCACCACCCTGGGGCCTCTCCCAGATAGCCTGAATGTTTACATTCAAAAAGGAGTACATAATAATTAGGAAAAAAGCTTGATCTGCATTTCCATGTTTTTATGTTCACATAGAGAGGTAGTTCCATGTAATCCTTACTGAAAAATTTTGTCTGGGTACTACATTTTAAATCCCAGCATGCAGACATCTAAATCCAAAGCCACAAAGGGACAGAAGCACCCTGTCAATGCTTTAAAGTGTACTTCTCTAATGCTTCTCCCCATTAGTGCTTAGCTGTCCTTGAAAGCACAAAGCCGCCACAGCACCTAAGATTATTAAAAAAAAAAAAATTTCCTTTTGCAGCCAAATCCCATCAAAATTCACAAACTTATTTTATTCTACATGACCCAATTCAGGAAGCTGGTTCTGGGTCTCATGAGGGCCATATGGAGGAGGAGGAGGTAAAAAAGTGAGGATGGGAGAGGCAAACTTTCTGTCCAAAACTTTCTGTCAGAGAGGTGGACTCTACTGTCAAGTTCATTCTCGTAGCACAGACTTTCAAGGGTGTCCAAGTCTCCTGGTGGCTTTTGCCTCAGCTACTTAATATTTAACAAGTCATTAGGATTTGGAATGAACTACCTGCTGGGTAGGCAAATTACTTTAATAAGTTAAATTACTAACTTTAGTTAATTTATTTGCTTTCACAAAAGGAAACATCTTAATATAATTTGCTGTTCTTGATTACATTGCGTTAAATAAATGAAGTAAACAAAATCACACATGCATATACAAACATCAGCTTTGACAGACACTTTGCAAAATTTCCTGCAGCCCTGGAGCCAAGGATTCGAGCTTGCCATCAGGAAAGCTGTCAGATCGCGAGTGTGCTCAAAAGCCAGCTAAGGCTGCTGACCTACTTTTCTGGTCTCTTTCTGAAGGAAGCAGCAAATCCTCCCCTAAACTCTCCAGACATCAAATATTTAACAGTGGTTACACACTGGGTGCATAGATTTCAGGCTGGCCTGGGCATGTATATGTACATAACAGCACCCATTTTTCTCCAAGTAAAATTTGAGTATATCAGCATTTCTTCTAGATTTAGGTGGACACTCAAGCTCACATATTGACATTGACTAAAGAAATTAGTGGTTCCTTTACAAAGTAGTGGAATAAAGAGGGGGATGGGGGTTGCTTGTTATGCCTTTTCCTTGATGTGGATGGGAGCACGCTCTAGTCTAGTCCAGCCAAGGCAACAGGCATCTCTAAGACAAGCTCTGGACATACTCAGCTGCTGGGTATTTGCTTGAGTGCTCTAGGATTTCTGGAGGTCAGGTATAATTGACCTATCTTGATACATATCTTACTTCCTCCTCTGCTGTTTCTGGGAGTGGAGCAGTAGTCTCTCTACAGATGAACTACAAATGTACTAAAACACAGTACACAGCCTTGTACTCCATGTACAATATCACATATAAGGGGTGGGGTAAGTTCACTGTGCATCTGTTATGTGCACTGCATGGTGGAATCTAAGGTAAATATGTGTTATGCTCAACATACTGCAAATTTGAAACAAACCTACAAGCCCCATGTCTTCAAACAGGTTACTTTGGGCAGTGCCTGAAGCATCACAAGTGGGTTTCTATAGTCAAAACAGGAATATCACCTTTCTGTGAATTAGAGTTAGCATGGGGACCCAGACATCACTTTTTGACACAATAGCCAGGGTCCAAAAACCAGCAGTGGGCCCAGATCAAACTGTGGCACTTGAATGGAGAACATTTTCCTCCTGACAGGATGCTTGCATAATGCTATTAAGAATTCTTAATCTGTCATTATGAAAGGAATTATTGAATTTACAGTCTGTTAATGCCATATCCACTAGTCCCATGTTTGATCACTCCACAGCCCTTTTGAAGAGAGAAAGCTTTTTACTTCTCTAATGGCTCCAGGGCTTACAGCACAGCATCATTTGCATTGAATGTCACGCTTATGTAATTCAAAAGGTTATTTTGTTGGAGTTGAAAAAGACCACTTGGAAGATAAGTAACCAAAAATGACAGCCTGTTCATGCAGATTTCAGCCCATGTAAATATTCTGTTACCATCTCTTTCTTTAAAAAGCGCTGTTTTCTTTATCTCTGCTTTTTCTTTTGCACTGCTGAAGATGCAACTAACATGGGAAATGCAAAAGTGTTAAATCAGTATTAAAAAATTTACAGCTTTACTTGCTACAGCATCCATCTTAGTTGGGAGGGAAAGTGAATTGTTTTACAATCATTTATGTTCAAAGCACTTCCTTGCATAAATATCACAGAGGAAAAAAAATAACAATACAGCCTTAAATACTGCCCCAAGGAGAGGGGATTGTACACACTATAGGCTGCGACAACTCTATGTGAATTATCATAATCTTCACGCAGAGCTGTCGTGTGCCTGAAACCGCCAGCGCTGCTTTGAGGAGGAGGGGGGAATGTCTCTGGGCGGTGTCTCGGTGCTCCCGGGTGACAAACCCCTCTGCTTGCGCTCCTTGCAGCGGCCGAGGAGTGGCGCAAGATGGGAGGCGAGCCCTGGCAGCTGATCGAGCCGGTCGACGGCTTCCACCCCAGCCAGGTAAAAACCCGGCCCCAGGAAACGGGTGGGAGCTGGTGGGATGTGGGATCATGTGGGGTGGCGGTGCCTATTGCTGCCCCAGGCATCCAGCTGGCATACCACAGGGATGCGGATTTAGGGAATCTGTCTGCTTTAAGGGAGAGAGAATCATAGAATCATTTAGATTGGAAAGACCTCTAAGATCATGGAGGCCAGCCATTAACCTAACACTGCCAGGTGCACCAGTAAACCCTGTCCCAAAGCAGCGCATGTTAAGTACCTCCAGGGATAGTAGTGCACCCACTTCCCTTGGGAGCCTGTTCCAATGCTTGGCAACCCTCTCCCTGAAATCATTTTTCCTAATATCCAATCTAACACCCCTCTCCAGTGCAGTTTGAGGCCATTTTCTTATATCCTATTAATTGTTTCATGGGAGAAGAAACCACCCCCCACCCTCATCACATCTTTTTAGGTTGTAGAAAGCCCTAAGATCTCCCCTCAGCCTCCTTCTGTCCAGGCAAAAGACTTCTGTTCCCTCAGCTGCTACTCAATAAGTCTTGTTCTCCAAACCCTTCTCCAGCTCTGTTGCTCTTCTCTGGACAAACTCCAGCACCTCAATGTCTTTCTTGTTGAGAGGGACCCAAAACTGGCTGCTGGATTTGAGGGGCAGCCCCACAAGTGCTGAGTACAGGAGGACAATCACTGCCCTGGTCCTGCTGGCCACACTATTGCTGACACAAGCCAGGGTGCCTTCTTTGGCCAATTTAAATGACAGCTGTAGCCCCAGAGCCAATATCTCCTATATTTCTGATGGCTGCACTCTGCTCTGACTCCTGCAAGGTCTTCTGCCTCCTTCCCTCCCTAACCAGTATCATGGCCAAACAGGTCTTAATGCACAAAACCTGATCCTTGCCACTTAGGCTGGCCAGCTGCCTGCCCAAACACCCGTGGGAGTTTTGCAGGATCAGGACAGTCAGGCAGCACTGCAGAAACCAGACCAGCCCCCTCCAGCCTTGCTGCCCTGCAGCCTCTGAGGCTGAAGGTTTGCCTGTCACAGTCTGGAACAAAGATTCTTTTTGAAGTTATACTTTTAAATTGCTTCTGCTCAGCATCTACATCTTATTACTTTTTCACTTGCTTGCTTGGCCTCCGAGGACAGGTTGAAGGAGAAGGTTTACAGTCTGTTTATTACAGAAATAAACAAAAGGGAAGGAGAAGCAGCTGCTCCACTGTAAGTCCTTCCTTGGGTTTGATAATCTAGTGTGAGGCTGCCTAGTTCCCACCATGCTCACTTCAAATTAGTTTTTTTCCTACAAAAACACATGGAGAGACCATGTTCTGCAGTCAGCTGCAAACAAAGCCAGTTGGTTTTCTATACACTACCCGAAGGTGTCACACACCTGTGCAGAGCAAAGCAGTAGTCAGTCTCCTTTGCAAGCAAACCCCACCACACTGCTCAGCCACTTGATAGCTCCCCCTGCTCAGAATCATGGGGTGATTTTATGGGTCAGTTTTATGTTGTGGGATAATGCCCTGCATGTATTGACTCCAGCAACCCCATCCCCATATGACCCAATGTGATGCTGCTTTCCACAGTGGGAAAGAGCAGTCAGTGGAAAAGCACTTCCATGGGAGTAAGGTGCAAGCACTGATGGATTCCAGCATTTCAGCAGCTTCTCCATTGACTGTTCTGTCAATTAAGCTAGGGGAGACCTGCAGGGGGAAGTCCAAAGGGAAAATAGATGCTTTAGGTGCTTTTATGCTCATGTTAGTCACTTGGGGCCATACAGTGCCTTGCTTAGCCTTGCCAAATTACAAGATCCTCCTGTTCAAAAAGGGACTCCTACATAGCAGAAATTCCTGCCTGTCTACTTTACAAGTACCAGGAGACAGCTGCATGAAAGTATGAACTCACAGCCTAGGGATGTGGAGAAAGTGTGCCTTGATTTTTTGCTGCAGGCCTTTTGCAAGGAAGCAATTAAAGAAAACTTGGCAAATGAAATGAGAGTAAAAGCAGTGAAGAAATAAACCCCATTCCCAACCCTGCCATGTGGGGGAACTGCACTACAAAGTCTGGAATGCAATGGAACCTTTTGCATTATTTTCCTGTCTTTCCCTGGCCTAAGGATGGCCTGAGGTTTCTTATAACCCCCAGCACCAGCCACAGTGGGAGCCAGGCTTGTCATATCACAGATTTTCATCCAGCCTCCGGCCCACATCCTGTATCCCACCAGCAGCTGCAAGGTAGCACAAAGTTGAAGGCAGCAACTATTTAACAGGATCCTTCCTAAGCCACAAGAAAATTACAAAAGGACACTGAAGGGCAGCTGCAAACCTGCTTGCAGCCCCCAGAGTGCTGAGCTACAGGATGCAGTCAAGCACTGCCATATTTCACTCCCTCTGGACCTGGCATCCTGCAGTGGTTATGATCTCTCCCTCCTGCTGCTAGCATGACGTTAATGCTTTTATAGGTACATTTTCCCTTACAGTCAAGGTGCCAGCTGTAGATATGCCTCGCTTCAAGTGAGTTATTGTCCTCTTAGGTTTTATTAATTAGCCTTATCCAAACATCCACCATTGTAAATCCATTTTTCTTTTCCTGTTAGAGAAGTCTGTTATCAACACACCACTGTTTGGACTGAGATGTAGCACTCTGCCCCAAGAGTAACTCTCTTAATAAATAGAAGGGGAAGTATGAGCAGAGACTGCTATTTTAGAGTATTCTTAAGGAAGATGATAAACAATTCACTCACTCCTCATACAAGTTTTATTTAAAGTTTTACTTTCTCCTGACACGAATGCCTCTGGCCAGGTATGGGTTTTGTAGCACACAAAGCTGCCTAGCGGGAGAGGATTGATTCCATGCAGCTTGTCAAGTGAACAGAAGCTCTTGCTTCCATCCCTGCAGCTATTCCCCACACCTCACAGGCAGCTTGATAAATACAACAGATAAGATACCGAGCCAGCACATTTCTGCTGAATTTTCCCTCTGAAGATATCGAAGCACCTGACAAATATTTTCCAATTTTTAGATTGAGAAGCATTCCAAGGAAAGCATAAACACCTTAGCTCTTGTTGTCAAAGCAAAGAAATTTTGAAGTTTGGGATGAAGGAACCACTCTCTGTGCCCCTTTCAACCCAAGACTGAGCTGGCAATTTGTGATCACTAGGTGATCCCTAATCACTGTGCTACAGCAATGGGCAGGATAACGTGGTGTGTCTGTTGTCAGCCTCTGAATTTCACCTGCTGTTTATCCACTGTGTCTTTAATTAAAAAAAAAATAAAAAATCTGCTGGTATAAACACGACAGAAGCAGGTGTCAGCACATATATCCAGGAGTCCAGAGGTCCAAACATTCTGGAGGGATGTGGTAGGGAATTTAACCTTTGTAACTAAAGCTTGCATACCCTGCAAGGAGAAGGAAAAGAAAATAAGAAAAAAGATCACACTTGCCCTGTCCCGTAAGAGCTATGGCAGTTTTTCATGCATTGGAGAAAGGCTAGGTTAGGCACTCCGGCAGGAAAAACTAGCCCCCATGGTCCTCACTCCAGGCAATATTTTATATGAAAAAAATTGTGACAGATGGGATAAACACCAAGTATTGATTTGTTGAGCTGGGCCCAGAACCACATTCTTGTGGTAAATTTCTTGTGGGAAAAGTGTTTTCCTGTATGCTTTTTTGTTTTTTGGGGTTTTTTTTTAAGTTGCAAAACAGGAGGGAGCAAACAAAACACAGAATTGGCATAACTGCATTTCAGTGGAGTTTCAAAGCTAAAATTTGCCTCCATAAATTTTTTTCCAAAATATGCAGCTCAGGATGGAGGTGGAGGAAATTTACACTATTTACTTTTAACACCTAAAAGCAAAGTGATTCACTCGGTCCTCCCAAGCTCTCTCTAGAGTATTTTTGAGACACCATTGCCCAAAGTCCAGCTTGGTCATCCTTGGAAAAAATCTGACTTTCCCTTCCCAGTGACTATAGAGGGAGCCCAGGGATTTTCTTCAGCATCTCCTCCTTACTACAAAATTTCACTGCAAATCCTTGTGAATGCCAGATGGCTTCAAGGACACCACTTCCCTCTAGAACGGTCGATTGCTTTGTTTGGATGACAGGGCCATGCATTTCAACAGGATCCTGCATAAATGGCTCAATTTCTTGCTTTTATGATGTTTCCAGGGAGAATGCAAAAGCCCTGAGCATCACAAAATGGAACCAGAGACGCTTGAAAGATTCTTAATGTTTATGTACAGGCAGGAAAGCACAGCTTGTGTGTGATTAGCTTCTCCCTTTTTCTTCCTTAAGTCATCATAGCAAAGCACGTTCCAGCCAGAAATAAAGTGGAAAAGCTGAAGTGACGCATATCAGATGAGTTGGGTATTTACACTTGGCTGAGAATCATGCCTATCACCTGTTTGGTGCAGAAGGGGAAAACAGATAGCCAGAAGCTGCTGGAAAACCACAGCTGCCTCCCAGCTGCAGTCACCTGGAGCTCTGTGAGGAATGGGTAATACTTCCTTTAAAAGCTTGCTTAGGAGTTGTCATCTTCAGAACAACAACAACAACAACAAAAATTGCAAAGCTTATAAAAATTATACCACGTCTCAAAGTACAAGAACTCTGGAATTTAAAAAAGACCTGCAAGAAAGCAATTTCCAGAGTCACAAACCCTTCTCTGTCTGCTAAACTACTCATCCAGAATTAATTATTACAATCATCCGGACATCAAGAAATTATGTGTGGACAGAACCTAATTCAATTTAGGGCAGTCTAAGCATACATACCTTAAATTAGAGTCAGCATTAGTCTGAACACTGTAGAGCATACCTCCAGTAGTACCTTTGCAAAGGATGTAGGGTTTTTTAAACCACCCACCCAACCAATTAACCAATCCCATCTTTCCTGCTAAAAAAACCACATGGAAGGCTTAGGGAGGTTTGTGAAGGAGGTTTGGAGACCACCATGCTAGAATGGACCCCTCTGAAAGGGACAGGTCTCAGTTCCCTGGCTGCCGTAGGGTGTCCCAGAATAACGTTTGGTCACAATAGAAACTGCAACCAGGAGAAAACCCTCTAATGAACAAACCTCCACTATCCCTCTTCCCTGCCCCAATTCCTTCATTAGTTTAACAAGACTTTGAGAGACCAGAGTCTAAGAGCCTCCCCCCCCACAAATGTTATGTTTTGTACATGAGCCTTTAAATAAAAGAAAGATTTTTGTCTTCCAGCCCATCATTAGAGCTTCTTTTAAAGCACAGGATTAAAAAAGTAGCACATAAAAATTTGCCACAGGCTCCAGTATCTTCCCAAACTCCAAAACAACAGTACTCAAATAGCTTGATTTCAAAAACCCACCTTGGCCCTTAAAAAAAGAAGGCTTTGTTAGCCTTATTTAAACCTCATAATTGCAATCAATATGAGTGTTGAAAAGTTTGGGTTGAAAATAAAGTTCTCATATAGGCCAAATATTACTGCAGGTCAGGAGTACAATAAAAATGCCTTAGAAGGGTGTAAAAACTTGGACAAGGGAGACTCAGGCTTTTCTCTCTGTCCCTTTCTGCTACCACTGATGTTTTTCACCCTGGCAATACAGCAGATGACATTTCTCTTTGGTATATAACTTCTAGGGCAAAAACCTCTGCAAAAGCTGGAGGGAGACTGATACTGAGGAGAAAAGCTATTCTATCATTTCTGCAGGTCTCATGGGAA
Source organism: Calcarius lapponicus (assembly GCA_039654755.1). NCBI lineage: Eukaryota > Metazoa > Chordata > Aves > Passeriformes > Fringillidae > Calcarius > Calcarius lapponicus. Next base: position 70,256,876 of record CM077464.1, read on the forward strand.
AAAAAAACCTCTGAAGACAACCCAGTAGCAGGTGCAGACTTAGAGCATCAGACACAGTTAGTTATGAAACTGGAAATAATTGGGCCTCTTTCTCCTCAACACCTGTGGTTTCCTCCCAGGAGAGCACAGAGAACATTTATTAGAAGTACCAAAGGCATTTGGGAGCATGAATTCCTTTGGACTTGCAAGAGTTTTATGCATTATACCCAGGTGGTGCTTTTGACATACTTTCAAAATTTTTCACTGGGGAAAAAAAAATCAGACTTCAGGGCTTTTAAAAAGCAGTTTATGGACTAGACACCATAGGCATCTGGAAATGGTTGGAGACAGACTATCATTATTAGACAAATGACAGGTCAGGGAGTTGCAGATGTATGGCCCCCACCCTATTTTTACTGTTCAGAATGATTTAGCCCTGCTTAAGCAGCTGGAATGGGGTATTTGCTTTGGTTAGAGGTTACAGTCCATCACATGGTTATACTGGGCAGTCTGCCTTATGGTAGGGTCTTCTAAACTCTGGCATTACAGAGGCACAAGAAATTGATAGCGTTTGTGGTTTGCAGATTGCTGCAGCCCTTGGAACAGGCATTACCTGGCAGAAGGCACTACACGAGTGGCCTCAAGTGCTTGGCAAGGAGAATCCATTCAATGACCAGATTGAAGCCATATTCAAAGATCAAGGTGGACACTGACTTCCCAACTGCTGGAACCCTCATGCGATTGATGACGGCACTTCCACGAGTCAAGATGATTAAAGACACACACAAAAAAGGGGGGAGAGGAAGTTATCAGAGCCACTAGCAGTGGACATAACACAAGAGCATTCTTTTCAGTTTGTATCTCACCTGCACAAGCAGACAATGCTTTTCCTGTGGAGTTACAAAAATAAAAATCAAAGGATAGCTGCCAGCTAGAGTATTTATTGTACCAGTTTGAAAATCCATTCTTTTTTCCATATACAGCAAACTCCTACCCCTACCTAATCTTTTTTCCTTCTGCAGAACATTTCTGGGTTTTCTATTTGAGGTGTTTCAACAGTTAATCTGATCCCAAAAGGAGAGGGGGGGACCCCAAACTCATTATGTTGCTATAAATTGTGTGTATGTAATTGCCTTGACTGTCAATACATTATTTAGCTGCTATTTGCTTATTAAAGTGTGCCAGGAATCACAAGGCACTACAATTTTGATATGCCTGGCAGCATCATCACAGGCTGACTGAGCACAGGTTCTCTTCCCCCATTAATAAGATATTAGGTTGACAACACTTCATGTATATAAAAAGCAGGTTGTTTTTTCAACCTGTAATGTATCTTTGCTTTTTTTGCTCCCTAAGAAAAATAATATGCCCAGTCCTGTGTTTTACAGGCACAGCCAAGGGAATCAGTGAAAATATTGGGCAACCCTTACTTCATAGGCAGACTTGAAGATGGAAAATTACTGCATTTTTTGTCCAGCTTAGCCAATGCTCTTAGCAAAATAAATATTTAAAAATCAGAGACAGCGCTACCCTACTTGCAACCTTACTGATGATGGAGGATCAGAGAGCATTAAGTGGCAATAATTAGGGGTGAAAAAGATCCAGTAAATAACAAGCATTAACATGACATGACTAAAACACACCCCCAACAGCCCAAAGCTCAGGTAGAGTTGCTGTACTCCTTGTTCTGAGCACAGCCCTTGCACAAGGCTGTCACACGTGAGGCAGCTCTTGGGCTGTGGTCCAAACCCAAGGATAGGACCTGGCTGTAGGATGTGCACACACTCAGCATTTTGAGCCAGCAGGGGATGACTTGGCTAATACTATTTTGATTGAAGCATGTATTACTGCTTTCCTAGATCCTGATCCTTTTTATAGGGTACAGTCAATGCTGGGTTTTTATTAAGATATTAAGATAGAAATTCCTTTGGGATAACTGCTAACACTTAAGTAAACATTCAAGTCACCTACTTTAGGAAACCAGAAGGGAATACATTCCTTAATTGAATGATACTTGTTAATAAGGCCCCAATTCATTAAAGGCATTTAGGTGTTACTAAAATATCCAGTCTCCCAAGGAATAGTTTCAGCTCCAGAGAGGCACACCTGGGGTAGACTATTTAGCATTAGAAGGAAATCCCCTTGATTCCTGTAGAAATTATCTTCAAACAACATAACTTTCCATGTACCCTGGCCAGGTAAAGCACCTCCTATTTTTGTATTACTTATTCAGGACTCTTATCTTTCATTAAATACAACACAAGGACAGAAACAAGCACATCCACATGTTTTTACTACAGCCCAAGTACAACACAGGCAATAATTACAGAATATCGGATTATTTTCTCTACATCAACACAGAAGTGTAGCAATTAAAAGGGGGAATGGAGTCATGTTTGGAAGCCTAATTTTCAAGGCAATTTCTTTGCAAATTATTGTATTTCATTTGAGGTTGGGATTTAATAACACCAATTAGGAGTTTTACTAAGTAGTAAAACTGAAATTTCCTCAACTAAAATAAGCTACATTGCCCAGAGGGGAAAGCATTTTTCTCTTACAGACTTTCTTAATTGTGAACTTACTGAATTTCTGAGCAATGGGGGAAAAAAGGTTTCTTATAATATTAGAACATCTTCTCAAAGACAACCTGAAACCTCCATAGCCAAATCCCAAAGCAAAGCCCTCTCAAAGGTTTGCCCATTACAACTGCTCCATGCTGGATTAGAGGGCCTCTAAGGGACACCAAGGAATGGGCTTGCCCCTGGCTGAAGGCACACTACCCAAAGCACATGCCCTTGCACCTCAAGGTGAGCTCTGCAGCTCCAAACACAGCTGCATGCAGAAACCTGATAATGCATTAACTATCTATCTTTATTAAAGATGAATTTTGGGACTATTAAGCCATCAGCTTTTACAATCACTATGTCTCAATTATTTCAAATGCAAAAAACAGCTGAAGATCTGCACCCCCTAACATCAATCACTTACCCATACCACTCTAAAAATACACGTCCTATATTTAAAAAACACTGCTGAAAAAGCTTACTTATGCTAAAGCAGTGACAACCTATGAATTCTAGTCTATTCCATTAGGTTAACTGTCTCCTGGTGCTTAGGCTGGTTGAAGGTGAAAAATGCACAGGGAAAAGAGAAATGGGAAAACAAAGTTTCTCTTGGAAAGCTTATTATAATTCCATGCAATTCAACAGTTTATTAGCAGTATGAAGTCCTAGAAGAAATGGTCTGTCGAGATCTTTTTTTGGGGAGAGTCAGAGCATGTGAATGAATACAGAAGGGATTGTGTCACTGGCTGCACACAGGAAGGTTCTCTTGATGTTACTCTGCAAATGGTTTTTACAAAGCTTTGCTTGAAATCAGACAGTAGGAACTCATTTGGAGGTACAGAACATCTAAACCTACCTGAAGCTATTTGAATTCACACAGTCTGGCCTCTTCAGAATCTGCTCCAATTATGGAAAAACTACATAAACATTGTTGCAAACTTTCACCACAAAGCCTTAAAAGAGCAGAGGAACATGGGAGGGCAGGAGGCAGCACCCCGCAGTGCCAGCCAGGAAATCCATAAGCACAGGTTTCCTGCTAAGCTTGCATCCCATGTTTCTGCTGGCTGCAGGAGCCCATGTGCTCACCACTCATGTGCCCAGAAGTCACCACACAGGTCAGCTTTTCTAATTTAACACCACCTCTAGCACTTTATACCTTTTCCTTTATGAGGAGAACTTCTTCTTGGGCAATGAACAAACACAGATTGGTTTCTGGGGATAATAGTCCAATTAGCCTAAATAAAAATGTTCCCTTGAATGTCATCCAGTTCTGTTCTTAACACCTTTCTGTGGACTTATTTCATACTTCAAAAATTAATGGTTTTTAACACTCACTTGGGAGTTTAAGAAGACAGCCTACCACACATCCACTGCTGAAATTTGCTCTTGCACTGTCCACGTTGTGTTATTCTGCTGCCATATCTCTGTGACAAAAAAGTCTCTCTTCTTCATATTTGATGAGCTGCTGCACATGGGCAATCTGGCCTCCCACTACAAAATTCAGCTAGCTATGTCCAAGGCTTCACATTATCACGTGGAATTCTGGGATACATGTACTGAATACAATCCTTCCTTAAACACTGTGTGGGGTCCAGCTTTTCTTCAGCCTACAAATTAATATCTCAAATTGCATAGATGACTTTATGAAAAAAGCAGGGAGGGTTTTACTTTTTATTTTAAATGAATAAAATAAATCTCAATACATAGTTTGGAAATATTTAAAGACATCAGAAAAGAAAATGAGATTTAAAAGCAAGTACACAAGGGGCAGGATGAAAACAGTATAAGGTAACAGAATTTAGTGTTTCAAGTGTGAATATATAAGAGCAATAGCAATCTTAAGTTTTCCACTACTGCATTCCTAGTGAAGTAATGAGCTGGAATTTCAATATGCTCAGTGAAAAGCCATGAAAACTGCAAGTCTCAACTGAGAAATGTTGCCATTTTCATGATGGGTCTTGAAGTACTGCTTTTATATGCTTTGTGGACATGTATATCAAGGGGAGGAAGACCCATTCTTTCAGCCAGAGGAGTATTAATTGGTACATAGCAGCTTTGTAAAGTCTTATTATTAAACCAAACAAAAAAAGGGCACTTTTACTACCAATTAACCTATTCCTGGTTCTCAAATGGAGAATTCTAGTGTGTAAAAACCACAAGTCCCAGGAAATACTGATGTATACAACCATAAACCTAAATTTTTCTGTCTGATTATTTTTTATATAACAGTCCTAACAAAAATATTCAAGACCTTCCATTTCTATCAAAGTGCAATATACCACATACTTAATTCCACACCTGCAAAATACACACCATGCACTTATCTACACTGGTTTGTATAAGAAATTGCAAAAGTAATATGAATATGTTGTGCATGTTTTGTTCTGACCACAAGGACACTGGACAAGCAGAATTATCTATACTTCATGTTGTAGAATAAAATTGACTAGTTACATCTATGCCTGATCATTACAAAAGAACCCCAACAGCATTAAATCTTGCGCTTCAGCAGCATTCCTGTTAAGAGTATTTTGAACTACTGTTTCTTTCAGGGAGCTGAGTTATCTAGAAAGCTTGTCTTTCACTAGCTAGTGCCTCCCTTAACTGCCCTGAAGTGTGATTTCCTGCAATAATTTAGTTGTTTAAAAAAGAGAATGCACCTAGCTAGAAGACTTCCAAAAAATGAGTTATATAAATATTTAGCACATTTAGAAACAGCTAATTGCTTCCTACCATACTCAAAACTAGGAAGTAAGAAGGTTTTAAAATTTTTTAAGTGAAATAAAAATACTGCATAACATAGTCCTGTATAATGTTAAATACTCTCTCAAACTTAAAGCATAAGTGACATAGAGGATTTCCAACATTTTCATTTAGATTCTTTTCTTGTGTAGTTCCCATCCCAAGTTTAAAGCTTTCCAGAAGGTTTGTAGCAGGCATCAGGCTGCCACATGCGAAGGTCAATGAGGACTTGGTTGAGCTTTTGCATCCAAAGGTTACGCTCTTCTTTAGTATCAGCGGACAGCCAGTTCCTGGAAGGCAAGGAACCCTATGGATTATTCTCCACCTCCAAATAGTTATTGTGACAAATGTCAAGCTGATCAACCACAGAAGCCCAGAAGAAATAGTAGGGTTAACAGTTAAGTCAAACATTCCACCATCCTGCTACCCAGCCACCTGGCATTTCCACTTCTAGAAAGCAGTTAGGATTAAAAGTGAGCAAAACAGTTCAAGTGCCACCCAAAACCCCAGCATTTAAATTACCTTTGCATCATTATGACAAAGTTGTAAACCTCCTACATTACTACAACTATCACATGAGATAAATATCCTCCCACAACCTCCATGATTTTATGCACTCACTTTGTAACACAGAGTGTGTCTCTGCATTGGCTGACAAGGGTCTCTCGGTCATCTTCTCTCTGAGGTCGGACAGTTATTAGTTCAAAAGTGTTGGGACGGGCACAGAACTCCCTGTTGGCAGGTTCAATCTGATGATTCGTGCAGTTAGCCAAGTTTATCCGGCCCAAAGGATGCTGAAAGTGAAATCAGTTCACCAGTCAAGAGCACTGCGATCAAGAGTAATTCTGAACAACATATGCTTTGACAACTCCCATGTTATAAAGTTAACACACCTTCTCTCAGTGAGTTACTCCATACAAAAAGGTGATATATGTGTAGCTGTAAGAAGTTTATTTTAAAAAGCATCCCATGATTTAAAGTAATCATGGACTAATACTGATATTTCTGGGTGACATCTATCTCTGCACAATGGAACAGATATAGTAGGGGTGAGGGGATGCGTTTAGTAAGTTTAATATTTTTGTAGATCACCAAAATACAGCTGACTCTCTCTGAAAAATAATGAAACAAGTCTAGAAAATTTTCCAGAACAATCTGCAAAAAAACCCAAAGCTTCTTGCTTGCAGACAAAAGCAAAATAGGAACCTTCTTCTTGCTTAACTTTTTTTTTTTACTATCTTGTCTTACAGTAGGCAAAGATTTTTCCCTCTCTCCTGGCAAGGGAATAAAGTACATTGATATATTTTGGCAATGTCAACTATCAGCATATGGTGTTCCTCTGTTAGCAGGGTAGAAACTAAACTCAGACATCTGGATTGGCATAGAAGTCCCAAAAGGACCAGAATTTGCCACGGAGTTTGGGAAAGAAAATGTTCTGCCACTAAACAAGAAAGTGTTTAATGGTAAATAACTTCAGTGAATCAGAAAAACGCTTTTGGAAAGCAGTCTTTAAAAGAACCTGGAAACAACTTAGTACACTGCAGGAACACAGTAAGGAGACAAGAAGGTTCACCTCAGTGACAGATGAACCTCTGATTTGTCTCATTAGCCCAACAAGAACTTAGTTTTCTGTGAGAACCATTTAAGAAGCACCAGGTCCAGCTACAATGTGGAGCTGCAAGAAGACAAGGACTTCAAATAAGATAGTCCACAATTACAGCTATGCTCCTGCAATATACAAGGACTGCCTACTCTAATTTTGTACCATATTAAGTGTTAGTCATCATTTTGTCTAAAACTTAAGGCAACTAGATACAGTCTGCTTATTAAACTGTACAAGTCCAATCAATTTCAATTCAATAATTAGTGATTTGATGAGCACAATGGAAAGCCTTAAGACTAAAGAGGAAATTAAATATGGATCTTCCATCACTTTCCCCCCTTTCCTACTAGACAGAGAAGTCAGTTTCTAAGTTTGCCGTGATTTAGATCAGCTTTATGAAGAAAAGTCCCCTCCATTCCCCAAGGAAGCTTTAGGAACTTGAATCCCATGCTCTACCAGTCTAAAGCCTAAACATTACTGCCCTTAACAACAAACAACTATTCATGTAGGGTACTACAGAACGGTAGACTTAAGCTTTACAAAACAGCATTACCTTTCTTTTCTCATCATCTGGATATGTCCAATAGGAGATACAATTTCCAGACAGCACACACCAGCGCCTATGCCACGCTCCAAATCCACTGACATCTTCAAACATGGTCTTAAAAACAAAAAATTAAATGGGGTAGCTTTGTACCTTGAGGTTGGTCTGTATTTGACTATTTTTCTACCAGAATGGTTGTGCAAGTGCAACCCTTCATAGCACTAAATGAAAGAGAAGGAAAAAAAAATATACTGAGAGAGGCTTCCACTCAGTGTATTTATTTTCCAGATGGTCTAGAAAATTAGCTCACACTATCATTCTCAGGTTTGCAGCCTTTTGCTAAAAGGCACCTATCACTGCTGTTTACAATTATGAGATTTTCATGTTGATGATGACAAGCATTCCCATTATTTTAAGGTAAAGAACAGTTATTTCTAGTATATACAGTATAAATGGTTCCTGAAATGTGTTCAAAAACCAATTTATTAATATTAGATATTTGAGTAATTTTTGACTTAAAAATCAGGATTAAAAAACATGCAGCTATTCAAGAGGCCAAACTCAAGAAAGTTTAGTCAGTTAAAAGAAAATTAGAAATTGATTTTTAAATGTTTGTGTTGGCAGTTTTTTTATTGGATGCTGGATTTCATCCATTTCAAGCCTCATTTCCTTAGAACTGGAATGGAGAGTTTAGTATCTGACTTCTATTCTTGATACCTCTTGAACTTACACAGAACTTTTTTCCCAATTAAGGTGTGTATTGTGATTCTCACTCTTCACAATTCAGATTCTAATTTTCAATGGTGCAGAGAGTTTCCAAACCCTTACTCTGAACAAATCCAGTATGCACGTACATCATCCTTCAGGTTTTACATATTGTATAGTAGAAGCAAATATGGACTTTCTCAAATTAGTACACAGAAACATGGGACAGCAAATACCATAAGCATGTGAAATGTTTGCATCTAATGAAATCTGTTCGACTTCAATTAAGTAAAGGGAAAAGAGACAGAAAGCAGTGTTTAAAAAGAGTCTAAAGAAATCGTGATTTCTGGAAACACTAAAATAACAGCAAATGTTAATGTTTCATTTTCATAGCACATTTACTGCCATCTTGTGGACATTTCAACAGTTCCAGCTCCTAGGCCCAAGTATCAGCTGCATTTTCTAGGTCCAGTTTTAGAGAAAATGGCACAAGATTTTTCTCAAAAAAATTACTGTTGTTTCTTTGTCATTTAGAAAACTGTGAACACAGTGGGAAAAAGACCCAATCTTTTGTTTTCATTAGACACACACACAAAGAGTCCTGTAAAATTTTCTGCCATTGAAATTAAACTCTCATCTAACATCACAGATTTTAGCAAAAGAAGGTTAACTGAAGTTCAAAATAACAAATAACCAGGTGTTTAGAAGAGAGATACACAAACTCTTAAAAGGTAGCCTTAACTTAGGCATGTTTAGAAGAGAAACTAAAAACCATTTGTGGTCTGGTTCAGAGATGTAAAAAAAAAAAAAAAAATCAAGCTAGTTTTAAGCTTCAAATATAGGTGTGACATTAAAAATTACTATATTTAATAGGACCTGTAATTTCCAAGGCAGGAGTTTGAAGTGAATACAGTAAATAACTAACCAAAAACCCTTTCTCCTCCACCGAAGAGTCCACTTGGCATTTCAGCTTTAGATATATATGACCTTCCAAAGGAGACAAAAAGGGAACCTGCAAAATGCAAAACAATCATTTAATTTTGACATCTCTCAACTAAGTCTTACCAGTTCAAGCAAGCCACCTGCACCAAGATGTTAGCACTGTCTTGTTCTTAGGACTTTCAGCCAGAAAGAAGCAGTCAGTCAGACTCAAGCAGGACAGTAATAATCACTTTTGGTTTCAAGTTCATTTAGAAGCTTTTCCAAGAATTATTTATTAGTTTGCTCATCAGGATATATGTATATATATATATATAAACATGCACTCTAGCTATGAAAACAGGCTCTTCAAGCATGGTTAGAAGCAGAAGCCACCAGTCCACACCTTTCAAGCTTCTGCCTCAGTTTGACACCAAGTTGTTTGGAAAATACCAAAGTGAGCTTAAACAGGAATGGTACTTGGTAAGCATTTTTGGCAGATACTGATGTAGTAGTGCCTACTCAGATAAATCTTTATATAAAAGAAAACCTAGAAAGGGGAGAAGTAATGAAAACAGCTCTCAACTAGCACTCAAGGTGTTAAAGACACGTGTTAAGTAATTTCTAACAGAAAAGGTTGCCAGTCCTATTTTTGCCACTGGAAAAAAAAAAAAAGCTTCATTACTGTACTAGAGGTCAGTTAAACAGCCTTTTAACAGTCAAGAGTTTTGAGGAAGATCATGCAAAGGTCTACCTTTGAGCTTTCCCCAATCCCTCCACACATAATGCCTCATTACCTTGACTACTCCCATGAAATCACATCCCTTTTTTTTCCCCCCCTCACATGGAAACCAGCAAACTGCTAATTCAACAAGCAATTGATGACCTGCACAGCATTCTACACACCATATTTTATTGCTAATCTGCTAAGAATCTTGAAAAGAAATTGATAAAAAAAAAAAATCAGAAACATTTATCTCTTGTATTACTAGAAGAACCAGGAAGCTCGATGCTGCCACTCAAATACAACTAAAGAACTGTTTGCCAGGGAATAGGCACAGGCATGTGTACGCAGTGACAAAATAGCTTTCAAAACTATGAAATCAACACCATTCAAATGGAACTAAATTTTGCTAGCAGTTAAGATGAACAGGAGTAACCCTCAGTAGTTAAAAGTGCTCATCTGTGGGCCTCAGTGAGTCCTGCAGAACACCAAAATGGGTGCTGTGGTTAGAAACTGATGACCTTTGAATCGCAGACATCGTGAGCTTCCCAGACATAAGACACACATGCACAGCAGGCGATCAAATAATTTTCATATGTCAGATCTATTCAACTAATGCAGCATTAATGCCTTGCTCCTGTACTCAACAGGAGTAGTATAGCACAGAAAAATTCTAAGCATTAAGTAGGAATCTCCATGACCACTTGAGAAGCAAAACACAGTAAAACACTTCCACAAAACAAAAATAAAAAAATCCAGGACTGATGCAACTTAGACATAGACAACTCTAACCCTACATGCTACACCAAGGAATAATGGCATACAACCCTAATAAAGCACAGTAAACCCCATTTCTGAATGAGGGCCTCAAGAATATTTGGCCATTCCCCACTTCAGGTTTATGGGTTTTGCATCTTCTTTAAGCTTTACATCAGAAAAGAAGAATCCAGGTTATTAAGTTTACCAGTGAGAAACTGTGTGAGAGGCAAAGCAAAGAGGTTGTATAACAAACACAACACAGTTTTGCAGAGCCTACCACACCATTACAAATTACTAAAGCAAGTGTCAAAACACCCTCTTGTAGACATAATGAGAAAATATTGACTTCTAGTTAACAATATATCTCTTTAATAGAGTTAAAGGTGATGGAAAGAAAGCAGTTTGACAAATATCCAGCTAGATTAAAAGAAAACTAAAGCCCGTGACTATGCTATCTTGCATCCTGGTGTGGTCACTCAGGTATTTGCCATAGGAACACAGCTTACTGTCACAGAAGATTATCTGTAAAGGGTTTCAAGAGAACTCAAGCATTTGAAAAATTGGTTTCTTAGGAGACTTTTGATTAAAAATAGGAGATGATAGGCACTAAAAGTATCATTTGCTTAATTTTGAGAGTAAATATGAAAATTCATCTAAAACACTTTCTTCTGCAGGACTCAAGTAAATTATTAACTAGATAAAACTATTTTCATAAGTTAAAGACAAATTATTTCTGTTAAGGATAGCAATTCACATAATTTCTAAAGCCAAAACATACACCAAGCAAAATATTTTAAGTGCACATATGTGTACAAATAAGGACCTCGTTTATTTGACACGTTTAGTATTTTCAAAAATTTTTGCTTAAAATGCCAAATGTCTTGCTATGTCTTGTCAGAAGGAGGAGAAAGATTACTTAGGTTCTGAGAGATTTTAATTTTCTTCAGCAGCAACAAGTTGAGTTAAACCAGCATTTAGGCTGCCAGACATTTTCTCTTGTTCTCTTATCAGCACAGCAGCTGATTCTATGTTCTGTGTAGTTCATCAAGAAGATGGCTCAAGTTTCCTGACTAGAACTCTTTAGGAAACACATTATTTTACTCTGAAACAAGAAACACCCTCCTCTAATGATCTAGGAAGACAAGAAAAACATGCTAGTTAAGGAAAAACCCTAGGCTACCTAAATAACTGAGTTCCAGCAGCATGCTTATTATTGTGAAAGACAAGGGGTAGAATTCTGCAAGTCTTAAAGGCTTCTAAACATCTTGTGTTGAGTTAGTAAATCTTTGTAAGCACTTTCTCAGAGGAAGTAAAAAAAAAAAAGCTGCAAAAATGGCCAGACAGAAATAAGCAACATGCACTAGAAAGCATTTTCCTCTTTTAAGTTAGAAACTAAAGGATCATAGCAACCTTGTCCTGGAACATATATCCCAACAGTTCTTTTTCCTCCCCTTCAAAATTTATCTAGGGAAAAAAGAAACATGCTCAATGCAATTAGTGTAAAGTTATGGTCTAGAAGAAAAAAGGACACAGTTATACACAAGTATATTTTGGTCCTTTATACCCTGCATTTTAACAGTACATAAGTAAAAGAGAGGAAGGACACTCAAAAAACCCACTGTGGCATCAGTTTGTTCCATATTAGAAATGCATGAAGCAAGCATCTGTTTGGTACCGCCTTAGGCCAAGTCAAAACTGAAATTTTTCTGAGGTAGTAATTTAGCAAAAAAAACCCAAACAAATCATGAATAAGAATTCCCCTTTTTGCCAGATAACTGTAAGACTGCACCTGCAATAAATTAACCAAGTGATAGTTTCACCAGAGTTCTCTTTGAACACTGTGCTTTTGCTATATTTTACTAGTCCAGTCCAGTGTCCTGTCATACAACGCAAACCAGTGAAGTCCAAACCTAAACTGCTGAACATAATGGAAAAGCTGATTCTATTATCTCCAAGAACAAGAGGTTTCCAATAAGGAAGCTACACATAGATTTCTACATACAGTTCTTCTTAAGAGGAACATTTATGCTGAAGAGCCAAAGCTGCTGCTTCTGAAATTCACATAGTCAGTAACAACAGTAAAATTTAACCATTGTCATGCCAGCTGTTTCAGTAAAGGAATCTGCTTCTATCTAAAAAAAGTAAAACTTCTAAAATGCAAGTTGGAATTATTGAGACATTTTGTTTTAAGGCTCATACACAAACACAACTAGTTATTGTTTTCTCATCTCTTATCAGAAGCTGCAATTGCAGTAATACTATTATCACCATAAGACTTGATTAGCAAAAAAAGAAGATTATTCTTATGCTGCTGTTGGGTAGCTAAAGCTGTGATTTAATACTACCATAAACTGTAGTAACATTTGAATTAATTTAAACTGGCTTAGGATAGCTGCTGGCATAAACACCTATTAAAATAGGTTTTAGATATTAGATACTACAAGGTTAGAGATTGCAATGAATGTAAGAATGTGTTTTTTAAACTTCTCATAGCAAAAGCCAATAAACATTCTGTTTAGACAAGGAATTAATGGGATAAATGTCAATAAGAGTTCTCAAAAAAACTTAAGATAATATGCTTCCACAAATTTAATTAGAATATGAAACAAAAAACTCATGCTCCTAAAATATATTCAAATGACATTTTTTAGGTCAATTAAGTGCAGAAAAATTTGAATACTTCATTATCTTAAAACACACTGTAAAAAACCTTCTTTAGTGATAACTGCAAGACTAGGAGCAACAATATGAAGACCACATGTAGAAATGCCAACTGCATACATCAATTTTTTGTCAGTGAAAGCAAATTAGTAATCAAATTCCTTCATTATCTTTGCACAACCATATCTTACACTGAACTACAGAAATGAAAGAGCACCTGGCATAGTAATGAAAGTCTCCATGTTTATCTCAAAATGACATTAATTCATATAAAATTATATGTAAGTAAAAACTACACAAAAATTTTAATGTTTATATAAACAACCTATCTATATATATGTTTCATTTCTAGGATGGTACTTCCACCTGGAAAGTAAACCCAGACTCTTATTTTTCTAGTAGCATGCAATTACCTTTGGATTAGCAACCAATAATTTCCATTACCTTCTCCAGTGCAAATTTGGTATTTCCCACAGAAGACAGTGATAACTTGTGGGATCCAACAAGGATGAAATTTGTACTGCGTATGGCATTTGGGCCACCTGGACTGGCCATGGCTGTGGAGAAAAGTTAAAGTGAAGTTGTACCAAAACACACAATCAGGATGCTGCAAGGCTTAAAATAAAGTAGTTTATTTGCACTACTGCATGCATGCCCGGCTCAGTACTCCAGAAGTGCTCTTTGCAGGGCAGCCCAGGCCAGCAGCACATTCAGAGAGAATCTTGACACACACCATTCCTCCTCAGCAGATCTCTTCTTTCAGAAACAAAGTTTGAAAACATCCACAAAGGAGAAAAAAAAGCATTTTAAGTCTCAGGTGGATGGAGAGCATGCTGGGGCACACAACAAAGCACACATGCCCTGCAGTGGGAATGTGACTTTTCTATCTCTTAAACTCTTCTCAAGTGACACACTGCAATCTTCCAGAACTTGTAAACCTTTCCTTTGCACTTATATAATGAGAAACACAGACTGTAGCTCAGGAATCTTACTAGTAGCAGCAATATGATACACATTCCAGATTTAACCCATGAGCTCCTATTGCTACAATTTCTGCTAAAGCTAGCTCAAGTATCACATACTTTAGTCAGATAAGTGTATAATGTTTTTATATACTTAGAAAAACACTTAGAGGTGGTGTTTTTCTCTGTCAAGAGTGAGAAATATATAAACAAGTTTATATGTTTATACATGTTTTCTATATATAAATATATACACAAAACACTACACACAAGCAGTATTTCAGGATCTGTTCATATTTTCAAATTATTCTGTATTACTTTGTTGACAGCAGACTCTAGTTCTCTACTTTTAAAATCATTAAATTAGTTTGAATTCATATTTTCAGGGAAAAAATGCAAAACATGGGTATCTAATACCAGATTTTAGTTCTGATTTTGTAAAGATATCATCTGTTGAACATAATGGTAACATAATAAGCACAGGGCCAGTTTCTGGGCTGGAAAATTTAGTGTTTATTACTCAAAAATTGTCATCTGTTACAAGTGTTATTTATTGATATAGTAGTTTTGACAGCAAGTGTAGATTATTCATCCTGGAATAAGATGTTTAGACTTTACTTACCTGGAGTAAGAAGGTTGCTTTTCTAGAAAGAGAGAGAAATAAAAGCTTAGTGAAAAAGTACAGTTTCTACTGAAGACAAATACAAGGTAAAAAGAAATTAGATTTGAAGTACTTTTAAAAATCCAATCAAATAGAAAAAAATTGAAAAGAAATTCCAAATAAATGCACATTTCCAGCATTACATATGTCACAGAGCTGTTTCTTGAGCGGATGACTGAAAAATTTGGCAGAAAACTGGACAATTTATAGAGCCTTACGTAAGGAACAGAAAGAACCTATTATGGGCACAGCCTTAATCTGTGAGAACGTGCCCTTTGGAAGGGGGCATAGTCAGATCTTGTCACAATATTACATTCGTACCTACCGAGGTAATAGATGTTAATAATCTCTTTGGAGTAATAACCTACAAAAGAAGACAAGAAGATAAATGCTTTGGCTACAGCATTTGTCCAGCACATTTGCATGAGAACTAGACACTGAAGGCTTATCTCAAATTTTGAATGGGTACTCATTACTATGAGTAAGTCTTGGGTTTTGACTGGACATTGTATCTCAGTGGAAGAAATGCTACATAGCAAAGAAATAATTACTGCAGAAAAGTTAAAGCAGAAAACCAATCTTAGTAGGCCTTTTTACCTATGTAATGGGATTTCAAAGTTCCATTTGCTAAACTAAAGGTAAGAGTTAACAATAAAAGTAAGGATATGTTCAATATACTGCTGTTATACATCATTATTTTCAAATTAAAATCTCAAAGTTTAAGTGAGACTGTATAATAAACACAAACTGGAGTTATGTACTTTTATTGAGGTTGAAAGACAAGTCTAAGTAGCTTGTCAAAAAGCTGATATAGGATGCCACTGGCAAACCTATAACCTCATATCAGCAACTTACCCACAGTAGCATGAAATCATTCAGTTTTAAGTAAAAATTCCTTTAAACTACAGCACAGGAGAAGTGAACCCTGGTACTTGAAATTTTTATTAGAGAATAGGTGGAAGCTTTCACTGTGCCAAATCAAAGAATAAACAAATTTCCTATTTCTGCTTGCAGACACAGGGCTTAAGTACTCATTCCAGGTGTTTTGAAAGACACTCAAGTTTCCTGGTTTTACCAAGTGACAGATATCATGTCAAGGAGGAAATCAGACCTGAAGCCACTAATTCACTGTGTGCTCTATTAGAATGAAAAGAGGAAAAATGCACACACACCCTCAAAAGCAACCCAAAATAAACAAACAAACAAACAAAAAAAAAAACCCCAAACCACCTCCAGAAAGGCTTGTTCAGGGTTACATATCTTCACATATCCTTAAAAAAGCAAAGCACAAACACTTGATATGCACACCCTTATTTAAACAAAGTTTGCTTTTAAAAGTAAGCATCCAGTGCTTATACTTAGTACTGGGGAGAAAGAGGAGTTTTTAGTTGATCAATAAAACTTTTAAGACAAATCAAACTCCAGGGTAGGGCATATTGACTGGCATAGTTTAACTGAAGTGGAGAAAAAGGGCAATAAACCACTATCGGAGGCCCCACACCTAACAAATAAATGTCTGCAAAGCATTGCATTTTGCAGAACTAGTAAGACTTCTTCCCCACCAATATATTTAAGACTCAACCAAGTGCTGCAGGTCCAATCTACTAATTGCTGTAGGTCTCCATAATCCATCTGTCATGGCAGATGTTCCAAGAAGAGAGTAAAAGCAAGCAACAGATTGTGTAAGACTATCAGTCAGTTCTGCTAGTGCACCTTCTGTTGAAACATTACATTACTGATTTTCAAGTTTCATTTACCTTAGATTTATTTGTCTTTTTCCTTTTATCAGTGCTTGTACCTTCTTTTCTCTGCACCTGTAAGGCAAGAAGGTATTGAGAATGATGTGCTGTACTTTCTCCCTTACACCTCCCTCTTCACAGGAACTATACATACCCAACTGTAAACTTCTATATTTATTTCAAAGTCATTTGATACATCGTGCCTAAAGGGAAGAAGAAAAAACAAGTTAAACAAACTGAAGCAAAAAGGCTTTTGTTTTTGTTTGTGGCAGAGTTCTGGGGTTTTGGTTTTTTTGTTGGTTTTTTTTGTTTGTTTGTTTTGGTTAGTTTTGTTGGGTTTTAAATTACTCTTTACTTCTTCCCTCCTTTTGCTCCTTATAACTGTCCAAGGAGCAAGGAGGCTTTAGTGTATTACTATTTAAAAATACTTTCTGGAATTCAGAAAAGGGGAGGGGAGGACAAGAGGCAGATAGTGTGCATCTACCATTTCTCAGATTGCACCCTCCCCATCACAGTTTGGGTTTTTCAAGTAAATAGCTTTAAGTGAAAATTCCAGTACAGCTGAACTTCAAAAACAGAGTTTGTTTAATTTTGAAGACTTACTAGCAAACAGCCATTTGAACTCACAATGCCTTTGTAGCTGACACGTGAGAGTTGAAGTTATAACTATAAGAGCACTATTTTCCCAGATACCAAAACCAAATAGCTATATAAAATATTAGTTGCTGCAAAAGAGAAAAACACATCTCAGGCACAGCAATCCATCTGTCATTTGCAGGTGTTCCAGGAAAGAACAAAGGCAGGAAATGCAAGAGATAAAATAGCTGATGGATAGCCGAATAAGTCTAGGTTGCTCTTTTGAGAGAAGTGCCTTCCAGCTATTTTTTGAAGAAGGAAATAGCTATACCACAAAATCTCTCTACACTTTGTTGCAGAATATGACATTCTTATAACTAAGACTACAAATGTTTTTATGCATGCTCCACCATCAGTGTTAAAAACTGGTTCAAGAGTTTCTTTATACTTACATAGTAAATGTCGTAGTAAAAGTAAGAGCATCTCCGTTCAGGGAGCTGGCAGTACTTGCTAATGGAGTTGCAACCATGTTTTCTGCTCCAGATCTCAGTATTATTACATAGTAGTAATTTCCTGCTTCTGTAAGCACACATCAGATGGTTTAGTTAGTCAGAGGACTCCAAGTATCTAAAAAAATTCTCAAGTACTGCATTGCTAGTAAGCACATCTCTGTTTCACCCTTCTTAAAACATTTAGTTACATCTGAGACTTGCTTATAAACTTAATCTTAAAACAATTTTATTTTCTTTATGCTGTATCTACTAGTAAAATTGTCCTCACAGGATTCACAGCAACTGCTTTACTGCCTGGGGCAACTCAGGCCAGACCTACACTAACCAGTGTATGAAAGGGGAGAGGAACTTTCAGTCAGATCAGCAGATAATCTTAGTTATTTATTTATTTTACTTACTACTTATTTATTTTTACTTAGGTCTGCCACTTAACCTCACATCAGCTTTCACTGAAACATTGGAAAGTTAGTCAGAAGCAGATGAACTGAATGCAATAGCTAAATTTTCATTACCCCTAGATTACTGAGAACATCAAAGCAGAAGACAAAAAAACCAAAACCCAAAGAGAATGGACCAGAAATACATGTTGGGAGAATAAGGAAGGAGGAGAAAAGAAATAAAGCTTTTGTTTGCTAGTTTTACCTGGCTTTTGAGCTGTACCACATACAAAGTCTGCTTTTAGAGGTAGACGCATTTCTGAAATGGAAACAGATCCCCTGGAGGGAGCAAACTCAGCAGATGTAGAAGCAGCTTTATTTCTTTTATTATGTGGTCCCTCACTCTTCAGTCTATTCAATTCTTCCAATAAAGCAGTTCTCTTCTCAGCTGCACAAAGAAATTAATTACAGTTCTACAGAAGAAAAAGTACTGAACAATTTTTTTCTGCCTTGAGTATATAAAATGCAACTTACATTCCTATTACACAGTAAAATGATAAATATTTAAGTGTCAATAAAGATACAAAAATGTCCTCTTGCCTATAAAATGAGGTGAGACAGAACAGATACTATCCTGTTCTTTGTCCAGAAGAACTATTAATAAATGGCCACAATGTAACACAATAAGTATGTGAGGAAGAAGTTATGAACCTTGTAGAAATGTTCATTACAAAGAATTGAACTTGAGTATAAAAACCTACTTGCAAAGAGAAGAAGTCTCTCTGCTTCTGCTTCTTCTTGTGACCCTTTTCCATGTTCCTCATCAAAACAGCAGTTCAGAGCTTGACTGGCTTGATAAATCACTGTCTGTTGCCTGTTGATCTCATTGTTCAGTTCCTAGAGAAAACAAACAGTAAAAATAATTATCAAGAAGAGAGATCTAGTGTTGCCTTCAAACAAGGAATTGTTTCTAGATGGGCCTTTTTTGGGAGGCAAGGCTTCCTTTAGATAGCAAACTACAAAATCCTTGCAGTTAACCGTTACTTTGGCAAAAGAACACTGCAGCACAACTTTTTTTGATCTCAGAGGTATGGTGGGGAGTGAAAGACTCCAATATTGTATGTTCCATATCCCATCTAGTCTTCCCTTCACCAGGAGAAGCAGCACTAACCAGAAATTCAGCAATAGAGATTAGTGCAAACAAAGCACTGGTAAAGATCAGAATATTGCCTACTGAAAGTAGGTAGTTACAAATTCTGCCTAATTCAAAGGCAGTGCTAAGACACAGATTCTCTGTCT
This sequence comes from Calcarius lapponicus, assembly GCA_039654755.1. Lineage (NCBI taxonomy): Eukaryota > Metazoa > Chordata > Aves > Passeriformes > Fringillidae > Calcarius > Calcarius lapponicus. Next base: position 70,276,201 of record CM077464.1, read on the forward strand.
TCTCAAAATAATGGCCTGTTCTCTCCAGACTTCATCTATAAGATGATCTTTTTAAGAGAAGCATTAGCTGTTCAAATTATGCGTCATCATTCCCTACCATTAGATATTTATGCAAAATAGAAATAACCTAACAACCTTATTTTTGCAGTTCTAAGCAGTATGTTAATGCCCTGGACATTCATAGGGGCAATTAAATTTGGAAACAGTAGATTAGAAAAAGGATTTTAAGAAGCATATTAGATACCTGCATTTTCTTTTTGATGTTGACTTGATCAGATGGGCCATTTCTTCTCATTTCTAGTCTGGAAGCCACATCTTCTTTGCGAACAATTATTTGCTTTATTGAAGGACGATCGGTTTCCTTAAATCTTTGGGATCTGTATGCATCGACACTTTCAAAAAAGGAAACCCCATAAAATGTTTCACAGGTGTCCCAAGCTCTTTTTAATACATACATAGGCATTTAGGCATACAACTTGCCTAAATGGCTTTAAAGAAAGCATTCTAACAGCTGATTTTAAATTTAAGCAACATAAAAGACTACACAATATTTGATAAAGGCTGAGATCTTGCAAAAAAACCTTAATTTGTAGTTTGAACAGTATGCATCATTAGAAGAGTTAAAAAAGCCAGTATTTTAACTTGAACACTTACAGAATCAGGGGTGTTGGGTTGTGTTTATTACCTGTAAGGAAGATTGCGATCTTCCGACACAGAGCCAATACTGTCTCCAGATTCTGCCCTGGGAACTCTGGTCCTTTGGAACTTCTCAGACTTCAGACTGACATCACTGATACTGCTACCTTCCTCAGTTGACTTAGAAGGAGAACCAAAGGCCTGAGGCAAAGAAAACATTACATTACAGCAATCTGTTCACATAATAATAACCTGTTTTCTTTCTCCTTTACTTGTTTTACATATAAACAGTACATTTACTTAATACTATTGAAAGGATATTTTACAAGTACAGACATAGAGCAAGTTTATTTATTTAAGGACACTAACAGATTATTTAACTCAATGAGATGTCACCTTTAGCTTCCAAATCAGTGCAGTTACAGAATTACTTAAGACTTTTCATCAGCGGTCACTCCACTGTATGCATGTCTACCACTGCAAGTCCAGTACTAGTAATGGGTTTAATTTAGCAGCCCAATTGCTTAGCAGAGTGTCCCATATGCTACACTATTTTCAGAGAAAAATAACTTTGTCTCATTATGCTTTCATTAGCAAAATACCATTTGTAACTTCTTTATTTGCCCACATATCCTAATATTACAAAATACCACCGCTCGCAAGCCAATTGGACATCTGTGTGATAAAAAAGCTCTTTCCCACCCTGAATTCTCACCTCTGAACCAACAGATTCCACTAGAGGGGTTAACAGAGACATTGATGAAATGTTCAGTGACTCTTCCTGCTCATCCTCATCACTTTCACCTTCCAGGCTCATACTCATTTCTTTCTTCAGCTTTTCTATGTCTGGACCATCCTCTTGAAGAATTTCAAAAATCTCATTTATCACTTTTGAGCTATTCATCTCGTCATCCACACGCATTTTGCCTTCGTATACTTCATCTGAAGTGTGAAATTTTAAAATACATTAGTAGCATGAAGGCTCTCATTAAAAAGAGGCAATCAAGCTTAATTAAAAAGCACTTTTTGCAGTCGGGCATATAGAACCTAAAAGCACACTTCCATGGCTATTTTAATGTACTACTTTTACATATACTGCATAATCAATGCAGAAAGGAAATATATAGATGCACATTTTATACAAATTTCAACCTTTTAGTTCAAATACATCTGAAACTTAACTGCAAGTCAAACAGTAGGACAGTTATTTCTGTCCTTTTCCAATGAGCCTTTAATATGAGTTTAATATTCCTTGAAGACTTGAATGTCAAGAGAGAAGGGTTATGTATGATAACTGAAGTTTCCTAATTTGTTTTATATAGATTTCATTACTAAACACATGGGGATCAGCAAATGTTTTCATTTGAATTCATTGTTCAGACTTGAAGGTTATTAACACTGTCCTAGACAAGGGGCCATAGACAGCTAAGTAATTAATATAAGTCTACTCAATACAAACCTTTTGGTTTTTCATCAAGTTGTTCAAGTTTTGAGACAGATATCGCTTTTACAGGGCTCTTTGACTCAGCAGTCTTCAGAGGACTGGATTTATCAGTCTCTTCACACTTAGAAGCATCTAAGGGGTTTATAAAGAAAAGTATTACATCTAGCCTTTATTTTAGTAATTGAATTTTACAAGTCTAACAAAAAGACCACCAGATTAAATATTCCAGTTAGCCACCTGTCAAATAAAAACCATTAGAATACCCTCCACAACCTGTACATCTAGACTTCTATATTAGAATCAGAAAACTGACACTACAAGAAACAATACTGAAACCATAGCAGAGTGCAGACACTCAAGAGCAAAAAGGGAAAATTTTAAAAAGACAAAAAAATCCACTAAACAAACCACTGCATGCAAACCCAATTTTTCTAGAAGGACATTTGATAGATCTTTCAAAGTGAACAATCTACCAAGAGCGTTAACTAAGTTCACACTTTTTTCACAGAGAGCTGAAGATTCTGCTCAGTAAGCACCAGAAAGGATTCTAGGAGCACCTCACAATTCTTTTCAGGTGTCCTACCATAAGAATTAATATCACAAAGGGATACTGACAAGGGAAGAGTTCCCTCCCATGAGCATCTTGTGGAAATTTGGTTACTCAGGTACAGGATAGACTAAATACGTAACTGACAATTCTCATTCACTTCCCTGCCCTTAACCTCCATTAAAGTTTGAAACAGGGGTATACCCGTCGAGAAACAAAAAGACAGTCTTGCCATCCTTTCAAGTGGTACAGGAGTGCAGAGTACTACTATCATACAAGAAGATTTAGATAAGATAACCAGTAACCAAAGGAGAGGTCCAGTTCCACACATGAGTGTTACTAGCCTCTTTCTCTGCTCATGAATATCAAGTGCAGAGCTCCTGTCCAGCACTAGTCACAGGCAAACTGTGGCAGTTCTCACCAGAAGACTCCACACTGGGAGACTTTGCTGGCCTGTCACCTGCTGATGTGTCTTCTGAAGATCCAAGAGCAGAGGCGTCTGAACTAGGAGGATGTTTTGGACTGGCCTGAGATTGGCTTTCCTGGCAAGAATAAAACCAGAATGCATTCAGGAGGTAATGTTAAAAGCAACTAAAAAACTACCAGAAAAAAAATACATTTTAACATCTGATAGGAAAAAGAGGTTGCCTATCCAATACCCTATTTATTTATCCAAGATATTTAACTGAAGGAGTAAATATTAAATGTTTGCATGAGGAACTCTTTCTTTTGCAGTTATAGAACATAAAACCCCCCATACTTATCAAAAAGTAAATAAGTCAGTTGGCTCAAAGCAGTATCACTTGTTTTAGTTGATTCTACAAGAAGCAAATAAACTAATAATTTGTTAATAATCATACAAGTCACGAGACAAGTGGTCTTGCCAGCCCAAGCACTCCCAAAGCATAGGTCTTTATCCCTTATATACATTTCCACATCTAACTCTGTATTCAGAAAATGTTAAAGCAATTCAAAGTATCATATTTTGATTGATGAGATAACACATTACCATTTTAGCTTCTGGAAGCGTCCTCTTTGAACTGTCACTTTTCTCTGCACTCCACAGATTGCCCCTATCAAATCGGCCGCGAAGGCATGCAAGTTCCCGTTCACGTTCCTAAACAAATGAAGGGAAATGGGAGAAAAGCTGACAGCCTTAAGGTGTCACAACACTTCAGATTCCTCAGGTAGGGGCAGAACAGTAATAACCTTTCCCAGGCTTATAAGCTAGCTATGAATGTGACAAGTCATACCTGTTTAAGCTGAAGCGCTAAACTGGCAGTAGAGGAATTTTCATTTTGTTTGAGAAGCCTCTCCTGGATTGTCCTTGTATTTGGGGTGACAGTGGGTGTTCTGCACCCTGGAGTATTCGTAGCAGGGCTGCGTGCACTACGCTCCTGACAGCGCTCCCCAAAGCGTTCCAGGAAGGGCTTAATTCCAGATCCCCCTACAAGAACAATTGTTTTGCTTTGAAAGAAACTCTCAATATTAAAGAAATCACTGCAATTTTGTATCCTGATGAAGGTTTCCAGTGAAGCAATTAAGCTGCCTCCTTTACAGCTCTTACTCCATTATACTTTAAACAAACTGAACCTGAAATGCAAATCATAACAGCAATGTTAATAAAACAGTAAATCAAAGCAAGTAGATGTCTTTTTCTTACTACAGTCCATATGTAATACATCAGTTATTTAAACCGGTTTGCCTTTTCCAAATTTCCTCTACAACTAGCCCCACTTATATCTTTCACAGAAATAAGCAGTCTAGTGCATGAAGGGGATATGTTGTTTGGCATCCACCCTGCTTGACTGAGCTTATCTGTCAGCATATTTAAAACTTGCTTTTCTGGCCATCATTTTTAAGAGTTCAAGCTGTTAGTCCAGGTTTCTGACAAAACAGGCAGTTGAATTTAAAACTGAGGATATTCACATGTTTTGACATCAATGTTATCGCTGAAAATAAAGACACTGCAAAGTTAGAGCACCTATGTGGCAACAAGCTTGGATTTCTTCTAAATATGCAGGCTCTTAACATTATATTGAACGGATACATATAGTACCAAACAATTTGAAATAAATTTTTAATCATCTCAATTAACATTTTAGACTGCTTTTGCTCTAACTAGAGTTACTAAAAACACATCCTAGAAAACATCTCCTGCAAAATACAGAAGCTGTATAACTTAAAATAATTATCACAGAACTCATCAGCTTTTTATTCAAGTTACAGCTGGAAATAGGTATTATTTGGTATGATACCTTAAATCTTAACTAGTGTGTTGTTTTAAACACAGCACACATAGGCCTAATTTGAATGAATGTTTACTGAAACCAGAAAACAGCCTACCTGGTGTTGTGGGTTTACCCTTAGGTTCAAGTTGCACATGTGTTCCTTTGACTGGCTCTGCTTTGGACTGAACAGGTTGAGGCAAAGCTGACTTGGCTGTTTGTGTACGCTCTTCAGCCTTCCGAGGACTGCAGGGATTCTCTGCTGGCCGTTGTTGTACTTCAGATTCTTTAGAACAGGGAGCAGTGACTCTTGAAGATTGCGTTAAAAAATTGTTTGGATTCTTAACAGGGGAAAAAGAAAAAAATAAAATATGAGACTTATGTTCTTATTCTCTCAAGGAAAAAGAATAAAAGCACTCTGCATAGCATACTATCACCTGATACACCTATTCCTTTGACAAAAGAAAAAGCAAAGAACAAGTGTTAAGCTTTTAGTACTTTTTTTTAATCCAGTATTTCAAATTGTTTCAGCATTTGATTCCAGATGTTCTTGCCAGCTATTTAAAATATTATCCCACATTTCCTTAAACAAGAATGCACATGGCAGATATTGTCATGGCAGAAATTGCATAAATTGATCAATAAGTGTCTGGTACTGCTTATTTCATCATTCTGATTGAGTCTTCGTACAGCAATAACATTCACAATTTCAGTCAATCAACTACATGAAGTTACAGAGTGAAACTCTGTATCTCTGTAACAAGCCCCCCCTTCTGATGGTCAAGAGCAGCAATCAAGTACATTGACATCAACAAAACACATAAGTACTCTCATCTTTAAGTCACAATAAAAGGAATTCTAAGCCTTTTTAGATCTGCTATTAAAAAAAGAGCATGTAGGATTGCAATAAACCAAAAGTTGTAAATAGACTAAGACTGCTCACACCAAATCTTTAAATTCAGATTAAACAGTTATGTGCTAATATTTGTCCGCCCCAATACAACACTCAAATCAATTTTTAATCAGCAACTAAATTAGACACTCACCGCTGTCTTTGAGTTTGCTGGTTTATTAATAGAAGCCTCAACAAGCCTTTGAGAACAGGATGCAGCTTCCTGCTTTACACTGCTACTATTGATTCTAGCAGATGCTCCACTTGTAGTGGACAATTTGGATAAACAAGTAGTGCCAGGCTGTTCTTGTGCATTGTTTTGCTTTGCAGATGGATGACTTAGGTCATCTTCCCAGGAACCAATTGTAGCAGCAAGGTTAGCTAAACGGCCTCTCCTCCCAATAGGCGTTTCGCTTGCCAGGGCATTGGATGTCTGCTTAGGTGGAGAAACACACAGATCTTTTGACTGGAGAGGAGACAGAGGAACACATTCAGAGGGATCTGGAAAAAAAGAAAACACATTTATTTTGCTAATAAATGATATTGAGATACAGTTGTATCTTTTGCATTATACTATATATTGAGTTTATCAACAATTAGATGTTCCTGCCATCAACAGAATCAAACTACTAGCCCTAGAAGCACTGAGACTAAGCAAATTAAAAATTTTTAATCAAGCAGTTTACTAATTTTATGTCAGTGTTGTGAGGAGCAAGGCAAGAGAGTAGCAGAGAAAAATAAGCTTAAAATTAAGTTGTAAGTAACAGCTTCAATATTTTAGGCCAGCCCTAGTATTGTCTCAGAATTCTTTAAAAAAACATTAATCTTCCCACACACAACATTATCTTCTTTTAGCCAACATAATCATCAATGCAAACACTGAAACACCAATGGTGCTTAGCACGTGAAACACACCTTCACTATCCCAGCAGCGCCGCTGCTCTGCCAACTTCTGCATACGTGTTTTGACTGAAAGGGCCGCAGGAGTTTCTGACTTGGTGTTTTGTTTTACTTTCTCAAGAGGCTGAACCAATGAAGCTCTGTTAGAAGCAGTTTCGTGTGATTCTGAAGTCATCTGAGGAGAATCATGGCTTGTGGAAGTTGAAGGAACTGGCTGTACATTCTCTGAGCTAGAAGCTTGAGTCTCCATATCATTAGGGCAGAGCCTTTTTGATGGTGATGGCTTTGTATCTGGTTTTACTGGATAGGTCAGAGATTCAAACAAATTAGTATTCAAACATCCTAAAATATTTTCCAACAACACGTAACTGTAGTACAAATAAAGCTAGGATTTATAAATACCCTGATATGCTTCCCAAAAAAATGCACTTCCCAAATCTACCAAGCGCAAGGCACTCTCTTTGGCATTACACAATTATTTCTAAATAGCTTACTAAGGACTTGGCACATCTGCTCTCAGGCCCAGCTAAACACAAGTTGGTCCTAGTGGCCTATTAACTGTATCCATCACTGTTTAGTATAAGATAAATATTCAGTGTTTTCACTTTCCCTTTGGAAAAAACAAAGGGACCAGTATCAAAACAATCTTTATTGAATGTGCCACTAAATACCTTCGTCACCGGGAAGAGGTGCCTGGTTACCAGTTTCTGCCAAAGGCTCTCTGGCCCTCTTGGTCTGCACTGTGGGTCTCGCCCCCATCTTCGGCCGCTCTGCCATTTTCCTCTGCAGGTTCTCTCGCCTGGCACGGGTTCTTTCAAGGAGTTTCTGAGTGGTCAATAAGTCGTGTGTTACCAGACATTGCAGTGTGTTAACTGGTAACAGCTCAGAGTAAAAGATGATGGAATTCTGTTTAGCATAGGTTAGCCTATTGAAGCGATTGTTAAGAGGTCATAAAAAAGCAGGTTCCAAATTTCAGTCATTAAATCAACTTGTCTCCAACTAGCTTGGCAGTGACAGAAAATCAGGCTAAAGAGACAGGAGCAATGGCAAAATTAAAGAAGAGGGGCTCCTATAGACCCCAAAGTCATCAGAAATATTTGAAAGTAATTTTTTTTTTAAATCCTGAATCATCACATGACAGTCTTGATCTGTCAAGTCTTGCTAGCAGGGTTTTCTGACACATTGCTAAAGCATCTGGTCAAGTCACCTGACTGGCACTAGCCCTCTAACAAAATAAACAACATTGAAGCAATTGTTAAGAGGTCATAAAAAAGTTCAGCAAATAAAAGCATAGCTGTCAATATTTAAAAAAAAATTGTTATTACACCTTCTAAATCAAAAGGTAAATTTCTTTGCCTCAAGCTTAAATTTTAAGAATAGACTGATATTATACCTAGCTATATTATGGTAAATAGCCTGTTTATTAAGGTATCTCTATACAGAAAAACATATGAAAAGATACCAATTAAGCTATATAACATTCTTTTTCATTTCCTACCCATTGGAAATTTGAGTACCCTGATTATATTCCATATAAAATAGCTGTTTTGGTAAATGTTCCACACTAATACAAAGTGATTCATTACAGTACTCAGGTTTAAAAGGTTTGTTTGTTTTAAATATAGCATTTGTAAGTCATTATCACTCAGTTTGATCACATCTAAAGGATACTTAATGACTCTTTTGATCTAGGTTTTAAGCTTGAGACAAGAAATTGTGCAATTGAACTAATGGCCTTTAAAGGGAAGCATATAAACTGCACTTGTTTGGTGGTACATAAATTATAGTGAGAACTGTGCCAGCCATTATCTGTCCTGTTGCACAGCAATTAAATACACATTTGACATTTTTAACTGTCTAAGGCTGAAGTCTTAAACAATGTTCTATTGTAGGGCAACACAGGACAAATAGAATGTCAATCTCAACAGTTTTTTGTGAAAACAAATCTCAGCTTTGATAACTTTCACAGAAGAGAAGGAATTTGGAAAAAAAATCCCAAAACTAAAATGCATGAAATGTCATGAATGCCTTCAATGCAGGTTCCATGCTAGTTGTGTCCACAAGTCAACTTTCCTTATTTCCAAAATGCAAAGAGAGAGATACAAAGCACATGCAGTACCCACATTAAAAAAATCCTAAAGGCAATTTAAATTAACAGCTCTTCTTGCAAAAAGTTGAATATGCCTTACAACAGTATTCCTACCGTTCTATTCAAATAGAGGCACATTCCTTCCTGTTTTGTTAGCTGAGCAAAAGAGAGTTTCAGTTGTTACATATGAGATGTCACTTCCCAAGAATGCACGCCTCTGTTGCTCAGCTCCAGCTCCTATTGGCTTCTTGCATCTCAAACTTTCCATCCAACTGCCATAATTCCAACAGTGCTGTTATGAGTACACGATGAGTAAGCCACACTCCACAACTTGAGGCTTACTTTCCAAGTTCATCAACAGGGTATTTTTTACAAGGACATTCTCCAATTGCTCTGATGACAAAGTTTCAGAGTATCCTAGAAGTTTAAAATCCTAGAATATACTGAGTTGGAAGGGATCCACTAGAAGTCCAGCTCCTGACCCTGCACAGAACAGCCCCAAGAATCACACGTGTGTGAGACAATTACCTACTTTATTACATGAAGGAATCTGGGGACTACAAAGTCAAAGTGGATTACTGTGTTACAAAAGCACTTTCTAAAAATCAGGAAAAAACCTTCCCACCTCAAATGTTAATGGGAAACTTTAGTTTTTCAAAAGTTTATATTAGAGAAGATACTTAGGCCCATATATAATCATATATGATTATGTTCTTAAACAAGAATTAGTTCACCTACCCTGCTTTACTTGCAGAATAAAGCAAAGGGAGCAATTGAAGGAACAGTTAAATTCAAACCTCACATTTGCAAATTCTCCCCAAACAACTGCATCACTTATTTCTCTTTGCTTATCCTCCATGCTAGGAAATCATCCTTGCCTCTATGAATGGTAAAAACTTCAAACTACAGAATTACCTAAACTATTTCTAACATCCCATAGTAACAAACATAAACCCTTTTGTGCAAGAAAGTTGAGTTATAAAATCAGCTATGAATGGAGTCACAAATAGTATGTTCATTGTGACCCTGAGAAAGTACCCACTGTAGCATCTCCTCCATGCAATCTGTATTAATAATTTAGTTGAGATTCAGAAGGTTATCAGGGTTTTTTTGCAAGATTAACCAAAATAAACATTATTTGAGAACTGTTTTGAAAGCATTCCACTGAATCTTACACCAAGATTCATTTGAGCTTAAATTCATTGAGACACGGACAAAATTTGGTACTGCAAAGTGATCAGCAGACACTTAATTAACAGTATGCTTTGTCCAATTAAGGCTCAAATTATTGGGTTTTACATAATCAACACTTACAGTGCCTCACCAGGTCCCTGCAAGTAACAGAGTATGGTAATGTGTAGACAAAGATTATTTGAAAGCAGCTAACCTAAAGAAAAGTTATACTAAAAGAAAAAAAAACAGCAACACAAACCACAGAACATAAATACTTAAAAATATGTGCTAAAATTTCTTTTCACAGAACTTTGGGAAAAGTTACTAAGCTTCAATAATAGGACACTAATATTGGTCAGAACTTTACACGACAGTAGAATGTCTTCCACAGCAGAAATATTCTTGATAAGGTGGACTTTTTATGCACTCTGGCTAACACTTGAATGAAGTTTACTCTGGGGAGCGGCCTCACAGTTGGTCATTTTCAAAGCATGTCGGAGTCAGCTACGTTCAAGAAGGGCGTGTACAGGTTGGAATATCTCCCAGAATGCAAAACCATTTTAAATTTGATTCAGTAGTCCGGACCTGAAGTTTATTCAAGACAAGCTGGATCATGTCACTCACTACCAATTAAGGAAGAAGGTTTTAGATGTTTACACTTAGCAAGGCTTTACATGGGGATAGGGTAGGACTGCCTTGGCATAACACATTTAGTAAATCTGATCAACACCTTATGTTCATTTTTTAAAAATCAGATCTGTGTAGTCACCTATTCTAGGCACTCAAATTATATAAAGAATGTCAGTTTGATAAACAGATTGCTTACAAGGGGAGGAGAGAGTATTTCATCAGTGTATGTGATTTGAAATTTTTTTTCAAATAGTTCAGGTTTTATTTATGCAGGCCTTGGATTGAAGGCCCTTTTTACTATGACATTTCTCAAAGCAGCCACAAGACAGCTCTAAAACTACACCTCTGACATCAAATCAGAGTACAGCATAGCATCTTTAAGAAACTTTCAGCCTTCATACAGATTCAAGGTGATCAAGTCTTCATTTTGCTATAATTTTGCTTCTGTAAAACTTAAGCACTCAGCCAATTCACTCTACCAACCAACAGCCCTTTAAAAAAGAAAAAAAAAAAAAAAAAAAGGAACTGTGCCTGACAAAGAAAGTGACCAATCGCAGGTGGCAATCGTGCCAAATAGTATGCATTTTCTATCAGATGATCTCCTCTTTGGATCGATTTATGATCCTTTACGTATGGCAGTCACAGAGTGTCAGCAGCGCTCCCGTCTGCTGCCGAGATCCCTTCCATCCCCGCTGGGAATCTTATCTGCCAGACGCGAAAGGAAGGCAAACTCCCGGCTTGGGAAAGGGCCTCTCCTCCGCAAACCCTTGCGCCTATCAGCCGAGCTCTGTCCTCTCCCGGCGGGACCTGACACAGCCCGGGCGGCTCCAGGAGCGGAGGCGCCGGCAGGAGCGGGGCAGCGAGGGTCTCCCCGCTGCGGACAGAGGGTCGCTGCCAGCCCGCAGACCCCCGCAGCGAGCGGGGACGAGGCTGGCTGGCTGACAGGGCTCAGCCGGGAGCAACTACCCCGAACCGAGAGCGCGGCGCAAGGAGCAGCTCCCTCCCTCCGGACCCTCCCCTGCCCCGTGTCCCCGCGGCCCCCGACACTGACAACTCGCCCCCTCCCCAGCTGACGACCTGGGGGAGGCCGGGCCCGGCAGAGCCCTCACCTCGGTGAACGGGTCCATCGCTGTGCCGGTGCCCGCGCAGGCTCCGCTCTGCCAAGGCCACCCGCGAGCGGCCGAACCTCGCCCCAACCGCTGCCGGGATTTGAATTTCAGCGCCCGCCGCGCGCAGGCACCACGGGAAGAGGGAGCGGCACCCGCACGCGGGCGCTGATTGACAGGAGCGCCGCCCAATCCGGCAGCAGGCGGCTGCGCGGTGCCCGCCCGGGGAGCTGGGGGGCCCGGCGGCAGTGAGGGGCCGGCGGCAGTGAGGGGCCCGGCGGCGGCACGGGAGGGCGCATTCGCGTTCCGGGCCGGCAGTCACGGCTGGGTTCGTGAGCTGCAGCGCTCACGGGTTCTGCCTGGGATCCTCTCTGCCGCCCAGCGCTTCCTTGTGTGCCCGGAGTCCATCCCGCCATGGCTGCCCTGTCACAGAATTTGTTCGGAAAACACCTCTGAGATCAGGGAGTCGCAACCTCTGGCGGAAAACAACACTGTCAACCAGGCCATGGCACCGAGTGCCACGTCCAGTCTTTAACACCTCCAGGGATGGTGACTTCGCCACCTCCCCGGACTACACATTCCAATGGCTAATCACTCCTTCTGTGAAGAAATTCATCCTAATATCCAACCTAAAGCTCCCCTGGCACAGCTTAAAGACTATGTCCTTCTGTCATCACCTTCCCGCTCCTCCTCGCTGACATCCCCGACTTCGAATTAAAAAGCTTTTACCTCTACCTCCTTTATCGTGGATCACACATCGTGCTGCAGCTGCTCAGTAGGAGTGTGCCCTGACCCTTTTTCACTGAAGATAAATTTTTCACCTGGCATGGACATGCAGATGTCAGCAGAAAACACGATTTTTGTGTGACACAGTGAATACAGAGGATACTTAGCCCAGTGCAGCCGTGAAACTTGTGGTTCCTTTCATGATTCTTGAGGTTCTCCTCATGCTGCAGCCTGTGGGTCTCATGAAACCTCACCCACCCCTTCCTACGCTGTCCCCTGCGTAGTTTCACTGGCACACCTTTCTCAGTGAATGTGGAATTAGCAGAGACTGGTTGCTGAGGTTCACTCCTTACTATCCATGCACCACCCCAAACACCCTTCATATGCATGTTTTCAGTGTAATCACAGTTCGTTTTTTCCATATCTGCCATTCCCATTGGGAAGCTGCTATAGGATTGCCTGCCCAAATGAATAAGTCTTGTCAAATTTCCATTCTGTCTATACATACTGGCACCCCTTTAGACCTTTTTGCTCCTGTGCAAATAGTGTTCATTACCTTGCATGAATGCCCTTCTTCACTAGTGCTGTGCTTCTTGCCTCTTCAATTATTTATAGGCAGCAGTGTTTTCTTCTTTCAGTCTTTATTTTGCCTTCTAATTGTCCAAACCAACACTCTTCTAATTGTCCCTGATTAAAAAAAATCTTTCCAGTGTCTTATTTGCAAACACTATGGTATCAGTGTGCAGCAGAATCTAAAAGTACAATATCAAATAATACTTTTCTGAAGAAATTGTAAAAATTGGACACTCTGGCAAACAAATATCCCTGCACTGTTCCCAAATAAACATGGGTTGGAGCAGTCTGAGGTCCAGCATCAGAACTTGCTCATACATCAGGCAGAAAATTAGGACTTGCCAGATGGGACTTGTCCCTCATTCATAATCTATGAACCAGCCTGTTCAGTGGTAAGAAAGAACAGGCTTTATTTCCTTCAAGAGAAACTAGGTTTAGCTATCACTGGTAAACAACAGAAAAATTCCTTTAATGAAGCAGTAGGGAATGCAGGAAAACACCAGAAGACAAAATAGCCAATATGGAGCTCAAAGTCCTTGGCAGAAAATAGAGGGAATTACCATTAAGTCCTTTCTTTCTCCTGCCACCCCAAAGGAAGAAAAGTAATGTGCAATTTGAGCCCTTTAAATAATACAGAATTACTGCAATCTAAACATGCTTTCTGCTTCACTTGTGGGTCTGTGAGATTTCTATGGTGCAGCTCCATCTGTCCTTGGTCCATTTCCAAATGTGGCTCCATCCATTGCTGGTGGCTTTCAAATGACACAGCATAGCACACGATGCTCAGCCTGGGGGCCAACAGAACGAGGGTGGCTGCACTGTTACTGTGCATAAGGATATGTAAGTAACACTGACATATGTTAATTATTACTATTAAAAAGAGGAAAATCATGATTCTTAATCTGTGCAATGAATTTCTTGTAACATGTATTTCTACACAGTGTACTCTGAAAAATGAAATGGCAATTCCTAGGAGTGTATAACTGCTTAAATCAATGCAGTATATATGTGACAAATGTCCTTCCCTTTTGCTCTCTACAGACTTAATTTCTTCATCATTTTGATACAGACTTATCAAGGTCCTGCTAGAAATAAATAGAATACTTAGTTTCTCATCTTGTCAAAGAATTATGTCTGTCTTCCAGGAACCAGTGGATAGTAGGTATATCTTATCCTTATACCACTCTAAGGAGCCAAAGAAAGTCAATCCTTTTCGGAGGATTGACTCATAAAAATGAGGCCTGTTGCCTGCATAGTGGTGGGGATACAGCTCTTAGCAATGGAATTTTCAGTTGGAGTTATATTTTTCTTAATACATAAGTAAAACTATTTCTACAGCAACTTATGGGAAGAAAAATCAACTGATCTTTCACAGTATGAAGGCACAAAGAAAAAGAGAGGGAAAGAAAGAAAGGAATGCCATGTGAAACCAGCAGAACAATGAGCCAGCTCTGCCCGTTCAACAGCTTTATATTTTATGCCAGACTTTTGCATTCAAAAATTATGAATCACACCCTTCACTGTCTCCTCCCCTCACATGATGTGGTTTAAGATGTCTTCTTGCCAGGCATAAGCTAATGAAAAGAAATTCTTTCTGTAACAATAAATAACACAATACAAAGCACTGGGGGAACTGTTTTTGCTGGCTTGCAGTTTTCATGGGAGTTGAGAACTTATGCACTGGAGCTAGTAATCTTTCTTTTAACATGGCAAGAAGAACGTTTTTACTTTCCCAGGTTTTCCTTCAGAAAGTTTTAAAGTGTAATGACTGTTTTCAGGGTGCATTTTCAGAAGGTTATAAATGTTTGCACTAGCACTTTAATAAGAGTGGAGCACTTTTTAACTAATAAGGAGAACACTTGCCAAAGTGGTTTTTTATCGTTGGCTTCCTTACAATACCAATACAATCAGAAATGTAAAATATTGACATTGAAAATGCTGATCCCACTGTAGTCCACTGTGTAGCTCCATTCTGTAATTGTCAGAGAATATTTCCTAAAACTTTCTTTCTGCTGAGAAACTGATAATTCATAATTCTGATTCCAAAGGAAAGATGAGCAAAGTGCTTCCTTGATGCACACAAAAATCCTGCAAATTACAGAAAAATTACAACTTTCCATCTTGTAATTTTCTTTTATTCATTGTTTAATATCTTAAAAGTTGATGCTCACCCATCTAGCACTTGCAAACACATTCAATTTGTAGCATGGTAATTAGAATACAGTAGTGTAGTATTCCTTGTAGTGTAGATTTCCTTTCAAAAGGTGTTTTTTGCCAGAAAAAAAAAAATCCACTCTTCCACTAATAAACTGAAGAACTGTCATGATTCTGAAAGCCATTTCCCACCTAGTAGTAGGATTGCATGGGAATCCACAGAGAGGAGAAGCAAATGTGTGGCCTAGCACATGATGGTATGCATCATAATTTCTGGGCTATGGTTCCAATTAGAATTAATTCTTCCCCATGACTTCAAACAAAGAGGGAAGAAGAACCTTGGGGAAGAGACAAGGTAACAGCCCTTGCAGAGCTTCTTGAGGACATCTCCTTCCCCTAGTCCACCTTCTTTTTTGCCTCTCCTGGATCTTGGAGAATGTCTGGCACAGGTCTGACTCTCTGGGTTTTGGCTATGTCTAAGTTGAAGTCATGCTGTAGGAAGTTCCTCTCCACCCAGGCCCCCCAGCAAGACCCCTATAAAAAGGGAATCCTGCACCACACAAGAGCAGTAAGAATTTAATATCCATCCTTTCAGTGATTCTGAAGTGAAGAGAAATTGTGTTCTCAAATCCTCTTGAATATCCTAGTATGCCAGAGAGCTGGCCTAGAAAAAGGCAATTTCACTTCCAAACAGTGAATAGAAGGGCAGATCTATAGTCTGGCAAAATGCAGCAGTTTGGACTAATCTGTATTTTCTATTACAAACGTTACATAATCAAAAACATTTTGATGAGCAGCATTTAGGATATGTTCTCTAAGCCAAGCCAAAGGTGATTATACTGCTTTTGTCAGCTCCTATGATAATCACAGAGGCAATTTAGACTGACATTATCCAGTAAAGGAATATATTTATGTCAGGAACAAGACAGGTTTCATGAGCGAGTAACCCAGTGTGGGACACGGATTTAAATTAGCAATGCTCAGGGCACAGGTCTCTCTCCTAATAGTCTGAATAGGAAATTCATAACCAGCTCACCCTGTGGCAGCAGCTCTCTGGTCTCAGAGACCAATGCACACCTTTCCCAGGCATTGTCCTGGGGAAGGCTGTGAGAAGACCAGAGAAAAGAATGATAAACAATTCTTATATTCACTTGCTGCACCTGTTGAATATGTGGAATGTGTTATGGAGATTTGTTTACCAAAGGGTGGTTTCTTAACTGGCCAGTGGTGATGGTGTTTTAGATGGAAGGACCAGTTGGGTCCACCTGTATTGTGAGTGCCTGTAAGGGTGATGGGTTTCCTAATAAGTACAGAATAATAAAGTGATTGATCAGCCTGCTGAGAATCATGGAGTCAATGCTAACTATTACCCAGCCAGGAGCCTGTGGCAACATCACCCAGACTAAAACAATGCCAGACCCCATTGCCATTACAGTGTAACTTTTACCTGGGACTTTGTTTTCTGTTACCAAAAGAATTCATTCATTACTCTGCCTTGACAAGTGTAGTTGGGGGAAAATCCTTAAAGTGGATGCTTGCTGAAGGAAAACAGTACAGAAGCTCTCTTATGAGGAGCAACTGAAGGAAAAAAATGTCATGGAAATCAAGGCTGGAGGGAAAAACAAAAACATTAGAGGTTAATGGTGGACTTGATGATCTTAGAGGTCTTTTTTCAACCTTAATGATTCTATGATTATGGGGAGAAAGAACTAAATAATATGAGTGAAAAATGGCAGACAACAAGAGAGGATAACAAAGAAACAGGGGAAAAGAAAGAGGATATATTTAAATGGAGAAGTTATGAAAGAAGGAATGAGATAAAAACCATATTTCATTAACAGCAAAAGACAGTTGTCAAGTGGACTCAGTTTCAGAAAAAGATCTCTGGGTGGTTGAACTCTGCTTTTTTTACAAGGCTGTGGGAGTTAAGAAATATCTGCGTTTCATGCACTCTCAAAAGATTTATTGTCTTCAGTCGGTATAATATTGCATTTGTCTCACTAAACCACAGAAAGTTTCTTAGGGCTGTTCATTTAGGTCTCCTAACTGATTTACACAGGAGAAGGAGAATTAAACTTCTTTCTTTTGTGTCTCAAGGTAAAATACCCCTTTTTCATTCTTTATCCATATGGTACAGATGTACCATTTGCAGATATAAAAATTCTGAAATTAAACAAAGGGTGTGAGAGTACTTAAGTGCTGCTATGTTAATTTAGACCAGGATATTACTCTCTGAGAGTATATCTGAGACTCGCTTGCAACTACAACATTGTGCAAATGGAGTAATCACATAATCACATCAGCAATTTCACCAGCCAAATTGTATTGTATTTTATGGTTTTCTAATATTTTCTGAACAATGGAAAAATTAAGACATTCTTGTTGAGAAACCATTTTTCACTAACAAAAAAAAGAAAGAAAGAAAAAGTGTTCTATCAGCTCTAGCTTTTTTTAAAGACTCCAGAGGCTGTAAGCTTAACAGGGGATAATTTTCTGACCTCTTGCCATCACATTATAAATGAAACTACAGGACATACATAAAATAAATTATTTATAAGGAAGCCCAAGAATGTTACCTACAAAATCACCTGAAAGTTTTTAAAACCAAAATAGGTGCTTCAAATTAAATGTAGTCTATATGCTTTGCTGAATAGGGAAAGGATATTATAAGGATACTAAATGGGTTTTTTACATGAGTTCACAGCAGTTTTTTTCACTTTCTATATCAGTTCTTTAGAAAAAACCAACCATACAGTATAATGAAATCCTTTCTGCAAAAGTAGCATATTTACACTAGAGGGTGCTACTTAGACAGTATTTTAGGCTGCTCAGTGTCTTTGGAAAGCCCCTTTTCAACATTTGGAAAAAAATACACATCTGAAATAAGAAACAGATGTTTCTTATGAGACAAATTCTACTGAAATTTAAATAAACATAAATGAAATTTTATTTTCCCCACACATACCCAAGAGGGACACTGGTCCCTTATGTCATCTCAGCTTCAGTACAAACTACATATATAATTGCACTGAGGATGTGTTAGAGATGAGTCAATATCCTTAATATTTCAATCTGTTTCTGCTTAACAAACTAATATGACACAGAAAATGGACTAACTAAAGGAATCTAAAATAAGACCACGTCTTTTCGTTAATGAGAAGGACTGAAGCATCTGATGGAGTAAAACCTAAATTAGCAGTCTCTATAGTACAAAATATGACAAAGTGTTGCTTCACCTTACAATAAAGCATGAAAGAAGGCAAAGGGAATGGAAATGGCCAAGAAAATATTTAAAATAATTCTTCCTTAATTCTTCCCATGGTGATGAGATTTGTGAAAACTCTGAACGTGTCTCTCTACATCTCCAGGGCCTTTGGCTGCCTCAAGACAGAGCCCACATGGAGATGGTGCAGATCTTGGGCCATGAAGATAGCTGCTGCTCCCTAACAGCTGTTTGCAAGGTTAGTATGGGCACCTTATTTTCTTATATGTCTAATCCAAAAATCTCTTTTAAACTTGACAGGTCTGTAACAAGGTAAGACAGTGTTTGCCCTGCTCTATCCCCATCTCAGAGATGCTGCAGCTCCAACTCTTGGACTCTACTAACACCATGATGAGGAGATACCCAGGGAATCTCCAAAAACAGCCAGGAGGTGGAGGTGAATGAAGTCTGAAAATACCTCTGATTTGTTTTAAGCTTTTCCCCAACACTACTGAACACTTTCCATTGGCTGAATTTGTCACTGATACCACTTGGAAAGTGTTATTCCTCACAGAATAAATAAAATAGCCTCAGCTGTTTTATAGCCCCATTTAACCTCATAAACTATGTGGGAATGTGCAAAGTAAAGCTCAATAGCAGTACCAGGCATGTACTTGGAAAAAGAGAGTGAGTTTGTACCTTAGGTTCTGCCCCTCACTGAGTCAGTGTTTCTCCTTGAAAACAGGTTTTACCAGAAGACCACTTTCTCCAGGCTAGGAAAAGTCCCTTCTGCTCTACAGATCTTGTCCTGAGAATCTGATGTCCCATAAAAAGAAATGCTTTGATGAAGAAGTACATCATCACTCTTTCCACAGCTACTGCATCACTGCCCCCTAATGTTAGCTGGAAGGGTCCCCTGCTCCCAGCAGTGGAGCTCCTGCTGCAGGAGAGTGCTGGGGCCAGCATGTAGGTGAGAGATGCCTCCAAAACTCCATGCACTTACTGCACAAGGAGGCGTAAAAGGAGGCGTTTGTGGTTTTTGGATATCCCCTTCTCGTTCATAAGTCTGTTGTATAGCTTGGATTAGCAAAAAATAGGGGATCAAATAAACAAGGTGGAAGAGGAAAAGATAAGGAAATTAATGGCAATAGAGAGAGGAACATTGTGCTTTTTTCACATTGGTTAAGAAATAAGTGAATTGCTCACCTGAGAAGCCAAAAACAATGATGCGCTACTAGGAAAACTTTGCTTTTCAACTGAAATTATTCCAGCACCACAAAAGACTTGACCAACTTCAAAAGGCACAAAGTACAAATGTATAATAGATTGTCATTTTTTGTGGCCTCTGGTTTAACCCAAGCCAAGCCAAGCCAAGCCAAGCCCCATGCAGCTGATCACTCACTCCCCCACCGGTGGGATCAGGGAGAGAATGGGAAGTGTAAAAGCTAGAAAAACTTGTGGGTTGAGATAAAGGCAGCTTGATAGAAAAAGCAAAAGCTGCAAGAACAAACAAAGCAAAACAAGGGATTAATTCAGTGCTTCCCTTGGGAAGGCAGGTGTTCAGCTATCTCCAAGAGAGCAGGGCCCCACCATGCTTAGCAGTGACTTGGGAAGACAAATACCATCACTCCAAACATCCCCCTCTTCCTCCTTTTTCCCTCCACTTTATATACTGAGCACGATGTCACATGGTCTGGAATGTCACTTTGGTCAGTTTGGGTCACCTGTCCTAGTTACATCTCCTCACAGTCTTCCATGCACTTCCTGGCCAGCATGGCAGTAGGAAAAGCAGAAAAGGTCTCAGCTCTTGAGTGAGCTAAGGTCAGCAATAACAGAACCTCTCTGTATTATCAGCCATGTGTTCACCACAAATCCAAAACAGAGCCCCACACCAACCACTGTGAAGAAAATTAACTCTAAGCCAGCCAGAACCAGCACAGGGCAGATTGTCTTGTGCTGCCTGTGCTGCCTGACCTGGTATTTGAGTTGCCACAGCAAGGCACCTTCATGATTCATCTGCTGGTGTTTGCAGGTCAGCAGGCAGCTTGTGCTCGGCTGCTTGCCAGCGCTGCCTGCCAGTCCTGCCTGCCCCTGCCAAAGGCAGCACCCTGCCTTTCGGAGAAGGATCCCTGTAGTGACAAGGCATTGCTGCACAAGTGGACAGATGGTAGAGGAGGAAAGGTCAAGAGGGTGAGTTGGTCCATCAGTCCATACTGAAGGAGTTGAATGCTTTACTGTGACTACTACATTTTTAAAAGCCACTTCTCTGCCATAGGAAAGCCGCCTCTTTTTCATTAGTAGATATAAGTACATTTGTGAGTGTACAATAGACATCTTAGATTTCTTTCCTCATATGATAGCAGACAACAGTTAGGTGCACTCATAGGTTTGCCTCACAAGGATCTTACATTGCTTTCACTTCTCTGTACTTTACTGCAAGGTTTGCCTATGTTTTGTTTGCCCTTGTTGCATTGAGTGTGTGGTTTTGAGCTTCCTTAGCATAAAGTGCGAACAAATTCACTGGATAAATCAATCTGAATACTGGAGCCGTATCAAGTTGTGCATCTTAAAATAGCAGTCCCATTGAATAAGTCTATGAGTAAGCAGCTCCCACAAGCATGTGCTGCATTTGCTGTGTACTAGGAGTGTAGGACCCAGCTGGAATCAGAAGGCAATGTGAAGACATTTCTGATGGAGCTTTTAGAAAGAATATGTCTGTAAGGACAGTCAGTTGGAGTCACTTGGTCAGTGAAATTGTATGGTCAGGAGATACTAAGCCAGCTAAGAGTCATTGAGCAAGGAAGGAAGGCTGACCTTGCCACTCTGAAGGGCCTGAAGCTGTGCCAAATTATGCAGAGTTAGTTAAGGACTCTCGTTCTCAGCTTTCATAGTTCATCAGTGATTCTTTGTTGTCATAGAGAAGTGGTAGAAAGATGGTGTGAATATGAGGGAGGAACCAAATAAAACCAATGTTAAAATAAGTGTGTGTACATATACACACACACACATAAACATATTTAAAATCCAAATGCAGATATACACATATATATTTATATGCATCTATATGTATGTGCATTTATATACATGTGTATGTGTTGGAATTTTGCAGTGTTAGCTTCTGACAGATACAGAGATCAATAAAATGTGTCACTGCTCTTCCAGACTGTACACATTGCAGAGCTTGGTGATGCTAATATTCCTATAAAGATACTCCTCTGCATGCAAGACGTTGCAGTATTTGTGACCAAGTGACTATGACATTACCTCTGAAGACATGACCAGGTAAATCCAAAATTATCTGTGGAAGTAATGTTCCGTTAAAGCTGAAATACAACATGCATGTTCCCTTTAATTCTGGCTCCTAACAATGGGTATAGATCCATTTGGACTGTGGAACTGTGTCATTTAAGCTGTATTCCACAGTGTGGCTCATCTAAACATCACAATTTGTCCCTATGTTCCCTCATCTTGCTACAATGTGATCAGTGCCAGCTGCACTGATAGCCTCCAGAAATTTTTTCATGACAGAATAGCTTGTCTTTTTCCCTACTGTCTTTTCAGACAGACTTGCAAGCTAAGATGTCTTTAAGGTCAGAACTGCTAGAGGTACACTATATATATTTATATATATATATACAATGATATAATTATATATGTGTGTGTGTAGCATTTTTGTCATGAGGTATTCAGTAATGTTTTTCTCAGCTGACCTTTCCATGTTACGCTTTTCATCAACAAATGTGACAAAGCTTGCTTGGAGATGAAGCAGAAAGCTGGGACAGGTGGCCCTTTAGCATCCCTCCTCTGTGCCTTCTGCTGCTATTGCTTTTGGCATCCTCTTGCTACAGCCAGGAGCTAGTGCGACCTAAAAAAACCTTCACACCATCCTGCAAAGGAAAAGGCTAGCGGGGAAGGAGGAAAAAACTGGAGGCAGCAGATTCAGGGGTGACTGACTACCCAAGCACTCAGGGAAAAAGGACATCAGGAAGAAGCAGGCAGGAGATGAGAGAGATGGAGAGAAGGCATCCACTGGATAGAGCAAGGAAAAGAGGTAGATATGTAAAATACACAAAGATATTTGAAAAGTTGCTGATTTCATTGCTATGGCATCCAAATATATATAAAATAGCACCTCTAGAAGGACAATTAGGGTCTATGCAGCTAAATTTCTGGGAAGTTTCATCAAAATGGTACATTGACTATATTTTAGCAGTTGTCTATCGTTTTTTCTTCAGCTGTGCTAATTATTTGCAGTGCTTGAACAGATTCACTGGTTTTGGGTTTTTTTCCTGTAATTGCCATGTATCAGAAGCAAACTCTAACCCATTAGGGATAGCTTTGTCTCTCTAAATTTAAAAGTGTTTATTCAGTTCCTGCAATTTGAGATTTGGAGACAAGCCTGCAAATTCCAGATGCAACATTGATAGCAAAATAGTTTAGAGGGTATTTTAGGTTAAATTGGGACATGTTGACAGAGCATATATCTTCTTGGATCTTCAAAGAATTTAAGTTAAAAGAGACATCAAAATTGTCAGCTAGGTAGAAGTGTGTTTCAGCACTGGCTCCTCATTAGCCAACTGAGAAAAATGACACCTCAGTCTTTTCATAGCTGGTCTTAAGAGTACCTGGGTTTGACTGTGTGTGAGGCAGTAGAAAATAAAATGAAAATATTTGTTCTAAACTCCTATTTTTCTTTTTTTAATAATTTCCTGTGAAGACTCACATGAAAGCTGACAGAGCTATCTGAGCAGTGTTTACTCTGCTCGTGATTGCATGCTTGCAAGTATGCATGTCTGTCTAAGAAAGATTCACAAAACTCAGTGAAACTTTTCCAGATAGGAGGCAGAAAGGGAACCTCTGAAGTATCAACATGCTGTGATCTGTAGAATTTCCTCCACTGCTATCTGATGATACAGCCAGGTGTTACTGGACAGTGCTGTGGAGGGAATCTCTGTGTAAAGCACATTGCAGATATGGATTTATTGATGAGACAAATGTGGCAGATATTTAAGATACTCAACTAAATCACAACAAAACTTCCCAGCTTTCTTATCCCTGGGAGATCACTACACTCCCATAATCTGTGTTAAGCACTATTCTGCTGCTAAGTCACTTTCAATTAAATTGCTCTCTCCAATAAACGTTGAGCATTTAAGAAAAGTAAACACATTATTAACACAGTAAAATGTATCGATGTGTAATCTGACTTCAGTAGTCACCTTAAGTCTGCATGAAAAGTACCGAATCATCCTACACCATGCCTACATTAATGGGCTTCACAACCATGATTGCTAAGATAAAATAACTTGTTCCTATTTGATGTTCATTTTTAAAACGTACAGATTGTATTTCAGGGAGTGAAAGATTTCACAAGCAAAGCAACAGATTGCACAACAAGTAAGGTGACAGGAGGGTGTAATATAAAGTCTGCCTTCTACTTTAAATTCTATTTACTACTTATCAGTGTATGATAACCATCAGTTACGGCCCTAAACCGTTGCCCTGATACAATTCCTCCATTCTCGTTACATGGGACATTCCCAAGCACGAAACCCGTCTCCCAGGGTAGCACATATCCTGCTAAGCACCCTTGTCCCATGCAGTCCTTCCTCTGCCTGCCACAGATCCAGCAGATAATTACCAATCACACCAGCTATTACCAATGGCAGCGATGATGGTAGCTGATGATTATCAGAGGACTGCAGCGCTGGTCTGTGCGTGAGTGATGCTCGCTAGATTCCTGCAGAGGATGACACTAAAGCCTCGCCTATGCTGCTGACTCTTGGGACCAGCCGTGCCGGTGGGATACAGGGGGATGATGTTCCCGGGTGGCGTCGGCGGGGTGGCGCGCCGGGACGCCGATAGCTGCACTACAGATCCCAGGGTGCAGCGCGTCTGCGCCCTGCCCCCCCTGCAGCGCTCGGGCCCCGCGGAGCCCGCCGGGACTTGTAGTCTGCAGAGGCGGGCGGGCGGGGGCTCTGCCGGCGCGGCTCCCGCCTGCCTGCCCGGGGCCAGCCGCGCTCCCCGCATCCGCCGAGGCGGCGAGGCGGGCGCATCCCGCGGCGCCGGGCGCTGCCTCCCCGCCGCCTCCCCTCTGGGCTCCCTGCCCGGGAGCCGGGAGCCCGCCGCGCGGGGGGCAGCCGGCGGGGCAGAGCGGCGGCGCTGCCCGGCGGAGCACCATGCTGGAGTCCATCTGTGTCACCGGTGAGCAGCGGGAGCGGGAGCGGAGGCGGCGCGGTCCCTGCCGCGCCCGGGGCAGCCGGCGGGCCGCCAGCGCTTCCCCGCCCAGCGAGGAGGCATCGCCCGGGCGGTGCCGCGGGTGTCGGTGGGGTGTCCCCTGGGGACGGGGAAGGGCTCCACACCTGCCCGGCTCCAGGAGCAGGAGCCCCCGCGGGGAGTGGGCAGTGAGCGTGTCACCTGCGGGCCATGCCCCGCGACACCGGGGAGTACCGAGGTGACAGCCGCTGCGCTGGAGCGAGGGACAGACCATGCAAGGGAGAATGCCAGTAACACTGCTGCTGGTTGTATCTGGTGCTTGCACGTTTTGGCTCTACCCTTTGCTGTGTTTCCCTTTGTTGAGAAGTTAACAAATCCTTATAGGATGTGTGTATACAAACCTCTGTTATGACTGTATAACGATAATATAGACAGGTACGTGGTGCCACACAAAACTGTCTTCTTGTGCTGTGTACAGTACAGCTGCTGCTTGAAAACAGATGCTTTCCTTGTTTAAATCTGACATCTTTTCTTGTGTCATTACTTCAGCTGGCTCAAGCCAATGTTACTTTTCCACAGGGAAATCTATCTACAAGAAATCTGCTGGAGGTGTCTTGTGCCCTCATTCAATACCCTTGCAATCATAACTAAGATCTCTTACAGCTACTCTTTCTCTGCATAATTGATATGCTGTTCCATCTGTGCATGGATATGACTAGAGTATTACTTCTGATAATGGGAACAGAAATAACGTTCCATGGGATTGATCAGAGCAACCTTGGAGATGTGCAATAACCACGTCAATCTTAAAGGATGAGATTTTGTGAAAAATAGTTATTTTGAGTCTATATCCCTCCATCAAATATTCCTGACTGCACCTGTGTTGCAGTAGAAACCAGAGACCTGCTTGGATGAGAGTTTCATCCTGTGCAAGTCTGCCTGTAAATCAGTGTTCTGTGATAATATCCTGAGTTTATTACATCAATAGGAGTTTGTTGCTTGATTTCTTTAGAGCCAAGTCTTCACTTCTATTGATTATTAGTGTGTCCATGTAATTTAATTTGAAGGGCCCAAATTTGGAGTCAGTTACATAATACTGTATTTCAATATAGAAGTAAATGTGCAGGAAACTGCTTGCAAGTCAGTCCATATCTTTTTGTTTTCTTTTTTCTTCTTTTTTTTTTTTTTTTTTAGGGTAGAAAGAGTACATCTCAAATAGCATTGCCATTTTAAAGAAGAAAATCCAACCTGCCAGTCATCCCTAAAAATGCATAGTTACTTATGAACACTGACAGCTAATTAATCAGATATACAAGCTGGCTGATAGCTGAAACCTGCCCTCGGTTTTGAAGCTCAGAATTAAAAGCTGGATGACACATAACACCTTTACAGGAGAAAAGTAAATAGGTGGATATTTTGAGGGGGGGAAAGAGTCTTAGGTTAAATGTAAAAGTCCCCAGTATCATACAGGCTCTAGTTAATAACTAAGATGCTTGTGAAAATAGAAAGTAACTCAATGTCAGTGTTTTTACAGAAACTCACTGCCTAATTCTGCTTTTAAACCATGTTCAGTCATAGACAGAGCTTCCAGTGTGTTCTAGTTCAAGTTGCCTGACAGCTCCTGTTCAAAATTGGAATGTTTTTAAACTTTTAAGGGGTTTCCAGTAGTGAGGAAATAGAATGTAGGATTGTGGTCAGATTCAGTTATGCCACAAATAGAAGCCTGTAGTGTTTGAGAGGCAGTGGCACATTACAGGTTCATATACAACACTTTATGTTGCCTGCTTTTTTTCAGAATATTCTTTCTATAGCCCTCTGCACAGACAAACCATACAGTCTAGAGCACATAAACTACAGGGGGTTGTGAATCTATTCAAATTTTCTGAATATTTGAGATAAACATTTATTTGTAATGTAATTGTACCTTTGCACAGTGTGTCAAAGGAAGAAAATCCTACTTGCCACATCTGTGTAGTTCGTTCTCATCTCACAGTTTCAAACTTAACTATTGCTTGTAGATAGATCACATACATTATTTGCATTCATAAAAATTTGAAAATTGAAATCAGCCTTGAAATGATTTCTGGTTTTGAGCAAAAAGAAATTCAGCCATATTCTATCATGGTAATGGTAATCTTAAAAACAGAAGTAGTGGTTCAGACCATTACATCCCAAGGATAGGAGGAAGTTCTCCATGAACATGTTTGCTAAGCACCTTAGTCACACTTGCAGTTTGGACAGGATTTGTTCACTGTGCATATATAACCTGAGTGACAGCTGCTTGAAAACTGCAGGAGCTCTCTGCTATTTAAGAGCAAGGCTAGCCAGACAGGGATATCTGTGCCCACAAATACCTGTCATTAACCTCATTCCACCTATGGACCAGGTATTTAAGAAGCTGCTTGGATAGTAGCTGCCCTGTAGTCTAGAGGAAGGTGTTATTTATACAACACACTCCAAAGGCTAGAAAAATGCTTTCATTGGGATTTTACTATGCATATTATTGACTTATTAGCTCAATCCATCAGTTTCTAAAGAACAAAGAGACCAATAATATGACCTGGCTCCTAAATATAACATAAAATCTAACACTTTTTTCTAACAAATAACCTCTGACAAGATTAGGCAGTGTCTGCAGTGGTGCAAGGCTCCAGGCTAGTGACTGGGATGCAATTTATACGTAGAACGTGTTTCATGAGTGCAGAATTGTCATGAAATTAGTGGTTCCTACATATTCTCTGTTAACACTCATGGACTCCATCCCTTTTCTAGTACTGCTGTGACACTGAATAGCTACTTGTGCATAAATGGAAGTTACAGATAAAACTCCTCTGTCTGCAAAATGAAGCCTGTGGTATTTTGAATTGTTCTGTGACACGTAGTGCACTTGTGTCTGAAGGATGGAGTAAGTCCAGTACTGCCAGTTCCAGCTAATCTCTTGACAGTGATGGGATTTTGGCTAGGGCACAACCTGCTCTCTTTTGAGATTCTTGAGACTTACAGGGGTTGTTGCCTTTGGCTGGCTGGCTGCCCTGCTAACCCAGCTTATGGGACAGCAGACACCAAACGCCATGGCACTAAAGAGGGGTAGAGCTCTACTCTGGACCAAGTTGCCATTAACAGGAGGTTTTCTGTTCTTTGGTACCCTAAATTATGACAAAACAGGGACAGGCAGCTGTTCTGTCCCCTCCTTGCTTATCCCTTGCCATCACATTGCGCTCCAAATATGGCAGATAACTGCATGTAATATTTCACCTGTGTCTCTAGGACCACGTTTTTATTAGCGTTGTTGCAGAAAGGAATAAGATAGAAATAAATGGAAGTAAACATGATGGAGAGAATCTTTTAGGAAGAGACTGTATTAGTTTTGTTGTGGGTTTTGGGTTTGTTTTTTGTTTTTTTATTGCTGAAGGGCTTGTGGCTTTGTGACTGTTGAATGTTAGGAAGTGAGGACAATGAAAAGAATCCTGGTACATAAATTACATAGAGGAGGTTCTCAAAGGTAACTGGAGCCTGGGGCATATGTTCTTTAACAGTTTTCTACAGCAAAAACAGAAATAAGTCAGGAAATTCAGATTTGTACTTCTCAGAACACACATAGCACATGTGGATGATATACAAAAAATAAAACCTGTGGGATTTGTAACGTGATACCTGTATTCTGGCATGCAGCGTAGCGTTACACCATAGCATGGTGATTTTCAATTTGCCTTTTTCATCTCTTTTAGAAGTAATCTGTCCAATGGTATCCAGAATTTAAAAGCTGGGAATCACTGCTAAGCAATCCATGCAATTAATCTGGGTTGATAATCCATTCCAACTGGCTACTTTATAGAAGCACGGTATCTCAGTACTTTTTGAAATACTGAAGCAGGTTTTCAGGATGCAGGCTGTGCAATGGATTTGTTTTATGTTCAGAATACGAGACCTCTTTTTCAATCACCAGGCATTGCTAATCATTGGAAGCTCTTGGATATAATAAAAGTTTCCTAGAAAACAGTATATTCTTAATTTGGTTGATGCCGTCTGATTTACAGATGTGACTTTAAAATATATTATAGCTTAAACAAATGTACTAGAGAAAGAATTTTAAATTCGGTGCTTTGCAACATGATTTTGACATAATCTCAAATATTATTTTCTAGTTTATTTGGTAATGATGTTCAGAAGACCTATATAAGACCTAAATTTTAGAATAGCAGTTAAATGACTGTGAAAACTGCTTTGTTATCTATTATAACATTTCATATGTGCCAGATTACCTGTTGATTCTAGGTTTCCAGCACAAATAGGCATGGAACAGTATCCTTTAGTCAGAAGAAAATTAAGGACAGCCACACTTAGTTTGGCAGCTGAAAAATCACTTTGCTACAAGACTGCGCTTATAATAAATTAACTACAGATTGGGACCAACTATTTTTGATATCAGCCATGTGCATGTGAAACCTGCCAGTGCATGTTCAGCACTCAGCCACCATTTGTGACACTTCCAGGAGAATTCTGACTTAAGGCTTTCAGTGATTGTCTACATATAAAAGCATTTATTACTGGCCAGCTGTACCTCTTAGCTCTAACAGCTTGCTGTCATGGGTTTTTGGTATTAGATTGACACAAGCTTTGGGGGAGGGAGGGAATGGGTGGTTTAAGGTCATTTTGAGTTGTCTCCTTGAATTAAATTTCTATTTCTTTTTTATTTATCATTTCTTAGATACATGTGTGATATTTGTTCTAATTGTTCCATTACAGCACCAGTTTAAAGCTTCTGTATTCTTTGCGGCTTTTAAGAGCTGGTTAGTAGAGAAGGTGAAGCATTAATGCCTCTAGTACCATGTTATTTCTTTGTCTATATTTTAAGAAGTAGCTGTGTAATTTCCAACTCCAATTTTGTCTACCTAAGCAAAGCCATACGCTCAGAAATTTAATATGTGTTCAGACATTCCAGAAACCTTAATTTTCATTTACCCTTCTTAAAAGTAAGGATTCTCATACTGTAATAGTTGATACAGGTCTGAAGTCAGTCTCAAAGACCAGAAATATGAGCATGGTCATCCCATTCTGTTATCCAAAAAATGCATCTCTCTTATGTATTTAGTTTGATGTTGTTCTCCTTGTGATGGGGAACTGTGGTTTCTCACCACGACAGCTCCTGAGAGAGCAAGCTAAGCCATGTAGGCAGGTTGTCATGTATGTGATGAGAATGATCTGACAGAATTTGAACAGGAATGCCAAGGAGCACGCTTCTGTGCCAAGCACTGAAAGAGGATTCACAGACTTATGATGGAAGAAAACTGAGTTTGCGTAGGATACACATGCTTTAGTGAAGGGGAGTAATCTAATGCTTCTACCTCTCTTCTTTCCAGTGGAGAAAACACAGTGGCTGCAGATCACTCATCACATGTTCATGCAAATAGGACCTCTGGTCTTTTTGGTTTTTAGGGCAGGATGTTTGGGAGAGCTTAGGAACACAGGTTGATATGGAACTGACAGTGGACCAACAGCATGAAATACATTCTCATGGTGCTTATGTTGGGAGCAAAACTGACTTTTACTGTGAAAATAAATACAAAATTAAGCCACTGTTCATTTTTTTCCACCGTGGAGGCATTTAATGAACTCTTGCTGGTATTACCTTCAGAGTATAATTACTGTATGTAAAGTAATTACAGTTCAACTACATATAACTGGGGGATGAAGCTCAAATCCCTTGGGCAGGCTTTAATCATGCCACAGCCATATCTCCTGTTCTGTGAATCCTTTTATTTTAGGTACAGAAGTAGGAGATATTTCTCTGTGGCACAATTTATTTGTACGTGTAGTTTCAGCTCACCTAATGTTCTAGGAGGAACTGGTTGTCAGGAGGAGGGGATGGTTAGAACCAATGAAGCGAGGTCACTTCTCTCTAACAAGCCAGCACAAATGTTAAATTCAGTTTTAATCCTCGGTGACTTCTCCGTGCAGCTGCTCTGCACCAGGAGCCAGTCTCCCCCAAAGGCTATCCCGGGGGTCAGAGCAAGAAAGGACAGTTCACTCTAATTAAAGAACCCTTATTTGCTTCTTGCACTTAATTTGATTATTATGTTTCTTTTCAAGTGTTTTTTTTAAACCAGCTGTTATGGTAGAACAACTTTGATTAAATGAAATACAAACTATTGTCTTAAGGCTTTTCAGGAATGTAACTAGCTGATCTCTCTTGCCTCTCCAAATATAGCTTATTCTCTGTCTTAAGATTGCAACTGTATTAACACATGAAACTGAAGTATTTTAAACATATATTACTATCCATATACTGTTGAAAATTGTTTACAGTGGCTGGCCCTTTCCAGTGTTCTCACCCTTTTCTGAGAGCAAACTCTTGTAAATCAGATTTTGCAGATGAGATCACACCAGACTGCTTGTATCACAGCACAGATCCCTGTGGGACTTCGCTGTAAACACTGCTCACATGCTCCTATGCAGTTTCCTATTTTTTAAGTTACTCTTTATCCTTACAGAAAGCCTTACTTACATGATAAAGATCACTCAGCTCAAAACTATACATTTGTTAATGTAGCAGTAGATGTTCATGAAGTTCTGCAGTCTTTTTTTAAACAACTAAGTTCTTACCTGCCAGCAGTGTAGTTGTGCTTTGTGAAAAATGCGTGTATATTATGACTGGCTTTTCACAAATTTTAAAATGAATATTATATGTGTTGTGTTAGAAAGTAATGCTGTATTAATTCTCTTAAGTGGTGTGTTAAATATAGTTTTAGGTTATAAAGAATGTTAGAATAGAAACTATGTTATGTAGGATACTTTTTTTAAAGAAAGGACTTGGCAGGGAAAGAGCAGCCACAGGACGCCTAAATATTTCAGAGAAAAAGAATTTATTGCCCTCTTATCAGAGGAAACTAACTTCTTCCTGCCTCGAAGGTGCTGTTAAGATTCAGAGGAAGAAGTTGATGGTGATCAGACAGAATCCTGTATTTGAATGGAATTTATGCATCATGTATGAAGTGTATAAATATGCAACAGGCTGTTGCTTTTAAGGGTTAATCCTCTGTTAACTAACATGTGTCCTTCTTCGGGCTCG
This sequence comes from Calcarius lapponicus, assembly GCA_039654755.1. Classification (NCBI taxonomy): domain Eukaryota; kingdom Metazoa; phylum Chordata; class Aves; order Passeriformes; family Fringillidae; genus Calcarius; species Calcarius lapponicus. The sequence goes on from CM077464.1 coordinate 70,307,786, forward strand.
TGCTGCCCAGAAAAAGGTACCTGGACATCCAGAACTCTTTGTCTCTATTGTCTCATATTGTCCTAATTCAAATTGTCTAAATTATTATTACTCTAATTGTATTACTATTTTTATAACCATTTTATTACTATTAAACTTTTAAAATTTTAAAAGCAAGTAATTGGCGTTTTTCCCATGCATGGAGATGCAGGCATAAAACACTCGTTTAGCTGGACCTTACAAGTCCCAGTCTAATTGTTCAAAAGTGATATACACACTCAGTTCTCCCCTATGCCTAGAAGTCAAGATTAATGTGATACGACTGCAGTTAAGACATTTTGCGTTTCCTTTATGTTGCAGTTTTGAGTCCTTAAGATTAGTTTCACTTTGTGAAAATCAAGTTTGTCCTCATTATTTCCTTTTTTTTCCCTCCTAAATGCAGAAAAACTTCACTGGCCTAAGACAGAGCTTTCTAGGAAATCAGTCCTGAGTCTGGAAGTACACAAGCTGAACATTAATAATGAAAACAGCCTCCAGCATCCTCCTTCTGGCATCCTTAAGGACATTTTCACAACAGGAACCAGCAGCTACAACGTCCTTCTGCAGAGCAAAGAGGAGAAGAAACACCACGCTCAGAAGCAGCCGTCCTCGCACCACAAGAAGCACCGGAGAGCCGCCACCAAGCGCTCCTGCAGCCCGCGGGGCAGCCGGGGCAAGGCGCCGCTGTCGCTGCCGGGCGGGCGGCGCTGCGGGCCCCGGCAGCCCTCGCTGCTCGGCGCGGGCCCCGCGGCCGCCGCCCTCAGCAGCGCCCCGGCCCCGCCGGCCCGGCCCCGGAGCAGAGCGAAGAAGCACTCCGGCCTCGCAAAGCCAAAGCAGGCCCCGGCCGCCAGAGGCCACGGGCCGGAGCGCGATGCCGCTGGGCAGAAGCTGTGCTTGCTGACTGCGATCAAGCCGTCCAACGTGGAGAAAGAGAAGGTTAAGTTTTTCGACTCGGATTTCACGTACAATCCTCAGTTTGAATATGAAAACCCTGCTCTGCCAAATGTGTTAGCTAAGCACAGCCATGCGTCCGACAGATTTCTTAAGCAGGTAGAGTTGCTTTTATTCCCCTCCATTTCCATTGATTATTTCTTCCTACACCTACGTGATATTTGGCTTTGTTTGTAGCAAGTAATTGCTCCTTATTCTCCCCTGTGTCACAGACATCTTTTATGAAAAATCCTTTCCTTAGGATTTTTCCTCCTGAGAAGCTGAGAGGCCTCAGGAACAAAATGTAAACAATGGTTGTCTGCTGCTGTGGAATGCAACAGGTGGATCTGCGATTGGTCTCGTGTGGTTGTTTCTAATTAATGGCCAATCACAGTCAGCTGGCTCGGACTCTCTGTCTGAGCCACAAGCCTTTGTTATTCATTCTTTCTTTTTCTATTCCTAGCTAGCCATCTGATGAAATCGTTTCTTCTATTCTTTTAGTAAAGTTTTAATATAATATATACCATAAAATAATAAATCAAGCCTTCTGAAACATGGAGTCAGATCCTCATCTCTTCCCTCATCCTCAGACCCCTATGAACACTGTCACACCCCTGCTCTTTGAAAGATGCATCAAAGATGAGAATGCACTAGTAGAACTGAAATAAAATCTTTTTTATTAAAAAAAAACTAAAACCTTTCTGAAATTTACAGGATTTTAAGGGATAAAGGCACAGTTCCTTCTAAATGAGTTTACGTGAAACACAATTTAAAGCAAGAAAGTTTTGTAGGCAATGAAGCAGGATCTAGTAGAGGAAAAATACAGTGCCTAAACAGGCAGAGGAATAAGGCAGCATAGAAATCCTGCCAATCCTCTTGGTGACGCAGGGATTGGGAGGGGATGGCAATTATTTGAGGTCATAGTTATTGGATAAGCATATGTTGATGTTCCTTGTTTTAATCAACTTTGAAAGGGTATTTGGATATATGCTAGACTCAATCAAGCAGCAGCCAAATTCCATTCCAGAGAGAGGTAAATTTTAAGAAGAAAATTTAGGCTTTTCATAACTTACAGCCACACTGGTAACATAGCTACAGATATTCCCATTCTGTGTAACTGCTTTGGCTTCCTACCTGAATTACAAAAAAACTAAACAGCAAAAGCCCTGCTTTCAACTTTGACCTAAGTGACAAAACCCAGTGCTTACCTGTACAGTAGCAGAAGCAGTATTCTTCCCACTTTTGCTATTTTTAAATGGTTTAGAAGATTTTTTTTAAATTTTTAAATGGTTTAGATCTTATTTAAGTCTGACAAGCTTTTCTAAACAGAGACTCTCATGTATTCAAGTGATACTTAACTTGGGAAGACATCCTGCCATTCCATGAGTTTCACTTCTTTGCAATATGAATATTTCACTTAAAACTAAAATTCCTGGTGGCCAAGATACACAAATTAAAAGGACTAGGGATTGTAAGAACTGATCCCTGACTTGTGAGCAGGCTGATTTTTTTTTTGTCTAAATCAAAGAATGTACAAAAGTGTTGTTACCCATTACATCATTGTATTGATAGTCTCCATTTTCATTTTTACAACTCAGTTTCTGGGTTTTCATTAAAAATGTATTCTCTTTATGAGAAAAGGGAACAGCTGTTCTGTTCTTAAAGTCATATTCCATACTTCCAAACAATGAACTAAATTGTAATGACACAAATAAAACTGCTCCTTGACTAGAGCTTTTTAATAGGTTTTCCTTTGATTTTTTTTAGTAATATTAGCAACATAGATGACAGCAAATCAACAACTACTGATTTGAGAAACTGAATTTAATACAAATTATCCCTTTCAGCATGGGCTAGCAGAACCTTAAGTCCTTTTATGCATGATGATTTTCTGGAGCAAACCTGTCTTTGGTTTACCCTTCTTTTAACAAAAACCCGTAAGTGTTATAATGAAGGATTCCTCAATATTTTTCTGATTTGTAACTCTACCTTTTTCCCTGTCCATAAAAAGTATGGGAAAATAAAGGCCCTGCAATAACTTTATAAAAGGCAGTAAAGGATTTAATATTCAAGGAAGGATATTTCTGCCAGTTAAGAAGGAATATGTGAATTTTTTCACAAGACTTAGTTTGAGTCACTAGAAAAGCATGTATTCAAAGTTCAGCTCCTAAAAATACCAAACAAAAATACCCTGCACTTAAAAATGCCCAAACCAGCAGCTTTAACACAGCTCCAAGCCCAGCAGGTGTCACTGTCTCTCTTTTATCTACAGCTAGCTTTAGAAATTTTCATATCCACGCAAATTTGAATTTAATTTCATGCAAATTTACTATCCAGAAAAAGCAGCATTAATCAAAAATTTTAATCAGGAAGTATTGTGGGAGCACTTGCTTTTCCTCATTGCTTTTTTTTTTCAGGCAGATTTTACTTGTCAGAAGAAACACGTAGGTATCTTACAGGAACTTCAGAAAGGATGACTTCAGTTGCAAAAAAAGTACTCACAGTATCAAGAGCTGGGTCTGCAGTAAAAATGCAAGTGTGTGTAGTCATCCTTTTTGCTACAAGAAGGTTCAGTTCAGTTTTGTTGGGTTTTTTTTTTTAGAAGCATATTTGGCTTCTGTTTATTGCTCCACTTATTTTAGAAAGCCTTGGTAGCTGTGATAATTATTTCTATTTTTTTCTACAAAAGGTGTTCATGGCAACTTACACGTTCTTGCTCTTTTATGAGTAAAAAGCTGTAAACCCAGCTCTTACCAACTGAACCCACAATGTTTATAGGGGGCTTTTAGGATACTTGAATGAAATGAGCTCAAAACCTGACATTTCAGAATTTTAGAGAATTTTTCAGTTACGTCAAAAATCTTTTTACCCACAGCTGTGCATAGCCTGCTAGGACATTAAAACAGATTGTGTTTTCTTATTGCCCTTTCTGCATTTGTGCATGTCTATGAAATTGGTTAATATGGCATTACTGAAATATGTCTGGAAGACAAATCACACTCTGCCCCACTTATTTACTTTTTTAAAGGCAAAGAGCACTGAAGGTTCAAACCATTAACCCAGCAATGCTGCGGTGGGAAACACACAGGCTTGTGAGCACCCGCTTTGCCCCATGCTTCTGCTTAAATCAGAGCTTTTAAACTTTGGGCACAGCCCAACACTTTTATTAATTGATTTTCACAGACATAGAGAAAACATTTTTGAGTTACTAATGGATTTGAAAAATGCTAGTTTTAGTGTCTTCCTTCTCATACTGTGTTCTGTTTGTTTCTCTCTTCATATTTACCTTATGATATTTTCTTCATAATAAGGTTTTTTCACGAGTCACACAATACAGTGCCTTTAGGGAAGTAAACTGGAGAATAGAAAATAGCATGCAGATTTGCACTCTTCACAAGGATTAACATATCTGATATTACGGAAGTTAATTCTCTTACCACTGTATTTCAAGGTCACTGCAGCAGCTCTGTGCTCAAAGTTTTCTGGCTCAAACTCTCAAACTGCTTATCCCTCATTGTGAAGTTTCTTAGCACTAAAGGTGTTTGTTATTTTTGCTGAGACGCTAGAGGTGGCAATATTTGCTTAGAAATAGTTGTTACCAGTGTTTGCGGAGCAGATTAACTTAACAGTTGCAATTTGCTGAACCAAAATCAGCACGTTGCAATTTTAGGTAACCTGTTACCTTGAATTGTACAAGGCAGCAAGAATTCTATTTCTGTATACGTTAAAAAAAAAAAAAAAAACAACAAAAACCCCCCAACTATTTCATCAGATGAGTGATCCTCCCACAAAAGAGTTATACATCCTCTTCCCTTGTACTCATAAGAGTATAGCCGTTTTGAATTCTTAAATAAACCAGTTGCACTGCATTGCAAGTGTTTGTGTGACACCTTTTATGGCAATAATAAAAGTAGCCTACAATTAGGAAATTTATCAGATGTTGGAGAAAAAAATTCAGGTGGAGCAGGAAGGCTAAACAACATGGCATTCAACACTGAGTAATCCTTTGCTGTGTCCAAGTGATGTCACAGCTTAGGCATGTGGAAGATTCAAGGACATGACACTGTCTGTATAAGGCACTTAATTGTAAAACACTTCATTCTGCACTTGTAACAAATTCCCCTGCTAACCAGGATTTATAGATAAGGTGTGCTAATGCATAACATAAAGTATGGCAGGCCACCCAAGTGGCCCAGGTTCTCAGGGTCTGACACAAACATCTTTCTTCCTCTAGAAGGGACTAATAGATCACTTCTGGTGATACCACAGTAGGAAGATAGCTTTACTTCAGAGCATAGTCTTACACAAAAACCCAGTGAGTATTAACTTCAAATTCTTTACAAAGTAATTTAAAAGTTTTTAGTTAAAAATATTTCTATCAGCTCTAAATTACTTAAACATGACCTTTATACCACTAAGAACAAGCATGCAAAAGAAGAGCCTCTATGAATAAAACCCCAAATACTACAGCCTGAGTGGACTAGAAATGTATACTTACCTTTCTCCCTCCATTCCTCTTGACCCAAACAGCCACCATTTTATGGCTGTTGATTAAACTAACAAGCTCAGCCTGGTACTAAGTGTTGCCTAATCATGCACCTTGGAAGCTTTTTTTCCCCCCCAGCAGATAAGTTATGCAGGAAGAAGAGCAATGGTGTGTGTCTACCTTGTCTTTCTTAAAAATCTCAGCTGAGACTGTAACTCCTTTGCAGCAGAGCTGCTTCTGAATGTAGGATGTGCTGACTCAAATAAGGGGCTGACTCTTAAATCACTGAGACCCTTCCCTGACTTGCTTGCCTCACACTACTCATAAGAAGTCTTATCATTACATATTTCTACAATAACTCTCAGCCACTGAGCTGAGTTGCTGGACATGGGTGACTTCAGATTCAGAGACCTACTTGGCTGTAAATAATTTGTTTTAAAAAGCCAACACCACCATAACCTAATCCAGTCAGTTAAACAGCCTTGCCTTGCTCTTGTTCATGCTTCTGTGTCATTGCTCTCTTGAGCATCAGTAGAGTTTGCTGTGCAAGGGGACTTGTCTTATGATTGCTTCTTCTTTTGGCATTCTTTGGTAGTGATCAGAGGGATAAGCAGACATTTTAGGTAATATTGAAAAGAACAGGAATTATTACTCCTAACCAGTAACCTGGTACAGCCACATAGCTCTTCTTTTCTTCTATTTTTTCACTTGTTTCTGAAGAATTTACAGTTTGGCCTTAGGAAGTGCAGCAGTACCGGTGTTCTGCTGGCCCAGAGGCTGGAAAATTAGCTCACAGTTAGGCACTGCAGTAGGCAGCAGCTGGCATGCTCGTCTGGATTTTCCCCTTTCCCAGCAAGTTCTTGCAACAGCTGACTGAGTCATCTCACCTTGGAGGCAGGTGCAGAATCCCAAATTAAGGGCCTGGTGCTTTTTAGTCAGTGCCTGGAAACCAAACATTTCCCAAACCTTTTCCCTTCTGGGACCACCCCCAGCAGGAGTGGTTGTGGCAAGAAGTGTCCAAACCAGGAACATCACTGGGGATGGGGCTCGCCCCAGTGTCAGGGCCATCTGCCACTCCCTAGGGTTTTGTGTGCAGTATATCTGTGTGTGATGGCTCTCCCTGTTGTTTCAGTGCCTCCAGAGCCACACCTGCCCACTTGGAAAGAATTCTCGGGACTTTTTTCTGTTTCACTTGAAACAGAGTCAAGAGAGAAGGTCATAGGGGTGAGCACCCTTCTTAGTAATTTCTGAATATCTGTTCAGCAAATAGGAGGCTTAAGCTTAACAACTTTCTCAGTATGCAGGAGCTCAAACTTGCAACACCTATCTGGATGTGGATGGAATGCCAGGATGTGGGTTACCTACACATAGTGTGGCACATAAAGAAGTTTCCCCTTGAAGCTGTGAACTCTTGTGAGGTTGAGGTAGGAGAGGTTGGAGTGAGTCTGTGTCTGAAAACCTGCTGTTTGTATTGTGCCGTTGATTCAAGTGCCTCACAGCATTTAGGAAAGTTTCAACAGCCCAGGAAGGTGCCTGCAGGCAGGAAGAGTTAGAACTTGGGTCCCCTGACTCCCAAAATCATGCTGCCTTCTGTACCCTGGAGGTCTCAGCTCTAGGGAGTTTGCTGTTGCAGACAGCCAAGCAGGAGGTTTGATGTGTTCAGTGCTCATTTTCTCACTGTTCATTGTGATGAGGTGGTTTTAGAAAATGCCTGCACTCCAGCTAAGGTTGGAGAGTCCTCTGGGATTTCACAGAATTCACAGAATGACTAGGTTGGAAGAGACCTTAAAGATCATCGAGTCCAACCCATACCCTAACATCTCCACTAAACCATGGAACTGAGTGCCACATCCAGTCTTTCCTTAAACACATCCAGGGATGGTGACTCCACCACCTCCCTGGGCAGATCATTCCAGACTTTATCACCCTTTCCGTAAAAAACTTCTTCCTAATATCCAATTTATATTTCCCTTGATGCAGCTTGAGGCTGTGTCCTCTAGTTCTGTCAGCTGCTGCCTGGAGAAAGAGACCAACCCCCACCTGACTACAGCCACCTTTCAGGGAGTTGTAGAGAGTGATAAGGTCGCCTCTGAGTTCACTTCAAATGAACTTAGGCATCCTAGAATTTAAGTGGGTACTTAGTGTTTAGTCTTATAGATCTAATTGAAATTTAATGTCAACAAGTTGTGAAGACAAATTTCACACTAGAAGATTGATTGACAGATGACTTCTTCCAGAGTGAACAAATAAAGTTAATTAATTGTTCACAGAAATTTGATATACCAAACAACTAGTAGATGATATAAATATCTTAAGGATCTGGCACCTTGCAAAGGAGACTGAAGAACTGTTATCATGAATTGTTAAGGCTGCTGGCTGAGAATAAACTTCCTGGGAAAAGGGTGGGAATATTTGCCTCCCTTCTTTAACTAAGGATTTTGTATTAGGCAGATGCCTCAGAATGTGCAGACACTAAAAAAATTATAAACCAGGCAATTTTTTAAGGAGTTAAAATTCATAGGTAATTTTTAAAAGTCTACAGGGCAAAAAATGGTTTGGAAAAATACACAAGACAAAGAAATACTGATCATTAGGTACAATATTTCTTTGGCATTCAGGTAAGTGACATTTCCTTCATCAAAGAGCTATTAGACTTTAAGGGTATGTCTAGCTGTCATTTATGGGTTTCAGTAGCAGTTACTCAGGGTTGATTAGTTTCAACTTGAAAAACATTGGAGAGGGATTGTTGGTAGCTGTGAGAGATAAAAAATGAATCAAATTTTTTGTGGAAAATCAGTCAACCTGCCAATGTCAGAATTACAAAGCTGTAGACAAATGCATTCATGAAGAGATATAAGTGTATAATGTAAAAAGAGATTCAGTCTGCAAGATTTTCACCTTTTATTGTTAGTGGTATTTTCTTAGCAAGAACGTTAATTTTTTAAGGTAGTGCCAGGAGCTTCTATTATCAAGTCTATGACAAAAAGCTATTCCCTGTAGCTGGACTGTTGCTGGGAAAGAAGTTATTCCATTCCACATTTTCTTTTAAGGGGTGTAATGATATGCTGGAAAGAAGATAACTAGGGATGAGCATTTCACACCCCATCAATAAAATCTTCAATATGCATAGTTCAGATCATGGTTATGGGCATTGTGCTGAGCTTTGCTCAAGGAACTTCTATCAGCAATTCCTAGGAGAATTGTTGATACTACTACTCTATTTATCTCATGAAATAGGCATTCATTTTGGGGGGTTTTAAAGAAGTACTGTGGTTTAAATGAAAAGTTTAAATCAAAGTTCTGTAAATAAAAGTTCCTGATCTCTCTCTTCCTTTCTCACACAGATACCCATGGTACAAGGGATTTTATTGTAAGGAGACATTTTTGGTAGAGGTATTGTTGTTAAAATTATAGTTACACATCTGCTTAATCAGTGTTCCTAAATTAGAACATGCCAAGAAATGAAGCGAGGTGACAGTAATAGTTGATCTTTTTCAAATTCTTTGGAAAAACATGAAAAGAAACATGCTGTCAAACTGCAGATGTCCTGGAGACCTGTTACATCTGTTTTACAAGGCAGTTGTACAACACTGCCAAAATTAAAGAGAAAATGGGTATTATTTCACTAGACTGATAATCATCTAATCATCACGCTGATGTATGTGGGTCTAAGATGAGTTGATCAGAATCTTTTTTCAGTACTTTGGCATTAATGTACATCTGAAGATGGTAAAAATTCATTGCAAAGCATGTCAGTGTGTATTAACTGAGTTCACCCTGTTAGTGACTGCCAGTGAGTTTAGAAAAGGAGATTTTAAAGTAAGAAGAAAAGAGAGATTGAGAAGGAGAGGAAGAATACGAGTGTCAGTATGAAGAAGAAGAATACAAATGTCAGTATGAAGAAGAAGAATACAAATGTCAGTAAGATCCTCTCATGAGGATCTTAATGCCCTGATATTTGCTATGTTTTTTTTTATTTTATAGTCCATTAACATTATGAAGCGGACGTTGCAGAAATATGGAAGCTATGAAAAATTTGAACAGGCCACTGGAGGCAGCTTGCTGACCAAAAGTCGTATATGGAATCATGTCAGGAAGTACATGGCGAAAGAAGGCTGTCTTGGTGAGGTAAGTCCTGCGCTGGATCAGGAAAGAAACACTTGTGTAGACCTTAGACATTGTATGGATCCAAGAGACCATCTGGGAGGCCTTTCCTCCATAATCACAAGAATATTCCTTACATCATACTTTTCTCATAGCTAAGCCCAGTCTAATGTGTGAACAATTGAAACGACACACATTCATTGTGAAGGCTTCAGTCATCTCTCTGAGCCTGTTTCCTGGTTCATATATGCTTGTTCTTAAACTCTCTTCTTTTGGGTGTACCCAAGAACGACACCCTTCCTTCCCTCCTTTTTTCAGCTACTTGGAGACCGGCACATTTCCATTTATTCATCAGTTCTGCCATCTGTTCTCCTGTATCAAATTATTTACACCAAAGGAAAGAGTTAAGAAAAGGCCAAGAAAAATAAGCAGCAGCCCAAGAGAGTGATTTATAAGAAGCAACACAAATGAAAGTGACATAAGTTAATAAAAATGTCTGAACGAACTTGTTGAATTGGTTTAAGTGCTGTTTTTTCCTGGCTTTAACCATCTAATTTTTAGAGCCCTGTGAAAAAAACTTTATGTTCTATATTCAGAATTTTAGAAGACCAGTTTGATGAAGTTACATGAAATTGCTTGGAAAAGTCAGATGAAATTGAAAGTATAAAAAAGGGATTATTCCAAATGAAATCACCAGATTACAGAGTCAAAGACTTGAATGAGATCACTGGTAATGAGCAAGAGGAGTCTGGAATCATGAAGCAAAAATTAATTTCCCAGAAACTAGGTTTAACTGGTAAACATAATATTATTAGGAGAAACTGCTAAACCAAACTTATCACACATTTTTGTGAGACTATGATTTGACAGTGATAACTAGACTTAACCTGGGTTTCTAAGGGTGGGATTAATAAACTACAGTTTAGAGCAAGCAGAAAAAAAATATATGTTTTGTCTTTTCTGGCACTTTTATCTCCCTCTTCATTTTTGGCTTGGTTTGACTGCATGGCAGCTGGATCCCACAACTTTATCCAGCAGCCCCTGTCATTCTTAATGAAATACTTCACTTTTTCTGTGAAAATAAGGTTAATACATCATGCTCAGGATGGTCCAAAATATGAAAATACTCTCTCCAGCTGAAGAGGTGTTAATAAAGCTAAGTGGCACCTGTACTTTAAATCTAAATGCTTTGGGTTTTACCTTTTTTTCCTGCCTCTTAAATGAAAGTTTTATGAGACCAATGGTTTGCTGTTGAACTTGAAGATGAGGGTGAGTTTGAGTACAGGGAAGTGTTATATACATGCCTTTGATCCCTGGTTCCTTTTTTTTTTGGATACTAAAAAGTAATCTTTCTTAAATAGTCTCCCTTGTACTCTACTGAGCAGTACTGTTTCATTAGGCATTACATGAAGAGGGTAAGGTGCTTAGTCTTCAACAAAGAGTTTCACTTTTCCCTCTCAGTCACTTGTTTAAAAAGGCTTTTTTAAGTCAAGTAATACAATATATCAATATGCATTAGTTTCCTTCTCTGCCAGTTTTTGTTTTGATTACCAGTTTTCCAAGAGAGAACAGGAAAGCAAGAACTACTCTGTTGTGAAGAACAAAACAATGCCAGTATTTCAATATTTCAAGTGTGCAGCATGTGACAGGAGAAAATGTACACAGTACTTCCCCCTCACATTGAAGTGGCTTTAGAATTGCAACTGAAATGCATTCAGACAGCTAATTATATAGATACCTAGTCAATTTACGTGTTCTTATCTAGTATTTTTCAGTTCTCAGTAATACTAAGATAATTCAACACAGTTCAAAAACTGGTATTTTCTCTAATTTATTGTGCATGCAATTGCTCCCTGCCCTCTGAGTCTAGTCAGTGTTACCATACTAAATTTTTCAGTCTCACATTGGTCTGCCTTTACCCTCACTCATCCCACAAAGTCTGAGCTTCTGTCAGTAGCCCAGCTGAGCAGCATAAACTCATTCAGAAGGCTCTCTCAGGTGATCGCTGATCGCAAGACAGAGTTGTGGAGGGCAAGGGACCAAAGATACATGAAATAATGGAAGAGACAGAGGAAAAAGCAGGATCAGGAGTGAGAAGAGAGCTCTTTCAGTTCTACCTGAACTCTCTCCTCTTAGATTGTGGTCCATCTCACGGAGGACCTGCTGTCGCGAGCCTCCATGACGGTGGTGAACGGCCGCCCCACTCTCACCATCAATGTCTCCACCGCGCGCGAGCACTGGCTGGAGGGCATGCTGAGACACGAGATTGGTATGAGCATCACATCCCTGCTGCAGGCACAGGGGAGTACTTGCATGCATTCTTACTTATGGCACAGTGGTGGTGGGCCAGGCACTGGACTGGTACAGTAAGAGGGAACATCCCTATCCAAAGAGCCTGTGCTGGAGATGTGCTAAAGGGAAGAGAAACCTTTTTGTTACTTCAGCACGCAGTAAAAGGATTCCTAGGGTTCATAGATATTAGCATTTTAGGTCAGATCCAGAGCAAGCTTTTGAAGTAAGCCTACCAGCCAGTCCTACTTACAGCACTGAGATTCCCATGCCAAAGGAATCTTGGAGCAGACAGAGAGTAATCCTTTCAGATGATGCTAGCCCAGAGGCTCTGCTCCAGGGCATACTTTCTGTGCTGTCATTGCTTAACGACATTTTGTTCATTAGAGCAATTTTTTTTAACTACTCTAGACTTTAAAAAGAAAAAGGGAAATAAAAATAGTGTGACTGTTCAACCTTGGCTCCAGCCATGTCACTTTACAAACCTGCGTCTGTCATGCTACGCTGCTTGCAAATGTAGGCATGCTTTAGGTATGGAGAATTTACCCAGTGATCCTTAAACTGGTGTAAAATTGCTGTGGTTTTGCATTACACAAGCTTGGCCCAGCCCTGTGGAAAATTTCTACAAAATTTTCAGTGCATCTGTTTCAACTAAGTACATAAAATATTGATAAACTTGACTAGTGCCTGAATAGCAACTGAAGAATAAGCCTTGCAATTGCCTAGAACTGCTGTTACTCACATTTTAGGGGACACAGCATCTTCCAAGGCTGTAGTAGTGCTGCTTAATCACCTTCAAGAGGCAGCATTTCTGCCCTTTTACTGTGATTTTCCTTCTTGCTGTTCCCTACAATGCCTAGCCTATGCCAGATGCAATTCAGATTGTAAGACTTCTGAAAATTCCTTTTCACAGATTTAGAAAGTCAAGTCCTCCTGATGGTTGCATTCCTTAAGCATTTTCAGGAATTTCACTTGCAGTCAGCAGGTGAATATTTGTGTGGTATATATATATATATATATCTGACAGAATAGTCTGCTGTAGACATAACTGTAGTCCTCACTTTTCCTAGTACCCAGTCCTACCAGCTCAGAGTTCTGAAATGGATATCTACTTACAGATTTTATAATTTTTTCTTGATCATCGGATGGTACTGTTCTAAGTGCCAGATTCCTTTTTTTTTTTTTTCAGGAACTCATTACTTTCGGGGTTTCAACAACAACAGCCAGCCTTGGTGCAACCGGAATGGCCGTAGGAAACACGGGTTAAAGCCAATCAACCCCACAGAAGAGGGGCTAGCGAGCATTCACAGCGTCCTGTTCCGCAAAGACCCTTTTCTCTGGAGAGCTGCCCTGCTCTACTACACGGTGTACCAGGCTAGCCAAATGTCCTTCAGTCAGCTTTTCCAGGATGTGGGCAAATTTGTCAAGGATCCCAACACTAGGTGGGATTACTGCGTACGGGCCAAGAGAGGGTGGACTGACACCTCACAACCAGGTGAGTTCCCTGTTTGTCTTCTCTTGTTTTGTACTTCAGGGGGGTTTTCAGAACATGCCCAGAGCTCCCTAATCATGTCATGCAGTAAAACCTTTGCAAAAGGGAGAAATCGGACTCCACGCTTTCTGAAATGGGGTCTCAGGAATTCTGCTATGGAAAACAAGGCTGAAAGTGCTCATGGGTGAGACCTTCAAGCTGAATCAGTAAAGGATTTTTTTATTTTTTGGTGGAAGTGAACATAATTGCAAAACTGAAAAAATTCATACTCACAGTTTGACCTGCTATCTACAGATATAATGTTGCCTGTGGTTATTCACAGGCCCAATCTTCTATGTTTGATTTCTTTTTCTGGCTCGTGGGTTTTGCCTTCTAGCTAGTTTTTGGAAAGGTGTTCAAAGTCAGGGATATAAATACCTAGTTTTTAAAAAGAAAATTGTTCTGCTCATAATGGCTTCTGAGAACATGCCTTGACCAAACACTGATAGAGTGCAATGTATCTCCATTCCTTTCAGGCTGTTTCAATAAGGACCAGGTGTACTTGGATGGCATCCTCCGAATCCTGAGATACAGGGAGTCCATTGATTTCCATCTTCTGACAGCCCTTGGAAAGGTGATTGAACTCATTATTCCCAAGGGTACAGTTTTATCATTTCAGCAAGCCTGCCTGTAATGAACTGTGAGTCATGGTGCTTTTACTTTGATCTAGAATTCTCTGCTCTGTACAGCACCTTCAGTTACACTGTGCAAGTCGCAAGTATTTTGAGGTCCTAAAAATTTCTACCAGCTTGACCTCATTCTTCTTATCAGATTAAGATTTTATGGTCATATTTCTCAGACTTTCCTACTTTTATGGGATACTACCTGACTTGCAGTACAACAGACTGCCTTGGCCAAACAAGCCAGGTACTAAATAAGGCAGTGGTCCTAGCAGAAAACAAAAGGAACCATTTGACATTAATGCACCCCCCTTCCACCACAAAGAGTATTTCATCTCAAAGTTCTCTCACTGATGGCAGGTGTTTTTAAAAAATGTGAGGTTTTTCCCCCCAGAATAATGATATTTGTATATTCACAGAATGTGAATGAATTTTAGGTCCATTCTAACTGTCATGGCTTGTTTGTTCTCAGCTCATCCTAAAAGGTGCAGAAATTTTGTCACACTTCCTGAACTAAATCCTTGGGTTTCTAAGCTTTAACAATTCATTAAGCAGGGTTCATACTCACATAAACAGGGAGTCAAATTGAATTGAGCTTGAATTCAGAGCTGGTATACCAACATTTCTGCCTACTTAGCAGATATGGGTGATAAAGGGAAGGGGCATATTATGATAGAGGGTTTTGGTCCACATTTGAGTTTTCCCTTTACTGTCAGAATCATCCTTATTGATAAGCAAAAGCTATTTATTTAGACTGAACCAAGTTAGGAAGCTTTGAAAATAAAATCACACTGTCAAATAAGTTTGCAAGTTTCTCTCTGAAATTTCCTTGTGCTTTAAGCCTGCTTAACTCCACACAGCTTCTGCCTGCTAAACCACTGAACACACAGTTCCTTTACTGCTTTATGCCCGTCTCTCTTCAGGGAGTCTGCAGGTTGTCAGGCCTCTTGAAAAATACACTAATTCATTCCTCATAAAATTACAGCTTCCACTATGATCCACATTGCATGGCACCCACATTAAGAGTCTACAAGTAATTTATTTCTAGCAGTATGATAATTTATAAGTGCTTGATTTTACAACTTTTAAAATCAAGGGATCTTAAAATGTGTTCTGAATGGTTTAGCTTCTAGACATCTGCAGTCAAGCTGGAAATTTGTGTATCAGGGCAATGTCTGTTCTCAGCATCACAGATTAGTTGAGCTCTGCAGAGATCTCTCAACATCATCCAGTCCAACTTCCCTGCTTAAGCAGTGTCAGCTAGAGCAGTGTGCCCTGGACCATGTCCAGTTGGGCTTTGAATATCTCCACTGATAGTGACTCCACAACCCCTCTGGGTGGCCAGTGCCAGTGTTTTTCCACCCTCATTGTACGAACACCTTTTGTTCAGAGGAATTTTATGCATTTTAACTGGTGCCCACTGCCCCTTGCCCTGCCAGTGTGTGCTGGTGAGAAGAGCCCCATTCCCATGTTTATACACAATGATGATTCCCATTGCTTTTCTCCAGGCTAAACAGTTCCAGTTCTCTCGGCCTTTCCTCACAGGAGGGATGCTCCAGTGCCTTAATCATCTTAGTGATCCTTCACTGGTCCCGCTCCAAATATCTTCTCACGAAAGAGAGAAGCATAAAAATTGCACTGGGATCTAGCCTAGTGATTTATCACCACTTTAAAAGGGGGATTTACTTGGGTTTTTTAGGGTGGAATGGGAGGATCAGGTTGTTCAAAGGGAGTATTAAGCTTGGCTGGCACATTTTCCAGGTCCTGCCTTCCTGTTGCTTCTGACACTACATACAGTGTAGAAGAGTGTGGTGTAGATACATGCAAGCTGTTCAACATACCTAGAAGTGACTCAGGAAAACACCTGAAACCTAAGAAAAGGTGCTTCTTAAAAGGAACAGTTTTAAAACTTCACAGGCAAAAATCAAATACAGGAAGCACTGCAAAATATTCATGTGGTAATTGCAAACAAATATTGCCAAAGAGAAATAGAATGCAGATATTCAAACCATATCTCAAAATTATAGATACATGTTTTCTTGTTTGCAGCAATAACAGAAACCTCTGAACATAAATATGAGGGGAGAAGGATCCTTTTTCTTTCTTTAGGGAGGAAAAGAGGTAGAATTTAATTGGATGTGGTGCTATGTCTCCAGAGAGATGGTATGGTTTTGTAGAGCTCCTCTCTATCCACTTCTAAGTAAGTTAATTAGGTGTAATGCCACACAATCTTCAAACAGCAGTATCTTAGTGACTTGAGTAAGCCTGGGCATGGGTGTCTGTTTGTTTTCTTAATTGCGTGCATCTTGTCCTTGCAATTAGAAAAGCACACTTGTGTACTCAGATGCAAATTGATTCTCCTTGTGGGCTTTGTTCCAGTTTTCATTGCTGAGATATGCACCTGTCCCTGTGGATCAGGTTTAGCAATCTGGATTGCACTGTCCTGTCTTTGCAGGAAGCCCTTCCATTCCCCTTGCACACTGGTGAATCCTTCTTGTGCACTTTAATCGCTGCTGAGTAGAAACCATCACCTGCCAAGAGGGCAGGCTGCTTCCAGGGAAACCAGACCCTACAGGGCTCAGCTGCTTAGGGGAAACATGGGGCAAAAAGGTTGGAAGGAGCAGGCTCCACTCAAGCCACCTGGCACAAACCTCATGTGAAGCACAGTGAGGCTGGGGGCTTTGCCAGAGCATATGCTGCTGTCTGCAGGGGGCCCAGAACACACAGCTTGGAGACAAAGTGACAACCACGCAGATTTCATCACACTGGACAGCTGCCCAAGGAGTCCTGCTCCCTGCTTCCATGGCAGCTTGTGCCCAGCCAAAGCAGTCGTCCTTTCTGGACTATCATTCACAGCATCTTGAGCTGCTGTGATTAGAAGTCCTAGCTTTTAGACTCATAAGACTATGAAGGTAGAAGTATCCATTTTGCTTCGGGGGAAAAAAGCTACCAGATCCTGTAATAGCTACAAAATGAGAGTTCAGCACCAATACCCAGAAGGCTCTGATGCCATGAGGCAAACCCAGTCTGCACTCCGCTATTGAATGTGGTAAACAAAAAAACTAAAATTGCGATGCTTAGGTATTGTTCATGCTGTAGTTAGTTACTAGAGATGCAT
Source organism: Calcarius lapponicus (assembly GCA_039654755.1). Lineage (NCBI taxonomy): Eukaryota > Metazoa > Chordata > Aves > Passeriformes > Fringillidae > Calcarius > Calcarius lapponicus. The sequence continues at coordinate 70,324,882 of CM077464.1, forward strand.
TTTAATTTAGCTTTGCATAAGCACATTTACTAGTGAAAATGAAACAGCAGAGTTCTCGTTAGCTGGCCCCATGCATTTCCCAAACTGTTTCCTGTGCCATGCCTGTGCTGCCCTCCCTTTTCAGTTCCTTAGTCTTTTGCACAGTGCTTTTTCCATTCTCACATAAATCTTTCTGCCTTGTTGAGAAGACATTCCAAGACTCACATGTGCTCCATCCTTTCTCTATTCCTGCAGCTGCTGTATATGATTCTCATTCACATTCCTACAAGCCTGTTCACTGATTGAATCAAAACAGAATCAGGAATTATGAAGGCATTTGCTAAATTTACACTTCTTTTGCATCTTCTACTGAAGCACACAGTTGCTCATGTTTTCAAACGCTTCTCCAAGGTTTTAAATTCTCCTGCTCTGAAATATTTTCTCATTTACAGGAGAGAATTTATAGCACCAGCAGCAGAGAGGCAATGGGACTGTACTGCTAAATTGACCCATATCTTTCCTTACAGATCTCCTATGAGGACGTGGATCGCCTGAAAGGATTGGCTGTGATTGAGAACATGAGGGTGCCACACTTTTTGCAAGACCACGCCCGGTACATGGAACACTTGAAAAAGATCATGGAAGTAAATGAGCTGACTGATGAGGAGCTCCAGGATCTCATAAATTAACAGTATTAGACATCCATTCACTTACTGTGTGAGGATGTGGAACTGGACTTCCCAGAGCTTGCAAAAAGGGACTTATGAGGAATGGGAGGGAAGAGTGGCCAGAATATGTGGAATTCAGAAAAAGCCCCTTTATGTCCTTTTGCATTGTGATTGTATACTGATTATTTTTTAAAGGGATTGTGCTTTTTTGTAAAATTTGGCTTAGAAATTCCTCTGCAGTGATCTGTCCAACCATCTACTCTGTTTTGTATGCTTGGTATAGTGCTCAGTGCTGTCTCTTGTAATATATTGCCTTTTCCCTCCCAGGTTTAGAGGTGGAGGAAAGGAGACAGAGGAGAAATTCCCCCTTAGTTCACTTTTGTTTGCCTTATCTTTGGTCATAGCTGTCACGGTTCATAGCAATAGAACTGCTGTAGATTATGCTGCATTGCTGTCTGCATAACTTTCCCATTTAGTCATCACTGCAATGAAAACAGAAAGTTTAAAAACAGTGCACAGAAGCAGGTCTTTGTGCCACGGGGTCGAAGTCTGTAACATTACAAAATGTTTCAGGGTTTTTTTTTGTGAGAGGATTAGCATTTAAAAAAGAGAGAAAAGGTAGGTAGTGCTGTTTTAATGATTGTAAACGGGTAGCAAAGCTTTCCCCTTCATTCCCCCAAAAAGTTACACTGTTCTACATCTTTATGTGTATAGTACATGTTTCAGGAAGCTGAATTCTGGGAAGGGCCTCCCTCCTTTGAGGACAAGCATAGCATGTCTAGGAAATTCAGCACGGCAGTGTTTTGGAAGGAGGATCGAGCAAAACTGTGATTTCATGACCTATGGTTCTAAGTAAACTCAGGAACACGGGGCCACAATCCAGCACAGCAGGCAACACTTCTTTTTTGGATCACCTGAGCCTACAGAGGATCAGGTCACATTTTTGAGCAGTACCCCCACACTACAGTAGCTTGAGCTTGAGAGCTCTTTTCAGAAACAAGATGTGACTGGGGGAGAGAAGACAACTCTCAAGTGCCCTATTCCTGTGTTCCAACAGAAGTGCTGCACCACTCTGGAGCAACTTTACCTCTGTTTTAACTGCTGGTGCTATATCCAGGACCAAGGAAAGAAAGCTCCTTGCAGCAAAGAGCTTTTTCTAGTCACATGATGAATAACTTAGATGATGCAGGAGGACTTACTACATAAGCCACATTTTCTGATTGTGGAGTATTATGGAATTGGTGAGGCAAAGTATTCTGACAGAGGGTTTTGTTTTAGTAGACAAAATTTTACAAGGGCTCCTCTGAGCTCCTGGGAAGCAGCTGTGGTCAGAGAGGCAGGGTAGAAACTAGTGGGAGCCTTGGACAGGGTTTCTGCCCTTTCTTATCCTGCTGCTTTTGCCCACTGGTAACCGGCCTGGCATGGGATAAGGTGAGTAGATGGAGCCAAGGTTTCCTCCACACCACATTTGCATGGACCTGAGCCACAGTATCCCACCCCTCTTTAATGTAACAAATGCAATAACTCTCCCACCTTGTTTTGTACCAGGACATAACCAGATACTGCAGTAAAATCTGGAGAACGTGTTTCCTGATCCATAGGAAAATCTGTGAGGAAAAGGTGACAGCTGGCTGAGAGGTCTGAAGGTTTATGAATAATCCCATAAAAGCAGCTGCCTTTCAGATACTATTGCAGATTGTTTGCAGTGGCTGGCTGACTGCTGCAAAAAAGAAAATTCATTCAACAAGCATAAATTTACTAAATTTAGTTTTTTTCAAGACAGGGACTGAGAACTGTTTGCAGCAGCCTTAATTTTATGTTGTCAGTATTGTTCAGGAGCTGAAAGCCATTCAGCCTCTGTATGCTGTTTTCTGTCCTTTCCTCCTTCAGGCTGTCTAGTTTGATCACTGGTGACTTGGCCTGCCCAGCTTTGTTTTGGAGCTGTGCAGAGCAGGCACAGAGCTGGTGCAGCAGCCTGGCAGGAGCCATTTGCAGTCAGTCCCACACGTGTGCTCCAGGTTTTGGCTCCTTTGCCAGAAACAGCAAGAAAGTCGCACATGACTGAAGTCAAGCCAAGGATTACAATCAAAAGCTGTCTTTGGAGTGAACTGGGCAGAGATCATTTGAGCTACACTGTGGAAAAATCTGGCTCACTTTGCTGCCCCTGGGGTATGCAAAAGGGACTGTCCTTTAAGAAAGGAACAATTTTGAACTGATTTTATGCTGACAGAAGAGTTCCCTGCCTTTCTCCCATGACTTTTACATGAGCAAAGTGGTTTTCCTCCTCCCACAGAAGTAGCATCTTACACTCAAAGTGCACATGCATAATGTGTCCTCAAAACCAGGAGGCTGTGCTAGTCACACTTTTGCCACAAACTGCCATGCCTGCAGGCCTGACTCTTTTACACTCTGTAGCCCTAAACACTACTACAGGCCTTTTTGCTTTACTTGAAGACCTACATTACCTTTTTTGCAAAGCAGTAGGTGCCATTAAACTTCCATTCTTCATTATTCTAGAAATAGATTTGCCCAGTGCAAAGTTTGGAGTCTGGAAGTGGTCAGCATTAATATGTAGCAATAGGCGAAGCTGTCAGCTTCTGGTTTTGGCATCGTGTCATTCCTCCTTTGTAAAAGTGTCTCAAATTTTGAAGTGTAGCTTTTGTAAATTTTCCTGAATTTTTGTTCTTCACTGTGAAGAGGCTGGTTACTGAGTTGTGATCCTGAAGTTCTGTGATGGAGTGTGTGGACAGCAGTGAGTTCATGTCACTGCACAATTTCATGGTGTCGGTGCTGTGTTGGCAGCCTTTCCTGGCTGTGTGCCTTGGTTCCTTTGGTGTGTATCTATGTCTTGCTATGTTATTCCTGTACAGAAACCTGGCTGGCATTGGAAAAACCTCCCTGTTTCACCAGACCAATTTTGAAAGGCATTTTATACAACTTTTACAAATAAAGACAAAAGACTGACGGAGATGAGAGTACTGAAGTGTTACATCATGTTGTGTCAGAGGGTTGCTCTCTCCAACGGCCTCGGCTCTACAGCAACTTGGACATCCTGTGTTGTGTGTGGAAGAGGTGCCTTTCTGACTCTTTTTAAACACATCACTTAGGGCTGGAGTCACCAAGGGGCTGTCGAAGTCTTACACTGGGTATGGCTCTCCCTGCTCAGTCAGAAGGCCTGGCTGCTCATGAGGAATTATCCTCCTATTTTCTAGGATATGGTCTGAGGCAGTGTTGGAGCCTCTTTGCTGCAATGCAATTCGCAGCACCATCCATGTGGGAAATGGCAACTCCAAATGTTCCATTTTAACACTTTGATCCATCCCCAAAACCCCCCCTCCCCTGCTGCTTCATTCCAGTGCTCTCCATCCCCTCTCACATTATAAAATGTGCTTACTTATCTCCAGGGAGTCCCATCATCTCCTTATGGCTCAGCTCCTTATGTGTAAGTAAGGGTAACATTCAAGGGCTGTGGGTTCTTTTTAAAGGGAATATTTTCAAAATTAATTGCTAGTTTTCCTTGCAAGCTTGCTAAGTATTATCACACCATATTCCCTTTCCCTTGCTAGGAAGTTTGGAAAACGTGGCCTGAAATCTGTTCTCTTCCCCAAAGGCTCCCAAACCACTGCTGTTGTCCCTTGCCCCATGCATCTCTGACAGCCCTTGTCCAGCATCAGTAGGGTGAAACACAGCCCTCAGCCATCACTGGCAGGTCTATTTCAGTACTGAATAAATCTCACATTTCTTACAGGTGATCTGCAGAAACAATGCAGCTCTGAAGTTTTTTTGCAGCACTCAAGTGCCAGGCTTGTGAAGTTGGATGCCCAGTTTGAAAAGCAACTTAAGCACCAAGGTTCTCTGAAAGGAGGGAAAGATGGAAATCATTTATGCTGGAATTCAGATGAAAATCTGGAGACCCATGAGTCAGAGTGGAAGCTGAGAGACTCCTTGTCTAAGCCAAGAGAAAGGCAGAAGGAAACAGCTGGATCAATTCTTTTGTCTGGGTTTGTTTGGGGCGTTTTTTGTTATTTATTTATTTTGTTGGTCAGTTTGGGTTTTTTTAAGGGAATAGTCATTTAAAAGTGTCTTAATAACTTCCATAATATATAACACAAATTTTTAAGTTAGAGGGTTTTTTTCAGTATGCAGTTTAAAATGAGTGTCTGAGATACAGAAGGGAGAATCTGTTTTGGCTTTGCTGAACAATTAGAGACTTCTCACAGTCTATATTAAATCCAGGATACCTGGATATTGAATTTTAAACCTTTTTATTTACATCGATTTAATTGCAGAAAGATGTCATCAGGACTACCTTTCAAGGCATATCCTTACCCTTCCCATTAAAGTTGTCCAAATTAATTTTTATGCTGCTGCTGAAATCTTTTGTATCTTCCCCAATCACACAGTGTCCCTGAGACACTTTAAACATCTTTTTCTGAGGTGTCTATGGACAAGCAGGGTGAAGTACAGCATTATTTCATCTCTTTGGAAGAAGGAAATGAAGAAACTGAGGCTGAAGTTGGAACTGCACTGGCCACAGCCTGAAGAAGGAAAGAGCAGGGGCAGAGAGCCCACAAGCAGGGCTCTCATGAGTGAGCAGGGTCAGGTTGTGTAGACATGGTTTTGAAAAGAAAAAATTCCTGGAAAAAATGCCTGAAAAAGTTGGTGGCGGGAGAAATGCAGATGGTGGCGCAGGAAGGGCTGGCATGAAGCCACGGTACTCCTGCCATCCCCCAGGGTCAGAGTGGGATGGACACCTGCCTTCCCGGCCCTCCTCAGTGGACGTGTGCAATTCCACTTCACAGCTACTCCCATACAGCAGAGCTGGGCTCATTATCAGGCCCTGTCCCAGGAGTGCTCTGAAAAGGATACTTGGAGGGTCCCTCATTTATACTTTAGGGCCCAATTTCCATCCTGTGGCACATTCCAAGCCACAGGAGACCTGTCAGGCTGTTGTCTCCAGCTTACTGGCTTATTTCTGTCTTGTCTTTTGTCCTGCTCTCTAGCACTCATCCATCAGACTGCTTTTTTTTAATCCAAGTCCTTCAAGTTCTATTTTATCTGAAGAATATATTCACTACCGTATCATGCATCTCTGAGCCTAGAAAGTAAGTAAATTCTCTCCCACCCACCAAAAAATTCACAGGTAGGTGATCTGTAAGTCAATCTCTTCTGCCTCTCCTCCTGGCAGTGCTCTAAAGCTAAGCTGGTTTTGATCTTCCTGTATAACTTTCAGCCAAGAAACTTTTCCAGGCATGGGCAGGATATGTCACCAGAGGATCATGTGGCGAAGCCTCCAGTGGTGATTCACTCCTCCATCTGTTGTCTCATCTCTGTCCTTGCCCATTTCCCAGTCTCCCTAGTGCACAGTCCTCCAGCTCCCAGCACCCTTGGTCAGTAAAAGGAACAATGGCTGTGCACCTGAAGGAATCAAGGTAAGGTTCCCCCAAAGGAGGGCACGCAAGGGTGCCCAGCCAGGCACGTACGAGTGACCTTTGTGGGAGCCTGCTGAGAACTTCAGGCACTAAGAATGGGGGGAGGTAAACTGACCACCCAGCTGCAAGGCAGCCTCTCTTGTCTACAGGCAAGGAAATAAGGAGGTCTGAAGGAAGAGCTTCCCTGAAGGCCACTCCCTAAAATCTGATGGGAAAGTGCTCTGAGACCCTAGTGCTCCTTGTGTTTTCACATAAAGTTTGAGCAATGTTGCATTCAGGTCTGTGCACATTCCATTTTTCCCCCTTTTTAAATGAGGCCTTTCACACAGCTGATAAAGAGAACTTTGGACATCCCTCAGGCTGGGAACATCTCATTGTGCAGAGTTATGAGATGGCCAGAAGGATGGGTCATAAAAGGGTCATCTAGCAACATATTTCTTAAGTGTACACCTAACCTGTAGGTACTACAGAGTAAATCTTTTTAGCTACTTTGATTTTACAAAGGAGCTTTTTTACCTACAGATACAGGGGTAAAAATTGCTTAAGGCTTAAAACCCTGAAAACCAGGTAAGCAGACAAGGGCTCTGTCTATAACTGTGGTCTTGTCCTGCTCTGTGGAATGCAGGAAGCAACCCAGAACTGCTAAGTGTTGACAGTGAGAGCTGTGCAAGCCCCGCTGGCATGGCCCTCCAGTCACCCTGAGAGCAGTCAGCTCATAGAAACCTGCTGCTGCATCTCTTCTGGGCATGAAAAAAGCTGCTGCAGGCTGTTTCCCACAAGAGGCTGATTCACAGTCAGTGTGACTCCTCGCATGGGGAAGAACTTTACATTTTGCTTAGGAAAAACAAAGAACATAAGCCTCCTATAAAGCTTTTCCCCTCTAGAAACTCTGTACAAAAGTGTCAAAGTCAGCGGCCAGGAAATGCCTGCATGACTCTGCCTTGCTTCCTGCAGCTAAGGCAAAGCTCATAACTTAAATATGGGACATTTCCACCTAATTTCTGAGTGCTTAAATTCTGCAGGGAGCTCACTCCTCTCTGCACAGGGACCTGACATGCTCCCAGTGAACAGCAGCTGCTGGCCCAGGAGTTCTGCTTACTGTCACATCTGGCTCCTGCCCGTGGCCAGTATGCTCCATCAAAACACCAGGTTTAAAACCAAAAATCAACTCCATGTCAGAAGGCAGTATTTAGATGTCTAGGAAAACCTTGAAGTCCCCTGGACTGACCCTTTTCTGTCATTTTCTAGGAACACTGAGCACTGACTCCCCTTAAGGTTTAAGAGTGCCAAGACCAAGGCTGATTAACTTGCACAGTCAAGCCTCCACTCCTGCCTGCTGCATCAGGACTTATCAACCCATGGCTGCCACAACCTGGTTCTTGGAAGTTCAGCTCCAAGACAGTTATTTCCTTGTGTTTGCTCCTCAGAGGTTTTTAACAAAAAAATAAACGTGGACCAAATCATTCTCTAGCCATTGGTGACATTACTAATGAAGCAGGACCCTGTCTCACAAAATTTGGACTCCTGAGCAGACCCAAGGTGTGCAAGGTGTATCCACCCTACTGTAAGAATGGCTCACTGCTTCTGTACTCCCTCCTTAGCTGCTGCCTTCCTTGGCACTGCCTGAGCACCAAAGCCACAGCCAGCTGGGCCAGCAGAGCTTGCACTAGGGGCTTCTTGAAATAAAATTGCTATTCAGGTTTGCTCCCACAGGGGCAGGAGCAATGCAGCCACCACTTCAGCTTCTGAACAACTATAGCACAACAGATGCTCTTGGGAACTCCAAAATCCATCAGACTCACAACCACCTCATCCTCCTCCAGGGTTGTTAGAAAAAAGCAAACTTTTGAAAACCAGTAAGACACAGTGAGGCACTGGTGATTGCCAACATGAAGTAACCAGGCACATACCTCATACAGATGCTCCATGTAAAGCAGAATTCCACCTGTAGGTATCCAATTCCTCCATCTTCCTCCCATCTTATCCCAATGCATCTTTTTATCCATCACCTTTCTAGAGCTCTCCACTGGGCTGAGGAACCTCTGGGCTACAGACCAGCCTCATTAACTTTCCCTGCAGCTCACACATGGGTTATGAAGGGGGCTCAGCTCATTTCCCACACCTGCAGCCCCTGTTAACTCCTGAGCCAAAGCAAGGGCCCCTGAAGCACCAGTGAGCACTGTCACCTGCTCAGCAGGTGCTTCTCTAGGCTTTGGTGCCTCTGCACTTATTTACACACAGCAGAACAAATGGAATCTGGCCTTTCCAAGTGTTATTTCTAGAGCTATAAAATAATTTCAGCCTCCAAACATATTTATAGCAGGGAAATACTAGCTGGTACAAGAGAGTGAGTGTGTTCTTGGTATTTTACTGCCTCTCACCTCATGTAATATTCATCTGACTCAAGCAACTCTATTGCATCTTTGCCTATATTTTGCAGTTATCCAGTGAGAGTTTCTTGGGGAATCTGATGCTCCTCAAATTAAAAGAGGGCAGCAAAATTGTGCCTGATTGAAAAGGACAAAGTTGCAGCAAGGATTGAGAATGAAAGCTGGAGCCAAGGTCTTTGGCTAGTTTCTTTAATGACCAGAAATAAGTGCCTGCACCTTCCATTTTCAACAGGGAATGTTGAGCAACTAAAGGTACATTTTTGGGCTGATGTTCGGAGTTCTTAGTCATTCACTTGACCTCTTGAAATATCCTTGAAATCTCCCTCAGTCTGAGAGTCACCCCCATGCTATTCCACCTTTTTCTGGGTTTAGTTTTGCATACAGATAGAAAAGCTGTTCAACTGTGTGTGTTTGCATGGGAATTTATTTAGTTGTTGAGAAATTAGTTATTATTGAGTTGTTAGAAATGAGGTGATCTCTCAGAAAGTTACAGTAATAAAAATACTGCAAGAATATTTTACTGTTTTGCTCTAAACCCCTCAGTTACAACATCTCCTTTGGTGGCACTGCTGTCAAGACTAGTGAGCCATGCCAGAGAACTTTCCTCTCAGCAGCAAAATATGTGGTCATCTGCAACCCAGAGCAGCAGGCACTGGGTTAGGGGGCAGCTCAGCACCTCTCACACTCAACCTATTTATTTTGCAGATGCTGAAGTGCTGATCTGTTTCCCTTCTAGGTCACTGGTTATTGATTGGTGCATGAAAAATCTCATGTGGATGGCAAATTCAACGCTCCATTCCTGGTGCTGCTAAGGCAGGGACTGAAGTGCCCCTACCCAGGACATGCACAGAACTCAAACCTCCTTGGAAGCAGCCCCATCCCTGCCATATGGACGATGACCACACGCTGTATTTGCGGTTGTTGTGGTGAGTAACAAACAACATAACCAGGCTTATGCAGCAGCGAGGCTCAGGAAAGGGACGCATAACTGCCTGGTCTGCCAGAGGGAGAAACTGAAACCCCCCAAAAAAGCCAATGGATTTTTGGAGGTCAGTGCATCATGTGGGCCAGCCCCTGCAGGGATCACATGAATATGGGCTCATCTACAGACCTCCAGGATGCATGGCCTGTTTCTCCCCGGTGCAGAACACTGACTCCTAGACAAAGACCCGTGGTTACATCTCACTGATGCCAGCTGCAGGCCAGAGGACATGAGCAGTTCCTGTGAGATGCCCAACAGGGAGCATGGCAAAGGGCACTGGAGAAGTGGACCTGGCTATGCAGAGGGACAAGTTGGTGCTTTCCCAGCTCCTGAAAAGTACTGGGCAGGAAGAAAACCCAACACTGAATGTTGCACCAAACAAAAAGACAAAGTCAAGCTCCAGAAAGCTATTCTGGGGC